>JAUTXW010000772.1:1763750-2420000 GCA_030620095.1 Kuschelorhynchus macadamiae | reverse complement strand
AGCAGTAATTGCTGAAGACACAAGCCGTTAACAGAATACGACTTAAAACATGTTTGGGAGTCGAATAAGTTTTTTTTATAACACCTAAGTACAGGTCTACTTTGCATTGAAACTCGAAAATGTTTATTTAAAGAACTACTTAAATAAATACAAAATATTTAGCTGCTACCGAAAATGCAGAATACACGACCGACTCTAGATTACAGTAAATAGCACTTGTAATACATTTAATTTAATTATTTTTTATTCTATGGATACTCTAAACTAATTAGAACTGCTATTGCGTAATATCTGTCATTGGCGCTTCAACAACACGAATTTAATTTAAAGAAAATCATTATGCTCTTTCGACCTGTAAACTTTATTACTATTTGTACGCTTTAATATGTTTCGCAGTAACAAAGGATACACGTACTATCTCAAGTTAGCATAGCTAAGAAACTGTAGACGTAAGCGCCATTGCCCTCCCCATTGCCTTTCTCCATGCCTTAATACACCAATATTAAAATTAATTAAAATACCCTAGTAGTAATATCGGTTTTAAAAGCCTTATAGAATTCTCCAAGACGTACGGATTTTTCAATGGGGAATTGGAATAAAAGAAAAAATCGACAAAGTACCAATTGCATTCATAGAGCTCAGCGGAGCATAAATATATATTTTTAAACAGTTATTATTAGATTTATAACATATTATCCAGTTTCGTGAAATCAATGAGGCTCACAGCTTTTATTAGACCAATATTAAACACATTCAAGCACATAGATAATTTAATTGGTTGAAATTTAGTATAAAAATAATAAAACAACGAAGAAATTAAAGTTATCATCAATTTAAATTCGAAAAAATTGTTTATGACAATTTAATTATAGACTTTTTAAAAACGAAATTCTTTTTTCAGGGTGGCACTGGTAAAACTAATCACTAGTAATATTCTGAAAAATTTGGATAATCTAAAAAGCATTAATTCCGCCTTTAATTCTTTTAGCGGATCAACCCAATCAAATACTTCTGGATTACATTTTTTTGTCGTTTCTTTTGCCCAATCTCCATTTATGTTCAGTTCTCCAGATAAAGCAAAGAAACAAATTTTTTTACAGGATGTTTTTAACTTGCTTGTACCACAGATGATGTCACTGTCAGTCACTGATGATACTAGATTCGGCAATTTTTTAACCGGTGAGCGCGATCACCCTGACAACAACGCTAATCGGATGTTCGGTTGTTTTTTCGTTTGGAAAGCGATGGCGCCATGTCTCGCGGTGTAATTAGCAAGGATAATGGCTCCGACAATGCAAAGAACCGTTACGCGCGGGGCCGTACCCCTGAAACGAGATTAGAGCAATTAGGACACCTTTGTTACACCGCGTAGTCGTTAAAAGCGTGAGAAATGTTCGTCAATAACCTCCATTAACAACACTAAGTGCGTCGTAAGAGGTGAAATCGGAATCTAGTGCAATTATTTGAAGCATTTTTGTTAAACGACTTTAAGCCAATAAAAATTCCCGATTGAATTGCAAAAACTGCTGTACCTACAAAATCTGCAGAATTAATTTCGACTGTTCTAAGAGGCGGTATAAAAAATGTATATGAAACAAAGTTAACTTTCTTTTCTGAAGCCTCTTTATATTTTCTAGTTTCGAAAATATATATAAAGATATATTTTTGTAAGTGCAAATTTAGAAAGTATTGATAAAAAATTCAACATCTATTGTATCGTTTTAGAAAGTATATAACAAAACCGGTTAAATATTACCCTTTGCTAATGCCAACCCTTTCAGCTATCGTGTCCTAACATTTCTATATTAAGTATACTACTCACCAACAGCATGAATTAAACCAAGATATATAGTAATAATAATAATAATAATAATAATATATAAGTATTTAATTATTACATAACCTGGATTCATTTTTAGTATGCAAAAATATCAAACAATAACTAACTTTCATTTGAGCCTTTATTGTTTCAACGATATTAAGTAGAAATTTCAAATTTACAATTGTCTAATTGTTCTATTTCTAAATTAAAAGTATTCGAACTTCTATCAGCATTTGAATAATGAACGTGCCTAACTGATTATAAATTTATTTTTACTAATCCCGGTACACCAAAGTGAGATAGATAGAATCCGAGGTATCATACAATGGTTCACATATGAATCAGAAGGTGTATTTTTAGAATTCGCTTTACTGAGATCTCCTAACTTCTCGTTTTGTGTTATTTTTACTTGGGGTCAGTGTAATGAACAACTTCACTTGCGACTATGTTCTAGGGTGCCAGATTTCTATTTTCAAAAATCGAGACAAAATTAAATTAATTTGGTGGGGAGATGAAATAAGGATGAAGGCAAAAATCGATAACTAAAAAAAATTCATTAGGATACTAACCACTAACTCATTCCAGGTATTTCTTAAAGCTAGTGATAAATGATCTTTTGAAACTAAGATAGGAAAAAACAAACCATTAAAACGTAAACGTAAATTAAACGGTTTATATTCTATATGGCGTTAAAGTGTCAAAAAACGGTATTCTAAACATTTAAATAGGGACTCGGGACATGCAAATCGGGATAGTTCCGCCTAAATCGGGACGTCTGGCAATCCTACTATGATATATATAAAATAAGAACATAGTTTTATTCGGAGCAAGTAAATCTCCAGAATTGTCAATACCCATCTGAATTGCTCTTTGATGATTCTCCATTTCAAACTTGTTTCATTTTATATTCTTGTATATTATTTATTTCATTATAGAACTATAGATTTTGTATAATTTATTAAACTATTAAAATTTGCAGCCAAAAATCGTCAAAACAATCGAATCAAGTAAAATATTTTCGTTTTTCTTTATTGCGAGGAATTTTAGGGTATATCATATTTATATATAGGGTGTCTCATTATAGGTACATATGATTCCCTCCATCTCCGTTATGTAATGTTGATAATGCATGTCGAAATAAGTCTAGGTTCAAGTTTAAATTTGCGGTTTGAAGGCCTAAGTACTGCAAAAGTCTAGCTGGACCCCAGTGATACCGATTGCGAAGCTTTGCGCATGCTGGTTGGGCAACGGTAATAATAAACAAGTTTTGTTAAATGTTCAGCATGGACTTCTTGGCTCGGTGGTAAGATTATCCGCGTTGGACTTTATAAAGTTTTTTTTTATCAAAATTTATAACTAATAAAAGTGCGGATTAGGTTAGCTTAGGATTGGTTAGGTTTGCTGTAAAGAAAGTACGCATTAGAATGCCAACAAGATTTTGACTCTATATTAACACAAGGATTTTTTTTAACCTTTACTGTTAAATGGATCTGTCCCGTTAGAATATTAGATTAGCCCAGGTTCGTCGATAAAAGTACCATAAAAGCTAGAAACCGTCATTAAATCGATAAAATCACACCTCAGCTCGTTTTCCATATCACTGGGGTCCGACTAGACTCAGACAGTACCGTGGTTGCTTTAAGTCAAGAGAAGGATATTTTATTGATGCGGGGGGATTTAAAGATTTGCAGATTCAGAGAATAGCGAAAGGCCTTTACTGGTAACAAACTCCATAATCGGGACACTTTGGGAAGGAATAAAGTGTGAGATCCGTTGTCTTTGGAGTTGGACGGTGAAGAGATGCATGTGGTCGATGCTCGTGTCTCCTGTCCGGAATAACTAAGGAAAGCATAATGGATGACAATCCATCAAAAGATAATTCTGTAAAACAGAGACAGATCACCCGAAAATTTGACCCAAAACCCAATTTCTTCGCGGCTGCTATGGCAATTGAGGTGATGTGACCATGCAAGCGAAGATCTGAAAAGTGATACCAACTATGCTAAAAGAATCTTTGGCTTCAAGCATTTGATTATTTATTTTAATAGTATTGGTAGTGGGAGATAATTTGTGAAATAGTAAACATGATTGTATCTTAGTGGCTTTAAACTAGACAAGGCTCTTTGCTCCTTATTCTAGGAATTTAATAAGGTTCTCGGTTAGGGATAAAGTTATTATTCTACGCCTATCATTAATTTCAGTCTTGGAAACAAGTACTATCGTCAGCATAACTGTGAATAGGATTGCTAGTAGAAGAAAGCAGATCATTGATATGCAGGAGAGATAGGGTAGGTACCAATACTGAACTCTGTGAAACGCCTACGTTGATTTGGTGAAAGTCAGATAAATGGCCATCAACCACTACATCAGAAATACTTCTGTTAGAAAGAAAACTGACAATCAAGTATAAAGTTTTGTTAACAAGTGCCTCATGCCAGACTTGATCAAATGCTTTGGTCTGTCGAGGGTAATCATTTGGGCTTCTCCGTGGAATTCAACGGAATTGTTCCAGTTGGGCGTTATGATGGTAAGAAGTTCTGCTATGTACCTTTGGTAGCGGACGCCGTATTGCTTGCCATGGATGAGTTTATACCTCTCAAGATAATTTAAAAGATCAGTATTTATACATGTCTGCATTGCCATACTCATAATTGGGAATCGGGATATGAGTCTGTAATTAGAAGGAATAGTTTTGGATCCCTTTTGGAAACAAGCTGTACACAAGCAAATGTCCAGCTTTTAGGAAAAAGCCCTTGTCATAGGACATTTAGAATAAGCTGGTAAAGAGAAACTCTGGTCGAAATACTATCAAGACCAGAGGACTTTTTAGTGTTAAGTGCTTTGGGAATACGTCGTCCCTTTTTAATCCTGAAGTTATTTCGCGCATATTGTATCAAAAAGCTGGTTTTGTTTTACTATTTTAAATTTGTACCACAATTTTACCAGTTTATCTCTATATCGAAGTTATTGTTTAGACACAATTTGAAATCAATCAAGTAAGTACTTTTTTCAGGCTGACTTTTTAAATATTTTATTAGGTCGCCATTTTGTTTTGTTACCTTGGATTCGTATCAAAATGTTACCAGTTCAGTTGTTTTTTAGCTATGCAGACATACAGTTTTGCCATCTAGGGACGCAAAAACGTGAAGATATGTAAAACCTGGGGGTGACTTTTTTCCACGCCTACAAACATTTTATTTGGCCGCCATTTTGTTCGGCCATCTTGAATTCGTACCAGAATTTTACCAGTTTATCTCTATATCACTTTTTTTATTTATTAAACATGCTACCGTGTATTCGTACCAAAATGTTACCAGTGCATTTTTCTACCACTTGATTTTTGTGAAAAATTGGAGGTAAATTGAATAACTAGTTTTTTAGTAATAATTTTTTAACATTTCACTAAGCCGCCATTTTGTTCCGCCATATTGAATTTTTACCAAAATGTTATCAAGTCATCTTCATATAAACCTTAATTTTTGACCAAAATTTTAAGTGAATCGGATATACGTAATTTTTTAATTATGTCGCGAACACACAGACAGGCAGACCGATGAAATTAAGAAAATATGCTTTTTGGAATCTAGGGACTCTGAAACGTGAAGATCTGCAAACATCTCGGAGGTTACAATACTTCTCTTTTGCGAGGAAAGTAACATCCTCGGTAACATCTATGGACGTACATTGAAAAATCAAATTGCCGGATTCGTTTGAATTTGAATGGTAAGAATTTTTAAAACCCTCTATAAGATCGCCTCTGTGGCTATTTTCTTCCGATCGGAAAGTCTCGATTTAAGACCTGACGTGACGAACACATTTTCAGTGCAGAGCATGTCTAGACTGGTACCTTCCCAAGAGCTATTATTTGTTGGGATAATAAAACAACGACTGCTCGGGAACTTTTATAATAATACGACACTAAACAACCTAACTGTGTTCCCTAGATAATGGTCTAATTAGCATTAAAGGAACAAGATACACCTTGATTAATAAAAAATAGGTATTAAAGCATGCACTGACTCGCGCCGAACGACCGAATACGGGTAGATCATAGGTTTCCGCTGTCTTAACAGTTAAATTCATAAATTGTATACTGACGATAAATTTGAAACTTTTGACATTTTTAAAAACATTTTACTGGTTAAAAAACGTTAGGATGTTTAGCTCATCTTAACATACTCTGTAAGACCCTTTTGGGGAAAAGATTTTGTGTTTTAATGGGAATCAAGACCAAACCAAACTGCGCCTTTTTAAAGAAAACTCTAGAATGTCACATCTCATTAAGAAAATTTAATACCAACCTTCACATTATTGATTTTGTGTTTTGATTTTTTTTTTTGTTAAATAAATAAATTTTATTGCAGTAGTTAAGATTCTGTCTTAATTATCAGGGGGCGTAAGCATTACATAATACCAAAAAGAGGGGCGCCAAAAGAAACCTAGTAACCGGTAGACGTAAGGTTAGATCGCAAGTCAATAGAAGTAAAACGTGTAACACCATGTCAATCAAAGGCAAACTGCGGTGTGGATATCCTCTCCAGATATAATTTTTAGAATCCTGGAACGCAGTCGTTCCCGCGATGGACGTAAAATCAAAGAGCATCTAAAGAT
This sequence comes from Kuschelorhynchus macadamiae, assembly GCA_030620095.1. NCBI lineage: Eukaryota > Metazoa > Arthropoda > Insecta > Coleoptera > Curculionidae > Kuschelorhynchus > Kuschelorhynchus macadamiae. The sequence continues at coordinate 2,413,567 of JAUTXW010000772.1, read as the reverse complement.
GGCGAACGCACATACGAAATAGATAGATAGTGCAGACGACTGCGGCTCCCAAGGCCGAAAGCTTATTTAACAAATATGCGAACAAATATGCGCTTAGGCAAACAACATTTCCTTGGCAAATAGTGCCAACGATGCTGTTTGTAAGATACTTATATGGTAGATTCGCTAATTCCTAGATCTTCCTTTGCTTATTAAAAAAATACAAGATCCAAGATTATATTGTCTAGCTTGCATAAAAAAACTGCTTTCTTACTTTTGCAATAATAGTTTACATTGAATTCAAATTCGACAAATTGACTTAAACTCAGACTGAGGTTATATCATTTAGGTAGATGAACAAAAACATGGTGATGTAGTCACATTTTAGCGATGAAAACCTTACCTTAACTATAAGTAAACTTTACCTTAACTGTAAGTTCAAATTACCTGAACTTTAAGTTTGATTTAAAATTTGCTTTTACATTATTTTAAACTGACTATTCCACTCTATTGTTTTACAAAGGCAAAATTCCATAGCAACGGCCTGTTTTCTACTGCCAAAACTCATACCTGGATAAAATTCTCCCTACCTGGACAAAGTCAACAAGATGGTTTTGCAGCGACAAAATTTTGTTAGGTTAAAGTAAAAAATTGATCTTCTCATTTTGACACGTGTGACTAGGTCAAATATCCTTAGTTACCAATTTAATAACCCTATTTATTTATATTAAAAATAAAGTTGTTATGTTTTATTTCTTTTGATTTCACTGTTTTAATTAATATTATATACGGTAGACATTGTTCTCGTGAGAAATAGTCATGTCGAATACCGCCAGAAAAAAAAATTTCCTGTTGTATATTCAAGTTTGTTGTCTTTTGGTAATTTTTTCAAAACCACTCGCCACAACGGCTCGTGGTTTTGTTACAAAAATGTCATTCATGAAATTATGTAACAAACTTTCATAAACCATCGGAAAATTTTGCCCTCTCTTGTAGAATTATATATGAAATAACACAAAAAATTGCATAAAAAATTCAATTAAAACTGTTAAAACATCTGACTTTCTACATTTCTCTATAATTGTATTTACTTGAACATTCCTAGAACCATGAAAATTATTTTCAAAATTTCAGCTCGGACTCGGAGCACATTTTAGACACAGTACCTACTTTTTTCTATCAACTATCTGGAAAATGTTTTGGTAAATGTTCCCTAGTTTTAGGACTACTTTTTACTAGATAATATAAAATTTATTAACGTATGCATTATGCCTAATAGTTATTTACATTACTACTGCAATAATATGTTTTACCGCATGTGTAATACACAACATTTTATCTATAACATAAGCGGATAAATTACAAAAATATTTGCTATACAACGGTTATATAAAGTAGGTAAACTTTACACTATATTCTTGAACGTAAATTCCCTCTTTATGAAAAATATAAAATCAAATTAAAATCGGGAAATAAAGTACCATTACCATGTTACCATTTAGCGTATTATTCATTATTTAAGGATACCTGTAGAAAGGTTGGATGTGGAATATGAATTCGTTTGTTATCTAGGTAAGAGTTACCAAACGTCAAAACCAACATTTTATTCGAGATCGCCGAAGCTGATTTGTGTTTTCCAGGGAAATATTTATAGATACAGGAATATGTACATACAAAATATGGTTATTTCGCAGGGTGAGGAGCAAATTGCATGCACAGCAACTTTGAGTGTGTTGACCGAAAAGTCAAAATATTAAAAATTAGTTATTTGATTGAAAGTTTTGTAGCATTAATTAAAATCAATATTAGTTTGTTGCTCGCCCGAGACTATGAATTATTCTTTTAATACTATTTTTGTATTATATACCTATAGAAAAACTTAATATATATATATATATATATATATATATATATATATATATATATATATAATATATATGTAACTCATGCATTAAGCCACTTTTTTTTTACACATCGGGCACTCGCCTGCGGTTCGTGCGCGTAATTTTCCGTCTCGTAAAAAAAATACTTCTTGTTACATAAATTTCTATTACACATCAAAACAAATATGCGATTGGCAAATTTTTCGTATTTTTTAATGAGTTACGTAATGAACTCATTATACCACTAGTTGTGTAATAAATATTTATAATGCATGTCGTAGATAAAATAAATTAAATATGTGAAAATGTGCATTGTGCTATGCTATTTTCTTAGTTATAGTGCTGGTTTTGCATAAAAATAATCTTCTGGGTCCACTATTAAATAGTATAGTAGTAGTGGACATTTGTATTTTCATGGTTTTATCGTTAACATATGGTAAAATTTAACGATCAAACAAAGCATTTACTAAATGTTTGTTAAAAAAATTCATCTTCGATTTAAATTTCTTTGAAAATATTTCATCCTCACGCTCCAGCACTTTCCACACACACAACAACACTCCGTATTGTGCAACATCCAAATCACATTTGGTCTCTCCATAAGAATACCGCCCAGACCATCCAGTAGCGTGTTATGATTATTCCGATTTGTAAACAAAATTTAAAACAGTTACATCCTCGGTTACATCATTAAATTTACTCTGAATAACTTATTTCTTATTGAGGACTAACGGGAGATCCTCTCCCCCCTCCCCACCATGTGGTTCGAGTTGGGAAATTGGCTTCCGTAAGTTGAAAAAAACAAAATATGACTAAGTTTTGGACGAGTTGTTGACAAATGGTCTTTTTTTTTGTTGTCGATGATACTTGCTAGCAATACACAAGTGCAGACCTTTTTTTAGTTCTCAGTTGAATTTGTCTTACTTGTTACCCTCCACCCCTTTCCAAAATATTTCTCTTCGGGGCGTCTCTAGATACGAGCAACTCTGTTCATGTACCCTAGTTCGTTTTTAATATAAATTTTCGGAAACAAACACAATATTAAATCTGAAAAATAGAAAAAAAAATCTTCCGAGTTCCTTTTTATGATCACCGATTTATCCTCGGATTTATCCGAAACCACAATAATTTTGGAATTTCTAGATAATCTATGAAGATCTTTATGGATAGTTTATGGTTCATTAAATATGTTTAAATCCATCATTACATGCCTGAAAATGTCAACAATATTTCCGCGAAATTTGAAGCTTACCGAATTCAATGACGATTTCAAATTGTTACAGTTACATATTATGAAGATCTCTAAGGTTGCCTAGTCTTTCTGTTATTCTAAATCGGATGAAAAAAATAAACTTAGGAACGAGTATAAGACGAATTATTTAAAGGTAGATAAAACGAAAAAACACTTACGTAACAATTTTCTGACGGACAGGGACTATAAATTACACAGCAGGTTATGGGCAGTAAAACTGAAAATATTTATAAAATGACCCAACAAACTGGTCTTTAGAACTGAACCCGGCGAACACACGGTTAATTATAGGTGTATAGAGAGAAAGACAGAGGCCCACATAGGATAATTTTCTCAGATTTTTTCTTACTATTTAGAACTAGTTAAAAACGCTTTTGTTGTCTGATGAAGCAAACAGTTTTAGGAAAATTCAAAGGAAGAAATCTATACCGTAAATTAGAAATGAACTGGTAACATTTTGGTATGAACCCAAGATTTAAAAAATCGGCCTCAAGAAACTACTATTAGATTAATTTCCAAATTCTCGCATTAAATGTATATAGAATTGCTAAAAGTTGGGGGACACTAACTAAGATGGCAAACCAAAATGTATGGTCAAAATAAACAAGTTTAAAAAATCAACGCAAAAAATTTCTTATTCAATTGACTTTACATATAACAAATGATGCTGTGTGTCAATGTAAAAACTATTATTGTATTTATTTTAAATTATGCAAAAAAAATTGTTGCAGTATAGGTAGAAACTGGTAAATATTGGTAGGAATCTAATTCATTGAAGAATAAAATGGCCTTAACAAAAATATGTGAAAAGACAGTATATTTATGTGTTACTAAATGACTATATACTAAACTAAATTGGGTCACACTTCACTATTCCGATACTATTTCTAATAAAAGGAAAAGATTCTTAACAAGGGAAATTCCGGGTAGATTTACCAATTTTTACTTGATTATCGTCTGTGGTCGGACCAAAGGAAGTAACGCGGCCTCACCTTCGATTGCATTAGAAATGTATGTTCTGGAATCTGATCGATATTAAAATACAAAAATTCAGTGTTGTAATCTTGGGGAGTTACATTTTAACACAAAATCTGATGTGTTGGCTCATATAATCAGAAAAGAAACACCCGGAAAACATTCTCAATTCGACCCCCGTTTGTCACAAAAATTATGGGCATGATTTGTGTTAAGAACTTTAACATTATTAAATAATGTAACAAACTTTATAATGCGGCTCTCATCCTTTCGAAAAAAAAAATCGAATTACCCGTTAATACAAATAGAAAAAGTAATATGATTACCACATCGATTTTCCATTCGATTTTGATTTTTAACTATTTCCGTATTGGATTACGTTTACCTCTAATGTTAAGTTTTTAAACCATATATTCAAAAAAGAAACCCTTATGGTAAGAATGTGGTAAAGTAAATCATGTGGTAGTTTTGTCCTGAGCGATGAACGTTGAGCACTTTTTGGTCGTTAGTTTCGGCCAGTCAAGGTATACTGCAGTACATTGAAATTAACACTTGTTACGATGAAAAATCAATCAAAATCCCCAATTGGGTCAAGAGACGTACTGGCCAATCATAACGTTACCTTGCGACCGATCAGTATGGTACCGTATTAAACAAAGTTCGTTAAAATGTTGGGTGGTAGGTTTGATTTATTGCAAGAATCTGGGCTCTAATAATCCGGTTCGGGCGAAGATTTTTTTTATCAAATTGTTACAGTTTTTTGAGTTGATGTAAAAAGTGTGTCTATATTAAAACAAGGAACCAGACTTCTTTAGTTTTTAACAAAACTTATACTGTTAGTGAATCCGTCCCGTTACGTTAGCACCAGGTTTGTCAATAAAGTGCCTGGTCTTTCCTGCGGCGAAAAATCAACAAGCCTCAGGTCTGGTATCTCTAGACGCGAAGTGATATTTTGTCGCATAGGTGGATAGCTATCAAATGAACAACATTTAGGCCCGGAGAGCGACATAAGCCAATTTACCGGAATTTCCCTACCCCTTTCATTACCGTTCGTTTTATTTAACTACCAGATCAATTATGCCGCCATACCATAGAAGATAAGTATTCGAGGAAGTCTGCTGCCCACTGTGACAATTATATGTGAGGAATTAAAAGCATATAAATTGGAATAGAAAATAAATATCTTTGTGTACTGACAAAATCGTACAAATAAGTATAAAACAATAACCAATTTTACTCACCCGGTTGACATAGACGACTCCAGTGGAACGGATTGCAGCAGGCGTAGACCATATCGCCAGCAGCGCCGCACTGCGGCAGCCGGCGTAACCTGTTCGCCTGCTGCACCTCGGGCCAACGCCAGTACTGGCAACAGAGCAGATGCCCGGCTCGTGCGAGTACTCACGCGGAACCAACACACAATGCCCGGAAAGTTCCAGCCCGCGGCTGTCACCGCCGTCAGCAACATCTCCGGTTGATTTTCCTGCAAATTTAATAGGACCGTGGTCAGGAATATTATAACAATTAGCGTTAATGTTATTATCTTGAAATACAAGACATATTTTATATTACTGTAGTAGATTATTCTACCTGTTTTCTATACCAATAATTTCGCACTACTTCTGAAATCTGAAAATTAATATTTAAAGATTCGGGAGTGTGGATGTTCTTGGGAAGTAAACATATTATTATAGTGTATACTTGGGATCATCAAAGACCGATTATACTTCAAAAAAGAGGCCGGGCCATCATGCAGTTTCATAAATTCGTGGAGATGGTGTTACGTTACCAGTTGCACGAATTAGGTCTATAAACAGCCGAACCAAGATCTATCGAGCGAACCGGAGACCGCCGCGGCCTTGCAACCCTGCCGCGGAAATCGCGCGATGGATCCAAGTCTACTGATGTCCTATTTAGAAATGGGTTGTTTAAACTGTAGTGCTTCTGATCAAAATATTTAATTGAACAACAGGAATTTGATATTTGCTTTTCTCTGTGACTCTTGGACCTCTGATAAAAATCATCTCGGCTTATTTCAAATTTCCTTTTTCCAGAATAGTAAATCACGCGAAAAGTGTAAAAAAGTCGACGGTTTTAGCAGTTTTTGATATTGTTTTTTTTTTAGATAAAAAAATCGCGTTTTGTGTTTTCATGCCTACGTGTACATCCTACTGTTTAAAGTAAGTTCCGCAAACACAATTCGTACTCCTTGTCACCGAAAATTTTTAACATTCATTTTATTATTTAGTACTTATATTAGAGGACGACCGCGTAATAGAAACATAAGATGTTATAGTTTATCGATACTTAAATTTTATAAATAGAAGTCATAAAATAAATTTAAAATATTTCTTATACCTCATTACATTTTTTTAAAATATGCCCTAAGATCAGCTCATCTCATATGACCGTCAACATACCTATGTTCTACAGTCGTACCATCGTGAGTACCTATAGGTATCTATCTGTATAAAACTTGATATAATGTGTGGTTCATTTTCACCAAGTAGGTACTCGTATTTGTAGTGCTGTTTTATAGGCAGGAAATTAAAACACAGACTACCTCTGAGTGGAATACCAACACTACAACTACCTTCCTCTGAGCTACTCAGGTTTACTACTCAGTGTTTATTATTCTTTAGTTGGGAAAAAATGCACGAAATAAAATTCCAAAATATTTTGATAACTGGCGAGACTGAAGGATATGTGTGTTATTGTTGCTACAATTCGGAGTCTATCAAATATTAAGTTTAGAAAGAGGTGCTCATGGGTACTTTTTTAAATATCTCTTTAATACAAAAAAATATTTATATAAATCAGACAAAGAAGTTAATTACGAAGCACCAAGTAAATTGGTAATTCCTTACTACGAATATGACAAAAAAATCATTTAGTAACCTTATTACAAATAGGTACTTGCTCAGATACCAATAATTAAATTTTAAGAAAAGAAATTGAACTGCAACTCTATATTTAGAAGAAGACAAATAGATCTATGAGCCTGTTTTTAATACGAGTTCGAAATATTAACCTCTGAGGCTAATGCCAGCAGGCAAGTTCAGAATGATAGAGGCAGTAAATTAAGAGGGTGAGAGACGGTAAGGGGGTTTATTTGGTATTTTACTACTAACCTAGTAATTTGGTATCTAAGGATACTTACCGTTTTATGTAAAAAAGAACTTTTGATTTGCGCGATAGTTTTCGAGATATTTTGAAACTTGAATATCTAGTCACTAATATTTTTTTTGGGACATTCGGAAACGATAGTCGTGAACATGAAATATAAAAAGGTGGTATAAACATAGTTCCGGAAACGTATGGTTTTTAAGAGAACATTTATTAATCAACCATATAATTAAATACTTAAGAACGACAAAAAAGGCCGGTATCCCATAAACGAAATGTTTACGGACCAGAGCTAGACATTAATGATTAGGAATGGGCGATAATAGAGTTTACCTATTACCTATCGATAGGCGAAAAATAATGATACATTTAAGTTATCGATAAGTATTACTATCTACCGATAGTTCATAGCTACCTATCAATTTTTGCAACAAAGGCGGTTTGGGAGACAGTCCTAGAGAAAGTAACGTTCTGCAAATAAATCGAAGAGCAAAAAAGGTCCTTATCTTTATAAATATGTAATCCATTTAATAATTATCGATATATCGATAAAACACCTATCCTTAGTAATGATTACAAGGTAGGGTTAATATAATAATTTGTTTCAAAGTAATTTAAAAAGTAATTATCTCGGTAATTATATTAACAGAAACTTATGTTACTGTCCGACTAGTTTACTACTGACAAATAATGACATTATGTCAAAGTCAGTCAAATAAGAAATAACGCCCTAAGGCATTAATATAAAAAAATAACGCCCTAAGGCATTATCATAGAAAAATAAGGCCCTAGAGCATTAAAAATAATAATTTGATTTATTATTATTAAAACTAAAAATATACTTATATATTTTATTTATTCGGACATTAAACGTTGAAGTCACCACGGGTATTATAAGGGATAACGCCTGCGTGCTAGGGAAATAAGAGGTCGGCTAAATTATATTTTCAACGCAGTTCCCCACTAATATTTCATGTGTCTATTTTTATGGATTTCCGAAACACTGAGGCCAGAGCAAAATGTTTTAAATCAATAATATTTTTATAAAGGTGCAGAAAGTAACTACTGTACATTTTACTTTTATACTATTCAAATAGTTTTTATTAACTTAGAAAATTTCATTTTTTACTACTTGGAAAGTTTTTGCAACCTTGATTTCTTTTAAGCTTAATTCAGTCTTTATCACGATGAAAAAATCTTTTTATTATTTACTCTAAATTATTTTTATTAAGATTAAATTAGTTTGGTGGCCGACTATTAGATTTTTTTTTGCCTAAATTGAAAATGGTCGATCTATTGAGGAGAGGAAAATTTAAGTACCTTGATTCCGTAAACTTAAAAGAGGAAGAATCAAAAATAATTTGTTTTGTGTAATCCCTCAGAAAAAGTCAGTTTGTTGCAGATGATAAGAGGCAAACTCCCTTATGTGGTTCACATCCAGAATTATCGCTTCGGGAACCTAAGCGAGCCATTAAAAAGTGGTTTTCTGATCATATTTGGAAGAAACCTTTAATATTGCATACTCTAAATACTGATTAACTCGTTTTTACGCTAGAATCAATGTGTGGTTTTTAAGTATATTCTTCCAAAAGCAATTTTAGACAGCAGTGATCCATCATGGTTCATAACAAAATATGTTTTTCCTTCTAGGTTTTGTTTTGTTTTGATTTTCATTTTATTTCTTTTCTCCATTAAAGTGACATTAGTTTAAAAATAATGTTTAGAAAATGTGGACTTTTCCCATTTGACTGGATTATCAAATGTGTCCAAAATCACTTGGAATCAAAGGTAAAACAAGTGAAACAGGTTCTCGTAATTAGTTGATTGGTGCATCAACTTTAAATAAGTTTTCAAGAGCAGCCACAGGAAAATAATCGAAAATGAACAAATTGATTCCTGATTTCAAAGAAACAATGATTCAAGAAGAAAACTATATGAAGTGTATAACTGAAAATGATGTACAAGAACTTTTAATAGAAATAACTGAAGGTAATAATAATAATGAGGAAGAAGAAGAGAGAAGCAAAACAGATAAAACATTTTTTAACTAGTACTAATCAAATAGAAAGAAAAATTAAAAACTGAAATAGGTTATTAAATAATAAAAAATTAGGATCCTAAGACAAATTAACTGAATTAACTAAGGAACATAAACCAAAAATTAAAATACTACAAGACATTAAATTAAATATTTCACCAATTGAAAAGCATAAATGTACGTTCACACAGCTCGATATAGGAAATTCACACTGTATAACAATGGCAAGTTTTTTTATCGTAATAAAGAGAAATGGTATCACTTAAAATGTACCAGAATAACATGCCACTTTTATTCCAGAATTAATTAATATTTATTTAATTTATTTTATGTTTTTTCCGTTTTTTTAAAAAGTATACATTTTATTAATTAATTATATTTTGATTTTTAAAACATTTACCTAACAAATTATGTAAGAAGCCTTTGGCCGATTATTGGATATAAAGTGGCCGACTGTTGGGCTTTTACGAAAAATATTTTATTTTGATATTAGTTGCATAATTGATATCTTTTTAAAACTATAAGACTTATATCTGTGTAACCACACACTAAACGCTTTATCGTACTGGTTATTCAAAAACAAAAAAAATCTTTTTTTATGATTAAATTTTACAGGAATTTCAAAACATCAATTTATTACAAAACCGTATAAATCTCAATATTCAATTCATGTTTTTATCTCGGTTTTTATTATACTTTATGGTGACGATATTTTCGAGATTTCAAAGTTATTTTAGCCCCAAAAAATGAAGCACGCCGGTCTGATGTCGATTTTTACTCCATAATCTTTTATTAATGAGAAGTGGGGATATGGATATCTTTTTAAAACATTTTCGAGACATTTTAAATAATGTTAGTGTAATTCCAGCTTTAATGTCGATTTTTATCCATAATCTTTATTAATGCCAAATATCAAAAAGTCTAAGTAGGTAAACATGTGGATGTTCCGCTACATTTTTAAGAGCCAAGGGAATTACATAAAAAATCTATTAAATTCTCAGTAAATTCTCAATTCCCTCAGTGAATATTCGCAAAAAATAAATTATCAAGAATTTTCCACCTGTTAAACACGACACATCTTACGGTGCGCGGCGGTACATTGAAAAAAAAAACGTAGAAGGAAATATTTCCGTAAGCAAACCACTTATTTTTAAAACTTAAAAGCGCATTAAAAATTCAGCTAAAAATGCTTAAATTTAGCCTTGAATTTAACTAACCTTCTCAATCTTGAAATAAATTTCTTTAATAATTTGTTACTGCTATTTTCACTAAATACAAGTAAACGATCTATTAATGAGCAACATTATTATTTGATCATAAACGATTGCAATAGGTCAGCTCGGCTCCTTTTCAGTATTTAAGGGGTCTATATACTTTTGTTTGGCATTTCCTTGTATTTCGTAATTTGGATTTGCTATCGATTTAGAAATTTTTGAACAAAGAAAGAACAAAATCAGTAACATTTCTCCCATTCCAATTCAAAAATGTTACAAATAATACATTATATTATAAAAATATATAAACTTGGGACTAAATGAAAACCACCAGGAAAACCATGTGGTAATTCATAACACATTTTTATACAAATTAAGTTTGTATTTTTCACAAAACTGATTTTTTTTAATTCCGAGATAACTCCGTGTTTTAATACTGAACCGATATCGGTGCCGTATGCGGTCTACCGTGATGTTATTCTTTCTATTCGTGTATGCACGTATTTTTTCCACATAAGAGTGTGACAAGAGTGCACACGAAGGGAAAAAAAAGCAAGACGAAATTATAATCAAGCCATACACATCTTTTAAAGGAAATCATTAAATCACTGTGAACATTATAAGAATTACTTCAGCACGAGCTTCGGTACGAACAGTCAAACATTTAATTTGGCGAAACATCATATATGAAAAAGGATAGTGTGATCGCGCGATGTATCACCGTTTTACACACAATGAACAAGACTTTTTCAAAATTTATTTTCGCAGTCTGTACTTTACGAAGAGCTCTTTCTATTTTCCATGGGCACGGAAAATTGATATACATATATAAATTCGCTTAAACAATGAGTCGTCAGAGATAAAGCCATGGTTTCGATTTACAGTATACTATATAATGGAATTTATTGAAATAATACAGTATATTGAATGTTTTTTGGATTCCTTTGACTGAACAGTGCGTCTTCGTGATGGAACTAAGACTAAATAGGTTAATCTGTGACTAAATATTGCCTTCTCGTTTGCTTTAACTTCACTCCGATGATCAGTTCGCGCCAGAAGTTTAAGAAAGCTGGAACGTCTCTCTTTGCGCCAGGCATGATAGATGCACTCATGCGCGATGCGAGACTTCACATTTAATTTTAGGAATGAAGTGTCACTCCAGAAACCGCAAGTGAAGGACTTGGTTTAGGTAGGGTATGGGTCCTGTCATCTCAAAAGTCTGCCATTTTGGTATGTTTTTAAATAATGTAATAAATATAGTTTTACAATTTTATTTTTACAAGACATGATAAGCGCAAAATAATTTTACAGTACCTAGGTCGAGACCTACGTACATTGGAATTATGGCAAAATATGTGTATTTTTGACCATCTAGATAATATAAACAGGTAGGTTCTGTTAGACCCTCCGCACCTAGTGTATGTGCTCCTGCGGCGTATACAATTATGCTGATTACTGAAAGGACTGTTTACGAGACTATTTAGTATAACCACAAATCCTTAGAACCCATCTTACCCCTCAGCCTTTTGCTTAAAATAATATTAATATTAATTAATATTAACTTTCTTTTCTCTGATATCTAAACGACAAAAAATCTGTTGTGACTAGAGAAGGTGTCAGTCATCCTCGAGCCTCAAATCTTGACTGAAAAGGGGTATTGATGATGATACCTTGTATTAGAGTTTAAATCAACGACACCTAAATGTTTGAAATCGATTGATATTTTTCGGCAAATCGCGTCATAAAAAATTAAAATCTCTTACCATTTTCAGTCCAGTAAGTAAATGTTGAAAATGCCCACCACCAACCTTTATACTACAATAAAGCATCTGTCCAAAGTATTGCCGGACAATCTGAAGTACTTGTGGTAATATTTGTCTGCATCCGTGTATAATCCGCTGACACCCCACAAAAAAGTCGAGTGGAGTTAAATCGGGAGAGCGAGCGGGCCAGTTAATAGGACCTTTTCTGCCTCTCTGGAAAACTACTATTTAAACACTGCCTCACTGCCTTGTTGGAAAGTTTTCTATGCAATATCAATTATCTTTTTCGATATTCTGCTGTGAATGCTGGATCAACGGTGTTTTCTAACATTTCTAACAACTCTAAAGAGATACAGTCGCCATAAATTCCTGTCCACACATTTAATTTTTCGGGGTGCTGATGTGTCTTCCGGAAAATCCTGAGATTAGAGCTTGGATAACACACAACAAATCGGTAATAATTCGTTCATCAGCTCAAAAAATTATAAACGTCCGCCATTGTCATCTTCAGTGAGTTCTTGGAACAGTTTAATTTTGTATGGGTGAACAGTATGATATTTTAAGATTCCCCGAACATACTCTTTATTTTTATATGGAGGCTGGTGGTGGGCATTTTCAAATTTACTGAACTAAAAATACTAAGACATTTCAATTTTTTATGATGTAATATTTCGAAAAGTACCAATCCAATATCAAAAATGTATAAGTCGTCGGAAAGAATTTAAAGCCGAGTTTAAAGCTTCTGAAAATAAGGTATTAAACGATACCCCTTTCCATTTAAGATTTTGAGGGTGAGTGGCACTTCCGCTAAAAGTGAAATTGATAAAAATATGAGTTAAAATACCTAAGAAATGCGTTCCTCTAAAATCAAAAATTTACGGGTCCGGGCGTTTTTCGATTAAATAAAAGTTTTGGATGGCCCACCCCTGTATATCTGACACAACTGTTTTGGAGTTTCTGGAAATAATATCTACTCTCACTGTCCAAACAAAGACCATTTCGGACTTGACTTGTTGCCTTTTCAATAAATTAAGCTCTGAGACCTTATGGTGAGGAAGTTTGTAACGTGGCTCACGTCTCTATATTTTTATCCAGACTTTTACGCTCTTACTGGTTCAGTGCTTCTAGTTATCTGACTGAGACATGGGCGGAATATTTCTCTTGGCCGAAATTCTAGTGAGTTCCGAAATCGCTGTATGTTTTCCGCGGAGTGAAATATAGACCTAATAACCTGGAATATATTCGAATTAGGTAAACCTGAGGGAAAACCAATTTAAACATCAATTTATGAAATAAAAAATCAGAAAAGCAAAATACCCTCGAAAATACCTATTTCGTACATATTATGCGGGCTTGAGGTTTTGACGTCAAGAAAAACAAATGCATTATCAAGATGCGTGATAGCAACTTGTTAAAAAATGATAATCGAGATGATAAATATAAATAACGGTGTCATATGATGATTTATTACAGTTCGAATCGAACACCAACCGGCATTTTAAAAACCTAAGTAATCATGAGTATTAAGTTCCATAAATTTAATAGATTTGTAGATATAATCAGTATAACTGAACTGAGAATACCACACACATAAACATTCCTTGTTTTAGACGAGGTTTTAGATGGCATACATTTTAGGTTTCCCTTGCCATATTACCCAACCAACCGGCCCGTTCGACTCTTACATTTTCCTGAGTATTTTCCCTCGGATTTTCCTATGGTAAACTTAGGACAAATTCAAATCGCTAGCAGGTTAGCACCAGTCGATGCACCAGTTTAGGTGTAATCCTAAGAGCGATAACAGAAAAATGCTTGAGTTTCGGAGCTAAACCCTCGGCTAAACTGATGCTAGTCTGATATTTACATATCTTTATAACAAAATATACATAATAACCAACCTATATTAAAAACTGACACTTACTTGGATTTGTCAAATTTTAAATTTGAATCCTTGCCGCCATCTTTTCTTTTTGAATGACAATTGTTACCAACACCAAACACAAAAACAAGACAATTTCCTCATTAAAATTGAAATGGACAGAAATAGTCTCGGTAATATACGTCACAAATTAAAAAAAACATGTATTATTTGGATATTTTAGTTGTGTATTTGATTGATTTACTCCTATTACGTATACATATTTAGTGGTAAAATACTTGAAGAACTTAAAAATCTGGAATATACAAAAGGAAATTGTGAAATTTGATGATGCATACATCAAAACGAAACAAGAGAAATTACTTCAGATTCGTGATTAACGCCTCAAATTTTACCTGTAGGTATACCAAATTTCGTAAAAAGGCATCGCAATGGCAGGCGACAATTACCAATTTTTGTTTAAATAATTAGTAAAACTGATTATATACTTTTAATTTTTTGTTACAATGACTGATGTAAAGCACTCGGTCAAAGTTCGGGTCAAAGAAAAAAAAACAACCCCGATTTTAGGCCCCCTATAGGTGCAAAAAGAGTCCCGTATAACCACCTCAGGCTTCTTTAGCTCCCGGCTGCCGTGTTACCCCGCATTACTAACTTCCGCCACTGCATTTTTTAAACATTACAAACCCGGTGTCCTGAAGTCTTTCCATGCTGAGTATGCTTTCTGTTTCAAAATGATGGACGCCTAAATATTTAAAAAAAGCATTTCTAATAATTTTTGGATATTTATCATGTACTTTTCCAAAAGGGGATTACTTCTGTCTATTAAAATTTAGGTGTAGATTGTAAAATTTAACATTTCTTTCGTAGATATTAAAAATCTAGTAGTATATACAGAGCGTCCCATTAAACAAAATCATTTACTTTGTGTATGCATATCTTTCTGGGCTACGATGTATATCAAAAATTTTTTAACAAATATTCAGCGTATTGATAATCTATAACCTTCATATAAAACATTTTTAAAATAATATAGTTTTGAAATATAACAGCTCCCCCCAGCGCTGCTTTGCTCATTAAAATTCATTTAGTCATTTGGTTCTCCGAGGTTATTTTTTGTATTAATTGTATTGTATTTCATACTCTATATATCTTTGCATATTCAGATAGATCTAGATAGAATCGCCCCAACCAGCACTTGAATTTGACATTTATCACGATGAGTGTGTGCCACTGGAGACAAACCAAACAGGTGAATCTTTTGATGCCTCATTCATGAAAATCGGCCAGACACGTGTTTGGACTATAAGCGGTAAGGGAGATGATAAGAAATATACGTATATATGTATATATATATATATATATATATATATATATATATATATATATATGTTTTACCTGTGCCTTTTCTCGGGTGTAGTAAAACCGAGGATAAAGCCACCTTTACAAAATTTGAAAGTTTAAAAATTCTCTCCCCATATCCCTTTCACATGCTGTAACATATTTATCAACAAATCATCTTAAAATCTATGAGAATTCTAAATTTGAAAAAAAAAACAAAAAATATAACTTTTTATTCTTGTTATGTGCATACATTTTTCTACAAAGTTATGTCTAACATGACCACAGTACAATCATGTATACCAAGGTGTAGGTAAACAGTTCTTAACTTCCACCTTAAAAATTAAAGTTTAAAATCGAAAGTAGATACTTGAAATTTTAAATACTAATTTACACTAAGTAGTTTTCATAGCCTACTAAATTTACCTCGAAATTTATTATGTAGGTAAGTTTATTCAATTCTAGAGCTTAATACACTTTTTAAAACCATACCTAATTATTAATTTTATTAAAATAGGACCTATTATTTGATGGGACGTGGGTCTCCAAAAATATGTTCCTTGGGGTGTTCCAGTTTCAAAACTGTGTATTCAAAAACCCCAGTACCCCAGCGCAGGACTGTGTGGACAGAATTAGACTAGGTATACCTATCTATACTTAATTAAGCGTATTTTATTAAAAATATAAAACCGGGTCGGAAATATTTATTTACCCGCCTTGACAAAAACTGAAGTAACATATTACATAAGTACCTATATAACATCACAGCCCGGATTAATATACAGGTAACTTAAAAAAAGTTATAGAAAAACAAAATCAATAAGTACAGAACAAGGTAAAAAAATTGAACAAATTATAAAATATCCTTCCACAAAAGTAGGTATCAATACTTAAATACCGGCAAAAAAATTGAGCAAGTTATACATATCTACTAAGAAAGGTGGCTCATTACTCATTAGGTACCTAGGCATGATAAAAGCTTTTCTTGATTACCTATTGTACGAAGAACAAAAGCACATCAAACATTTCTCTATAGGCATATTAGCCCACTCACTAAAAACAAGATTTTTTAAAAATTTTGAAGAAAAATCCTAATGGTTATTTTTCATTGTACAAACAATTATGGACTACCTTAAAAATCTGACTCGATTATGGATTTTGATAGGTATACTTTTTATTTAAAAATTCTTGTATATTATTAACGAATAGGGTAAATAGCAACGCTAAATTCACCTGCAATTTCTTAAGGAGCTCCTGGACGTCCCTTTCCTTGGCATCTCCTAGGCCCCCGTAGGGCCCCTATCCACAACCGAAGGGCCATTTAAATTACCCCTCCGTTTCCGCAGCAATTTTCTAGTCAAATTGGTAGTTCTCCTACGTCGAAACATAAACATTAAGGGGCTCTTTCGATCGCGGCACGGGCAGCAACAATTTAAAGGACATTTGGGGGCCACTATTGCAATTTTACCTCGTTAAATCACACCAATAAACACTTTAGGCCCCAAGAAACACAATTGCGGGCCACGAAATTATTTCTAGGGGGCGGGCTATCGGCACTATGCAACGCGAAGACGTACACACTCCACGATAGTTGGAAAGAGACTAAATCGGTGACTTTCGACGGGGGTCGGTGAAGGTCGGTCGAAAAAGGCATGCGGGGCGCGAGGAGAGTGGCGCCAGCGATCAAGCAGAGGCGGACTAGTGTTTGTTTATGATATTTATGGTTGTTTTGATGTGATTTTTAGTCCAGGCGTTCTGTTACTCTCAGCGGTGTTTTATTTTATTGTAAGGTTACTTATTCGTATTCCCACTACAAGTTTAACAGGTGATCGTCCTCATTCCTTAAAGAGAACTTAAAAGATGCCTTTAGCTACCTTTAGTCACTCATTCTCATTCTGTCATGCATATAGAGTCATCTCTAAACTAAGAATATATAAAAAAGAATATTAGAAATATTAAAAAAATAAGGTAAATGTTCTCTTTTGCCTACCATCGCTGATTTTCACAAAATTTGGTACATATGTAAGATTTGGGGCCCTGAATAGAACAGAAAGAATATTCAAGGCATTAATCCGATCATTTTTTCGGCCTCGTTTCGTTTCCGAGTTATCAATCATCAAAGTTCTTGTACTTACAGTTTTTCACCTTCTTCTAAACTAGTATATTTTTTTAGTAAATCATTTAAATACACGAATAAAACACTACATATTTTTCAATTTATAAAGTATATTTCAATCAAAACTCACTTCAATAAAATCGTTTTTGTAAACTGCTATTTTCAATAAGGAATTTTGTTTGTTTTTGTATTTGGTGTTGGTAACCATTGTCATTCCAAAAGAATAGGGCATTTCAACAATCTGTCATGTCCTACGACAGCATAGGTTGATAACCTAGGGTTTGTTTAAAAATTACACCTAATTGCGCAACTTGACAAATGATAAAATAGTAAACTTTTGTCCTAAATGTAATTTCCAATTAGACAGTCCAACAAAACAGCTGCTTGTCCTACGACAGCTATTTGACCAATTTATTGTGGGACTTATCAAACCAATATTTAAGCCTCATTGGCTAAATCAGTTTGTTTGTCCTACGACAACCCAAAAATGGCATGACCGTGACAGATCGTTGGAGTGCCTAATAGGCAGTAAAAATTCAAAATTAATATTTGACCAATTTTATCAACGTTACAGTTTTTAGTATTATACAGTTTGTTTTGTTGAATTAGTTTATCGGTACTGGGTTAGGAGATGGTCACTAAGTGGATCGGTGGTACCGGATTAGCACCAGGTTAGACCTTAAAGCGCGATAGCACCAAGGTATCAGTGTTAAAATTATAGCACTAAAATTCTTGTGTTATCGTATTTAACCTTAAATACCATGATGCTGTCGCGCTCCGGAGCCTAACGATCCCCATGTAACAAAATATCTATAAATCCATAGTATCAAAAACTGATACTTTTATAAAATTCCTTAAATTTAAAATTAAATAATTATCACGAGAATCAAATACAAAAGAAATCCCTATTAAAAGGTTACGATGTTGTTCAAGTGATTTATCAGTGAAATAACGTTATAAATTAGAAAATATGTGTTTTTCGATATTTTAGTTGTGTATTTAATCAATTTCCTGTGAAAATTACTGGATGAAGTTCAAAAAAGGTGTACAACTGTGTACAAGATTGTGAACTTTGATGATGGATAACTCGAATACGAAACGAGGCCAAAAATCGGCGATTGTAGGCGAAAGTGAACATTTCCCAAAGATAAATCAAATAAATGTTTTCAGTTTTTTTTAAAACATCCTTTATTTAGACATTTTTTTACATGCGTTATTACATTTCAAATACTTATCCCTAAGTACATATATAATACTACGTCCAAATACAGGTCATCTCCTAAATAATACCTAACATGTATTGGTACCGGAGAAAAAAATATTAATAACACTGTATAGGTTAAATGGTGCACAGGACTAATTGTGTTTACAGACTTTACAATTTTAATTTCAAATGATTTTTCAATTTTTTTATAAATATGGTATAACTATTTTCATTCTTATTTACTGAAGGTAGTTAATTAAATGTGTTTGAGGCTGCGGCTATTGGGCTTTGTAACGCCATGTTTGTTCTGGCATTCTCCAGTCTAATGTCTTTACATTTCTTAATTAGTAGGGTAGTGTATCTGGTTAACAGAGGTTATTTTTGTATTACTTTTTTGTTTATTATTAACTATTTTATATAAGTTTTGATTGTTCCAATTTTAATATATTGCTGATCGGTTGGACATTTAATGTCTGATATAATATTGTAATGTGTTCGTAATCAAGTTGTAAATAGCAACTTAAGAATTTTATTCTGAATAATCTTTAATTTATTGAAATTTGTTTTGTTACAACTACGCCAGACTAGTATGAGATATCTTATCACTGACAGAAAAAAGGCATTATGTACTTTATATTTGGCAGTAAGACTTAAAAATCGTTACACCTGTGGAGAGCCCCTGTTAATGAAATGACTACTTTTAATATGATCCAAGTGAGCACTCCAATTTAACAGTTCATCTAACACAAGATCCAGATATTTCATTTTGTCTGTCTTTTGGTATATTAGTATTATGTATTCTTATCTGAATGTCACTTATATTTTTGTTTTTTTGTTTAAAAATCATATATTTGGTTTTATCTAAATTGATCTTTAGTTTATTTTGTAAAAGCCACATGTGTAATATCTATCCAAATTATTGTTACTTATTTGAGCCAACTCTTCTATATTATTTGCTCTATAAACTAAAATTGTATCATCAGCATAAATATAATATTGTGCACATAGATCAGAGCAGCGGACGCTCAGGACAAATAAAGTGTATAACAGTGGGTCCAACACTGAGCCTTGAGGCACTCCACATGGGTTAATTAATATCCTATTTCTACGTTAATTTAAATATACATATTGCATACATCCAGATAAATATGAACCAACTAAGTCCCTAGCTAAACCCCTAACGCCCATCTTTTTTCAAGTTTTGAGAGAAGCAAATCGTGATTAACCACATCGAAAGCCTTCCGCAAGTCTATGAAAACTGCCACTATTAAGCTGCCCTGATCTAGACTATTTGCTATTAAATTTACCACATCTGTGGTAGCACTCAAAGTGCCGCTATTGCTTAAAAAAACATACTGGAATGCATCATTAGTTCATCCGGAAATACACCTGAACTAAGAACATTATTGACACTTCTAGTATCCCAACTATTTGTTGCTTAACATTAAGTAGATCATGCACGGTAACATTATCATGACCTGGTGCAGCATATTTTTTAAGACTGAAGATTATGTTCATAATTTCCCTCACAGTAGTAGGGTCAAAAATTATGGTTTTTTCACACTCTACTTCACTAAATGTATTATTAACGCCTAACATATTTTTTTCAGACTCCACGCCCTTAACAATCTCCGCACCTACTTCAGAAAAATATGTATTCAAAGTGTCGGCAATAATTATTTTGTCTGTGATAATTTTATTATCTATTTCTAGTTGTTGTATATTTTCTTCTATTAACTTTATTATTTATAAATGATTTTATTATATTCCACTGTTTTTAGAATGGGTTCCTGCTTGTTGCCATTTAGTTTTAAAATACAGGTTTTTTAATGATTTAATTTTATTATTCACAGTATTTTTTAAATTATTAAATTTTAACTTTAGCTTATTGTCAAGAGGGTTTTTTTTGTTCCTCTTATATGCTTCATCTTTTATATTTATTAACTGCAACAGTTCGGGTGTGACCCAATTATTATTTTTGATGGCATTTTATTTTTTTTTATTGATTGTACAGAAGGTGTAGTCATAGTCAATTATTTCAATCAGTTCATGAAAAGTTCGAATTTCTTTATTATTTACCTGGTTTGAGAAAGATTTTTTGTATATTTTGGTATTTTAGTATTGTTTCTGAATTCATACTTTTTCCTTACAAGTTTTAATATTTTCATTATATTCAATTTGCATCTTCGTATGATTACTAAGTGGACTATCCTCTACTTTAATTTCACATTTATTTTTTATATTACTACTATATAATACATGATCAATCAGAGAGCTGGTTAAGCCGCAACTCTGGTTGCATTTTCTATATTTATTCTATTAGCTATCACAAATTTATTTAATACTACTAGGTCTTTATAATCTTTGGTAACAGCAGAATTATGATCTAATAGATTTATATTAATATCCCCTACAATAATGTATTTAGTTGGATATTTGTTAAGGATTCCTTCTAACTCATTTGAAAATTCTGTAACATTGTATGATGGAGGTTTATATATTGTACTTAGCTTTAGGTTATTATTACCCAGCGAAACATATATCTAATTAAATGCTTTGATTGGGTCACTTCTGTCTATTTCAATATATTTTATAGAATTTTTTATGTACACAGCTGCACCTCCTCCTCCTTGATCTCTTTTTGAACAGTTCAATATTTTGTTTCGTTGGCTCATGGTTTATATATATATATATATATATATATATATATATATATATATATATATATATATATATATATATATATATATATATATATATATATATATATATATATATATATATATATATATATATATATATATATATATATATATATATATATATATATATATATATATATATATATATATATAGGTTCTGGTGCATCATAATGTCCCAGTAGTACAGTCGTAAATTTTATGGTTTTTTTAGTAACCATCCAGGTTTTTTTGTCCTCCAGATTATTGAACACTACTTTTATTGGTGTAGGTATCCTTTCTGTTTGTGGTTTTCCAAATCTAAAGGCTTTTTGAACTTTATTTGGAGCTTTTAGAGTGTCGGCGATTTTCTCCATAATGGTTAGCAAATTTTCATTTTGTTTATATGGGACGCCCTGTATTACAATATTACCATTTAGTTCCTGCTGTTCCTTGTTCTCTTTTCTAAGTTCCTCATTTATTTGTATCTGTTCTTCATATTTTTCAAAAAGTTTATTATATTTTTCTGCCATCTCCAAAAGCTTTGCCATAATATGTCCAATTGTGTAGTTGCCTTTTTGTGTTGTTTCTTTTTGATCGTCTTTTGAAACCGTAGCCGTAGGGTTTTCCTTACATTTAGAGCATCTTCAAGGTAGTTTGGAGTTTTCCAGTTTTTTTTATTCATTTGTAGACAACCTCGATGCGACCATATCTCACAATCGTCACAACTTCATCATCCTTAACTATCTTAGAACAAATATTGCAATTTTCCGACATCTTCCAAATTTGGAATAAATCTGTTTACAGAATTATTGAGCAGTTTGGCAACGTTGGCTATCCTACCTATCTTTTTAAATTATTTTATTATATTTATCATAAATACCAAGTAGATGATAGAGTAGATTCTATGTAGTAAGATCAGATAATAGCTATATAGCTGGAACCAATTAAATGAATTATGTTTCATAGTTTTTAAACATAAACTTTGTATCACCTATGAAACTTTTACGCAGTACGTATAACAAAATTAGTCTTGTCACAAATACGAGTAAGGATCAATTTTTGGAATAGAAGCATATCAGAAAGACTATGCAGCAAATGTGCCTTTTTGGATCTACAAATTCTAACGCGGCAGAGATATAGCTAGTCACCTGGGTTTTGCTCTTAAATTTATTTTTAGGACCACAACACTCGACTTCCAAATATTTCTGCTGTCAAATATGTTTTTACGTTTTAATACTCATTCAAAACATCGAAGATCTACGCCCTTGACGTTTAAAATGTAAAATTTTTAATGCAAATTTGTAACGAATCGCCTTGACCACTCAATTTATCGAGAGTGCAAGTTCTGTTTACACATATTTTTAACTTATCTTTATATTTTTTAAATTTCTTTAGGCATATCGATTTGAACTTTAAATTCGTTAACATGATCTAGGAAAAATTTTAAAAATAACTTATAAAAATATTTTTTTATATTATTTGTCTTTAATAATATTTAGTCTTATTTTTATAACACTTTACGGCATTATACGCTCATGATTCCAAAAACTGTGGCAACATGCTGTTTGGAGTTTTTGGTTGTTCCCCAACTATTATAATTTTTTAAACTAATCCTTTCGTATAATCTGTTAAAATTACCTAATTTGATAATGTCGACGATTTTTCTCAATTTTACAGAAAATATTTTTACAGATTGCGTTTTGTACTTTATATTCATATGTATAAATGTTTAAATATGCCATTCCATTTATTAATAAGTTATTACTGCTTAATTGTTTTGTAACAGAATTATTGACCATCTGTCAAATGAAGTAGAACCTTATACTCGTTAACTCTGAGTTTGTAACGCAAATCGTTTTTTGGACAAAAAAAACTAGAAATAAAGACCCGATTTAAAATTTTTTGAATTGAATCATATATTTTATTATTTCTTCAAGGGGGTCTCTTCTTGCCCACTGTTAATACAAGCACAAAGTTTGGCGTAAAGCCCTGCCATATGAGACAATGCTTTAGAGATCAAGATAACTTTGCGGGGTTGTCTTTAAAAGAAAAAGATATCGAACCTAATATATTTATATATTAGCAAGAAGAGACCTATTTGATGAAATAATAACGTAGGTACAGGTGTTCCATTAAAAAATACAGGTTATAATATACCTTTCGGTAATTTTTTAGGAATACATTATATTCTTAAAAGGTAACCCAAGTAAAATCCAAAAATCATTTAAACTTCAAAGGCCCTGTGTAGGTGTCAAATTATAATTAATGACCGACAATTAAGAAAAAAATTAAAATAATAATGAACTCAATGTTGGCCAGTGATTGCCTAGGTAATAGTAAATTATATAATTATTACTTCATGTGAAATTACATTATGATCGGGAGTAATAAGACATCTGAAATATTCCCGCCAGTGACGCATCCAGGCCGATATCGAGGGCCCTCATAATATAACCCAAGCCAAATATTTTGAAAAAGAATATTATAATAAAGACATGCATTATGCCCAAATATATAGTTAGTTTTTAAAATTATTTCTAAGGGGATCAAGACATCAAAATACTATAGGCTTATAATATCCGCCACTAATAATACGCCTATTGGTAATGAGAATGACCATTGGTCAAGTGAGGTGTAGCACACCAACATTAAATAGTGATCAATATTCACCCTCTACCTCTTGTCTTAATGTTTATATCTTACAATAAACTATCTAGGGAGTGTTAAAATATGGTGACTATATGTTTTAAGTAGACCAGATTGCTCATAAAAACTGAAAACAACAAATGCTTTTATAGGGTTCAGAAACAATCAAAAGACCACTCTCTACTACGGTCCTGCCTATGTAAATACCATGCGGACGTGCGCCACCGGTGGCGGTAGTCTAGACGACGGTGGCGGCCGAGGAGCCACGAAACCGCCGAGTTTCATCATCGGTTTGCGCCACCGCATTTACAACTACCCTTAAGAATTAAGAAAGCACCACGTGCTTACCAAAGCTGGGGGTTTTCTGACTCCACCGGTGATTAACGACAGCATTCGGACACAAAAAGTGTCATAATCTCGTATAATTGATGGGATTTTAGTTCTTTATAGAGAGTTTTATTATGATAATTCCTTTGCTAGATGAAAAAAGGATTTCCTAACGATTTTTAGATTACCTGTAGCTATAGATAGATAATCACAGTAGCGTAAACAGAGCACATGGAAGGGAACTATCCAAATAGGATCGATAGTTTAAGTGTCTTACTATTGTTATAAACAGATACACATTTTATTATGTATAATAAATATACGAATTTAATTTTAAAAAAATGGGTGAATTCTCCTTTACCCAGAAGTTCCCTTGTACAAAATTCCACTACGTACAGATAACATAGTTTATAAGTATATGTATATAATTATTTGGTAATCACTTTATAGGTACAAATCCTATAAAGTTTTTTTTTTCAATTTTTAATTCCCTCTAAGAGGGAAGTATTATAACCGGAAAAATCACCTATCCAAGTTTTTATAGATCTTCACGTTTTAAGGTCCCTAGATGCCAAAAAAACATACCTGTTTTCTCAATTCCGTCAGACAGTCTATCTGCCTGTCTGTCTGTTTGCGGCATAGCTAAAAAACTACTCAGCCGATTAACTTTAAATTTAACTTTCGGTATGGTATTATAGAAATAACCTAGTAAAATGTTAAAAAAGAATATATTAAATAATTACCTATCCAACTGATCTCAAATTTTACACAAAAATTAAGTATTATGTAGGAATAAACTGGTAAAATTTTGGTACGAATTCAAGATGGCGAAATAAAATGGCGGATCAATAAAATACTTAAAAAATCAGCCTGCAAAAAATATTTATTAGATTTATTTCAAATTTTGTAAAATAATTAAGAGTAGCAAGAGGAAGGGGGAGGGAACTATCAAAATAAGATCTATAGTTTAAGTTTCTTACTATCATTATGAACAAATACACATTTTATCATGTATAATGTTCGAGGCATAGCTAAAAAACTACTTGCCCGATTTAGGTCAAAAATTAAGGGTCATATGGGGGATGACATTTTGGTAAAAATCCAATATGGCGGAGGAAAATGGCAGCCTAGTGAATAGTTAAAAAAAATATTACCTTATAGAGATAAACTGGAAAAATTTTGGGGCGAATTCAAAACGATGGAATAATAGCGTCACACCAACATTTACAGTTTATCCCCATATCACATTTGATTCGATAAATCATTTCTTAATAATGGTTTTTTTTTACCTCTTGTAAGAGTATCATTTTGTTCCGCCATTTTCGACACTGATTAATTTGAAAACAATCGGATAATTGGGTTTTGAGCACCGTTTTGAGTTATGCCGTACAAGACAGAACGGCAGACCGAAATGGGTGAATTTTCGGGATCTAAGAATCCTAAAACGCAAAGTTCTGCAAAAATTTCAGAGCCTGATTTTTTTCACAATTATAATACCATATTAAATATACAAAGCCCCGAGGTGAGCAAAAATTAAAATGAACAATCTAAAATATTTGGTTTAATGTTGCTTCTAATTATGTAAGTTTTAATTTTGAAATTATTATTTGAGAGCAAAATTGTGCAAAATATTATAATAAATATTGAACGCTGGAATGGGTATGTGTCCCCAATCCCCTCATGGTGACGCCGTTGGATAATAGTGGCGGATATGCAGTGGCGTAGCTACACCCCGCAGTGCGGGGCCCAAGGAAAATTATGGATGACCTTTTTTTTAGTGATCAGATATTTTCCCGCCCTTTTGTTCACTTTGCTTCTAAGGGGATTATGCAAAACTATGAATGAACTTAAGACTTGAACAGTATAATTTTTTTATTACTTAGTTATATTTGTGAGTCACGAAAACAATATCAAAAATTCTACCACCGTCCATGAACGCGTAACCCCCTAAATATTCACATTAAGTAGAAGTTGGTTTTTGTGGGATAACTCGTCTCTTTTTCATACTATAAATATAGCAATAGAATAAAAACTTATAAAATTCTCTCCAAAAAAGTTCTTTACAGTTTTTAAGTAACACCAGCATTACCGCCTTAGAAGCCACTATAGGCTGACTGACGCCGTCTGTAATTACAGTTGTTATTCATTGGCATATCGCCAAGTGTGCTATGCCTGGATTAAGTGTACTCTTCAACGCCGCGACGCACACCAGCATAGTGGCTCCTATGGCTATAGTGCTGGTGTTATGTATAAAGTGTATAGAACATTTTTTATAGATAACTGACTGACTATTAAAACTATATATTATATAGTATTTAATTTTTACCTCCCTCCAAGATGTTTGCGGATCTTTACGTTTTCGGGCCCCTGGATCCCGAAAAACATGTTCTCCCATTTCTGTCAGTCTGTCGATCTGTCTGTACGCAATAGAGCTCACAAAAGACTTATTGACTTCAAATTTTGGTCAAAACTCAAGGGTTATACGGGAATAAAATCGTTCCATTTTGATAAAAATCCAATATGGCGGAACAAAACCATAAAAAAAACATAAAATTTTTGTGTACATCCATTATAGCGGAACAAAAAGGCGGACTAATGAAGGGTTTAAAAAATCAGTACCAAGCCAAAAAACTTCTTATGCAACTAACTTAAAATTTTACACAAAAATCAAGTGTTAATCAGGGGTAGACTTTTTAGCGCGAATCCTATTTGGTAAAACAAAATTTTTCAATATTCTGTAAAATTCGATTTAGTGGAATGAAACCTTCGTTTAAGGAGGAAAACAATAAAGGACTAATTTATTTTTGTAGACTACTTAAATAATGTAAAAAAATAATATTAATAATAATAACAATGATACTAATAAATAAATAAAAAAAATTAAAAATTTAAATAAATTTAAGTTTATATAGGATTTGTATAAAATTACCAAATAATTCTAAGCATTCTAGACTGTTTATTGTAAGTAATGGAATTCTGAGAGAGGCAAGTTGTGGCTAAAGGTAAATTTACCGGTGTTTTCTTATTTTCACATGATTTTTTGACCCACCACCTGGACTACTTGCTATTCCTCTAAAATCACGTGTAAAAATAAGAAATTCCTTGCAATGTATCTGAAGTTCCTTGCAATTCCTTTAAAAATTCTTTGGAATTGCTCTTTCAAATTCCTTTTTTTTTCTCGAAAAACAGAAGTATTGCGATCGTGAAAAAATCACCCTGCCAGATTTTTATAGATCTTCATGTTTTAGGGTCCCTAGATGCCAAAAAAAACATGTTTTCTCAATTCTGTCGGTTTACCAGTCGGTCCGTACGCGGCACAGATCAAAAACTACTTATCCGATTAACTTCAAATTTTGGTCAAAAATGATGGGCTATAAGGGGATGAAATGGTAACATTTTGGTATAAACCTAATGTGGCAGGACAAAATGGAGGACTGGTGAAATGTTAAAAAAATTATTACTAAAAAACTACTTACCCAATTTAACTGAAATTTTGCGCCAAAAACTAAGTATTATGTAGAAATCAACTGGTAAAATTTTGGTATTGATCCGGGGGCGTATTTTTTTATTCGATGGTGAATCCACCAGAGGTATTCCACCAAAGTGTTTTTAAATTTATGCTGGTTGATTTCTGATGCCACCCATCAGTGTTTTTATATTCATCAAATATTTGTGGTGGCTCCACCATAAATGCCACATAATGAATGAAATGAAAGAAATGTCATATCAAAGGCAAAAGTTTATTTTTTTTCTTTATCGCTGAATTGTGTACAATTCTTAACAATGGAATTTATAAGTGTTGAACTTGTAGATCATTCAGATGGACAAAAATATATTCGTATAATACATAATTAACTTCTAAAGAAATTCAGGAGGTATCAACAACTAAATTTATTAAATGTACTTTTATTGTTATTTGTTTGTAAGTATATAAAACTCATTATTTTATACACAGAAAAGTATGAAATAAAATTAAATAAATTGAAACAAACAGTATTCCACCAAACTGTTTGCATCTTCGGTGCACCCAACACTGGTTGATTTTGAATGACGGCATCCCACCACTGCTTCAATCCACCACACCAAACTGGTAATATAAAAACGCACCCCAGGAGGGCAAAACAAAATGCGGGCCTAGTGAAATGTTGAAAAAATATTACTAAAAAACTACTTATCCAATTTACTTCAAATTGGATAAGATAACAAACATCAAGCATTACGCTGAAATCACCGAGTAAAATTTTAGTGCGAATCCAAGATGGCGAAACAAAATGGCGACTTAATAAAATATTCAAAAATTCAGCCTGAAAAAACTATCTACTTGTTATTATACGGATTAAAATTTTTGTGCAAGAATTAAGTATGATGTAGGATGTAGAGATGAACAAATAAAATTGTAGAATTCAAGATGGCTGAATAAAATAGTGGCCAAATAAAATATCGTAATTGGGAAAAATGCATCTCCAAAGTTTAACATAGCTTCAAATTTTAGCCTTTTTAGATGCCCAAAAATATGTTTTCCCAATTTCTCGGTCTGTCTGTCAACATTTTGGTATGAATCCAAGATAGCGGCCTAATAAAATATTTTAAAAAATCAGCCTGAAAAACTACTTATTAGACTAATTTCATTTTTTTTTGCAAGCATTAAGTGTGGTATAGAAATAAACTAGTAAAATTGTGGTACGAATTCAAAATGGCGGAACAAAATGGGGACCAAATAAAATGTTTAAAAAATCATCGTAAAAATATTTTCTTATTCAATAGACTTTATGTTTTTCACAAAAATTAAATGTGAAATGGGAATAAATTGATACGAATTCAACATGATGGAACAAAATGGCACGGTGTTTAGAAAAATCAGTGTAAAAACTACTTATTCAATTTTTTTAAGATCATGTCCAAAAATCAAGTGTGCAGGGGTAGAAACTGGTAAACCGATTTTTTTACATGTACTGTTCTGTGCAAAGGTTCCGTGTTTAATAACTACTTACCATTTGGTTTATCTTTATCAAAATTACCATTGTAAATGCTAAAAAGCGGCTTTTAATAAATAACACACTTTATATTTTCGTCTTTTTTTTTTTTTAACTAAAATCGATGTTGATGTTATACCAAACACAAGAACCCCAAGGTCTAACAACTTTAGTGATATATTTTACACTAAATTATATCCTAAAAATTCTAATAAGACGAAAATGCATGGGGTCCGCAGATGTTTGGTTTTGGGGATACACGATGTCAAAGTTAAAAAAATCCGAAACAGTAAGAGCTGTTTGATTAAAATTTGGAACAATCCCATAGGTATCTAAAGGCTATATTTCGACAGTATGCAACAGTTTTTATTTCAACCATTGGCGTAGGTATGGGTAACCATCCCTGACTCTCTTAATAACAAAATAGTACGCCACTGAGTTAAAAAAACTCCTGGCTTTATCGTTTAGGGCGAGTAAAAATACAAAAAAAATACCTTTTGACATACGGCAAGTAGTTTTTGGGACAAAAACACGTTTGATACACGTCCATCTGGCCCCTCTGGTCCAGTTTTAATTGGAATCACAATTACTCACTCTACAAAAGTGATTGCTTGGATCATTTTAGAAAAAATTTAAAAGTTTGAGATTAAAATATATTAATATAACACACCGTATCTCAAAAATAGAGCATTTGTGGACATTATTTATTAAAACTTGTTTTCTTAAAATGCTCCAAGGAATCATTTTGAGCAATTCTGACTTCAACCAAAACGGGAGCAAAGGTGACAGAAGGGTGCATTAAAATAGAATTTGTTTTTTTTTTCTCAAAAACGACATGTCGTATCCAAAATATTAAGAGGTGTTTTTACATAAGAAATTCAGGGATGGTTACCATACCTACGTCCATGGTTGAAATAAAAACTGTTAAATACTGTCATATATAACCTTCAAATACCTATGAGGTTGTGCCAAATCTTAATCAAATAACTCTTATTGTTTCGGAATTACTTTAAAGTTTAACACCCTGTGTCTCGGAAACCAAACATCTGTGGACCTACGTAAATAGGAACTTTTCGTGTTATTTTTTACAAAGAATCTCCCGTTAAACGTTGTATCATGTTTTTTGAAACACCGTGTATATTTAAGTACAAGCACTTACTTTAAAGGACTTGGTAATTGGGTATTTTGGTTTTAAGGAGTTAAAGAAAGATTTTCTGATTATAATATAGCACACATCTGTTTTTACTTCCCTTGCAAGATAGAAGTAATATAATAGTGAGAAAATCATCCTACCAAGTTTTTACAGATCTTCGCGTTTCAGGGTCAAAAATAGATTTTTCCATTTCCGTCGGTCTACCTCGCGACATAAGTAAAAACTACTTACCACATTAACTTAAGATATTAATTAAAAATCAAAATTCAATAAATGGAATTTTTCCGAATATTTAAACATTTTATTAGGCCGTCCTTTTGTTTTGTTACAAAGAATTCGCACTAAAAATTTTTTGGTACTGAATTTTTAAACATTCAATGTTCCTCCACAATAGGTTTACACAAAAATTTTACTAGTTTATCACACTTTATTTTTGCGCAAATATTGACGTCTATTCGATAAGTAGTTTATTAATAACAATTTTTTTAGAATTTGAGAGGCTGCCAGTTTGTTCCGTGATTTTTTTCATTTCACTTATTACCCTGGTTTTTTGACCAAAATTTCAATTCAATCAGATAAGTAGTATTTGAGTTATGCCGCGTAGAGACAGACCGACAGACTGACGGAATTCAGCGAACATATTTCTCTAGGTCCAGGGACCCAAAAGCGAAATGATCTCCAAAAATCTCGGAGGGTGATTTTTTCACGATTACAATCACGATGTTTTTTATAAGGGGGAAGTAAAAAGAGAATAATATTAGTGATATATATATATATATATATATATATATATATATATATATATATATATATATATATATATATATATATATATAATCCATATGACACCTTAAAGATTGTTTTATTTAAGTACATTTTTTATTGTTGTATCAAGAAGTGATAAATTCTTCAATTACTGATCGATATACTTAGATATCTAATGAAAAGTCATTTACCGCGTTCGGAACGAACGTATCAAAAGTTGCGACGATATTTCAGCAATTTTGCAATGACATAACATAATTAGGAGTCGTCCCCATCGTTGCAATTACCTGCCGATATAATTCAAAGCGGAAAAATGGGGTCATTATTTTTTTACATATTTAGCCGGCTGGCGCCGTTATTTGCGGAAAACGCCGCGAATTTACGATCAGCGATCGCTCATTTTCTATTAATAGATCTTTTTTCCGTGTGATCAACACAGGATATCATGGGCAGAATGTAATGCGGTGTTCGTCGATATGGATAAATTTAGTTTGATTTTGAATTAATAAATACCGATAACTACTATATTACAACTAAACTACTGCTCATAATAAGGTGACCACTAGTTTTTTTACTACCCTCCCTGGTTTTTAAAGATCCTTACGATTTTGGATACCTAGTTGCCAAAAAACATGTTTTCTCGTCGGTCTGTCTGTCGGTCTGGCTAGTCGCGGCATAGCTATAAATAGCAAATTTTGGATAAAAATGAAGGGTTATATGGGGATGATAACTTTTGGTAAAAATCAGCCTGTAAAAACTGTTTATTAGATTCATTTTTTTTACAAGTACAATTTTGCAAACGTGATATAGAGATGAACTGGTAAAATTTTGAACGAATTCAAGATGGCGGTACAAAATGGCGGCTAAATAAGATCTTTGTAATCGTGAAAAAAAGTTTCACAGGTTTACATATCTTCACGTTTTTGCGTCCTAGATACCAAAAAGAAAATGTTTTCTCAATGCCGTGGATCTGCCTGTCGGTCTCTCTGCTCGTCTGCCTCAGAGGAGTTCGCGGTCTTGCTAAAAACTACTTACATGATAAGGCGAAACAAAATGGCGGCATAGTGAACTGTTAAGTATTACTATCAATTATGTCAAATTTTGCGCAAAATTCAAAAATAAAAATTTTCACTGACTTTCAAAAAGTCAAGTATTATGTGGGAATCAACTTGTAAAACTTTTTGGTGTGAATCTAAGATGGCGGAACAAAATGGCGGATTAGTAAAATATATAAAAATTTGGCCTGAAAAACTACTTAATAGACTGATTTAAAATTGTGTGTCATAAATATTTGTGGTATAAAAAAAATTCAGCCTGAGAAATTACTTAATGGCCTGATTTCAAATTGTGTGTCATAAATAATTGTGGTATATAGATGAAGTAGTAAAACAGTGTGGCTTCAAATTTGTTCAAAAATTAAGGATCATATGTGGATAACCAGCTAATATTTTAGTAAAATTCCAGTATGCCGAAATAAGATGGCGGCCTACTGAAACGTTAAAAAAATATTACTGAAAAAACTAATTACCTAATTTACCTCAAATTTTGCACAAAAATCAAGTGTTATATAGGAATGAAATGGTGATATTTTGGAATAAATATAAGATAGCAAAACAAAATGAAGGCCTAATAAAGTATTAGAAAATCAGCCCGAAAATACTACTTATTATAATAATTTCAAATTTTGTGCAAGCATTAGATGTGATATAGAAATAAACTGGTAAAGTTGTGCTACGAATTCCGGATAGCCGCACAAAACTGCGACCAAATAAAATTTTAAAAAAATCTTTTTTTTGCAGAAAAATTAATTGTGATATAGGGATAAACTGGAACGAATTCAACATGACGTGACAAAATGGCGGTGTAAACTGGTAAAATATTGGTTGGAATTCAATATGACGGAACCAAATGACGCCAGATAAAAATGTTTTGAAAGATAGTATTTATGTGTTACTAAATGTACTACTACTATGTACTGAATTAAATTGGGTTACACTACACTATCCCTAATAAAAGGAAAAATTCATAACAAGCGAAGTTCCGGGTAAAGCAAATTTACCGATTGATACACTTGCGGCATTGCAGGACATGTTCAAGACAGCGATCACAGTGCCCTTGTGTTGGCAAGGCACTTCTACATTCTCTTATCCAATTGACAAATATTGCACAAAAATTAAATGTGATATATATGGAACGCCGTTTTACTTTTTAGTCATACGCGTCTTTGATACCAAATTTAATTGCAAAACATATAAATGATGCTGCCTGCATACAATTTTTATTCTTTTTAATTCTTCCGATATCGAATTTTTGTGGATACCGATTTTACCGAATGACATTTTTATGATAAGCAATTTCTTTGCAGACCATTTCAATTGATACCACAAAAAAGTAGTTGTTTATCCTTTTTTAACACGTATACAGCCTACTTAAAATTTCTATATACATGCGTCATTCCTTAGTTATTGCATTTTAACAAATCGATGTTAATAAAAATTGGTATGAAATAAATGCTATATACAAAAATCAGTTTAAATATTTAATAAATTGACTCTTATTAAAATGTAATCGCTTCAAACGGGATCGCATTAAATTAATATTAATACCGAAGACATTAGAATGCAATAACGACTTTGTGGAGATTAATTTATTTCAACCGTATGAAGGCAAATCTGATTTAAGAACTCATGTAATAAAAAAATTAATTTATTTTTATCGCATATCAAAAAAAATGAAAGCATCTCTTACGATATCATTTCTTTTTAATGTCAATTCCATTAACACCCTAAAAATGTAAATAGAATAATGCTCATTATTTTGATTTTGATTTTCGTTTATATGTAATTTATACTACATCAAACGGATATAACACGGGCCCTTTACCATTGAAATTAAAATACTTGAATATACATTTGAATAAATAAATAAAAGTTAATACGAGATTTAATTGTATAAGAGTTGTGGAATTTAAATGATTAGCGGGTATAAGGTAACTGATTTTATTTAATATGCATTGTTTTGATTTCGAATTTTTATTAATGTCGATTCTTCTGAATATCAATTTTCATTGAATGCAGCCACCTTGTTTCAATTTTAATTATCGGACGTGGAGCGATCTAGTGCAAACTATGAACAACAAGAGCAGAAATCTGTAATTTTTTAAATACCCGAGTTTCTGGCTAGGCATGCGTTCGAAGATTTAAAAGTGCATATAAAATTAAGACTGTGTTGTGCATGACGTTATGACGAGTCGGATGCGAATAATGAAAAACATATTAGGTAATCAATGACAGTTAAAACGTGTTTAATTATTGTTCGGTTGGGAATACTTAGTTATTAAATCATTGCGGAATACGATATACACCCCTATATTTAAAATGTGACCACGTACAAAATACAGATCATAATGAAAAAAAGTCAAAACGAACGTATCTAGCTCCCAACATCCTATTCCAAAACAAGCTATTCTATATATTTATACCAGAATAAAGAAAACAAGGTTTTGAATTTCCCAGCTATAATTCACAGATTACCACACAATGTAATTTGTAATGGCAAATTGCAATTTCTCCTGGAAGCTGTGTGCCGGCGACATGCTCTACCACAGTTTTTTTTGGCTTCTTAAACGTGATTTAAAGTAGGCTGTCCAGATTTTTTTAAAATGAAAAGAGTATATTTCGACGAAATGTAAAAATAGGGACCAGCGTATAATAATTAAGTAAAGTCTTATCACTTTCGCGGAATTCAATGACTTTCAATAATAATTATAATACACATAATAATATGGACTAAAAATAACAAAAATAATTAGAAAATGGCACCAGATTTCGCAAAATAGAGATCATTTGTCCCAGATTTCTCATAATAGAGGATATTTGTCGTATTTATGGAAATAGTAAAAGTACCAGAGTACATGGACCCGAAAAAGAGAACATTCCTCTTAAAAAGAGTATATGTGGTCACCCTATTTAAAGCAAACTGTAGTAAGGTTGTATAGGTATATCACTATATCTTTATTTACAATATTTATTTGATAATTAGGACAGTATTTTCATGTTTGTCTCCCTTTTTTAATATGTGAGTAATTATTATAATTTATAGGTATGTGCACTTCACTTTCAAAACTGCGTGTCGATCAAGATACGGATTTACAAAAATGAACACATCAGTGGTGTATTTAGAATGCCGTCTTAGAGGGGGAGGCAAACATTTGATAACTAAAAAAAAGTTCTAGGTTCTTGTTGGAACAACATAAGCATGAAGACTAAAAAAACAAAGTTCTCAATGTTTGTGAGGTAAAAGTCCCGAAATGCTTTATATAATGTAATTTTTGCTTGGGTTATTAGCTCGAGGGGAAAGGGGGTGCAGGGTGCATTTGTCTCCTGCACGTACTCAAACCGAAACTGTCGTATGTTGGAATGCAGAACATGTTATATTGAAGAATACCCCAAAACAAAAACATTGCATTCATGCCCTATTATCTTGGTAATTTTGTTCATAATGTCTCTTTACACACAGCTTTGTAGGTTACACAAGTTTAACCTACAAAGCTGATTTTTTTTCTATTTTTAGTTTTTACATTCTGGTACTCACGCACATATTATGAAATCAAGGGCTTTTAAAAAACGCAGGTCTATCTAAAAAAAAATTAGTTGATCTGACCGCGAAAAAGAAACGTCGGATTTCAAATCTATGTGCACCATCTTGTTGATAATGGAAAGTAGCTATAAAGATATAAAATTTATTTTGTGATGTCTCTTCAAATGCAGCCTGAAAAAAATAAAATATGTATAGCTGATTTTTCGGTATTTTACGTACCTATATCCTCGGAGGTAGTCATAATTGTCTAACTTTGTCAACTACTTATTATTCGATGTTAAATTGCGCAACTTTGCTCTATTTTAACCGACATTGTATCGAATTTATAACACCCTGTATATGTTTGCGTGTTTTCATTCGTTGGGACCATTCCGGTATACTACCTCAATGGTTGAGATATTCCAAGTACAACCATATGTAATTCTCACATTGAATGCTATTTTTTAACTAATTTTTATTTCTCAATCTAGAGTGCTGTGATTTGGCAAAAACTATTAACTTACCTCCAAGAACCCTGAGAAAAATAAAATTATCTGTCTATTCACTAAACATCGTTCACGCCCATTTAAATATTAAACGGTTTTTTCTAAAAAATCTTTTTTTTTTAATGTCGCTCTTCGGGTTAGCCTTTGCGAGTAATATATAATGATACCCCCCACAACAATATGCATTATTTTAAAAAATCGGCAAATAAAGGCATAATATGCATTTAAGCCTAAGCAATTTCTAGTCACCCTGATATACGAAGGATCTGGTTTGACACGTCATGGTTGAAGTTACAATATCATAGTAAATCAAAATAACAAACAAATATAGGGCGTCCCATTTAAAAAACAAAAGTTAATAGCAGAAATTCGGAACTAAAAGAAGATACGGCAACACTGTTACAGTAAGATATATCATAAAACAAAATAGATAAAAACTCAAAGTGGAGGTGCTACAGATAGAACGTTTAAACACGCATTTCAGATTTCAAAACATAAAAATAGCTTTCTGGATAAAAAATCAGATTCAGCTTTTGCTGGAAGAACATTTATTGCTTTATTTTACTCCTACCAATAAAATAAAGGTTGTGTTGTTTGATTGAAATTGTTATATCATTGTATAAACGGGGGCTTAACAATAATGGTTGTATACATATATATATATATATATATATATATATATATATATATATATATATATTTATTTATTTGATAAATTAAAAAATAAATCCGAATTCAATGGCCGATTCAAATTATAAACCTTTCATTAACATCAGAATCAGACACTATCACTAACCGAGAAAATAAGTGTTACTTCACAGATTGTTTTGTAATCTGTGACAATATAGCTTGTACAAATTTATTTAAAACTAAAATCTCGAAGTGTTGAAAGTAGTTTGCCGAACTATCGACGTCTCACGTCATGCGAAGACTATTTTTTGCCTTCGCCCTCCCACTTCATATACTAACGGCCCGCCACTGACTCAGGCCCCCGCCGTCGCGTCGGCAGTGGCCCCAGCACAGAGCTTGCGCGTCTTGTTTTTGCGGGGATTTAATGATTGAAAAGGCCACAACGCGTAAAGCTCAAATATGTGGTGGGGGCCCCGAGAGACATCAGCGAGCGGAATACAAAACTGAGGATCTTTTCTTTTTTTTGTTATCATGTAAATTTTGAGTTGCTGCCGAAGGGCCCCCAAATACGTAAAACCCATTGACCGTTTTTTGTCATCGCAAAACTTTGCCTCGCCCAGATGAGCCCCAACCATCGTAAGTAGTTAATTCGACCTTGTTGCTTCTAGAAAAGCAGCCTCTATAACGCAACATGCGAGTCGCCTTTCAATACTCATTGTTTATAAAATTATGATTAACACCACGATACACTTACAACGGTATGCCCACGCCGGTCTCTTCAGCATTCAGCAAGAAAATAAAATTGAAGTTTACAAATATCAGATTATCTAAAGTGCTCATCGTGAGGATTCGTGATATTTATTTTGATTAAAATAATTAATTAATTTAAAATAAAAGTAAAGAATGCTGCAAGTAAAATAATTGCAGGGGAAACTTTTCATATTTTATAACATTTGTTACTTGAGTTGCTGCACTAGTGCCGTCTATTGACATTTTTAGTTTTTACTTGCAATTGAAAAATACAAACCAGTTTCAAAAGTGCCCTATACAAGTAGCTAAAACCATATTGTTCTATTATTATAGTAAATATATCCTAAATTACCATTTTTAAAATTTATCTTAATAGCTTGACGGTAAGCACCAATCCACATTTTTGAAAATGTATTATTTTGGAAATTTGAAATATCTTATATCTGTCACTTTTGTTTATCGATTATAATTTCAATCTTGATTTCTACTGCCTGCAACTGAACAGGTAGGACGTAATAAACTGTATTGAAAATAAAATCTTTAGATTCAAAATAATTTGTTTAATAATTTTAAAAACATTTTATTGAAGCGTAAATTCTACAAACGTTTTCAAATGACAATGCATTACGGCCTATTTGACTCCCTGACTGAACGCTGTACATAGATGTGACGTACTTGCGCGAGAAAGACGAGTTTAAATTCGGTCCGTATCATCGTCGTTTATTGCACAAATGATATTAAAAAATCAGCAAGCAAGATTATTAGAATGAAATCCAATGTTAGCGCAATACGCAAAACAAAGAAGTCGGCTCATACTTCAGAACACAGAATACCAGACCAGAGAAGCTCCAGAATTTTACAAACCTTTTTGAGCGCGAAGACTTCCCTTTCGTATGACGACACATTCGCAAATTAATTTGAGTTATCGAACACACTCACGCAAACACATTATATTTCTTTTGGGAGGCTATAGATGGCGAAACTTCCGATAATAAAAATGCATTCGAGGTGCTTGTATTCAATCGAAATTGATATCAATGGAAATTGGTTTCAATGAAAATAGATAATCATAGAAATTGCTGTAAATGAAAATACTATTCATAAAAATTGATAATCGGCTATATTGTTTCCCACAAAATACTACAAAGGTACTCGTTAAATAATGGATAAATATTGATATCAACAAATTTGTAAGTAATAAAATTATATTATAATAAAAAAAATGCATTTTAATTATAATAATATAATGAAAATTGAATTAATTTTTTAAAGACCCATCCAAATATCCTGACATACATTTTAATAGCTAAATCAAATTAATTGATTGTTAAAAATCTATATGAAGGCTTTAGCTCTAGATGTTCCAAGGATTCAGTTAAAATTACATTTTTATTATAATATTATAAAATAAATTGCCACAATGAAGTCCCATTCAATTTAAATTAACACCGGGCATATAGCAGACTAAAAAGTAAAACGGCGTTCCATAGATATAGGGATAAACCGGTACGAATTCAACATGCTGGAACAAAATGGCGATCTTAAAAAATCAGTGTAAAAACTACTTATTAAATTTATTTTAAATTATACCCAAAAATCAAGTCTAGCACTTCACTATTCATAATAAAAAAAAGATTAATAATGAGGGA
Source organism: Kuschelorhynchus macadamiae (assembly GCA_030620095.1). Classification (NCBI taxonomy): domain Eukaryota; kingdom Metazoa; phylum Arthropoda; class Insecta; order Coleoptera; family Curculionidae; genus Kuschelorhynchus; species Kuschelorhynchus macadamiae. The sequence continues at coordinate 2,374,139 of JAUTXW010000772.1, read as the reverse complement.
AGTCCTGGGTAAAGGAAATTTACTGATTTTTACTTCCCTCGTAAAAGGGAAGTATTGTAATTTAAATATAAAATTGAAGAGAAATATTTCGAAAACCAGAAGAGGCATCGGCATGAGCCTGCTAGCATTTAATAGAAACATTCTTTGTGAATATACAGGGTGTATTATAAGGAAATTATGATTTTTTCTTATTCATGACTTCCGGGTTTCTATAAAAAAATTTTAAATGTTTCCTCTAATATAGTTTTTGAGAAAGCAACTTAAAAAAGCCTTTTAATTTTTCCTTCCCTCGTAAAAGGGAAATATTTTAATCGTCAAAAACTCACAGTCTGTCGACTCGATTGACTTAAAATTTTGGTCAAAAATTAAGAATCATATGGATCAAAATTACTTATCAGATTCAAACTTTAGCTAAAAATTAAGGGTCATATAGCTATCACCTGGTAATATTTTGGTAAAAATCCAATATGAGGGAACATGCCTAGTGAAACGTTAAAAAAATATTACTAGAAAAACTAATTGTCGAATTTGCCTCAACTTTTGCACAAAAATCAAGTGTTATATAGGAATGAATTGGTAACATTTTGGTATGAATATAAGAGATAAAGAAAACAAAATAGTGCCCTAATAAAATATTTAAAAAATCGGTCTGAAAAAACTACTTACTAGATTAATTTTAAATTTTGTGCAAGCATTAAGTGTGATAAAGAGATAAACTGGTAAATTTGTGGCACGAATTCAAGAAGGTGGAAAAAATAGCCGCCATATAATTTTTTTTTAAACCTACGTAAAAAAATCTTATTCAGTTGACTTTAAATTTTGCAGAAAAATTAAATGTGACTGATACAGGGATAAAATGGTACGAACTCTTAATCTTAACTTAATCACCCTGTATCTTTCTTAATATTAACTTTTGGACTAAGGCAAGTATGGCTAAATCGTGATATTTTAATCAAATCTATGTGTTACTAAATGACTATGTAAGAAACTAAACTGGGTCACACTTCACTAATAAAAGTACAGATTCATAAAGAGGGAAGTACCGAGTGAAGTAAAGTCACTTATTGAAAAATTATTTGTTTTTTTTTGTGTCCTAAGCCCTCATTGCATACAGTAACTGCATAAAGCTGACACATACCTACACACCCTACTGTAGAACATATAATATGTGTAGGAGATTTTAATATTAATTTATTAAACTTAGATAATCCCTCAGTTCCTCTCTTTGAAAATTATAACTTATACAAATATTACTGAGAACTGAGAACTGCTGCACTCTTTTAGATCCTATATTTGTAACTGATGAATCCTGTTCAGCCGATGATTATTGCTTATCCTAATTTTGACGTAAACTCATTTCTTCATGGCCTTCATTTGCTTCAGTGGAATGATATTTTACGAAAACAATATAAATAATAAAATAAATCTTTTTAATAACCTTTTTTTCCCGTTTTTTGACGAACATGCTCCACTCTAAACGGCCAGAATTACAAAGTCTAAGGCGCCTTGGCTAACACCAAATCCTAAAATTTTTATAAAGCAAAGAGATCAGGCTTTACGGGAATAGAAACGAGCCAGGACAGCTCCTGCCTGGGAAAATTATAAACGGTTAAGAAATTTTATTGTTTCGTTAGTAGGGCGGGAAAAGAAGAAATATTTAAATGAAGTTTGCGCGGTAAAAAAATTTAAGAAAGACCTGGAGATCTTTAAAATCATTAAATGTATGCTCTGGTAAGGATTTTAGTATTCCAGATAATCTATCCGATCCAAATAAGAGAGTGATTATTTTGGTGATTTTCTTCAAAATATTTCTGATTGCAGTTCAACAATTAATTTTTATCAAAGTAATATTTTTAATAATCAATTACATTTTTCTTTTAATCTGACTAGTATTACAGAGATTCGTAGAATAATGTTAAAAATTTGCAGTCTTTTCATCGACAAATACATTATGCATATATTGTTGTATTGAGACTAATTATTTTCCGGATCAATGGAAAATTTCTATTGGAATGCCTTTATCTAGAACCAAATATCCAATCAATCTTAGCGACCTCAGGAAGATCAGCATTTTAACACTTCTTTCTAGAATGTTTGAAAAAATGTTATATAATCAATATAATCAATCATTAGTGTTATTGTTAATAATATAATTCCGGAAAGTCAATGTGGCTTTAGAAAAGACTTTAGTACACCTGTTGCATTGGTTGGTCTAACCGATGATATTATGACTGCTGTTGATAAGAAATTAAATACCGCGCTAGTTCTACTTGATTTTTCAAAAGCTTTTGATACTATTAATCACGAACTTTTGCTATAAAAATTAAAATATTATGGTCTTGAGGAACCATCAGTTAATCTAATAAAATCATATTTTTTTTATCGTTATCAAAAAATTTTTTGTAATAACACATTTTCAGATGAGGTTCAGATCTTGCCAGATGTGCCTCAGGGTTCGATCCTTGAACCACTTCTTTTTATTACTTACACTTCAGATATTTTAAACTCTTTAAAATAATGTAAAATTCAGGCGTACGCAGATGACACTCAAGTTTACACTTTAGTTTATCAATTTAGTCATGAAGCTACTTAAATGCATCAAATATAATAACTGTAGATATAAATATATTAAAAAAGCTTTCTTTTGAATACAACTTAAAATTACACCCTTCAAAATCAATTTAATAATTTTTTGTCCAAAAAACCACAGAGATTTTTTATGCCAAAATCTTAATATTAATCTTGACAGTGTCAGACTTGGTCGTAACTTGGGAATTGATCGGATTCAGCGTTACAGTTTAGGGAATACATTAAAATATTAATTCAAAAGTCATATCTGTCTCTAAAGGTACTGTATAATAGACGTCAAGTCCTCAGTCTTTCCTTGCGTAAAATGCTTTGTAAATCGCTAGTTTTATCGAATTTTATTTATTGCAATTTTGTTTATGGTTCTTGTCTGGGCTGGAATCGGGTTCAAAAAATTAGAAAATACATGTTCGCACATTATTTTGGGACTAAGAAAATTTGACCATATTTCACATACTTTTAAAGAGCTAGGTTGACTTAAAATGGATAATCGTAGAACTCTACATTTAGGCAACTTTTTAATAACATTTTTAAAAAACTCTGTGCTTCCCTCATCCCTTAAAAATAAGTTTATGTTACGTTTAAATATTCACTAATTTAACATTAGATTTTGCAATAAATTAACGATGCCTCATCATAAGACCGGCGTGTTTCAGAGATGTTTTACTTATCATGGCATAATATTATATAACACAATACCCTCTGAGCTAACGTTGTTAAATGATATCAAATTTAAAACTCTATTTAAAAAATATCTCTTCAATATTCAAGACTCTATTTAAAATTAGAATAATTATATTTAAATTACTATTATTTTTGTTTTCAGTTTTTCTAATCTGTTTTTTTTTGTTTCTCCAATGTGACAGGTATGAACATGACTTCTAATACTCGTAGCGTTTTTACGTATTTTAATATAACTATTTGCTTTGCAGGTTTAGTTTCTATTAATATTTTAACTGTATATCCAGCAAAACGGGGTTCAGTAGAGTAGCCTATTTGGCTAGACTGTGCCCTGGAAGTTTTTTTTATTATAATTTTAAACAAATATTGTAAATAATGCAATAAAAGTAATTTATTATTATTATTATATATAAAAAACGAGTTGTTTTTTAAAACAATGTAATATATTTTATTTAGTACCATTTGGTATTGAAAATATCCTTTATAGGGTACAAACATAGATCAACAAAAAAAAAACCGAAAGTTAGAGGAAATGTAAGTCGGCTGAGAACACAATAATTTGGTATTCGATGGTACCAAATGGCACCGGTCGATTTAAACCCACTTGTTATTGTCGTATCGATTTGCAAGAGTATGTAATTCGGCTGACAATATAAATTGGTACCATTGAGTTGATCTGATTAGCTCGGTGGCATCAAATGGTGCCGCTAGTATCGGCTAGTATACCCCCAGAGTGGTGGCCAATTTGGTGTGTTTTGACAAGTCTTGAGTCTAGTACATTACCAGTAATATGTAGAAGATATTTTAAGTACAAAATAACCTAGTTTTTTGGTAGTTTTGTGCCAAAAATCGTGGGATTTTTTGTCGAAAATAATTAAAAATACATGCTTCACAAAAAAACGTAACCAAAAAGCGCCCCAGGCTTTTTCGCACAGTCTTTGAGCATTAAGTAAGAAGTGACAAGTTTATTAAATGCACATAATGTTTTGAATAAAAAAAAACACATTATTTTGTACTTTTTAGTGTGCTAACGGACAAAAGCATGTTTTCTAGTTTTTTAAAACTATAATTTATTTTTAAATTGATTTGACCTTATCCGTACATCTTGTCTAAAAAAAATATTAATTATAAAAAATGTTTCTGGATAGCTATAAAAGGATTTAAAGAAATTAGAATTTTTTAAATTTATTTCATAATTTTAAATTAAAGAGGCATTTTGAGCGCACATCTAATCATAGGATTATTTGGATGGAAAGCGGGACATTAAAAAAATAGCGGGGCATTTTGCTTATTCGCATTTTTAAAAAATATCAAATAATAAAAATTTAGAATGCCTTCCTGAGGCCAGACTTTTTTAAGGCGCCACTATAGGTACTGAACAAAAGTTTAAGAGTACGTAGTGACATTAGTAGCAAATTACAGAAGGTAATTATATAAATAAAACATATTAATCTCTTTGGCTAAGTATATATTTATTTATAATATAATTAAACGAACTTAACATAACTTAAATCTTAACGTTTATCACGGTTATTAACTGAATCTGGAAGTTATCATCGCACCATGCATCGAAGTGAAGTATGCAAGTAAATTATTCCAGATTCTTTAAAGATTTCTGGGCGTAGTCTGAAAACCGAGAAAGGAATTGAACTTTCAACAACTTTTAATTGCTTGTAGTTCGTTTTAGCAGAATAATAGATGGTTTTTTGAAATTTACTGTAAATTTATTGCAAATAAATGCATTTATTATTTACATTCAAAAGCGGGACATATTGCTACCCGCTTAAACAGAGTGCGGAACGCGGGTTAAATAGACATCCTGCTAAACTTTATGGGCGCCACTGTAAACGATGGGGCTTGGGTTAAAAAAAAAGAAATAATTATGAAATAATAATTCATAGAGCAGACGTTTTAGTAAAACTTATTGTCTGAAAAAATCGAGATAACTGAAAAAAGAAAAGATATATCCAAAATCCCAATGACACTTGCTATTTTCAAAGATTTTTTATGTTAAATGTCAGCAGGGGTATGTCGATACCTCTTCTGGTTGGTTGGTTTTCGAAATATTTGACTTTATATTTATCCTAAAAAGCTAGTGATTCACTTATTGTGAGTAGCAGTTTCTTTTAAAGCTAGGTGATAAATTTAAACGATTATTTGTTAGTTAGGCACCGCAGTGTTAAAAGTTACAATTAAGGAAGAGTAAAACGACGGAAGTACGAAGAATCATCTAGTACCGTTACGATAGCAAAATATTCGTCTGTGTTCAGGAAATGCCACGATGCAGAATAAGTTACCGATCGACGATGTAATAAGGTGTGTTTTTCATGCTGTTCTGTCCTATTCCACAGCGTAACATATATTAATTGTTTGGGTTTAATATTAAAATCAGATCTATTTTAAAACAGAAATTGTTCGTTTTGTAATTGGAGAATATTCACGAAGTAAATACAGTGTTTTACATATTTCTTTATATTGAAGAACACACACCTGTATAAACGTACGTACTCAAAGAGTGTCGGATGCGGGCAGTTTTTCATTTTTATCTTATAAATATACATCACTCGCCTATTGTCAAACATGCCTCAATAGTGCTTTAGATGTGGAACATTTTACATTATTCAAGTAAAATAATTTTTTCGTAGTCCCTTGGGCTGTAGATTCGTTTTTTGTCTATTTCTTCAATGGTTTGACGTTTCGACTTTTAATTAAGCCTTTTTCAATTAATAATTATGGCTTCAACAGATGCTAAGTTGGAACTGGATGAATCAAAAAAGAAAAGTCCACCTCAAGTAGTTAAATTGTAGAAATGGACAAGAGTATAAAAGATACAAAATAGTTCGAAACAAATTAAATGCGATAATCACAGAACTGAAAACTGACTGCCTTACATCTGAACGTGTATTAACATAAAGAAAACAAGAAATAACGCAGAACCCATACAATTACGAACCATTTGCAAAAGCATTTGGAAAGAATAATTTACTAGGCTGCACTAGAAAGAACAACTATTAAAACTGATTATTATACATCTCGTTCAACTAGGGAAACCACCGTAATCAGCCTATATTTAATTGAACATCAGAAAACAAAAAAACAGAAAAGCACAAGGTGTAGACGATATACACAATGAACTATTGAAATATGGGTGAACGGATCTGACTGGTCATCTTGTAAAACTCTACAAACAATTTTAGAGGCAAGACTTATATCAGAAGCGTGGAAAAGTATAGCGCTCCCAATCTTCTAGGAAGAAAATAGAAAACCACCCGACAACTACACAAGTATACTGCTGAGCAGTACCATGAAACTCTTTACACATATTATCGAATCGATCTTGCTACACACATTACCATTATGTGAAGAAAAATAAGGTTAAAAAATAGATGCACTATTGATGTTATACTCGTTATACCTATCGTTAACAGAGTTCTGCTAGCCGGTCTATTTATCCTTCATTATCTTAACAAAAGCATTCTATTGAGTAAAACTAGCGGATACTGCTGGGCAGCTAGATCTTGGGTACAGCATCAATCGATGAAGATATCAAAGACGTGCGTTTTAAACGTTGTATTTCTCTTATCGATTGATATTCCATAAATCAATAATAAAGAAATGGATGAAAAATGAAATATTGTTCTCGTATCCCGTATCTGAATACATTCAAGAAATATGTTAAAAGGTTAAATTACCCGAACGAACTTCCTAGACAAAAACATCAACATAGACAGGCTGTTCATGTTAGTGCCTCAAACGTCAAGGATTTGTTTGGAGGTTATTACTGTCATTTGTAATATTCGAATTTTTCTTTTTATAAATTCTTGTGCCGTTTAATCATCAAATCAGTCCTTTTAGGAAGATACTTTTGTTGTATTTTTTTGTTTCTGGTAACTACGGTTATTAGTTTATAGTAATTTAATTCATATTCACTAGCTGGCCCGGCAGACCTTGTTCTGCCTTTTCTGTTAGATGGCGCGATGAGTTTCTAGTGCAATTATAAGAATATGGGGCGCATTCACCACAAGGTCTAGAAATGTTATTGAAGAAAAACATATTGGTTTTATTGAGAAAATACGCAATAAAACAATACAAAAAATAGTGTTGAAAAATCTCGGTAACCAGACGATCATTTAAAAAAACTCATGGTAACATAACCGCATTGGATGATGCAGATATATTCACAGGCATAGTTGAGGTAATAATAGCACTAAACTGCAGGAACCCAATACAGCTATTGATTAATAATAATCTTGCTAAAGAAAAGACGCCATCTTAACCGGTCTCCGACAAAGAGATCCATTCAGCCCTCTTATGTTGAACATCATAATGGAGAAAATTATAAACTAAGTCAGGGCCGTGGAAAGGGGATCTAGAATGAACACAGGGAAGTTGAAGATGTAATGCTGTAAATATCTGGAGTATATAGGAAACTACTACAGGCAAAAATATATTTTTAGTTAAATCAATGTGAAAATAAAAAAAAGTCAAAACTCAACTTCTATGGCACTGCTTTTGATGAATTTGTTTTAAGGTCGGTAATTTATAAAAAGTAACAAGCTTTACAAATTAAAAATTGACGCTCACTGTTTATTTATTTATTCAGTCCGTGGTGACCATATATGTTTTATTTGTGGCGAAAATAAAAAAACAGTGGGGCATTTTCCATATGCCAAATTGTCGCAGGTTCATCTGCAAGACATGAAAGAACTAGAAAAAAACAATGGATCTTAAAAATACCATGAATATAGTGACATGAACTTTACAGTTAGACAAATCAACAAATTCATGGGTGGTATACATTCAATCAGACTATTGAACAAACTCTCATGAAATCAATGAGCATTGAGTGTGGCTCTTTTCGATGCGGTGTGGATAGTGTTGTTCATCAGTGGATTAATAGGGTTCCACATACAAAAGATGGCATGAACGCATTGAATCCTTTTGAAATATATATTTTAAAAAAGCTCGTAAAAAAGTCATCAACATGCTGATGCTGTAGACGTAAAAATTTCAAGAGGTGTTGCTGATGCTAAGACGGAAAATGGTTCCAGTCTCATAATCCTTTTCCGGATATTGGTACTGTTTTTAGTATTGCAACAGACGTCAAAGAAGATGATAAAACAAACTGCCATTATGCATTTGAAAAAGGTATCGAATAAATAAAAGATACAAATGTTTAAGAAATTAAACTAAAAACCCCATATAGCTTTATTTTGTTTGCTGCTACCAGTAAAATCACAATAAATATTGAACACATTCCGATTTATCCTCTCCTGTTTTCGACGTATAAGTGTAATTAAAAAATATGACCTTTGTATGATGAAGAAGGGATTAGAAAAAAAAAAACACAAAAGTCTACTTTTTATAAGTTTTTTGAAGAATCTCAGAAGCATGTCAATGATTTCAACATATATACGTACATTATCGATGTTATGCCGCGTAAAATGGCAAATTAGCGATAAACTTTCATCAATACTTGATAATTATGCTAAGTATATCAAGAGACATTATGGTCATAATGTTATGGTAGTATTTGATGGATATAAAAAGGAAACTACTATCCTTTCCAAGAAAATATGTGACTGGAAGTTTCGTAATGAATGAAATAGTAAACCAGGATTTATTTTGAAATTAATACCACATCTTGCGAAAAATTTAATCAGAATCTTCATCATCCAATGTTATTCTTGTGGCTGAGGACATGTGTTGTTTATATTAATCGCATTGACACAAGAAGAGAAAGAATATTATTTTTTAAAACAACCTCGAGGTAAAACAACACAACACTCATCAGCAAGTCTCAACAAAATGCCTAAATGTAAAACGCATATGCGGTGTTTACATGCATTTACAGGTTGTTATACAACTTCAGCATTCTCTAACAAAGGAAAAATTATATTTGCTAAAAAGATTGGGGAACACGAATATTTGCAGGATTCTGCCTAAGTATTCCAGACTCCAAATGGAGATTTAGAAGCCATTTATCAAGCTAGTGAAAAGGCATTCTTTCATTAAGGCCGTTTTACATGCTGCAATTCTTCTTTGCAATATGCATTAGTCTTGAACAAAGGCATACGCAGTTTGACACAAGGTACAAAGGTCTTGCCACTGCGCATGCTTTTGTTCAAGACTATTGCAACTTGCAAGAAAGAATTGCAGCATGTAAAACGGCCTTAATACTGTGCTCCAAAATATGTGTTAGATCTAAATCTATTTGATATGAATATTTTTCAAAAACCATAGTAAAAGATATCCGCATACAAGTGACTAATTTTCCGTGCACAGCAGATACAATGATTGAACATTTGAAAAATGTTTATTTGCAGGTACAATCGTCGCTAGGCAATTATTTGCCACCGATTGAATGGGGATGGAAACATCAGAATGTTTTAATACCTAATCTCATGAACCGGGCACCTGCTCTGGAGCAAATATTAAAAACAATATTCCACAAATGCCAAACTGGCTGCGGATGAAATTGTGGGTGTAGTTTGCATGGAATGCAGAGGCAAAAGTTGTACTAACGCCCTAGTAGCAGTGATTTTAGATGATAATGAAACAGAAGAGGAAGAGACTACATGAAATACATAGAAATGCTATTAATGTGTATTATTTTCAATAAACTTACATTGAAAAAAAATTGATATAATTATGTTTTTTTTCTTTCATTTTTTTTTTTGTTTTTTTAACATAAACCTAATTATCCCGATTTTTGAGATTTTTATAATACAATACATTTATACCAAATGTAATTAAGCAATTTTATTTTTAAATATTATTTTATTATTTCTTAGGAGGAATATAAACAAAAACATTTTTTTTTATTTCTAAAAATTTAGATTTTTTAGTTTTGACTAATTATTAAACCAGAGGGTCAATTTTTGATCTATAAATACTATTCATAGGGAAACCCCCATCTCACAAAAGAAGATTTAACTACGAATATTATTTGTTCAACCTTAATAGTGGCTTCATCCTATTCGTCAGGAAATACGTAAATTTTTCTTTGAATACTGTCTCATAAATGAACACTTAATATTGTCGATTGACTGTTTTTATATAACTCTATATATAAACTTCTTTTTTACTCTTTTGTTCCTCATTTTAGATTGTTAGAGTTCGACAACAAAAAATATTGTAGACATTTAAGGTCTCAAAACTAACTTCTTTTAAATGTTGATGTTTTTCCGTATCAACTAATATCTAAGAAATAGGACTCGTGTTACTGAAATCTGACAAAGAAATTCAATCACTTTTATTATCATCATCATTCTTCATATATCATAAAAAAAACCTCGCAAATTTTAATTGGAGGTAGCTTCGCAAACCTTTATGTAATGAGAACCATATTAAATTACGTCTTTTGCCACCTAATAATACTCATATTACACAATCCCTTGATGATACCTGTTTTAGGGCTTTAAAACTAATTGAAGAAAGTTAACTGAATGGAAGTTAAAAAACAGAGAAACAATTCTTAAAGACCAATTCCCTTGCCTATTTAATAAATGTTTAAATAATCTTAAAGCCTAAAACTACGACTGGAATCTATCCTTATAATCCCGAGGAAGTTCTAAAACACACCTCTTTAGACAGATGTTGTCGTACCCGTCCTATCCGAGAAGCATCGATTTTATTTGATTTTTTTAAAATTTTATTTTGCATATCTCAAACAACTATCCACAAGTTCATTACAGGGAATGTTATAAACCTAAGTAACATAGATAATATATGAAGTTCAATAATTTAAAAAAAAAAAACTAACTTAAATTTCTAGAAGAAACTTGGGCAATCGTTTTTTAAAAAGTGTAGTATTTTTTATTCCTTTTATATTCTCTGGTAGACTGTTATAAATTAATTAAGACGACGTTATATAAAATTCATTTTTTTTTCAAAGTTAGTTTGTACTGTTAATGATTATAAAATATATAAATATACATACTTTCAATTTAAAAATACTATTAATATCTAAATAATTGTTTGGTTTGTAAAGATTAATTGTGGTCTGGAGAAAAGGAAATTTATGTAAAAATTTAATTTTATAATGGCTTTAAATTGGTAAAATTAGTAGATCCCAAATTGAAATTAAGTACTGAATTTTTTAATATATTCATGAATAATAGATACTTTTTAGATATTTAACTGAAATAAAATTTCGAGCTCTATATGATATACCAATTAATGATGAAGTATTATTTCTTAAATGATCAATTTTTTTTTTCAGTTGATATTTTCATCTAGATATAAGTGTAAAATTTTTATTGGGGTAGTTTATTATATCTTTTTTTTTTAATATAAATATATGATCAACATTTGCATAACAGTTTAAACTATAGAATTAGATAAATATAATTTTGTAATATTTACTGCTCACATATATTATACTAATATAAATTGGTATAAAAAAAGTATAACTGCGTTTAATTAGATTTACCCCAGATTTAAGGGCAGTTTTTCAAAATTGTACTATGTTTTTCCTCATATATAGACCCCCCCATCCCACCTAGAGACTTTATTTTTCAAGATAGAAGAAAATGTCGAATATAAAAGTAACTTCGTTTTACCTGAACCATCAGAATGTGTTAACTAAATAAACAAAAACCATTGGAAAGTAAAAAAATTGATCATCGACTTTGTTATTTTAAAGGCGACACCCTGTATAATATTATTTCATTAAATGCGCCACTTCTTACCGTTTATATAAATATCAGGAACCTAACTGGAAATTACCTCCTGTATTTTTTTGTATTAAACACCATATATATATATATATATATATATATATATATATATATATATATATATATATATATATATATATATATATATATATATATATACAGGACGATCCATTAAGAATAAGTCGGTAACCGCTGATCACACAATTATGGGAAAAAAATTATTATAGGTCAATCGGTTAAGAGAAATTACTGGATATTATTCTCAAGTTCGATAAATTGCCGCTAGGGGGCGTAACAGCAAATTAAAAATAAAAATGCCGATTTTCTCTTGAATTTTTTTAATTAAGGTTTGTCGAAAATATAAACATTGTATTTTTTAGTCAATTATGCAACTTTTTGTTATCTATAATTTTTTTTCTATTTTCAATAACGAAGTGGTGGGGGAAGGTGAAACTTTTTTCCTTTGAAACGTTTATATCTCTGTTTTGGATGAACCGATTACTTTGAACTTCGTGTCAGCGTTTTTTTGCTCTTCACGTAGAGCTATTAACTGTACGGTAATGATTGTATTAGTGGTCACTAAACGGCGTTTTTTCCTAATTCTTCCAATAATACCAATTTTCTTAAAAAAATCAAGTGTTATGATATGACTTTTTGGTCATAATTTAATTTAAGGCTATAAAAGATATCGAATAGCGAAATAAACAATCCAGGTCCGTATTTAAATTAAAAAAGTTGTGATGGTCGCCCGAATCCGAAACGTTGGATTGAAAAACTAACCTCACGAATTTGTAGAGGAAAAAAAGTGACAATAAAGATGTGAAAATTATTTTCATCTGTCAATCCAACTAAGCCTACAATTATAGAAAAACCATAAAAAATATTTTTTTGCTTTATTTTTAGATTTTCTAAAATTGTAGGCTTAGTTGAAATGATAGCTGAAAATAATTTTCACTTTATTACTGTCACTTTTTGTCCTCTACAAATTTGTGAGGTTAGTTTTTCAATCCGACGTTTCGGATTCGAGCGACCATCACAACTTTTTTAATTTAAATACGGACCTGGATTGTTTATTTGACTATTCGATACCTTTTATAACCTTAAATTCAATTATGACAAAAAAGTCATATCATACCGTTTGATTTTTTTGAGAAAATCCGTATTATTGGGAGAATTACGAAAACACGCCATCCTAATAGAATCATTACCGTACAATTAATAGCTCTACGTAAAGAGTAAAAAAAAGCGTTTTTTTCTGACACCAAGGTCAATGTAATCGATTCATCCAAAACAGATATAAACGTTTGAAGGAAAAAAGTTTGACCTTCCCCCACCACTTAATTACTAAAAAAAAAAATTATTAATAAGAAAAAAGTTTCATAATTGCCTGAAGAATACAATGCTTATATTCTCGACAAACTTTAATTAGGGAAATTCAAGAGAAAACCGGAATTCACATTTTTGAGTTGCCGATACGCGGCCTAGCGGCCATTTTTCCAGTCATTCCTTTTAGCCGATTTACCTAATAATATTTTTTTCCATAATTTTGTGATTAACGGTTACCGAGTTATGGCCGGAGGCCATTCTTAATGGATCACCCTTATATATATATATATATATATATATATATATATATATATATATATACCATTTCGAATTCTAGCATCATCCCCAAAAATACCGGCCTCTATCATCGCATGAATGGCAAAAAATGTGAATTGATGATCGCGGGGTGCCCCGGCGATTAGAGATGGCTGTGCGGCGCCGTCGGTGGCAGGGTGCATACAAACAAGTCGTCGTCGACGCCGCCGTCGCCGAAATGTGATATTTTGATTGTCGTCGCCTGCACGCCATGGCGCCCCTGCCCCTCCTTGGCGCGAAGCTTAATTATTTACTTATTTGGAATCTGTGGTGATGATACCGTATCGTCAATGATGTACGGGGTGGCTCACAAAGAACTTCGCACAAACCTTATTATGATAAATGTATTTTCCTGAAAATCTACCTACAGTATCAAACAAATTCATATCATACAATATACAAAAATGTATAATGCTAGTCAAGTATGCAATTAAAAGTCAACAATAAACAATGGTTACAAAAGTATGACAGATATTTGTACTTGGCGTTAAGAAAGTCGTTGACAGAACATGACACTTTTTTAGCTAAATACAATTTCAACTTTTTGTTAATATGTAGTAGTCATGTGTATGGTTTGTAGTATGGTTTCTGGTTTACATTATCCATACATCGTATATTATTTTTTGGCTTATAAATATTTTATATATAAGGTATAAAGCAAGCTATACTGTAAATGTGAAAACTCTATGTCATAATACAGAATTTGTACGATATATATATATATATATATAACATAAAACGCTATTATATATATATATTAAAATATATATATAATAACCCATACTAATTGATATATATATATATACTATATTATACAATATATAAATTAAAACGCTATATATATGTAATAAATATATATATATATATATATAATTTCTCCATCCCCTCAAGAATTTTTGTAAGCGCCGAATAAAACTTGTTAGGTGGTGTTTGTTTGTTGCTCAGTTGGAGTGTTTTTCGGAACCAGTTTCCGGGTCTCCATCAAAACTATTTCGCCTTACTTTAAATGATCAAAAGAAGGTAAATGGGTGTCATTCAAAAACAATAGTAGCTCACCAGCTCAACAGAAACATGGGCATGGATCACCGGCTATGCCCATGTTTCCCTTGCCCTTGTTAGGTGTTCTTCTTCCTTGGCTTGTTTGTGGAGTTTTTTCTTAAGTTTCAAGGCTTGGGTTTTACTTTCTGTTGTTTCTGTACTATTTTGATCTTAATTTTTGGTAGATTAAGTAGTTCCTCTTAGATGGTTGTCTTGGAGTTGACGAATGTTTCGTTATTTGTTTTAAAATTCAGATCCTGGTGGGAGTTCAATCATAATTGAGTAATTAATCGAAATTTCGGTTTCTTCTGGAAATATGGCAATATAATGCGGTTGTGTTAATAAAAACAAGAACATGTTGAAGTTCTTACTTAGTTGAAGAATTTCGTTGATACAGTCTTTTAACTGAGTGTTATACATTTTTGGGGACACACTTCGCTTACAAGGCACGTCCGTGTGTGGTTAGAGGTTGGTACCGGCAAGGTGGAAGTATGGAAAATGTTGCAATTGAGAATAGGAAAATGCACCGTAAATATTAGCGTATGGTTTGAGAAGTAGCCGTCAACACTGATAATGTCATAGTATTTTGTGACATCTTTTTTTAATGTATATAGAAGTTAATGTTCTGCGTGGTGTCCCAGCATCTTCATTCTTAATTTGTTGATTTTTATACGGCTATTGTGAAGAATGTTTAGTCTTGCAAATGTTATTGCTGTCTCTAGGTTATTTAGGATTTGAAAGACCACTTGAAGAGCCAGACTTATTTGGTCTAACATATTTCTAGCTTGTACAAAATGGTTGAGGTCCAAGACTAATTTATAAAATTCTGAGCTAATTGAGATTTATAAGCGTAATGGTTTTCTTAAAATGATCCAAAATCCTATTGTTTAAGCTCAAAGTTTGGTTGACTTGGCTGATATTGTAGTTCTGGTCTTGCTTTAGAGAGGAAATTGCGGTTTCGTAGGTCTTGGAGTCGTCTTGGGTCAATGTTTTTATAATGTCCAATAATCCATTCAGAAGTCCTCTTTTAGGTCTTTGTATTGGATATATTGAGAGCATATATTTTACTGTTTCTTTTTTGAATGTTTTCTTCTTTGGCATCTTGGAGTTTCTTATTTAGCTAGATTTCTTTAGTTTTCTATAGTTGTTTTCTCTGCCTACATCGAAGGGACCATTTAAAATATCCGGTCGTTGATTGGTCATTAACTGAATGAAGTGGTTATACCCTAATATGGCATATAACATTTGTTCATTCATGTTAAAAGATTTCTTCTTTTCTTGTAGAATAGGGAGATGTTCAATTATTATTGAGTGGAAACTTTCAATATTCCCATTTGATTGAGGATTTTCTGCGGTGATGCGGTGAATCATTATTTTGTGTGTGTCCATAAATTCTTGCACTAGATAGTTTTTGAATTCAGTTCTGCTGTCGGCGACTATCATATCTGGCAAACCATGATGAGTAATAAAAATAAGAATTACATTAAATATATTGACTGCATTGGATATGGAAATAAGATATGCTTGCCCATACTTTAAAAAAGTGTTGACAGTATCTAGGTGTATAATTTCTAGGGGTGTGGTTGGAGTCAGCATTTGGGTTTTGCTGGATTCCTATCGTATTTGTTAGTTTGGCAAATGTCAGACATTTTAATGTAGTCTCCAATATTTTCTATAAGGTTCGGTCAGAAGAATCTATTGGGGATTTGGTTGATACCTCTATGGTTGGTTTTTCCTTTCAGTTAGTTAATTATCATTTTTTTGCCGTTCTCTTGAGTTGACATCCTCTAGTAAATTATTGCATTTTGTTAAATCATATGCTAAACTTTGGAATGTTTCTCGGATGGTGTTGCTGACAAAAATATAAAACTGGTCATCTTCGAAGAGTATGACATGCTTTCTTCTTCGGCTCTATTCTTAAATTGTTCTTCCCCAGTTGAACATCTGTTTATTTTTATTTGGAAACGCCTATTCCATGATTGTCTTGCAAGATTGTAGTTGTCCGAGGATGATTGGATTATTATAAAAGTTCAAATGTTTTTCGCTTATAGGAATTCCTAGGATTAGATTTTCCTCTGCTGTGTGTTTGGTTTCATTTGTGTCTGTTTTCATCTGTTGGATTTTATTTTCGTCTTCTAGTAATTCGTTTATTGTTGTAGCTGCAGGATTGCTGTATTGATGGCGTGTGCTTGTAATTAGTAGTCTTCGTCTTGGAGGTTTGCGTCGTAACTTTTTTAGAATGGATTTGATCCTTGAAAGAACGTCAGCGTTAGTTTTAAATGTGTTCAGATTATTTGTTGCTTTTAGATTGACAAACAAAAATCTTTTTTGGCTTTTTCGCAACTGTATAAAAATATTTAACTTTAAATTAATTGAAGCAAATATTTAATATAATTACATACCTCAACATGTAGACTAGTCTGCCTACGGAATGTTTCGATACATAATATAAACAATATTATTTAAGAAAGCATAAGAAATTATATCATAAATATAATGATATAATTTAATTTAAATATTTGCTTCAATTAATTTAAAGTTAAATATTTTTATACAGTTGCGAAAAAGCCAAAAAAGATTTTTGTTTGTCAGCGTTAGTGTTGGCTTTTCCTTTTTTATAAATGACTTTGTAATTATATTTTTACAACTTCAGTCGTCATCTGAACTAATTTAGAGTTTGGGTCCTTTAGAGAAAATAGCCACTTTAGAGGTCGGTGATCTGATAGAATTTTAATCTTTCGGCCAAAGAGGTATTTATTAGTCCAAACTATTTCAAGCCTCTCTTCTTCTGTGGTCGAATGTCACTGTATCGTTCAATGTCCTTGAAGCATATGTGATAGATTTATCGCTGCCAATTCGACCTTGGGACAGTACGGCTCCAATATCAAGGTTACCTGCGCCGCGGCGTCGGTGTTAAAGTTGAATAGCTTTGTAAAATCAGAGTATTGTAGAAGAGGTTCATTGGTGATGACGTTCTTAGAGATTTTTAAACAGTTGAGGAATTCTGGAGTGTTTTTTATCTTGACATTTTTCTTAAGACATACAGTTTAACACTTGGTAATTTTGCTCAAGTTTTTGATCAATTTTCTGTGGTGCCCAAGAAGGCCAATTGCTTTGATTTTGTCTGGGTTGAGTTTTATGTCTGGTGTAATAACATATCCTAAGAAACTACCTTCTTTCCTTAGCCACTCGTACTTGTCAACATGAGTTTTAAAACCGGTTTCTCGAAGACTCTGAAATACCTTTGACAGGTTTACTAGATATTCTTGTAATGATGTGCTGAAAACGATTATGCCGTCTATGTAGACTAGACAAATTTCTCTTAGTAGCCTTTTTAAGACATTATCCATCAATCTTTCGAAGGTAGCCGGTGCATTTTTCAATCCAAAAATCGTTTATACATTCTCGTAGTGACCGCATTCCACATTAAATGCCGTTTTTATAATGTCGTCTGTTGTCATTTCTATTTGGTGAAATCCACTAGTCGAGGGTAGTGTACTACTGGCATCTCCCAAGTTTGTCTAAGATATCGGTGATGTTCGAAATCGGATATATAACCCCAGTCTTCTCGTTGATATTTGTGTAGTTCACAACGAAGCGCCATTTAATTTTCTTAGAAGCGTCGGGGTTTTTTTTTCGGAACCACCCATATCTGAAGAATCATGATGATTGACTAGGTCGTATGATCCCTTAGTCAATCATTGAATATATCTGCTTCTTAACCTTTTCTTCATGTATTTGTTGATAGCGATGTTTAACTTGATTGGTAAAGGTCATTTGGGCGTCAGCATGGTGAAAAATGTATGTATATTTCAGACACAATGTTCTGATATTTTTTCTTTTTCTTCGTTGAGATGGTCCGTCCGAATTAGTAGTTCTACGTGGGTTTTCGGTGCGGACTAAAGAGTTATGTCAGCGGAATACAGATGGTATTGCGCCAGATTGATTTAGTAATTCGTTACAGGGTCAAATAGAGCTATTTCAAGTTAGTGGTCGGTTGTGTAAATTATTTCAGTCCAGACCATTTGGTTGCAGGCTATAGTAAATTTTTCTTTTACTACCACTCATTAAATGTCTTGCCTGTGTAGCATAATAATGCCTTCGTTGTGTTTGACAGGAAGGCGGACACCGGTGATTGTGTTTTTTTGGATTTCATAGTATTCGATCGGAAGAGTTGTATGTTCTATTATAAACTTTGAAGCTGGTAGGTCTACTATAGCTTTTGATTATGAGGCCGTCGAAAGTCTGGGGAACTTTGAACAGTTAAAATTTGATTTCAGTTTTTGATTGAAATTCTGGGAAACTTGGAACTTACACTATAATCTTGTGAGTGATTTTGAAATATGGAAGCTACAACAACAAAAAGTTCATAAATAATATGGTTTTTGTAATATTTTAGAGGGGCATCTGGGTATAAAAAGGATTTTCTAGCACCAATGTCAATGAGGAATTTAAGGGAGGATCTGAGACTGAAATGTAAGAAAGCTCCTTTTTTATCCACATAGTTGTGTTTTTCTTTTTTCTTCGAACTGGTATTCGTAGCCATCCTATTCGAATAGGATTATTCATACATATTTTTGGGTTGTAGTTGGTCCAGGTTTCTTCTTCCTCGTATGACTCAAGATCATTTTCACAGACTTCGTCTTGCAGCTCTATGTTAAATAGTTCTTAAGGGTAAACTTGGGCGGAGATGAGGCTTACCCTCTAGAGTTTTATCGTAACTTGAATATGGAGTCAATTAAAATATTCACAGTGAATTTCAGTCCAGCTTTTTTATAAATACAATGACATTTTGCGCAATCTTTAAAACATATGCACGAAATAATGTGAATAAGCTCTGTAGGTGCAGATTTTTTGTCCGTTTCAATAGGATACAGCCCACTTGGTGTGATTTCCCAGCCTCAGTTAGTAGGTAATAACTCATTTTCTGTCAATTTCGGTACTTGATGGTACATTTTAAAACAATGGTATTTAAGAGCAGCTTGAGTCGGAAGCGAAGAAGCCAGACTGAACTTGCTTCTGTCAGTGATTGTGCGACAACTGATACTTTAGTTCTTGAATGTTTTTATCATGATAAAGTTCAGTTATGAATTTCCTCCCAGCCTCCGCAATCTTATCAGATTCAGTAGCAAATTCTTTAAAAACAGAAGCAGTTTCTTGCAGTACTATACTTTTTTTTAAACCTAAAAATTTTCACCTTACCCTGATTGAAAAAATCTGAATTGGTGTTATACCTAATAAAAACGAAGGAAAATAATGCTTCCCTTGACAGCAGAACTATATCGCAAAAAGATCGGTAAGTATGTTTTGTTTTTAGCGATGAATATTTGCTTTCGTTCCAACTAAGCTAGTAAGAATAACCAGAAAAATCAACATCTTCGCCAACGATAATCACCGATTCGCTGTCTTAAGATGCTCTAATGGCAGTGTTTACGATTAGACAGTTTGCAGCATCATCTTCATCTGCCTTTGTTTTTTTTTGTTTAACTTTAAATCTTTCATTAACGCTGGAATCTTTCAGCCGGCTCTTATTCCTCTCATTTGAAAGAAACTTGCTTTGACTTGTCATTGCAGGCATAATTATGGAATTATGGAACTATGGAAGAGCCGCCACTAGCTTAATTTTGCAAAAATAACCAATTTCAAGGTGGTCTATGTTTAAGTTGTGAATGTAGATGAAATAAAATGTCGGTAGTGCAAAAAATTAAACAACTAAAGAGTGCTAACAAACTTAATTTGGTGAAAATAAAATAATAAAAAATAAATAAATAATATCGAGGGCTTATAAATTTTGTTGAGGACTTGGGCCAAGATAGACTATGCGCTTTAGCAATGTTAAGTATCGAGAAATCGTTTATAAAAAGAATGTGCGTGCAATTTTAACGAACGTGTCATTCAGCATTTTTCCAATTCTAAAGAACGAAGAGTAGAACTGAACTTCAAGAGAATTTAAAGCTCAATTTAAAAATAAGATATTTATTTTTATTTTAAGTATGCCTATTTTTAAATTTGTTATTGACCTCCCAATATAATTCACCACGAGCCGCCGCTGGCTTGTTGTGGAATTCGTTACAAGAAATGTTCAGGGTAAAAGATATTATGGTTTATTTAATTTTTCTTTTGAATAAATAAGTGCATTTTAGTACTGATTTTTGAAACCTTTTATTAGGCCGCTGTTTAGATCAGCTGTGGTATTGGATTTAAAAAATGAGGCCTTGAAACGTGAGGATTTGGAAAAATCCAAGTGATTTTTTCATGCTTTGTTATATGTTTTCATATCTAGTAATTATCAATTCGGATTTAACAATAATTAAATACCTATAGTATATAATTCTAAATAGCTAAAAAAGTACTAATCTAAATGAACTTCAAATTTTGGTTAAAAATTAATGGGGGTGAGCTGGCAACATTTTGGTAAAAATCGAATGTGGTGTAATAAAATTGCGGCTTAGTTAAATGTAAAAAAAAAATTGCCTAAAAACTACTTATCCAATTTACCTCAAATTTCGTACAAAAATCAAGTATCATGAGAAAATCAACTGCGGCTTAAAAAATATTTAAAAATTCAGCCTGAAAAAACTGATAGAAGTTACGCCTTTTGTTTTCGTTCATTTACGTAAAACTTTATTTTCTTTGTGTATTTTTCGGTGTTTTGTTAGAGATACTTTTTTGAAATATGGGTTATACACGGTTATATTTAGTTTGAACGTCAAAATTATCACCAATTTTCGTACTCCGAACGTGTACTACCTTTTTAAGTTTCGTTTTTGTAGGTTAGTTTTTACGTAAAAAGCATACGGAAGCTCCATTGTGTTCCACGCATTAATTTGCTTGCTTTAAAATTTTGTGCAATAATATGTTAATAATGGTATAGAGGTGAACTGGTCAAATTGTGATACGAATTCAAGATGTCGGAGTAAAATGGCGGCAAAATAAAATGTTTTAATTGTGAAAAAATCCCCAGGTTTTACATATCCTCACGTTTTAACGGTCCTAGGTGCCAAGAAATATATGTTAAAAATATAATAAATTTTGGTCAAACATTAAGGGTTATATGGCCCGGTAATATTCTGGAAAAAATCTAGTATGGCGGCACAAGATGGCAACCTAGTGAACCGATAAAAAAATTATTACTAAAAAATTAATTATCTAATTTACCTCAAATTTTGCAAAAATTTCAAGTGTTACATAGGAATGAATTGGTAATATTTTGGTATGAATCGAAGATAGCAAAACAAAATGGCGTCCTAATAAATTATTTAAAAAATCAGCCTGAAAAAACTACTTATTGCACCAAGGAATTTTTACTGGGAATTCAAAATGAAATAGTTTCAATACGGATGACAATTTTCAGTTACGGTTTTCGGCATTTGTTTGACCAATTCTTAGAGTATGTAGCCCGATAAGGACAGCCTCAGGACTCCGTCGCAACCATCTTATACAGGGTGTTATATAAGATCCAATCATTTTTTGAAAAGGTTATTCGACTACAACTCTTACTGTGGAAGATTTCCTTTTTCTTTGTGCAACCAAAATATTCTAGAGCTAGGTACAAAAAAATAATTTCCAGCGATTCTGAAATTTTTTCTTCCTTTCCGACATAGCGGGTTTTTTAGAAAAATTGATGTTTTAAAGATTTTTATTTTTTATCAGATTATGAACAAGGTTGGCACCCTTAAGTAGTCTACCATTAATATTGTATACAGGATGCACCAAAAACTCTACCGATTCTAAACTTTAACAATGTTGAATTTCTGCTCCGCAAGGTAGGTAGTATTTGTTACCCACTGTATTATTGTGACATATTCTCAGTTAATTCCAAATAATAGGTAAACAGTTCAAGTAAATCTGTATTAACAAAAATAACATGTGAAACTGTATTTTATTGTGGAAAAGAGAATTAAAGGCAATATCTGAAAAAACTAGAGCAAATTTTAATTGTAAAAAATGTCCATTATTACTAAAACTGACCTTAGTTTTTAGTGAACCCTGTATATAATATTCATTTTAGAAAATAAATTTTTCGAAAAAACCCCGAATGTCGGAAACGAAGAAAAAATTTCAAAATCGCTAGAAATTGTTTTTTCGTACCTAGCTCTAGATTATTTCAGTTGCATAAAGAGAAACCTTCTATAGTAAGAATTCTGGTTGAAGAAACTTAAAAAAATGACAGGGTGTTATATAAACCCCTGCATAAGGCACCTCTGGCCCTGTCGTTACTATTGATATGGATTAAACAAAAGCCGAAAACCCAACTTAAAATCTATATAAAATATTCATTTTGAATTTCCAGAAAAATAAATTTTTTGACTAGTAAAAAGACCTTAACTTTTTGTACTATATAATAGTTTAATAGTTTTTGCGGTTAATCTTTTCCTTCTATATATATATATATATATATATATATATATATATATATATATATATATATATATATATATATATAGTTTCATACCACGGGAAAAGTCGAGCAGATGTACCTAGCCAAAAATACACAAACCAGGGGCGCGCCTATCAGATTATTGTTAGTTGTTAATTCATAAAAAACTGGAGAAATACCTTCTAAATTATGCAACCAACTGTAGAAAAAACTGATTCATTTGTAAAAAACTCGTTTCACTCGAAGAATATCGTTAAAAAAATGACATAGCAAGGGTCAAATCGTTATATAATTCCAATCCCATTGGACAAGATTGCTATGAACGGTATTTCCAGGCACATATAATAGAACTCTCGGAGCATTGCCTCAAAAATACTTATTTTTCTTTCAACGGGCAAATGTATAAACAAATGGATGGTGCTCCAATGGGGTCCTCGCTATCACCAGTAGTCGCGAATTTATTTATGATATACTTCGAGAAAGAAGCTCTTGAGAAAGCAAGTTTAAAACCCAAATTATGATTCGTTATGATGACATATTTAAAGAAAAGCCGAAAACCGAATACAACTTAAAAAACAACAAACTCTTTTTAGATGTTTTGGTCATCCGTATTGAAAATATTTCACATATTTCAAGCTGAATTTCCAGTAAAAATTTCTAGTTGGTGCACTAGAGAAAGCTATTAATGCACAGGTTTCCAGAAAAAAGAACAACAAAAATTATGAACCGTGAAAGCAACGAGTAGTCTTACCTTATGTAAAAGGCACAACAGACAGAATCGGAAGAATTCTGAGGAAACACAACATACAAACAATACACAAGCCACAAACAACTATAGTAAACTAAAATCAAACTGGAAAACCTTAATCCCTTTTTGTACTATATAAGAGTTTTAGAGTTTTTGCGGCGTTACTCTTTTCCTTCTATATATATATATATATATATATATATATATATATATATATATATATATACGTGTGTGTTCGACAAATCTAAAATCGCAAAAACTCAAGACGATGCGCCGAGCTAAATTGGGTCACACTTCACTATTCCTAATTAAACGAAATCTTCATAACGTAAAAACTGGAAGTTCCATGTACACCCGGAATGAAAACACATTGTTAACAATTTTTTTGTATATATATATATATATATATATATATATATACGTGTGTGTTCCACCGGTAAATTGCTAAAATTAAAGTTATAAACGAATATTTTTTTTAAGCTACAAATAAAATGACGAATGCATGAAAGTGCATTATGTAATAGGTACTATTATTTTCATTTCTTTTAAGGAACATTTCTTCCCTTGTTTTTGATAATAACTTACAGGGTACGTTATAGTTACGGTGAAATCTGAACCTCAGTTGAGAAGGGTTTATGGCACAGTCCACTGGAAACTCATCGCGTCATCTAACGCAAAAGGCAGAACAAGGTCTACCGGGCCTTTGTTTATAGATAGGGCCGGGCGAGCAGTAGAAATTTGGTTTATTAAGCAAAAACGTTTGACCAACAAATCAATTGCCTTGCTTCATTCAGGGTAGTAATGATGCTGTTGATGTACAAGAACAACCCTCCTCAAACCCATGTTGCTCCTTCACAATATAATTTTTGAAAGTCTGGGCAAAACCATTATTTCCATAATCTTGGGATTGCAGATTAACAAGACTCTTACTAGGCAAGTCAAAATCTGTCGTTACCTAGATACTGCCAGTACGCAATACTAAATCGCAAACACAATATTTTCTTCTAACGAGGTACTTATTGTGGCTGAAAGAGGCATTCGGCAGATTTTAAGTTTCGGTTATTTCAGAGAGAAGTGCCGATGATCTCCTTATACATATAAATATAGACTCCACATTCATTGCTTTAACTT
Organism: Kuschelorhynchus macadamiae; assembly: GCA_030620095.1. Classification (NCBI taxonomy): domain Eukaryota; kingdom Metazoa; phylum Arthropoda; class Insecta; order Coleoptera; family Curculionidae; genus Kuschelorhynchus; species Kuschelorhynchus macadamiae. The sequence continues at coordinate 2,349,253 of JAUTXW010000772.1, read as the reverse complement.
TCCGTTCATAAAACAGTAACATTAAGATAAGGTCGCAATTAAATTAGTTGCCTTTTTTATAGCAGGAATTACAAGTATGGATTTTACAGAATATCTTGCCTGAAACAGGTAATGTATAAAGGAATACAGAGTCTTCAAAAAATATATAATAACCGTCTCATTTATAACTCAGACCGATGGTCGTACTACAAAGATGGTTCGAATAAACACACAAAATTACCGTCATGAAAAAAACTGTCCCGAGGTGCATAATGATAATCAGAGTGGAGCAAATTATACAGTACCTTGGCGATTACCATTGGTAAAATCGTCGAATAAGATTGTCGAAAATTATGGTCGTAGCGGTGCGTCTAGACAGACAGAAGTTTGGAGCGAATAATCACCCATTTTTTATAGTAATTTAGACCCGCTTTTGTTTCTACTATTGTTTTCGTGTGAGCCTATTATTAGAAAGAGAATTATTGAGATCCTGATTGTAACCATAATTTTATCTTAAAAATATATTAATTATATGTATATTACGTTAAGAAAAATAAGAAACGTAGTGTTAAAATATATTGATTATACACGAAAGCGTAGAAGGCATACACATTTTATTTTATTAATTCAGCTTTAAACTGTAAATTCACCCCCTTTAGTCGAAAAGTCATTTAAAAATATTCAAGGAGGTATAAAAACTCGTTGGTGATTTGTTAGTAGATTGGTTAATAATAATTATAATCTGCATTAAAACTCAATACATAAGTACCTACTTGATTCAAGTTTATTTTATGTTTTTTAAATAATACTTTTAAATAAAAGCTAGATAATTTTGGTAAACAACAATATATTTATTAAAACGTATACAACAATAAAAACATATGAACTAATTTTTATACCTAAGCCGGCAAGACTGAAGCAACGAAAATATTTTTAAAAAAGAGTTTATTCATTGCCGTTTCTAAAATTTAATGTTTTCTTGTTCTCGAGGAACTTCTAATGGTCCATGGCAGTATGTAAATATATAAAACATCGGGTAAATATATAAACCATCGGGTGGCATTAAATATGTTCAGAATAATCTAGAATAATACTATAAAAAGGTAAGTCCTGACAGATAGATTCATCAATGTAGAGCTGAAACTACTGAAGCCAGAATCACGAAATTTGGACAGCAGATTCCTTTGTGGCCTAAGCAAGCAATAAGAAAGCATTTTAGGAAACTTTTACGTTAAGGGTGTAAAATGAGATATGAAAGTTTGAACGAGGAAAAAATAATTCTTTGTCTATTGACTTGAAACTTACCTTAAATACTTTTCAAAAAAAATAATAATACGTCTTTAATTATAGCATTTATCAAAATTCATTCTTTAGGGTGTAAAATAGGGGATGAAAGTTTATACGGGAAAAAGTAATTATTATTATATTGACTCGAAATTTAGCACAAATATTCTTCAATAAAAATAACTAAACTATTTCAGCATTTATCAAAAATTTATCCCCTAAGAGTATAAAATAGGGGATGAAAGGTTGTAAGAAGAAAAATAATTCTTTTTTTATCGACTTAAAATGTAGCATGATACTCTTCAATAAAAAAAATTAAATATCTGCCTCAGCATTTATCAAAATTCATCCTCTATGGGTGTAAAAAATGGGGATGAAATTTGTTTTTTATAATTCAGTAACTTTATTCTCTCGTCTTGAACTATAAACTTGATAAAAAGGAAACTAAACCGGTACTCAAGAAGCGTTATTTCGCAAAAAAGTTAATAGAAAATAAGATCGGAATCGTCCTTTTTTCGGAAATTTCATTAATACAAGTTTATGTAAACTTTTTCTCTTGCATTCGAGGGTATGGAGTCGTAGATTAATCGTGAAAAAAATCACCCTTCCAGGTTTTTACAGATCTTCACGTTTTAAGGCCAAAAAAAAAATGTTTCCTCAATTCCGCCGGTCTGTCGATGGGGTGAAATGGTTAGATTTTGGTAAAAATCTAATATGACGGAACAAAATCGCAGCTTAGTAAAATGTTAAACAATTTGTTACTAAACAACTACTTATCCAATTTAACTGAAATTTCACAGAAAAATCAACTGGTAAAATTTTGGCACGATTCCAAGGTGGTGAAACAAAATGGCGGTTTAATAAAATATTTTGAAAAATCAGCCTGGAAAAAGTAATTATTATATTGATTTCAAATTTTGTGCAAGAGTATATATATATAAATTGGTAGAATTTTGGTACGAATTTAAGATGGAGGAACAAAATGGCGGCCAAATAAAATGTTTGCAATCGTGAAAAATCCCCCTTCGAGTTGTAGCGTTTCAAGATGACAAAAAACTTTTCCGTCGGGCTTTCTCTCTGTCAGTTTGCGGCATAGCTAAAAAACTACTTACCCGAATAACTTCATTAGAGGTCTTATCAGGATGATCTGGCAACATTTTGGTAAATATCCAAAATTGCGGAACAAAATGGAGGCCTGATGAAATGTTGAAAAAATTATCACTAAAAAACTAATTATCCAAATTATCTCAAATTTGGTACAAAAATCAAGTGTTACATAAAAATGAACTGGTAACATTTTGGTTTAAATACAAGATAGCGGCCTAATAAAATATTTAAAAAATTAGCCTGAAAAAAAAAATTCAAAATGGCGACCAAATAAAAATTTTTGTATTCAAATCACTTCAAATTTTTCACGAAATCTAAATTTGACATAGTAATAAACTTAAAAATCAGTGTAAAAAGTACTTATTCAATTTAGTTTAATTTATGTCAAAAATCAAGTGTGGCATAGGTAGATACTGGTAAGATATAAATACGAATCTAACATGGTGGATCAAAATGGCGTTCAATAAAATTGAATCTGCTATAACTATCTTATTTTCAAAGGCAAAAAAGCGATAATTTTCTTTTACCCGGAACTGCTCTCGTTAAAATTTTTTCCTTTTATTGGGAATAGTGAAGTGTGATCTATCCAATTTAGTTCACACATATACTATCTTTTCAAATAGTTTTATTGGGCTGCTTTTTTTTTCCACCATATTGGATTTGTTCCACTATTTTACCAGTTTCTGCCTATGCCACACTTTTCAGCATAATTTAAAACAAATTGAATAAGTAGTTTATTACATTGGTATTTTAAAAATTTCAGTAGAGTGCCATTTTGTTTTGTCATGTTGAATTTGTATCAAAATTTTACCACTTTATCCTTACCCAATTGACTTGAAATGTTGCACAAAAATCAAGTATGAAACAGGGATAGACTGGTAAAGGAATCTTATAAGGCAAAACAAAATAGTGGTCTAATAAAATGTTTAAATATTCTGTAAAATTTCGTTTCCTGGAATAGAATCTTCTTTTTATGGAAGGGACATCTTTTAGAGACTTTATAAATAAAGTTCTCAAAAATAAATAATAGTATTAATAATAATAAATAAATAAAAAACTATAAAATAATAGGGTTTGTATAAAATTATTACCAAATAATTATATGCATATTACATAGACTGTGTTATATGCACGTAGTGAAATTCTGTACGCGGGAAGTATTATCTTTAAAGAATAGCAATCATTTAAAAAAAAGTCATTCAAAAGGGAGACCCCTGTATATTATTACTTCATCAAATGAACATCTTCTTACCGATTATAAATATACAAGGTTTGATACCTTTATCTTTCAAGACAAAACTGACAAAAACCGTTCCATAAGAGTAAAAATGTATTTCACATTTATGTGTTAAGAGAGAATGTGTTACCCACAATGTCTCTCGTATAATACACATATAATTATAATTAATTAATAATTATTTGGTAATAGCTTTATAAATATCCTATAAACAAATTTATTTCAATGTTTTTTGTATTAAATTTTTTTATTATTAATATTATTTATATATTTTCACAACATCATTTACACAGTCTACAAAAAATAAATGCCCTTTATTATTTTCCTCCATAAAAAGGTTTTATTCCAGGAATTGGAACTTTACCACATTTAAACATTTTATTAAGCCGTCATTTTGTTTTGCCATATAGGACTCGCACTAAAAAATTACAAATCTATCTCAGTTTAGCACAAGATTTTTCTGCAAAATCCCATTCAACTGAAAAACTAGTTTTTTGGTCTGAATTTAAATATTTTTTTCACACCATAATTGATTTATAAACAAATTTTACCAGTTTATTTCTATAACTATAACTATTAACACTTTCCCAAATTCTGAAGTTCATTCTATAAGTCGTTTCTTAATAATGATCTTTTTTACATTTTGTGAGGTCGCCATTGTACTATACTGAATTTTTACCCAAATGTAACCATTTCATCCCCATATGACCCTTGATTTTTGACCAAAATATGGAGTCGGATAAGTTTTTGATCTAGTACAGACAGAACGACAGACAGACAGACTGACGGAAATGTGAGAACATGTTTTTCGGCTCAGGATCCAGGAACCTTAAAACGCAAATAACGCTATAACTTTTGAATTTAAAGTTTTTTTTATATTTCTTATAGTTTAAGCTGTTGAAATGTGTCAAAATATATACCGACCACTCCGTGATGGTTTGACCCGAGAGTTTGAACAATTGGTTTAGGCGGAATGGTGAATAATTTCCGCGATAATTTTGACATTCTTTAACATTGCCTTAAAATTTGGCGTATACAAAATAATTAATAAAGAAAAGTAATTTGGGCATATTTTAATACATATCTCCGGACCTAGAGAATAGAGGAATCTATTTTCTTGTAAGGTTATTATGAATCTTATTGGATGTTGAAAATATTAAATAACTTTATAATTGGCACAAAAAATATCCAGTGAAAAGTTCGGTTGAGCAGAGTTAGTATATCGAATTTCATATCGTTTTCGGGTTATTTACGATACAGAACCTCAGTTTTACTAATTATTTTAATTTTTGATAAATTTGTAATTTGTTTGATTTTCTATGAGGCTATTTTGAATCTCTTTCTCTTAGAGAGTTTCCGCGATAACTTTAAAATGCTTTAATATATTGCCTCGAATTTTAGTGTAAGAATTGTAATTGACAACAAAAAGTAATTTGAGCATACCTGGAGGTACTCCACCGACCCTGTGTGGGGGGAGGCAATTTTTTTTCTCGTCAGGCTGTTTCCGTAATTTGCGTCTAGGTTTCGATGGTAAGTATTAATCTTAAAGAATTTTGATATTATTAAATGACTTTATTCTGAACACTAGGGAGGAGGTAAAATTGAGAGGAAGGGGTGATCCAAAATATGGTTTTTGAGTTTTTTAGGGATACAACGCTGACTTCTACTATTGTTTTATTATAGTTTTTAATAGTTTGTATGGTGGATTTTCTAGTTTCTATTGTGGATTTTTTTCTGAATATGTATATGAATACTAGATACCGTGATTCTAGCAATTTTTATTCTGTTTTTTTTTCTGTTAAAATAGTTTATTCCCAACTAACTTACGGTAAGTTCATTATAGAGAAACTAACTCACTAAGAACTAACCTGTTAAATAAAATTATATAAAATAGTTAAAAAAACCTACTAGCTAATCCAAATCTTAGTTTAAAAATATATAATTAATTCTACATGTCTTTACACATTACAATATAATTGTTTACTATATTTCCAACTCTTCTTTTTAATACTTTTCTAAATTTAATCATATTTTTGATATCTTTCATTATTTTTGGAATGTTATTGTAAATATTTATTCCTTCATAAAGTAAAAATCTTTTTCTAAAATTACTTTTAACTATTATCGTTTAAATTTGGTTATGTTTTGATATCAATGTAATGAAAAAATGTGTTTAAAATTAATTATTGAATGTTTATCTTTTAAAATGATCGAATGAATTAATGAGCAAATTTTAAATTTATATAAATTTTTTTAATTTAAAAGGCCTCTTAATTTATACAAATGTATTGCCGATTCCAAATATGACGATTTATATATATATTATTTTGTAATGTTTTAAGAGGTCTTAGAGTTCTTATACAAGTGGAGCACCATATGGAAATTAAATACTGAAATTTTATAAAATAAAATATATTTTAAAAATTTTAGAGCAAGAAAATTCTTAATTTTGGAGAAATGCTTTTCCTAATTTTATTAATGTGTACTTTCCAACTTAAATTTTCATCAAAATGTCAACCTAAAAATTTTATTGACTACACATTTTATTTCATCTCCGTTAAAATTAATATTTGGGCAAATATATTTTGTCGATAGGCTTTTATTAATAAACATAAAATTTTGTATTTAATGTCAGTTTATAAGCTGCTAACCAAGAAAACATTAGAACAAGAGAAAAAATTTTATTTCACTATAAACTGTGGAAATATTTTTGGCAAAATAAATAATAGTTGTATAATCAGCAAATAATTTAATCCTACCTTATAGAATTTATATATATTAGAAAAAGGACGGGTTCTAACACGGATCCTTGTCGAATTGCACAAGTTATTATTTTTCCTGGACTTTTGAAGTCGTCAATTTTAACAAACTGTTTTCGATTATTTAAATAGTTTTGAAACCAACAATACATTTGACCCTTTATACCGATATTGTATTAACATTGAAATAAAATATTATAATTTACGGTATCAAAAGCCTTTTTAATATCTAATGACAATAAGCAACACTTTTGATCATTATCAACATTAATTTGAATTTCAGAGACTACGTTCGCTACTGCAATTTCAGTATTCTTATATTTTCTAAAGCCATATTCTCCACTGAAAAGTAATTTTTTAGCATCTAAAAAATGTAATAATCTTTTGTAAATAATTTGTTCCAAAATTTTTGAAAAAACTGATAAAACAATTAACAATTTCGATTATTTTAACTGAAATATTATCAAAACCACACGCTTTTTTTGGATATAGGCCCATATTAATATTTTCTATTTCTTCTCTGGAAATATCATTGTGATCAAAAAATATTTAGTGTTCGTTCTGGATTTCTGACAAGCAGTTTCTACTGACAACAGGAATTTTGCTTGTAAGTTTTTCGCCAGTACTTTTTATTAGAGACGTCCAACATTTTAACCTAGGTTTAGGCCCCGAAACAGCGAGCTGGATTTTTACAATAAACGTTTTTAAAAATAAAACTGAAAGGGTGAAATAAAAATGTGTGTATGAAACCGACTTAAGACAAAAACATTAAAGAGTAAAAAATAATACTTTATTTCATTTTTGAAATTTGATTTTATGAAGTCGGCGTCAAATTGATAAAAACAGTAAATAAATATTACACTTCGGGTATTAGGCATTAAGACACTTAATACTTAAAATGTATTTTTTGTGATATACTTAGTAATAAAGTCAAATTTCCAAGATGGAATAAAATATTATTTTTTACTTTTTAGTGTTCTTTTAGGTCGGTTTATTTTTTTGATAAAAACGTTTAGTGGTTTATCAGTTTCAGTGATTGGGGAAACTGATTATTCCCATTCACCAGTAACTTTAAAACAAGTTAGCAAAAAGGGCTTTTTAGCGTTTTTTTATTTTACAAAAAATTAAAACGTTATATAAGATCAGGTCTGCTATTTATTTGTGACCACTCATATAACACCATTACACTTGTATCTGAACATTCTTGCCTGAGTTTTTGCTACTTTCTAAAAAATTTTTTTACGGCACTCATGTACATACAATGCCCGAGATCAAAGTTAATAAGTATAGTGTATTTTATGATGTTTGGACTTAATGAAGATGAAATTGATATAAAAAATGTTTCTTATAAAGAAAACATCAAATTGCAAAACAAGAATATAGCAAATTACCAGGATTGGAACCGAAAATATTTAATAACAAAAATAAGTAAATAGGTCGGACAAGGCGTCGCGTCGCACCGGCCGGCGGGCGTCGCTCATGAAGACGACTTTGTTTGTTTCGTGCGGACGCCGAAGAATACTGGCCCCATCGAGGGGGTTGTTTTTGCCCCCTCGGTTCACATGAAAACAACCCCCCGTGCGGTGTCAAAATACTCTGGGCGAATCAATTCGATTCATGTATAAAACAAATATCTTATGTCGTCGACTGCCAGTCGCCAATGTTATATTTATTCATTTAGAGATTGATATACAGGGATATATTTTTTAAATTTAATTTTCTGAGATGTGTTCCTCTTTGAGACAGCATTAAGTGTCCAAATAAAAATGTAACTGCAAAATAAAGGAATTACTTTGCAAGGCGTTATTCAGCTTCTTAAACAAAATAAATGGTAAGACAGGTTACTGACATAATTTGTCATTATAATGTTGCTATGTTAGGGGCTGTGGTCCCGTGGAGTAATGATAGTAATTCCACTGTGACGTCAAATTTTAAGCCCTATTATTCCTAGTAGGGTAGTAATGCACGCTAAAAATCGTTACCCCATTTTTGAAAAAGTCTATTTCTTTCCTTTTAAATTTGTCAGAATATACCCACCTCCAATAAATAAATATACGGGAAACCGAAAGCATGCAATTATCAAACTATAGGTCGGTCAAAGCAAAAATCTGGGAGATTGTGCATCTAAGGCACAGATTACACTTATCCGATCACTGACGGACCCTAAACGGCAAATTGATGGCCCCACTGCCATGGTAAAAATGTTTTCAGGTTTAAATCAGTAAATTTCTCTTCCCTCGGTATGAATATTTCTTTTTTCCTATTAGGAACGGTGAAGTGTGACTCAATTTAGTTCCGCATAGAGTTATTTAGTAACACATAAATACTCTCTTTTTCAAATGTTTTTATTGGTCACCATTTTATTGCAGTGCTACATTTGATTTTTGGGGCATAATTTAAAATGAATCGAATACGTAGTTTTTACAGTGATTTTTCTGAGACCGCCATTTTGTTCCGTCATGTTGAATTTGTACCGGTTTATCCCTATATAACATTTAATTTTTATGCAAAAATCCAAATCAATTGAAAAAGATTTTTTTACGTTGATATTTAAAAAAAAATATTTGGCCGCCATTTTGTTCTGCCATTATGAATTCATACCACAATTTTACCATTTTATCTCTATATCACGCTTAATGCTTGCACAAATTGATTCAGTAGTTTTTCCAGGCTGATTTTTACTATATTTTGTTAGGCCGCCATCTTATTTTGCCATCTTGGATTTTGTATCATAATGTTACCAGTCCATTTCTATGGACTGGTAACTAACACTTAATATTTGTGCAAAATTTGAGGTACACTAGATAATTAGTTTTTTATTAATTTTTTCACTAGACCGCCATTTTGTACAGCCATATTGGATTTTTACCAAAATGTTCCCAGGTTTCCACATATGACACTTAATTTTTTAACAAAATTTGAAGTTAATCGGGTAAGTAGTTTTTTGCTATGCCGCGAACTGACAGACAGACAGACCGACCGACGGATTTGAGAAAACATGTTTTTGGTATTTAGGAACCCTAAAACGTGAAGATATGTAAAACCTGGGCTGGTGTTTTTTTTTCACGACTACAAACCGCCATTTGGCCGCCATTTTGTTCCACCATCTTAAATTTATACCACAATTTTACCAGTTCATCTCTATATCACACTTAATTCTTGCATAAAATTTAAAATCAATCTAAATAGTTTTTCCGGCTGATTTGTTAAATGGTTTATTAGGCCGCCCTTTTTGTTTCGCCATCTTGGATTCGTACCAACATTTTACCAGTGGAGATTTATACGTAATAAATGATTTTTGTGCATCTATGCATAACATTTCACTATGCCGTCATTTTGTTCCACTACACTGGATTTTTACCAAAAAGTTACCAGGTCATGCCCATATGATTCTCAATTATTGACCAAAATTTGAAGCCAATCGGATAAGTAGTTTTTGAGTTATGCCGCAAACAGACAGACCGTCTGACAGACCAACAGAATTGAGAAAACATCTTTTTCAGCACCTAGGGACCCTGAAACGTGAAGATGTAAAAATCTCGTAAGGTGATTTATTTCAAGATTAGAATACTTCCCTTTTACGAGGAAAGTAAAAAGAAACTGTATTCAAAACCATTTATGTTTCAGTAATAAGGTTTAAAGCAGAGCTGTTCTACATTCCGACATTAGACAGCTGTCTGGCCATTATAGAAATCTGTTCACGGAACTCTTTCCTAGGCAAAAATACATGTTTTGTTAAACCGCGAAAAGCTACTTAATCTACTATACTATAGAATATAATATATTACATATCAGAATAAAACTGGAATAAAAAAATTAAATCGACAGTAACCGACTTAAAAAAGCACTAAAAAGTGAGAAACAATATTTTACTCTGTCTTGAAAATTTAACTTTATGAAGTAGCCGTAAATCTAATTCTTAATTACTTAATCGCAAACAGACATGTATTAGGGGTTTATATATACTAAGAGTATAATGTCTATTTACGGTCTTTATTAGTTTAACATTGACTTCATACAAAAGTCAAATTTTCAGATCTTTACGTTTCAAAGTCCCTAGATGCCGAAAAACATGTTACTCGATTCCGTTAGTCTGTTGACCTGCCGCGGCATAGCCAAAAAGCTAGTTAATCAAATTTTTGTCAAAGAATAGGGATCACATAGGAACGAGCTAGTAACATTTTGATGAAAATCCAGTATGGCGAAACAAAATGACGGCTTAGTGAAAAGTTAAAAAAATTATTACTAAAAAACTATTTATTAAAATTATGTACAAAAATCAAATATTACGTAGGAATCAACTAGTAAAATTTTGGTATGAACCGAAGATGGCGAAACAAAATAGCAGCTTAATAAAATATTTTAAAATTCAATCTGAAAAACTAGTTAATACACTGGTTTCAAATTTTGTGCAAGAAGTAATTGAGCCATAGAGATGAACTGGTAAAATTGTGGTACGAATTTTTTTATCGTGAAAATACCACCATCCTAGGTTTAACATATAGTTTTAGCGTCCGTAGATGCGAAAACTATATTTCCTTAGTTCCGTCGGTCTGCCCGTAGTATGTTTGTCTGTCTGTCAGTTCGCGACGTAGCTAAAAAACTACTTACCCGGTCGTTTTTAAATTTTGGTCAAAAATGAAGGGTCGTATAGGTATAACTTGGTAATATTTTGGTAAAAATCCAGTGGCGCCTAGTGAAATGTTCAAAAATTATTACTAAAAAACTAGTTATCCAAATTACCCCAACTTTTACACAAAAATCAAATGGAACTGGTAATATTTTGCTACAAATCCAAGATAGCAAAACAAAATGATGATCTAATAAAATGTTTAAAAAGATCAACCTGAAAAACTATTTATTAGGTTAATTTCAAATTTTGTGCCAGTATTAAGTGTGACATGGAGATAAAATGGCAAAATTGTGGTACGAATTTAAGATGGCCAAACAAAATAGCGATCATTATTTTAAAAACTAACGTAAAAAATATTGCTATTCAATTGACAAATTTTGCAGAAAAATTAAAAGTGATAGAAACTCCACTAGAAATTCACCATGACGGAACAAAATGTCGGTCTTAAAAAAATCAGTGAAAAACTACTTATCCAATTTATTTTAAATTCTGCCCAAAAATCAAAAGTGGCGTCGTAGGTAGCAAATGGAAAAATATTAGTATGAATCCTACATGATGAAATAAATTGGCGTTTAATAAAAATACTTCAATAAAAGACCGTATATATGTGTTACTAAATAACTATATGTGGAACTAAATTGGGTTGCAGTTAGGGATGGCAACGATATATCGATATTTTCAAAATATCGATATATCGGAAGGAAAATATCGATATGTGCCATCGATATTTAGGTCTCCGATATATCGATATATCGATATCGAATTTTGTCGATATTTGTGCTATGTCTAAAACCTTTTAAATCGGGGATTCACCGCAATCATGTGTGTAATCTCGGCGAATATTTTGATTTGACATTTGACTTACGATTATGATTACTATGCGAATGTAGTTTATTTTTATTCTTTATTGTTATTGCATGGTGTTGTGACAAATACATATTATAACAGAGAAATTATGGCACCGAAGAGCGAGTTGTGGAAGTATTTTTTGAAATTGAGTAAGACAGAAGCAAAGTGTAAGGTGTGTGCAAAAATTATAAAAACATCGGGTAATACGACAAACTTAAAAAGTCATTTTAGTTTACATAAAATAGAAGAGAGCAAAAACAGTTCACAATCTAAGGTAAGCAGATTAGAAAATATTAATTCTTATATTCACTTGTAAAAAATATAATACAGTGTGTAACAAAAATACGGAATTCTTGAAATATCTTGGGTATAGCTCAGGTGCGGATCCAGGCCCTAAAAAAGGGAGGGCGGTTGGTTATATACAACGATTATAGACTAACAGGATGGCTTAGTTCCATTTAACGTACGTTGGACATTTTTCGCATCGCGGGAATCGGCTCTGACGTCACCACCGGTGTTGAAATCGTTTGTTTACGTTTGGTAGCGCGTAAGATCGTGTGTTTTTTGACGAGCTGTTTGTTTTAAGTCGTGATTTTGTTATATAGTTTGTGTTTTTAAAGTCGTTTTAATGTTTTAGTTTAAAAATGGGACAAATAAACATGACGGTGACGTCACAGCGTGGCTTGAACTTGCCAGACATTGACAAATTCGGCAAACTGTTAGTCTATTATCGTTGGGTTGTTATATATACATGGCCGATCACTCAAATTGTAATTAAAATTCCTGTCTAGTGAGGGCAGCACAATGCAAAGTATCCAAGAGAAGGCCTACTATGGAGTATTTCGGCCGTATTTATTTATTTTGTACTATATTCAATTAGGAAAATAAATTTACTTAGCTGTTTTTTTTGCTCTAATCGTACAAAAAGGGGGGGGGCGATCGCCCCCTCCGCCCCCTGAATCCGCCGCTGGTATCGCTTACCCGAATTTTATAAAAAATTGTACAGTTAGGTATAAATTTTTGCATTGCATTCATTTCAGAAAAAACCTTCCACTCCCACTCTGCTGAATAATTTTCTCACAAATGAAGAAGTAGCGACACCAACCAGTTCAGACTGCAGATGAAACTGAAACTATTAGAAATTTAGATACTGATTCTGAATCGATTATCTCATCTGTATCTACATCAGGATCAAGATCCTCTTTTTTGGTAAGGCAAGTGTAATATCATATTTTGACAAGTAGAATTTATTTGTTTTTGTTTTTAGAAACAATATGAATCGGACTGTATAGAAAGTCAAACAAAAAAGAGACGACACTTGGACTTGGAACAGCCAACAGTTTCTTCATCTTTTTCAACAATAAACAGTTACAGTGGTAAAAACACTTAATTGATAGATACTTGCTGCTATAATATTTTTCTCAAACTTACCACCGTCAGGATTGCTTATCAACCGACTATTCGTTTAATGTTTAATATGTTATGAATACTAGTATGAGAAAAAATTTCTTTTAGCTAGGTACCTATTTAGTCATATACGTTCTATTTTTTTTTCTTTTTTAGAAGGCGGAAAGAAGTTCAGTAAAATAACAAACGCTATAATAAAGTTTATTTGCAAGGATAATCTTCCATTCTCCACAGTAGATTCGGAGGGATTTAAAGGCCTTATAAAGGAACTTTCGCCATTATATAAAGTTCCTTCTAGAAACACAATAAAAAGTATGATTTTTGAAAAATTTAATGTTTTGGCCGAAGTTGTTAAGAAAGAACTAGAAGAAGCGACTGACGTAACTCTTTCGTCAGATATTTGGACGGAAACAATGTCGATGAAAAGTTTCCTCGGCTTGACCCTGCATTTTTTAAAGGGAACTGAGCTAATATCACTATCAATTGAAACAATGGAAATGTTCGAAGCTCATACTTCCCAATATATTTCCACTATCTTAGTTGATTTAATGGCAAAATGGCACATTGATCAGGAAAAGGTTGTGGCTGTTGTAACGGACAATGATGCTAAAATGATTAAAGCGGTACAACTAATATTTGGAAATAATAGGCACATTAGTTGTTTCGCTCATACGTTAAATTTGACCGTGGAAAACAGTTTAAAATGTGGAATAGAAGACCTTATTTCCAAGGTAAGGAATATAGTCTTGTTTTTTAAACGAAGTACAAAGTCGAGCGATGAGTTACGACAAAAGCAAAAAGAAAAGGGCAAAAAGGCTGGAGAAATGAAAAAACTTATTCTTGACGTGAAAACGAGATGGAATAGTACATTCTATATGATCGATAGATTTTTGGAATTGCTTGCCTTAGTTAATGATATTTTATTAACAAAACCCACCTCGCCGCCCATGTTGTCAGCTTTAGAAATTGAAACTTTAAAGGAGATTACAAATATTTTGAAAATATTTGAAAAATTGACAGTTGAAGCCTCTGGTCAAAAATATGTTACTATAAGTAAAATAATTCCCATGGTAAATTGCCTAAAAAAAAGTTTTCATAAAATTGAAGTTCATAGCGAGGCCGGAGAAAAATTAAAAACTGCTTTAAATGCCGAAATTGAAAAACGCTTTGGAAAAGTTGAAAGTGCTCACTTATTATCATTAAGTACCATTTTGGATCCTACGTTTAAGGCCATTCACCATTGTGACTTACCAGCATTAGGAAAAACAAATATGTATTTGTCGAAAATGATTGAAGAAAACATTAGAAGACAAAATTTGCTACTGTAGGAAAAATCTATTGATGATGATGATGCTGAAGAAGATATGGAAAATGCAGAAACGGACATATGGGGTATCCATAAACAACTAGCCACCAAAAAAAATAACAAGGAAATACAAAAGGAATGTTCCGAGTTATCTTTGTATTTAAGCAATCCGGTTGCCGATTTAAAAGAAAACCCATTGGAAATTTGGGAAAATACGAAACATGTTTATCCCAATTTGTATTTGTTAGCTCATAAATACTTATCTCCGGTAGGCACATCTGTACCATCTGAGCGGCTTTTTTCGAGGGCTGGCTTCACAATAACTCAACAAAGAAATAGACTTTCAGGTGACGCTTTGTCTTATTTATTATTTTTAGGTTCCCTACCAGAATGTTATTGGGGTTAAGTAGTATTATTACTTATTAGATTAAGACTTGATTGAAGTATTATTTTATTTCTAACATTTTTACTTCATGTTTATGTTTTCCCTGTTGATTTTTGTAATAAAAACAAAAAAAAATACTAAGCTGATTTTTTTGCATTAACCATACTATATACTGTCATTACTGTCACTGGTCACTGTAATGAGTGTACTGTTCATGTAATAAAAAAAAAATTAAAATAAAAACTAAAATTACACCGATTAATATTTTTACCCAAATATCGATATATCGATATAAATGTCTCCGATATATCGAAGTATCGATATCGTCCTTACCGATATTTAGCGATATCGATATATCGATATTTTTTCAAAAATTGGCATCCCTGGTTGCAGTTCACTATTCCAAGCAAAAGGAAAAATTCATAACGAAGGAAGTTCCAGGAAATTTACCGATTTTTTTTTTTATAAAAAGATCTAAATAAAATTATACACAAATAAACTGCTCATTAAAACGAACTCTAGTTTTACGTATCAGTATTATAGAAACGAATGAACGTTTTCTCAACACTTAGCTTACGAGACAGCTATTATGATTTATATTGCAAATTTATATATCATACATCTTACAGCTTGTTAAAAAAACACGAAGTAAAAATGTTTTGCCGCTCTCGATTTCTTCATTAGTATATTTTCAGAAATTTTCTCATCTGTTTCAATAATACCTAGTATATTCGCCCACAGGCATACTGTAGCAGAATATAATATAGTAAGATGAACCTGCAATAATACACCAGAAATTTAAAAACCACTACTTAAAAAAGAATGCAAAATAAATCAAGACGAATTTTAAATACATGAAAAAAAATTAATTACCATTCAGAGTAATAAAATAATTTTTTAATAAAATTAATAATATTTGGTTAATTCATTTTCAAATTAAATTTGAAAAGAAATTAGTAAGTGTGACACAAGTGAACCCCCCTAATAGTGGCACCCTAAGCAGACCGCCTTCCCCATTGCTAGGCTACTGGTAAAATTGAATAGGATTACCCTCTGGTCACAGGCGCCGACTTTTTAGAACTGCTCTGGGTGTTTTGTATAGGTACATAAATTCATTTTTTTAAGGGTAGGGGGAACAAATAATAAAAAATATAACGCGATTGACCAAATATAAAAAAATTGAATTAGCAGTTTTTGTACCATAATGGAATATTACCAGGTCATCCCCAAATAACCCAATCCGTCAAATAGGTTTTTAGCTACGTCGCGGAGTGACAAACAGACCGACGGAACTGAAAAAACATATTTTTGGCATCTGCGGACGCTAAAACGTGAATATATGTAAAACTTGGGAGGGTGATTTTCTTCACTTTTACATATATTTTATTTGGCTGGGATTTTGTTCCGCCATTTTGAATTCGTACCACAATTTACCAGTTCATCTCTATACCACAATTAATTGTACAAAATTTGATATCCATATTTTATTAAGCCGTCATTTTTTCGCCATCTTGGATTCGTACTAAAATTTTACCTATTAATTCCTACATAATACTTGATTTTTCTGCAAAATTTGAAGTAAATTGGATACATAGTTTTTTATTATTTATTTTTTTAACATTTTACTAGACCATCATTTTGATTCTACTTATTGTATTTTTACAAAAATGTTACCAGGTCATCCCCATGTGACCTCTAATTTTTGACTAAAATTTGAAGAAAATAGGGTAAGTAGTTTTTCAGCTATGCCGCGAACAGGCAGACCGACAAACAAACATGTTTTTCGGCACCTAGGAACCTCGAAACGTAAAAATCTCGGAAAGTGATTTTTTCACTATTACAATACTTTCACGAGGAAACATCACATTATTATAGTAGCGACATGGAACTTCAGATAAAAATAAAGTATGGCGTTTGTTTTAAAAAATTGAGCTTTCGTTAAATGTGTTTTGTGAAAAAAAACTAGTTAGTTATTCAATTATCAAAAAGATAAAATTTAAGAAATAGAAAACAATTTAACATAAAATAATACTGACTTTCCTATAATCTACAAGCGCAAAGACACCCATACATTTACTTTAGACTTCAAAAAGAAAATGCGTATTTAGATGTGCCAAGTCACTATGGCATCCGGACTTTAGCAGCCATCGTTTCTATATCTTTTAGCAGTAAATTGGTATTTTCGAATCATTCTATATAATATCTTGTACAAATTATTTTTTTTTAGAAGAAATAATCTCAACAAGTATTTTCAACACCTAAAGATTAAGTACTGGAAATGCCTAAAACATCATTTTAGAGACAACGTAACAACTAATAAAATTGGCCAACACAATAATACCAGGGCCGGATTAACGAATTAGGGCGCCTGGGGACAGCGGCGTAACTATAATGATGCGAGTGGTGCGGATGCACCAGGGCCCGGCCCTTTGGAGGCCCGGCAGCCCGCTTGAAGTCTACAGAAAAAAACTATCGATAGAACTAAAAACTATCGGTTTATAAAAGCAGAAATTACATTTACAAAACTACGCGACTTTTATCGATAGGCGACCGTGTCACCGTGTGTATAGACTTTAACGTGCACCAAACAGCCATACCTACAGCCTTTTATTTTTAATTGTCGCGGTGGAGCGTTCTACCTCGGTGAAGATCAATTATTTCTACGGGGAATAGGGAGCAAAGATGCAAAATAATTACTGAACTGATAGTTTAGTTTTACGTTATTTGATATTTGCTTTGGGTTCTAATTGTTTGTGTTCTGTGTTGGGTGCTAGACTAAAACCGACGTATAATTGCAGTGATACTGATTATATATTTTGTGAGTATTCAGCGTTGTAGATGTGATAAAATTAATTACAATTACCAATAGGGAGCAGCTAAAAAAAAGCTGCGGAAAACCAAGCAAAATTGAAAAAGCATGTAAAAATAGACAATTTGTTTCAAGTTGTAGACAAAATTCTATTGAGTCTACTTGAATTGTATCTGTGTCACATAATAGCAAGTCGGTGTAATTAGAATTATTATTGTTGATTGTTAAAATGTACTTTTATTCTTCATTTAATTAAAAAAGTAGTAATAAGACGAAACCGATTACTTTTCACGAACATTGAGGACAAAACCAATATCCATACGGTTTCTTTAAATTCTGTGTTTTTTTTTCAGGAACCTATTAAATATAGTGACTGGCAAAGAATTTGCGACAAATTGGAATTTTTTTTATTTTCGATAGTTTTAACTTTAAAAAAGAATAATTTTGATGACATCAAACCAGACCTAGAAACTGAAATTTTTGAGATAGCAGAGTTAAAGAAACTGAAAATAAATGCATAAATGTTAAATAAAGTTTTTCTCTATAATCTATAACTACTTCATAGTTTTCGCAAAAATGTTTAAGCTTTCCGAAAATCAAAAATTGTAACTTAGTTATTCCTGGTCTGACATTATTAAAATAATTAAGTGGCGCAGAAAAAATAGTTTTGGCGTTGTTACGTTGTTTTTGTTTGTTAATTTTCTTATTTAGATCCCGTCTCCAAATTAACTCAATCTAAAATGTTTGTGAAAACTTAGGTGATTGGTTATGGTTTTATATGACCGGCATTTTATGTAATCTGTATTTATGTGTTGAAGAACCATCAACATCTAAATGTGAATCTTCTAATCCATACTGTAAGACTTAATTTTTAAATTCTTAAATTTTTAAATAGTATTTTTACACGCTAAACGTTAAGCGCTAACGCTAAGGTTTTGTACTAGGCGTTTTGGTGCAAGAGCAGAACGAAGAAAAAGAAAAATTTCCTGATTAAGAAAAAGCAGAAATGGATAGAGATTTTCTAATTAAACCTAAGAATAATTATATAACTGATAAAGGGCATTATGAAGCAGATTTATCAACAGAACAAAGACAATAGATAGAGAGCATCAGTCGCAAATTAGTTGGACATTTTTTTTGGGCACAAGTTTTAGAAAGAATAATTCAAGTATAATTAATGCTATCTTCCTGTAACAAGTCATTTAGACGACATATTGACCATTTGGATTCAAGCAACCCACGACTGTTTTTGTCAATTGTTATTAAGCTTTTGACCAGATATGATCATGTTTTCAAAAACTTATTTAGAATAGTTTATATGGAATATATTATGGTTGATATATAACCTTATTTTATTTTTCTGTGATACCTATTCGATTTGCTGGACCAATTCTGAATGTTAAAACAAGTTTTCAAAATTTTTTGCGATATATGAACACACTAATTTTTTTTATTTATATGTACTATTTATAGAGAAGGGAGGAAGCCCGGTTTTACGATTTGAAACCAGCCCCCCCCCCCCGTTATCTTGTTACGCCAGTACCTGGGGCTTTAAGTATTTACGGACCTGAAGTGCGAGATTTTGCAAAAATAACTAATGACATAACAAAGGTTCCGGAATTGTACTTCGCTGATGGGGCCCTAGAGATTTAATTTTTTTAGTAATTGGGGGCCTCTAAGCCGTGCGAGGAGTCCTTTGCAAATAACTGATGACTAAAAAAAAGGTCCTCAAGTTTGTACTCCGCTCATGTAGTCCTAGGGATTTAAGTGTTTTAGTCATTGGAGGCCTCTAAACCATGCGAGGTGTATTTTGCAAATAACTTAATGTTATTTCAATGGTTTTTACATTACAGTTTACACCTAGGTGCACGTATTTAAATTACATTTGAATACCCCTGGTCTCTAATGGTTCAATTTAAAAATAATCACACAATATTTCAACATTTGTAAACAATATAATGATACACCCTGTATAAAGTTCCTTTTGTTAAGAATACTTTCAAGATTTTAATTTTTAGTAAAAAAAATGTTTGGTAATTTAAATATAGCAAGTTTCACTTAATTCAGAAAATTATAGAATTATTCTATATTACATGATTGATTGACACACTGTGTGCAAGTGAGGCTTTGGATCGTTGCTGTAGAACTTAATAGAGGCACAAAATACAAATATTAAATTGAATTGTCTTTAAAGCTAACTCTCAAATTTTTATATATAACCCGGGCATGAGAATATTTTTGCGTTAACGTTAGGTGATGAACCATTGTTTTTCATTATATTTGATTGTACAACTTTCGCTTCGTAAAGATAGAATTATTAACTAAAAGAAGAGCTGACATTAAATTTTAAATTGTATGTACAGATTTCAATGTAAAATATAATAAGGGGTGTAACTTAAATATGACATTTATATTTCAAGTGATAATTTTTATATGCTATAATAGGTTTACGAATACATTTTTAACAAATATTTTAATATGATTAGGGCGTGAAATACACATCCATGTGTTTTGGTCTACTGCATTTGATAACTGTAATATTATAAAGGGATATCTGGAAGTTTATCAACGTTTGAAGCAATATTAACATAATTTATCATATCTGTCGATATTCGATTACAGTAAAATGTCGTGAAAAATAGTTAAAATATTGGTAATACCGATTCCTTAGGTTTAATTCGTTATTGAACAATTGAGGAACAATTATGCAAATAGCATCAAATACACATTTAGCTTTTTTAGAGTTAAATATACAATTTTAATGTATTTGGTCAAATCACATTAAAACCATTAGATTCATACATATTCAAAGAACTTATCTTAGCGTAATGACATACATTTAGTTAGTTTGAAGTAAACATTATTAAATCTCTAGAAGACTATGTGAATTATAATGCTAAAATTCGTATTATTTATGTAAACTTTAAATATCAGTATATTTTGCTGAAAAAAGTCGGCGGCAGCGATTTTGACCACAGCAACGGAAGACGCGATATTCTGCCTCCGGTTTCAATTTAGCTTGTAGGAGGTAGCGCAAAGAAGTGGTTGTTTTCAGCTGCATAGCCCCTCTGAAAATGACGGATTTAGAACATCTTTGTAAAAGATGATAGGGTAAGTAGCTGCAAGAAAGGGCGAGAAAAGTTTATATACAGGACAATAAAATGAAAACTGAGAATACTATGTGGTCTAATAAGAAGATTACTATTTAAAAAAAGGATATGAAGAGGCAAAATCAAAGCGTGTCTATCACTATATCCTATTTCCGAATTTTCGGATATGAAAGTTCAACTGAAACAAAGACATAAATACTAAAAAAAGACTTGCAGCTATAAACCGATTTGCTGGACCTTGGAAGGCCTAAAAAAATGTAGAAATTTGTGTTGCAAGAGTTTTGGGAAGACTGGAAAGTTGAGGATTTGTTGTAGTTTGAAAATATTTTAGAAGTGACATTGAAAAACGCAAAAAAGAAGACATTGGTTGCATGCATATTCATTATTTTGAATTAATATACTTTTTTACAGGAATGACAATATTAATAATTACTATAAAGTGTGAGCAATCGCATTTTATCCAAACTCCATTCGAGGAAAATGAAATAAGTCTATACTCATTAATTAAAACTTATGAATACCAAAATTTAAAAAAAAATCTTTAATTCACAATTATTTCAGTCATTTTGAGATACAAAAACATAAGTTTTCTCGGTATATATCTGTTCTTAGTTTTTTCTGTTTTACTTCCCAAGGATCAATTATAGACACTTATTTGGCAGTGTGGTTTTGGACACGACACATTTTTACGCTACTTTGTCGACACCGCGTCTACGTTAAATGGAAAATGAGGCCGAAATTGTAATCAAAATGTATACCAGATAGGGCCCAAACTATACCCAAAGGTTAGTCTATGAAATGTGCCTTTATTTTCACTTAAATGTGTCCATAGTGTAACTTTGGTTTCCAGTATGTTTCTACAGTGGGTCTTTAATATAACAAAATTATTACTGATTTGTGTCCAAAAAAATTTACCTATGTTTCCTTTATGCTTCTAAAACTGGATTTAAATATGCCGAATATTAGCGCACCTTTTTCCCCAAAATATTACCGAAATGCGTCTTTATGGTTGCAAAATCGACACACTTTTATCCAGTTTGTAGCCAAAATTATATTTGTGTATCCATTTTATATAAAATTAAACTTATTACAGACACAAAATATAGTTATACTTAAAGCAATTTAGTTGCACAAGGGACACATATTAATTATTATTTTTGTTTCCAATACGCCTAAAAATGAGAAATATGCATATTTAATAGGTAGGTATATGGGTGATACGTGAGTCTAACTTATAGGTGCACTCAATATTTCTGATAATAGTTGATAAAATACTTCTAAAAACCACACGCACCTTTTACATTTTATTTTTGAAATATTAAAGAGAAACAGATGCTTATATTTTTTAATGATCTCCAACAGCACATTGTGTATATTTTTGGTCAAAATGAGCCAGTAATTTAAAAGATAATTTTATTTTTTTCCGCGTGCGTTTAAAATGGGCTCATTCAACAAATTTTAGTAACAAATGGAATAATGTCAACATCATGGTGACCAAATTTTTTAATAATTGATATTTTTGCTTCCCTCATAAAAGTATTGTAATCGTGAAAAAATCACACTCGGAGATTTTTTCAGATCTTTACTTTTCAAGGACCCTAGATGACGAAAAACATGTTCTGTCGGTCTGTCTGTTCGCGGCATAGCTAAAAAACTACCTACTCGATTGACTTCAAATTTTGATAAAAAATCAATGTATCTCAAATTTTGCATAAAAATCAAATATTATGTAGGAATCAACTGGTAAAATTTTGATATGTATCCAAGATTGCGGAACAAAATGGCGTCTTAATAAAATATTTAAAAATTCAGCCTGAAAAAACTACTTAATGAACTGATTTCAAATTTTGTGCCATAATTAATTGTAATATAGAGATAACAAAATGACGGCTAAATAGAATTTTTGTAATCTGAAAAAATCATCCTCTCAGGTTTTACATATCTTCGCGTTATAGCATTCCTAGATGGCAAAGAATATGTTTTATACATTCTTAGGTCCGTCTGTCGGTTTGTCGCCAGTTCGCGGCCTAGCTTAAAAACTACTCATCAGATTAACTTCAAATTTTAGTTAAAAATTAAGGCTCATATGGGGATAGCCTGGGAATATTTTGGTAAAAATCCATTATGCCGGGAAGAAGATTGGCGACCTAATGAAACGTTAAAAAAATTATTACTTAAAAACTAATTATTCAATTTGCAGAAAAATCAAGTATTATGTAGCAATCAACTGGTAAAATCTTGGTTCGAATACAAGATGGCGGAACAAAATGGCGGCTTAATAAAATATTTAGAAATTCAGCCTGAAAAAAACTACTTAATGAACTGATTTTAAATTTTGTGCCATAACTAATTGTAGTATAGAGATGAACTAGTAAAAATGTGGTAGTAATTTAAGATGGCGGAACAAAATGGCGGCCAAATAAAATTTTTATAATCTAAAAAATCACACTAGCAGGTTTTACAAATCTTCTTTTAGCTTCCCTAGACCCCAAAAAATATGTTTTATCAACTCCGTCGCTATCACTTTGTCTCTCTGTCAGTTCGCGCCATAGCTGAGTAGTTTTACTCATCAGATTGGCTTCAAATTTTAGTCAAAAAATAAAGCTCATATGGAGATGACCTGGTAATATTTTGGTAAAAATCCAATTTGCCGGAGCACGATGGCAGCCTAGTGAAAGGTTAAAAAATTATTTCAAAAAAAACTAATTATCCAATTTACCTCAAATTTTGGAAAAAAATGAAGTATTATCTAAGAATAAACTTCTAACATTTTGATATGAATATAAGATAGCAAAACAAAATGGCGGTCCAATACAATATTTAAAAAAGCGGTCTGAAAAAACTACTTATTAGATTAATTTGTGCAACCATCAAGTGTGATATAGAGATAAATTGGTAAAGTTGTGTTACAAATTCAACATAGCTGAACAAAATGGTGGCCAAATATCATGTTAAAAAATAAACGTAAAAAAATCTTCTTATTAAATTGACTAAATTTTGGAGACAAATTAAATATGACATAAGGATAAACTGCGAGTTCAACATGACGTAACAAAATTGCGATGTGTGGCAATCTAAAAACTACTTCTTGAATTCATTTTAAATGATATCCCAAAATCAAGTGTGGCATAGGTAGAAACTGGTGAAGTGTTGGTAGGGATCCAATATATTGGAACAAAATGGCGTCCAATAAAAATGTTTGATAAGACAGTATATATGTTCCTAAATAACTATGTACTGAACTAAATTGGTTCACACTTCACTATTTCTAATAAAAGGAAATATTTACAATGAGGGAAGTTCCAGGTAAAGGAAATTTACCGATTTTTATAACAATAAAGAACTATATTTCTTTAAACTCATCCCAAAACTCAAAAAGAATTATATTCTAAACATAAGAAACAAACGATCAAAGTAAGCTGAATGTATAAGTTACTTAAGCTTTGGAAATTGACCATTTTGAATTAGTTAGTCATGCAAAACAAGACATTGGCGTCAAAGGTGCTAGTAGTTAACTGACAGACGTGTTTTAGTTGTTTAATAGTGCAAGTGCTTTAATTCTAAAGGTAAGTTGATTATAGAAAATTATTATATTTTACACATGGCACTTCTTGTCCCGTGAGTTACATCAAAAATTATAAAGTTAATTTTTCAAAATGTACATATTTTTAAAATATATTAATTATCTTTTGGGATTTATGCGTCGCAAACTAGCGCTAGAATTTTAGTTCCATAAGAAGTTGATGTATAGGTTTTTTCTAATTTTAAAAATATGTCCCGTGGGTTATCAAAAATAATTAACAAAATGAATGATTTACTATACATGGTTTTAAAATGGAGAACTGCAAGAAACTGCGCAAAATGAAGAGATGAAGATCTTGTGATAGGTGTAAAAACAGTGATATACTTTTTTCTGTTGTCCCTCTAATATATAATGAAAGAAAAGCTGTGACTTTCAATCAGTGGGAGACAAGTGACGGCAAACTTCAAATGGTTGCACAATTTAAGAACAAATACTCGCTTTCAAATATATGATCTTGTCCGAAAAACTGCATTTGTTAAAGATGGAATGGAACTTCTTTGCTACATATCATGGTAAGGGCGCTGTTGACGGGATAGGGGCAACAGTTAAAGCAAGGTAACAATCAAACATACTCTGATATTATGCAGTACTTTTATCTTAACTTTTATATACTTTAAGGTTTGGAGGGAGGTAAGGGCTAGTAGAAGCAGAAGATTTTTACAACTGCGTACAAGCAATTGAAAACATCAAATTGCTATTTATAAAGGAAAATCAAAGAAATCGAATAAAATCTATCAATAAACCTGTAATTCAAAATGTAGTTCTTAGTTGTGGATGGCAAAACAAAAAAAACTTTAATAAAAACAAGTCAAATGGCCCAATTTAATATTTTAAGGCATCAATAATTAATAATTGCCGCATTCATAAGGACGGAATAATTAGTAAATTGGTTTTTTATATATGCGTTTATTTTATGTCACGTGAGTTACCAGTTTATTTGGATCATTGTATTTTAAGTCCTAGTTGAGGAATAGCAGGGATGACTTCGTAATTATTTATCAAGTAGTTTAGTATCACACCTATCAAATTACTAAAAAGTGGCAAAAATGTAGCTAGTAACTTCATAGTGCTCAGTATTTTTTAATATATATTTTGTTTGTCCCGTGGAATTACCCTTTAGTAACTTTGGCTAATAATACATAAAGTCAATCTTATCATTTATTGATATGCTTTTTTAACCTTCAGCTTCAGCGTGTATAAGCGTGCTAATCTAATAATTATATGAAATAATAGTGGCTTGAAAATATCATAAGAATACTATAACAGACAATGAATTAAGTTTTCAGGACTGCTTCTGGATTTACTCCAGAAAAAATTGAGAGAGCTCCCATCCACAAAATGCTCTCTATTGTCCAAAGCCAAACAAATTAACTGTATTGTGCTAAGTGATAAAGAACATCATTTACACATAAGGTCACAGAAAAATTAAAAACTAGAGTTTTCTGTGTTAATGTATTAGACGGCTTTGCTTATATAGGTTCTCTAGTGATGCTTGAATGATTCTAATTTTTTTATGAATTATCAACATAATGCTGTAATAAATTTAACAACCTTGTACTTATGAAATGTCATTAACACATGGATAATACAACATAACTATATAATAAAATTAAATAGATATGATATTAACGTTTCTTGACGAAAAGGTGAAGACACTATGTGATCAGCAAACCAGAATGAATTGCAGGAAAGCAGTAATGTAATAGCAAAGTTGGAAAATTTCTACGAGTTGGAAGGGCTAACGTTTAAATGCACCAAAATTACTAAAATATTTTGTCCAATTTAATTTCATATAATTCGTTGTAAAATTGCGTAACAGATTAGGTACTTTATAAATACCTATATAAACCGATATAAAATGTTAGAGATAACACTAATTTTGTCAAAACATAGCTCTCGTATGCATAAATAATAAATTATTTGATTGTCTTTAAGGGTAACTTCTATGAATATTAAAATATATAGCATTATCACACGTAGTCAGCAAAGAGCTCAAGGGATATATATTTTAAAGAAATATCTCTTCTAAAAATTATGATATTATTTTTATTTGGATAGCTCAATATCTCCTTGCTATCATTTCAAGGAAATGTATTTGTCTTATTTTTATGAGGTACAGGCCACTTTTCTCAATGTCTTATTCATTTTTAACTTTTACACGTAGGTAGTCCTTTTTTGATTAAACTTAACATTAATTAAGCAGTGTGTACATTAAGAAGAACTTTTCAGTCCTGTAAGAATTTTTTTTTATTATACTTCTTTGAAAACGCACGGAAAAGTTTTCACGATCTCCGACTTTTTCCGTGCTTTAAATAAAAATACCAAATCTATGACTTTAAAGTAGAAATAGACAGCAAAGAAAACTGAGTTCAAGAAAATCTGTACTATCTGATATTTAACATTACCCTATTTGGATTTTAAAATAAATTGACGCTCAATCCTGTAATATTTCTTGACATTTTGACAAACTTATCTGCCATAGATTAATTTAAAACAAATCACCTTTAAAATAATTTGAAAATCACTCAATAATTAATAATAACAACTGCAGCTAAAACCTTCAATTGTTGGTTTTGTTATTATTAATAGTTAGTTGGTTAGTTTTCCTTATACTTACCCAAGCTACATTTTTTAAGAAGCTCGTAACTGTCATGTAAATAAATACGTCGCAAATTTATTTCACATCTCTTTTTACTTCCCTCGAAAAAGGCAAATATTGGAATCTTGAAAAAATCACCCTCGGAGATTTTTTCAAAGCTTTACGTTTCAGGATCTTTAGATGCCGAAAAACATGTTTTCTCAATTCCATCGATCTGTCTGTCTGTCTGTTCGCGGCTAAAAAACTACTTAACAGATTGACTTCAAATTTTGGGCAAAGATTAAGGGTCATATGGGATAAAAATCCAATATAGCGAAACAAAATGGCGGCTTAGTGAAATGTTATAAAAATTATTACTACCAAACTACTTATCGAATTTGCGTAGAATTTTGCACAAAAATCAAGTGTTATCTAAGAATCAATTGTAAGTAAAATTTTGGTACGAATCTAAGATGGTGAAACAAAAAATAAATTATTTAAAAATTCAGCCAGAAAAAATACTTAATGGGTTAATTTCAAATTTTGTGCAATAATTAATTGTGGTACGAATTCAAAATGGCGGCCAAATAAAATATTTGTATTCGTGCAAAAATCAGCCTTTCAGGTTTTAAATATGTTCACGTTTTAGCGTGCCTAGATGCCAAAAATTATGTTTTACTAATTTTACCGGTCTGTCTGTCTGTCGGTTTGCCTGTCTGTCGGTCTGTCTGTCTGTCAGTTCGCGGCATAGATTAAAAACTACTTAAGTACTCAATTGACTCCACATTTTGGTCAAAAATTAAGAGTCATATGGGGACGGCCTGGTAATATTTTGGTAATTTTAAGAATTTAAGATGGTGAAATAAAATCTTTTTAATTTATAAGATCAACGTAAAAAATCTATTTATTCAGTTCCCTTTAAATTTTGCAGAAAAATTAAATGTGATATAGTGATAAACTGATATGAATTTAACATGACGGAACTAAATGGAGGAATGTATCAATGTAAAATCTACTTATTCAATTTACTTTAGGTAAAAACTGGTCAAATATTGATAGGAATCCTGCAATTCAATATGGTGGAACAAAATAGCGCCCAATTAAAATGTTTGAAAAGATAGTATATATGTGTTACTAAATGACTATATACCGAACTAAATGGGTCACCCTCCACTATTCCCAATATAAGGTAAGAACCATAACGAGGGAAGTTCCGGGTTAAGGAAATTTATCGGTTTTTTTTATATTTTTGTGATTTCTTTTTCAGAAAAGTAAAAATATTATTATAATTATAGTTATATATAAAATTTTCCGTGTTTGCATGACTACGTCACGCGCGCACGAGAACATCCTGTATATTGTGATCTCAAATACTGCAATAAAATTACATTTTTGTCTCACTTAAGATTCTGTATTCAAAATGTTTAAATTTGTCAGATTGTTTAATTTATTAAATTAACTCTTGCTTTCTTTATATTATGTATCGAAATATTCTGTGGGCAGACTAGATCACATGTTGAGATATATAATTTTGTTCACAATCGCCTACCATCGCCGATTTTAACGAAACTTGGTACACAGTTTGGGGCGCTGATCACGAAGTCATTTGCTCAAGTTTTAGCCCCGAAAATACATATAGGATTATAATGACCCAGTGGCGTAATTACCAATTTTGTCACCCTCCCCTATCGCAAATTTTCCACAAAAGGCCCCCTATATGCCCTTAACGATAAAAAAAATAAGATATGGTGACTAAAAAAAATCATTTATAGGTCATCTATAGTTATCTCCCTGGGCTCCATTACACGTTATCGCATCAGTGGGCCCCCTCGTTGCAGGAGCTGGCGGGAGAATAGCTACGCCACTTGAATGAGCCTTCGGCAGGGCGCCGAATTTACTTATCATAAAAGGTTTCTTACTATTTAGGGTCGAGATTACATCGGCCAGATCCAACTATGTACCAAATGTACCAAATATATATATATATATATATATATATATATATATATATATATATATATATATATATATATATATATATATATATATATATATATATATATATATATATATATATATATATATATATATATATATATATATATATATATATATATATATATATATATATATATATATATATATATATATATATATATATATATATATATATATATATATATATATATATATATATATATATATATATATATATATATATATATATATATATATATATATATATATATATATATATATATATATATATATATATATAATAAACTGTACTTAAAAACTGTAACATTGATAAAATTTCTCAAATTTAGTTCAGTACATAGTCATTTAGTAATTAAATTTAGACCAGGTCTAACTTGACAGTAATAGGTTTAAGATGACATTTTCAACAATTGAACAAATGATTTACCTGAATGTCACAATTACAAAATGACAGTGACATAAGCGAAACATAACTGGCGAACTAAGAGTTTTAAGTACCATGGCAACTAGACCTCGACTAACTCTTAAACCTGTTTAGTGAATACGGGGGATATTGTCTTTTTAAATATTTTTATTGTGCGCCATTTTGTCACATCATATTGGATTCCTGTTAATATTTTACCAGTGTCTACTTATGCCACACTTGATTTTGAGGCATAATTTAACATAATTTCAATAAGTAATTTTTACATTGACACACTCCGCCATTTTGTTTCGTCATGTTGAATTCGTACCAGTTTGGCCCTATATCACATTTAATTTTTCTGCAAAACTTAAAAGCAATTAAATATGATTTTTTTACGTTGATTTAAAAAAAATTATTTGGCTGCCATCTTGAATTCGCACCACAACTTTACCAGTTTGTCTCTATATCACACTGAATGCTCGCACAAAATTTGAAATTAATCTTATAAGTAGATTTTCAAGCTGATTTTTAAAATATTTTTTTAAGCCGTCATTTTGTTTTGCTATTTTATATTCATACCAAAATGTTCATTTTTATGTAACCCTTGATTTTTGTGCAAAATTTGAGGTAAATTGGATAGTTAGTTTTTTGCAATATTTTCTTAACATTTTAGTAGGTCGCCAACTCGTTCCGGCATATTGGATTTTTACCAAGATATTACCAGTTCATCACCATATCATCATCAATTTTTGAAATTTAAAGTCAATCTGATAAGTAACTTAAACCGACAGACGGACCGACGGAATTGATGAAACATATTTTTATGCATCTAGGGACGCTAAAACTTGATATATAAAACCTCAGAGGATCATATTTTCATGATTACAAACATTTTATTTGGCCGCCATTTTGTTCCTCAATATTAAATTAATACCACAATTTTATTAGTTCAATCTATATTACAATTAGTTATGGCACATAATTTGAAATCAGTCCATTAAGTATGTATTTTGTTCCGCCATCTTGGATTCGCCAGTTGGGTTCCTACGTGATAACTATTTGATTTGTATCCAAATTTTGAGATAAATTCGATAAGTAGCTTTTGAGTAATAATTTTTTTAACATTTAACTAGGCCGCTAATTTGTTTTGCCATATTTTTACAAAAATGTTACTATGTACATCCTCTTATGACCCTTAATTATTGACCAAAATTTGAAGTTAACCGGCTAAGTAGTTTTTTAGCTATGCCGCAAACAAAGAAGCCGACAGACACACAGACAAACCGACGGAATTGAGAAAACATGTTTTTCGGCATCTAGGGACCCTAAAAGGTCGAGATCTGAAAAAAATTCAGAGGGCGATTTTTAACACGATTACAGGACTTCCCTGATAATTTTGCTGCAAGATTTGAAGTCAATTGAATAAGAACATTTTTTTTATGTTGTTTCGCCATTTTGAATTCTTACCACAATTTGCCAGTTTATCTCTATATCACACACCCAAAATTTGAAATGTTTTAAAAAGCAGTTTTTAGGCTGATTTAAAAAAAAATATTAGGTCGCCATTTTGTCGTGCTGTTCTGGATTCGTACCAAAATATTACAGGTTGATTCCTATGTAACAGTTGATTTTTATGCAAAATTTGAGGTAAATTGCATAATTTCTTTTTTAGTAATAATTTTTTTAACATTTCACTAGGCCGGCATTTTGTTCTGCAATAATTTTTATCAAAACATTACCAGGTTATCCCCATACGATCCTTAATTTTTGACCAACATTTGAGGTCAATTAGGTAAGTAGTTTTTAGCTAGGCCGTGAACTGACAGACAGACAGCCCAATCGAATTGAGAAATCATATTTTTTGGCATCTAGGGACGCTAAAAAGTAAAGATTTGTAAAATCAGCAATTTTTTTCAGGATTACAAACATATTTCATTTGGCCGCCATTTTGTTTCGCCATCTTGAATTCGTATCACAATTTTATCAGTTCATCTCTATACCACAATTAATTCTTGCAATCAATCTATTAAGTAGTTTTTTTCCAGCTGAATTTTTAAATATTTTATTAACCTGCCATTTTCTTTCGCCCATCTTGGATTCGTACCAAAATTCTACCAGTTGATCCCTACATAATACTTGACTTTTGTGCAAAATTCGAGATAAGTTGGATAAGTGGTATTTTAATAATATTTTTTTTTGCATTTCACTACCCCGCAATTTTGTCATCCCCATATGACCCTTAATTTTTTATCAAAATTTGAAGTCAATCAGGTAAGTAGTTCTTTAGCTAACAGACCGACAGACCAACGACAGACCAACAGACCGAGAGACAGACGGAATTGAAAAAACATGTTCTTCGGCATCTAGGGACCCTGAACGGTGATTTTTTCACAATTACAATACTTCCCTTTGACGAGGAAAGTAAAAACGATTTTGTTGAAGCGATTTTTCAGTAAAATAATGTTATAAATTGAAAAATAAGTTGTTCTTTTGTATTTCAGTTAATCGATTTACTATAATAATTACTAGACGATATATAACTCGCAAACGTTAAATTTCGTTAAAATCGGCGATAGTAGGCGAAAGTGAATATTTATCGTAATTTTCATATATCAATTAATTTAAAGTTAGATACTTTTATTGAGTTGCGAAAAAGCCAACAAAGAAGTTTATAATTATAAATGCAACAAATATTCTGAAAAAAAATACGAATTTTAGTGTTGACAGGGAAAAATATGTTCTACCAAAATTTTATTATCAGAATGCTACAGCTTACAGCCATTCAGACGAAGAAAAACTATGAAATTGGGAAATAATATTTAGGTAGACAAATGTCTACTATCGTTATAAATAGACAATCTGATCGTCAAATTTGGTATGCATTTCGTTTTCAATTCAAATGTACTGGATTTGATTGAAAGGAAACGGAAAATTCAATATTTTTTTATTTTTTTATGCATTTACCTTAAGAAAGTTAGGTTACTAACACATGAATATTCAATATCATTCAGTAAGGTTATCTTGGTTAAACAATACAGACGTGTCGACATGCACCAGAAACTCTCATAATTAAAACCATTTGAAATAACATTATCGTGTAAAATGCTAATTACATAAATGAGATTTCCAAGAAATTATTTTTGTATTTCTCATTTACATTTCATACTGATGTTTAATAGCCGAGGAATGTAGGCCTACCGGGAAGTAAACATGATAATGGACCATCAGAATTTGACTAACTGTGTTCTAATCTTAAAACACAGTAAAAATATGTTCTCTAAACGAAATTTCAAAAACTTTTTAAACCATTTTTTGGTTATATTAAACACGTTTGCTACTTTAGAGAAGTTTCAGAATTTGTCTGTTTTTTTTATGATACTTTCTCCCAGTGCATTTCCGAATGAAGAAGGAAGCCTCTAGATGTGTGCTTTAATATACATGGTACGTTTGGGAAATAAAACATTTAGTTCCATTACATTATAAAACACACATATTTAAGAACACAATATGTGTTTTAAGTTTGTGTCCTAAGTCCTTAAATATGTGTGTTTTATAATGTAATGGGACTAGATTTCTCAAACGTACCATACATGATATTACTAAATTATCATTAAATAAAAATAAAGAAAAAATATGTCTTAAATTTAATATTATTAATATGAATAATTTATAGTTTTTAAACCTTTTAATGTTTCTAGTATGTATGATAATGTGTGCGTCTTTGTATTTAATTTTTTGTGTTTTTTTAATGGAAGAAAAAAAATTTAAAATATCAGTCCAAAATAAAATGGAATGCTTCGATTTTTATATTTCTGCTACAATTTCAATACAATGTAACGGAGAAAATAAAATTATGGTCAAACATTATGCAAAGTCCTGTAATTGATATTGAAGACGTAAGTATAAAATTTTACTTTATTGCGAGATAATTTTAACCAAATTGTTACTGACGCAAATAATATTTCAGAATAGTGGAAAATTGTTGCTACGAAGGAGCAGGAGCAACACATTTTTTTTATGAAATCTGAGCAGATGAAGTTACTATACCTGCGGATTCAAATAATTTAGGATTCTTGTATTTCACACATCTTTAGATAAAATTATTTTACAAATTACTACTAGAATCCAAAGTTTCAAAAATATTGTCAGTATTTTTATCTTTTTAAATCCATAGATTTTAACGCTATGAGGCTGGTTCTAAGGGCTACTTTGTCTAAAAATATTAAAAATTCAAGTTTACAGTTTAAATTCCTGTTTGCCGAGAATTTACATCAAATTAATACCATAAGGGAACTAGGTAAATTTATATTTGAAAAATTTATCTTCTTTGCAATAGTTTACCTGACCTATGTAACGCAGTTCAGTTATTCTTGACATTACCTGTCACGTCAGGAACCAAGGAACGCTCTTTTCGAAGTTAAAATTAATCAAAACATTTTTAGAAAATAGCCGGACCGACTAGCGCCCAAGTTCACTTGTAATAATTGGCATAATAATCATAATAATAATGTTTATTTTCATTTTCATTAAATCTTAGAGAGCCCAACTTGTAGATATAGATAATTTAGTTGTAATTTTGTAAGGTTAAAAAAGAGAAGAGTTTGTGTTTGATTAGTGATACAGATCAATATAATCAGTTTGAAAAAAGTTGTATTTTTTCACAAAAAAAACTTACTATTATATTTAAAAAAATATTAGTTTTATATTTTTTATCGAAGCCGGTATTTTGTAATATCTTCATATTATGTATTTTAAGACTATAAAGTTAAGTTAAAAAAATATTTTAAAAAGTGGGACCCGTTCGGAAATTCTGGCCAGAAACAAAATTATATTTTTCGAATTAGAGGTTAGAAGACATTTAGGAAGAGTATTAAAAACGTTAGAGAGTTATAAAACTAATTAATCTGTCCAAATGAAAATACCTTTTCTTGGTTCTGTCATTATTTGTCTCTTTATTAAGATATGTAATTGACAGTTACTTGTATTTTATTTAATTTAGGTGTAAAATATAGTACAAGAGGGTGGTTTTGATATATGTAATGTGCCGCGTTTTGCCTATGTAAATAAAATACACTAAACCTAAACATACTTAAAAGAAACAATCTAATAACAAACCAAACTTAGACCTTAAAGTCCAAAGCATATTATGCGTAGCCAATTTACTTTGTAGCAACCCCCGTCAAAATTCGACAGAAACTATGCTTCTAAAACTACATCTGGAAACTATAAAAAAAACTGGTCCCCATATCGCAAGACTTGACAGCGTGGATGTTTTAATAAAATCAACGCCTATGTAATTATCCTATAATAACTAACCGACCCCGATAAAACTAAAATTCCAAAACTAATAAAAAAGAAACAATAATGAAACTGACTCAACGCAACGAAACTCTTGCTAGTGGTAATCCCTTGTGAATCTAACGATTAAACCCAAGTCCAAACAACGAATTATATTATGTAAAAATAAAACCCTCCTGATCGATCGTCCTTGATAGTCGGTTAAACAAATACATCAGGCCAACGTCGCCATTTTATTAATTTTAAGGATTATTTACTTATTTATATTTCAGATTGGTTAGAGACAAATGGAAATTCAGGTCTCTTTGAGGGTAGGAATAGTAAGATTTCTATTTAATAACTGATGTGTTTTTTTCAACAAATATGAATAATGGTCACCTGACGTATTGCATATTCTTTCACATACGCGGCAACTCTATTTCGTCTTTCTGCGAGTAGGATGGACACGGCAGCACTATGAATAATTTATTTAATCTTTGTTTTTCCACATAAAATTATAACAAAAATGAATATTAAGAATACCATACCACTCAAGGTATAGAGCTTTAATTTAAAAAAAAATCCAAACTGGTTAAGTGGGAGCTGTTGGTGAACGCGGAGAAAAAAATCGCATTGTGTTTAAATATATAAATAACTTAAAGTTTGCCATTAACTGTAACACAATGGCTATACATTATCTCTACATCAAATTCCCGAAATTAAAGCATGCTTCATAGACAAATTTTCTTTATGAAACTGTATTTATTTTCCACTCCTGTTCCTTGTCTAACTTTCTTTTTCAGTTTAGAAACATTTTTTGTACTACTCCAAGTTACCCTGTATGGATAAGCTTTCGACACCGAAGAAGGGCCATCGAGGCCGTCGTCGAAGAGACGAGTCTTTGCGCCGCGGCGTTCGTAGGGCGCCCTCGGTTTGGCGCGACGCCCGGCGTCCCTCGAAGACGCCGCAACCCGAAAAAAGCGACGCCGAAGGGGACGCCATCGCCGATGCACCTCTGCTGGCCTCTTTATGGGGCTTTGTTTGTCACAACAAATATGTGTCTTTGGACGCGAAATTCTTTATTGCTGCTCATTTTCGTTTTTCTCCTTCTTCTTTCTGTAAATTATAACTACATTTCATGATCCCCGGAAATGTTGGTTTCCGCTTTACCTAACGACTTTAAAACGTTCCGAAATGAATTTTAATAATTATTGTCAAAACCCTAATGCGTAATATCAACTAAAGCACAACATTGCCACCCAAATAAAAATGTTGTCTCGTAAGTAAACTTATTCTTATATTGACACTATTTGTTATTACGTACCCAAATTTGTCTTTTTATGCAAAAACACAATTTTATTTCCGCTAGTTAATAAACTAAAAACTGAGTTATCAAAGAAAGGAAATTTCTATATAGAATTGATGAAGTATTTTGATGATCTTACGAAATTGCCCACTTTAAGTAACATAGATCTTAGACAAGGTATCCAGGCGTTGACCAAAACCTATAACTATAATCAGGATATCGAACTTGAGAATGAGATTTTTCAAGTCTGATATATCTGTAATATTTCGACAGATCTGACAATTTATTAAAAACTCTCAAGGAGAAAAATCTGGTTGGAATGCTTCCAAATCTGGAAATAGCGTTAAGAATCCACATGTTAAAAGCAGCTTAGGAGCTTAAAAGAGTTAAAATTATTATTGGTCGTATTGACAATAGAATCAGTATTGCTTAATAAGCTAGACGTGACAACAATTATTGAAGTTTTCGCATCTTTATCATTAATTTCTTGACTTAATCTTTTCTTTAGAAAATTTAAATAGTTTCGGTTTTGATAATAATCGACAAAACTCACCTTCGCTAATATATAGGTATTTGTTGTGCTTTATTTTAACACACAGATATATTTAGGGAATGCCAAACAAAAAACTCCTGGCAATAAATAGTGCATAAAGATCTTTTTTATCAAAGTTTAAAGTCGGATATTTCGATTGCAAAACGCGATATCGATGCCGTTTTTGATGTTCCCCATCTATTGGGTGTGTGGATCTAGTCGCTTGACTGCATATGCGGCAAAATCTAATGCATACAGGCTACAGGGCGTGAAATAAAACCCCCTCCAAGTTTGTTAAAGCTCAAAATTCTCAAAACACTTTTTTTATTTTTTTGCTTCTGACCAAAATGATATCTCACAAAATTCAAAAAAAAATCTAGCGATTTTTGATTTTTTTTGTTTGCTTGTAATATACAGCGTTTCTATAAAAATTCTGACATCTTCATACAAGTATAACGTTAACTTAATAACCTTTATACAAAACAAATCTTTATCACCTAATTTATGATCAGTAGTTTTACCGTTATCATTAGTATTATTAGTATCTATAGGGTGTGACAAAAGTTAGCTACAATTTACGAAACACTATAACCTAATGTTTTCTACAGATTTTACTATAATTCTCTTTTGGAATTATGTCAGGTGTAAGATAATTGCGATATACCAGCTGTGATAAAACATTTCTGAACTATGAACTTATTTGCCAAAACGGTTTTTCATTTTTACTCTAGGTATTTTATTAGTCTTGATAGGATATTCGTTTTAAATTTCAAAATAGTTATACAGGATGTTATTTAATTGATAGCTAAGAATACAAGACATAGTTTTTTAGCTCCTTTTAGGGCTAAAAATGCATAGAAACATGTGTCCACAAAGCCTTCATTTTTGAGATACAGTAGCTACATTATATTTTCGAGAAATCTACTGGGTGTTACTTTTTTCCAAGTCGTGACCTTTTTACCCCCCTCCACCGCAACATTTTTACTGGGATGCCACTGGTTATTTTTGCAATAAATTTGAATTCCTTATTCTGTTCTGTAATTTTTTGGTCCCTTAGGCTTTTTCGAAATTGTATACCGCTTAGAAATTATTTAGCAAAGTGTCCATTCATGCCTATCTAATTTGAAGGTCGTAATGCATTAACATTACAATTTTGCCATTTTCCGTGTTCTATATATCATGACTATGTGTGGACATTTTGCTAAATAAGTTCTAAACGGTACAAAATATCGTAGAAATCCTAAAAATCAAAAATTAATGGAACGGAATTAGGCATTTAAATTTCTTGTAGAAATGGCCAGTGGGTGAAAAAAGCTCGGGAGGGGGGATAAAAGGTTGCGACATGGAAAAAAGTAAGACCCTGTAGATTTTTCTAAAATCTATTATAGTCATTTCAAAGGAATTGCTCACAGCATACAGTATATCAAATTCAATGATGTAACTCGAGAAATGTACGAGATTCTTATATGAGCTTTTAGCCCTAAAATGAGTCAAGAAATCACGCCCTGCATTTTTAGCCATCAATTAAATAACATCCTGTACAATTCTTCCCGAATTAATAAAATATCAAGACTAATAAAACGCCTAGAGGAAACATGAAAAACATGAAAACATGAAAACGTTTAGGTAAAAAAGCCCATAGTTCACAAAAGTTTTATCACATTCACAGCTAGTATAATTTAATTATCTTACGATTGACATAACTCCAAAAGCGAATGAAAGTAAAATCTATTTAATACATTAAGTTAGTGTTTGGAAAATTCATCCAATTCATCCAAACTTCTTAATACTAATGATAACGGTATAACTACTAAAAATAATTTATATGTAACCTGTATAAACATGTAAAAATTTTCATAGAAACGCTGTATATCGTACACAAGCTCAAAAATGAAAATCCCTAGGAATTGTTTTTTTTTTATATTTTGTCAAAGATCATTTTGGCCAGAAGCAAAAAAATAAAAATATGTTTTGAGAATTTTAGGCATTAACAAACTTTTGCAAAAATGCAGGGGTTTTATTTCACGCCCTCACGCAATCACACAAGTATAAGCACATATCCAACAGATCGGCCAAACAACACCAAAAACCGCATCCCGATATTGAGTTTCGCAATTGAAATATTCATCTTTAAATTTTGATAAAAAAATTCTTTTGTACTATAGGGCACTCCAACGATCTGTCAGTTGAACGTCACCGATCAGCTGTTTTTGACGGGCGTAGGACAAACAAATCGAATTTTTACGCGGGAGTATTTGGGACTTTTGTTATTTATTTTTATTTTTTCCCCTAAAATGCCTTCTTTTTGTTGTATTGCAAATTGTGGATGTAGAGGCATAAAAGACAATGTTGTAAGTTTGTAAGTTGGTTGGCAAAACATTTCATATTAATCATTTATTAAAAAACTAAAATCCATCTAGCTAGTTAACAATTATTATGATTCTCAATCGAGACTGATCAAAGATCTAATCGTTGTTTGAAAAAATTATATTACATTTTGTACCGTTCTACATTTCAATGCTGTATTTATTTTTTATGTTTTAGGGGACTTAAATAATTATCAGTTTTTGTATGTACCATCTTGAGAGAGATTTGTTTAGTAATTTTAGCCTTTATGAAACTCCGTAATTATTTTGTGTTTGGGAAAGCCAGCTAATCATACTTAAAAGACTCATAGTTCTTAAATTCATTATACAAGTAATAAATATTTTTTACATTATATCTTAAACTGGAAGCTGGAAGTTTATTACATACTTTAGGAACTAAATAATGTATGCTTTTTATATTGATATTATTCTAGCACGAGTTTCGTAGCTGTGGTCTACAGTTTTTACATTTTTTTTATGTATAATAAATGAAGCTACGGTAACTATATACAGGGTTATTACTTACTTAATACTAAGATTTGCCAAACGTGTCTCTGGGCAAAACCTAAGACCGAATAAAGAAATCTTGTTATGAATTCAGGACGGAATAAAAAATTAAAATCATGAAGGGTGGAAATTCCAGACTCATAATTACAAGTACGCTAAAGGCATGGACACTCTTCAAAATTTTGAGTTTCCCGAAAACTTCTGAAAAAAATAAGACAGGAACAAAATGTAACTATTCTTTTTATGGACTGCATGGTCTAATCCTGTCTTAGAGTGCACGTATATAATTAAACTTTTTCTAGGCATCAGGCTTATTGTAAAGACTACTTTTATTCTTATTATATTCACTCTGAAAATGTTATATATTGTTTCACTCTGACATGCATGACAATTTATTTAAATAAAAACATGATTGTTTTATTGATATATATGTTTTATTTATAAAAAAAATTATGTACTGGGTGCAGTATAAAATATTAAACACACAGATTGAACTAAGTTTAACTTGGATATACATAATTTAAATTGAACACCTAGGTAACTAGCAATGTCCATATTTGTCACTTGGGGAAAGTCTTTTGGATCTACACTACAAAAGGATCTAATTTTTAATTATACAAATATTTTATTTGTACCGCCCGGCGACTTCGGCTCTCTTATTTCGAAGCTTCAAAACTTTTCATAACTAAGTCTTTTGGATCTACACTACAAAAGGATCTAATTTTTAATTATACAAATATTTTGTTTGTACCGCCCGGCGACTTCGGCTCTCTTATTTCGAAGCTTCAAAAAGTATTCACTTTTCATAACTAAGTTGAAAGCAAACACACAACTGTAAAAAAATGGTCCTGTACAAAAAATGCACTAAATGTATATAAAAGTACTTGAAATTTGCTTTTCAATTATCACGCACCCATATGGAAAAAAACGATATTTGTCCTACGCCAGCCATATTGACAGCAGTCAGCTGTTTTGTTGGACCCCCTAATTTATGGCCAGCAGTTTAGTACAAAACTCATAAGTTTAAAATTAATTTACACAAACAAAAAAATATATACAAATAATACTAATTTGCACAATAGTCTGTATAATCTAATCTAAAGTCAGGCAAGAATCTGGTTATATTCTGACTGGTAGTCGGATTTGGTCATTATTTCACCCATTATCACTGGTGGTCAAGCAAATGATATATAACTTTCATAATGAATCTTTTGGAGGTAACATTATCGAATAATAATTGGAGGGCGCTTCTTAAATAAGGACATAATTCTGTTTATAGGTTCATTTCTACCCATGTCGGTTCTACTTTGAGTAATAAAGTTTTTATTTTTCTTGTTGGACGAGAGTAGACTCGAAAATTAAATAGTTCCAGTATCTCTGTTCAGTTAACTACACCTTTAAGAACTCTATGACCAAAGGACATAGCAAAAACATTTCGTCGAGTTTTTAGGTCTATGAAGTCAATTAGCTCAGATGATTAATTGTAATTAAGGTCTGAATAATGTTTAGTTTATGTAGATGAAATTTTGAGAGTTTGGATTGTACTTGTTCTATCCTTTTAACCAAATAACACAGCATTACTCCAGATGACTTCTTATTAATGCATAATACAATGATTTTAGTGTTTCGACATCTTTTTCATAATCAATCCAGCTAATTTATATGCTTTGAAGATAATATTGTCAACGTCATCAGCCCACATTTAATGCATAAAGCAGTGCTCCTCAAAAGTGTTTAAATACCTGTCATAAATAATTTACAATGAATTATCGATAACTTAATTTTATTTAGCTTTCCTCTATCGATAGGCTATATGTAAATTTTATTATCGCCCATTCCTTGAGTTGATATAAACAAATTGAAAATGTAACTCTCTCGCCTAGCTTAGAAAGAAAAGAATATACGTTGATAAAAGTAGAAGTCCTAGGAGTTAACCCTTTGATAGTGGAAACAATGTGCCTTTCAAAAAGAAAAATTTAAAGATGTTGTAATACACGGGGTGTACCGGGAACCAAGGGCTCGCCATCCAGACATTCTATCGATAACGTCTCCAAACCGGAATAAGGTTTGGAATGGGAAGGGTCGCTCCAGCTCTGAATAAGCCCCGGATGGAGAGCAATCTGGAGAATGGCGCTGAAAACAAAAAAGTAGCAGCCACTCCATTTTTGGAAGAAAGAAAGAAAGAAAGTGTAGGGTCACATTTTGACAAAAGCTAGGAGAAATTACATCTGAACCAAGACCCCTTGTGATATCCAGGTCAGCAAGTATATTAAAAACTATATCTGAGGTCATTTCAACGCTATGCATATGAATGTGGTTAGAAATGGTTTTTGATGTGAGCTGATAATAGAATAGATTCGGTATCTCGTTTGGATTGGATGTTATGTTTTGTTATACATCATTTAGGCTGTGATACACGGTTTTGCCCTTAAATATCCCCAAAAGGACCTGTTGTTCTTAAAAAATTGATGTTGTGATGATTAAAGGAAAGCATCGGTAATCGTTTTTTAGCAGCTTTATGCATACAACATTTATAGCAGCTTATGCATACAAAAGTGAGAGTGAGGGGCGCAAAAAAAATGAACAGTAGTTATCTGATCCCTATCGATATATCGATATTGTTTCATTTGCCTATTGCTATTTGATACATCGATAACTCTCGATATATCGAAAAAAATGTTATTACAGAAGTTTTAGCGTTTTTAATTGTTTACTAAAATGTAATAATTTTAATTATACAGAGTTGGTCATAAAGTCGTGACACATCAAGGTTGCATTTTTTTTAAATGAAACACTCTATATATTATTCGATATTTCAATTTCTCTCTGAATTTCAAGCAAAATTTGCAAAAAAAATACTGTACCTTCAAACGTTTTCGAGTTATCGAGTTTTGAAAATAAAACAAAATCTGGAAACGGTTGATTTATTGGATAAAATTTACTAAAAAAGTTTAATACAACAATTTTAGAAGTTTTGAGTGTCTCCTAGTAATAATAATTTTAATTATACGAAATTGGTCATCAAGTCGTGGAACTCCAAAGTTAATTTTTTTATGAAACACTATATATTATTCTATATTTTAATTCTTCTTTCAATTTCAAGCAAAATTTGTAAAAAACATAATGTACCTAAATTCAACGGTTTCCGAGTTATCCGGTTTAGAAAAAATCTTTCTATAAACAAGCTTTATATAAACTATGTCGAAAATGCAATTTTCAAAAATAGACCACAAAATGTCGAAGAATTTTATAGCGCATGAAACTAATAATATTCCTTAAAATACTCTACAAAATGAAGTACAAAATTTTTTTCAGTGAATTCATTATTGTCAGGGGGTCAATGGTAGACACTCTGAGCAACTTATAAATAGGACTCCAAAGTCCAAACAATGATTTTTTTCATCACAATCAGTTCTATTCAGAACCACAGAATGTTTATAAAATAAATTCCTCATTTCATTAATTGTTCTTTATTCCAGTAGATTTTAAATATATTTAATAATTTTATTTATTATTTTAAAAACCGGATAACTCGGAAAAATTTTGCTTAAAATTGTGAGTAGAATTGAAATATTGAATGACAGAGTGTTCCATTTAAAACAAATGCAACTTTGGTGTGCCACGACTTTATTACCAACCCTGTATAATTAAAATTACTACTGCCTAATAGACACTTAAAAACCCTAAAACTTTTGTATTAACCTTTTTTTCGATACCTTCAATATTTTACTCAAAAATTAACCGTTTCCAGATTTATCAGCGAATCAGTTGAATTTAGGTACATTATGTTTTTACAAGTTAAAATTGAGAGAGGAAACATAACGGATAGGAGCGAATAATACCCAGGGTGTTCCTTAAAAAAATGTAAATTTGGTGTACCTCAACTTTATGACCAACCCTATATAATTAAAATTATTAATTTCTAGTAGACACTTAAAAACCCTAAAACTTTTGTATTAGACTTTTCTCGATACCTTGTATATTTTACCCAAAAATCAACCGTTCCGGACTTATCAGCAGTTTCCAGGCTTTTTTTTATTAAAGGGATACATTTCAATCCCATATCCTCATAGAGTTTTGTTC
Organism: Kuschelorhynchus macadamiae; assembly: GCA_030620095.1. NCBI lineage: Eukaryota > Metazoa > Arthropoda > Insecta > Coleoptera > Curculionidae > Kuschelorhynchus > Kuschelorhynchus macadamiae. Next base: position 2,305,752 of record JAUTXW010000772.1, on the reverse strand, counting down.
AAATTTTAAAGAGTATTTTTTTGGCCGTTGCTCTTACGCTAACGTGAACGAATCGTCGGAAAGTCGGTTCACGTTAAATAAGAAAAACGTGTGAATAACGGCTTTTTTGACAAACTATTAATCTAACGGGGGATTAACTTAATAGTATAGATTTTGTTAAAAAAATCCTTGTTTTAATATAGAATCAAAATGCGATTGGCGTGCTACCGCACGCTTTCTTTACAACAAACCCAACCAATCCTAACCTAACCTCACTTTAAGAAAATAAGTAATCCAAATTTTTATTAATTATAAATTTTGTTAAAAAAAAACTAAAAAACAAATATTCGTCCTTGTCGGGATTCGAACCCAAATGATGTACGACTCAGGCTGACAACCCTCCCATTGCGCCATTAGTCACATGTGGTTTTGCGTGAACCACAATTTAAAAAGTTCGTTCACGTTAGCGTGAGCTGATTTGTAAGCCATATCATCGTTGTTGGCAAAATCGTTGCTAACATCACACTTATCTATTTTGTCAGTTAATAGTTATTTTAGTCATTTAGTAACTAAGACTGGAAAGTGGAAGGACACGTAGACAGAAGAAGTTGGCGAGTCCAGGAGAGATACTTTCCGAGTGTATTAGTTTTTTGTAAATTATCCTTCTTACTCTTATATTTATTTTTGTTTTAACACCTCCTGGTTACTTCTTTTCTTTTATTTTTAATTTATTTTTTCCGTCTTTCAGCCATCTGACAGACGTCTCACTGCCAGTACCCTCCTTATGTAGTAGACTTGGGTTCCTACCATGCAGGGTCTGCTCAATCCATCTTTTTCTACGGTCTTCTGTTTATTAGACCGGTTTCTGTAGACTGGTTAGTGCTACTCAGGTTTAGGGGAGTATAGCATTTATTACAGGATGACAAACGCATTGTCACACTATTGGTGGTCAGAAACCGCTCTCTTAATTTTTTCTCCTGATTAAGGCACAGCTTTTTATGTTAAGTAGTCCCCTGCCTCCAAATCGACGAGGAATATACAGTCTGTGTACTGACAACTTAGGATGTAAATATCTAAATTTTCTGATCAGTTTTCGTGTCAGCTGATCTAATTCTTCCAGATCTGTGACAGACCACTAGATTACCCCAAATGAAGGGTGTAAACATCTAAATTTTGTGATCAGTTTTCGTGTCAGCTGATCTAATTCTTCCAGGTCTGTGATAGAACAATAGATTATCACAAATGAGTAATTGAGCACAGGGATTGCCCAAGAGTTTACTGCTTCCACAAGGTTACGGCTACTCAGTTTTGTATTTAGAAGCTGAGCAATCCTACTTTTGTACTTCTTTTGAAACTCTTGCTTCAGCTGAAAATGAGCCAAACTCTGATTTTGTGGAAGCCCTAGATACTTATAGGTTTCTTCTGGTAGGAGGTCTTGAATATTGCTTATAGTTTCTTATCGATCTTTAATTATTCCCCTCTTTATATTTACAGACACATTTTTCGAATTCGAAGGGCATTCCAATATCTTTACTGAACTCCTTCACAATTCTAATAAGAGACCGCAATTACCCTGGTGTTTTCTCCATATAGTTTCAAGTCGTCCATATAAAGCAAATGGGATATTCTTTTCTGGTCCTGGGTTTTGATTTTTATTGTCCCAAAGTTGCCAAAGTCCAAATACTGTTGTTAGTACAGTGAGTAAAGACCTTTTCGCTTATAATTGTCGCAAACATTTGTAAATGACTGATAGACAAGTTATAGGCCTATATAGTTTCTTGGGGTCTTTCCTGTCACCTTTCTTGAAAGGCAAGAAAATGCTACCCATGGATAAGAACTGCGTAATAAGGAATGGATCATTTAGTGCTTTTCCATCCTTCGGGCCAAGTTTTCGTAAGTAGCCGGGACCCGATCAACTCCCGATGCCTTCCAATTATGAGTTTGATTTGCTGCCTTGGTATATCCTCCTTAGTGAATTTTGTAGCTGCCATTTGTCTGGGCTTTCTTCTCAATATCAGCTGTCAATGAAGCAGTTCTAGATATCCTTCCGATTTAGCTCAAATATTACTCCAATAATTACAGTTTCTTTCATTTATGTTTATGGCATCAGATTTTCAATTTTCCATTGATGGGAAAATCTTTTTTTAGTTGTTCTCGAAGCTCCTGTTTTGCTGATTCCGTTTGGTTAACTCGTTGTATCTGGCTAATGTTGCGCCTTTAGCTTTAGCTTTTTGTCTAAAGCTATCTATCAGTTCAAAAATTCCTATATTATTCGTGTATACTCGATTTTCTGGCAATTATAAATGTTTTTCGAAGTGCTTTTTTGACCTCAGAGTTATTGAGGTGTTCTAATATAATGTCTTGCCCCTAAGTTCACTGATATCTTTTTCCAGTATCTTCCTCCAAGTTGACTCGGGTGGAAATTTATCGCGATTTTCTGGTTTCGGCGTAAGTCTTCTGTCCATTGAACTCAATAATAGTAACAGCTGCGCAATACAGTCCTAAGTGGGTATCATGTATATCTCTTTCGGTATCAAGATAGCTGCTTAGGGTCTCATTTACTTGATGTATAATTTCTTTACATTTATTGTTGTTTTTGACTATTGGTATTGTTAGCCTTGAAAGAGGATCTGTTCCAGCTTTAAAGTGTATCTGATAAATTAGGATCCGGTGAATTCTATATAGGGGTTGGGTTTGGTTCCAATCACGCTTGAGCTGAAAATTGCGTATTAATCGTTGTGTCGCCTTCTTGGTCCAAATTTTCTCCCTGTTGCAAAACGTAGCCGACCTCTTTCCTGATGTTATGAAGTCCAGTGTTATGAACACTGGAACCTGTGGTTGAAGATAGATCAAAAAACAAGAGTTCTAACCACACTACAGCACAACAACAGCAGGTGATATAAACTAAAGTAACTTACCCTAACCGAGACTATTTATAGGTAAATGTGGTCCAACTTGGTTGCACCCGATTGCACAGTTGTCAAGTAAGGGTAGATTAGAAACCCAATTCAAAAAAGAACTCAAGTATTTCCCAAGAGTGTGGTATAGATACGTAGACGATATATTTGCTATTTTTGATAGTAAAACAAAAAATTCGGACACTTTCTTAGAAACATTAAACAATAAATATCCTTCCATTAATTTTCCGTTCGAAAAGGAGAACAATGGGCAATTTGTTTTTCTCGACACGTTAGTTATTAGAATAACGATAAATTTGAATTTGATATTTGTAGGAAATTTACCAATACTGATAGGTATATAACATCCGACTCATTTCATTGCCGTCAACACAAAATGGCAGTATTTCATTTCTTAACTCACAGATTAGTCAATTTTCCATTAAATGAAGAACGATTTAGAAATGAAATGAGTCGGATTAAAAATATAGCTAAAAGCAATGGTTATAATGATAATTTTGTACATAAATTATTAAACAGACATAAGCACAAGAAAACGTTAAAAGGATACCACTACGCTTCAAGCACCTGAAGCTCCCACTAAGTTCATAGTAATCCAATATGATCCCAGATGTAGGAGGGGTCTAGAAAAAGTATTTAAAAACGTAGGTTTTTGAGTAGCATACAAAACTGAGAACAGTTTGAAAAATCTCCTTGGAAACCCTAAAGACAAAGTCGACTTGAAGGAGAAAAGTTGTATCTATGAAATTAGTTGTAATGACTGCGATCTAAAATATGTTGGGCAAACTAAACGCTCCATAAACATTCGTTTTAAAGAACTCGTGGCACATTTAGGATACGGAAGAACAGAAAAGTCAAGTTTTGCCCAACATTCTTTAGAAAACAATCACCAAATAGGAATAAATAATTTTAAGTTGATTAAAAATGTATCTAATAATAAATTATTGGATGCATTTGAGAGTATAGAAATAGTTAAATGTGGGAAAAAAGCACTAAATAAAGACAGAAGGCCTACTCCCAATAGTCCCCTCTATTGCTTACTTGACAACGGTGCAGTCGGGTGCAACCAAGTGTGACCACATTTACCTATAAATAGCCTCGGTTAGGATAAGTTACTTTAGTTTATATCATTTGCTGATGATTCTAACTTGATTAGCGAAACGCCCAGAACGTAACAAATTGTGGTGTAGTGTGGTTAAAAAGTCTTGTATTTTGATTGATGTTATGAAGTTCAAGACATCTTAAATAATATTTTCTAAATAATTAGGTTCATTCTATCTACCAGATTTTGCTCTGTCAAATCCAGTTCTGAATTTTGTTTTGAAAACTAGGTAGAAGGAACTTCTCCATCCTGGAGGTGATTTGTTGCTGCATGGTAGACGTAAGAAAATATACGTATTACTTCATTGTTTAGCTCGGGTGTCCACTATCACGAACGTCCCACATACTGTCAAGTCCAGCGCTGCCTCCAAGTATGCCCTGGCCAACCCCAAGCAACGTCCATAAATTACTAATTATATTTGACTCTGTCTTGTTAAAGTGGGTTACATTTTATACCTTCTGCCAGGTTGAAGTTGGCCGCCCCTAATTTGGGAAACAGACGCCATCGGAGTACCTGTACTAGTTTGGGGTCCACCCATATTTGGGATAGGTATACCAACGCTTTCCATTACCTGGAGAGGAGCCCGAAAGGGCACTAGCAATCTCTCATTATTATTATTATTTTTCTTTTTTTTTTATTCACGTTTTTTTGTCGTTTTGTCGGTTGCTCTTGGATAGGCCGGGGCTCAATAAGCCAACAGCAAGGGGAAGGGCCGGTCGGACAGTTCGGCACGTTCCAAGTATTATCGCTTTTTGAGCTACTGCGATTAGATTCACCTGATCTTCAAGTTTCAGTTTGTCTAGCTCCTCTTTGACATGAGACTCCGACAGACCATTACTAGAAATAACGATTAGGTGGATCAGTACCTGTTTTAGTTGGTAAATATGTTTGATTTCATAAGCCAGATCGATGTACTTGTGCACGTGCATCATGAATGTTTTTGTCAGTTGGAACCGTCATGTCGATTATATGAGCACTCTTGTCTCTTTTATCAAATACTACTATGTCCGGCCGGTTATGCTGGATTTCTCGGTCGGTATAAATGGTCTTATCCCAGTAAATTTTTACCTCGTTGTTCTCCATGAAGTCCTGTGGTAAGTATTTAATACGTATTTAATCAGTTCATTCAAATTTCTTGCAGATGGCTTGATGGAACACTGCTGCCGGATCGTCATATCTTTGTTTATGGTCGCGAGGTGCTAAATATGGACAACCCGACGATATATGCTGGATGGTTTCTGAAGTTTCATTGCAAAGTCTACACTTATCATTAGGTAAGTTCTGTTTTAGTATAAACGTTTTGTAATTCTTGGTGAAAATAACCTGATCTTGTATTGCGCCAATGTAGCCTTCAGTTTCTGGTGAAAGGTAACCGTTCTTTAGGTATAGTGTAGAAAGACTCGGATCGACGTCTTCTCCATTTAGTGCTGCTGCTTATCGGCCATGTAACTTTTTTTGCCTCCAGGAATCCTGCAACTCAGAAGCGAATTCTCTATCATTTGCCTCAGGGGCTCTTTCTGGACTCAAATCTTATTATTATTATTATTATTATTATTGTTATTATTATCGAAATTGACAATCAATTTTTTAACAAATGTTGGGTTACAAGCCCTTCCCAGATGCTTCTATCAAAAGGAGTGGGCTGGTTTCTGGATGTCGATAAAGGTCTTAGTATACAGTCCTACGATTCTAGTCCAGTTGATGATACGATGATCGGTATCACATGAACCTTATTCAGTCGCCACATCTGCTGTATCGATGGCCAGCTCCGCATATTTGGGCTTTTTCTCTTGATATTTATTCAACACGTTGTTATTGTTGGGTATAGCGACCAAATAAGCTCTCTCTGTTTCCTTATTTAACAGTACCACATCAGGCCGATTATTCGTCACCCATCTGTCGGTAATATTTGCCCGGTCGTAGTACAGTTCGAAGGCATTATTTTCAAGCACTTAACTTGGTTGGTATTTATAACAGGACACAAAGGTGTTCAGGAGCCCGTATTTATTAGCAAGCTTCTGGTGTTACACACCTGGTTATGTCGCTGGAGGTAGTCCGTGTTTGCTAGGTAAGTGCAGCCATATATTATATGCTGTAGAGGTGGTAAGCTCTCTGAAGAACAACTTTAGGGAGATGTGCTCACGAAGATTGGTGTTGTGATTTCGATGGAAGATCTGGATGTCAGAGGAGAAGTAATTATGAAGAATTTTGTTTGACTCTATGAAAATTATGATATTGATATATCTGCCACGATAATAGAAAGTAATGAGCTTGAGGACACGGACTCGACCTTCATAGGTTATATTTTTAAAAGTTGGTGGGAGTTTACTGAATCTCCTTTAAACCTTGGTAGTAAGGTGACCAAATTACCACAGCACGCTCAAGAATGGATCTCAGAAATGTTTTGTAAAGTTTATTGACCACCTTGATCACCTGGGCCTCTGACTTAAGGTCAAGTGAAATGGTGACGCCCCCAGGTCTATCTCTTCTTCCATATTTTTTTAACTGTATACTGTAGAATTACGGATTAGTGCGGCGAATATGGAGAGTAGTACAGTATTTAGTTGATAAGTCATCGGATTGGTCAGATCTCAAGCTTCTTGAGGTTCTCTAAATATACATTAAAGAACTTAATATTTTGTGAATTAATAAAACAATATGATAGAACAGTGTGAGAGGAGGGTTAAATTCCAAAACCCTGGCAAGAAATCAATTGATTGAGTCACTACAAAGCCTACCTATTATTAGAAGACCTATGCTTAGTTCCGAACTGAATGTATAATTATTATTATGCTTCTTTCAGTTTTGTGAGTTGCACATAAAGTCATCTTCTGATCACTTTAATCACATCAGATTGGTCCATTACCAACCTGCCCAACATTGCATATCTTTTCAAGCCAAATATTATATTTTAACAAAAAGTATAATAAATACATAATCTATAATTTAACTAAAAACGTTAATTATAATGGAAATTAAACTAAGACAAATTTTAATTTTTAATATAATCTTTTTAACAAACATTTAAATAAAATAATTGTATTGCAAGCCATATTAAAGATGTCTTCATAATTTTATTGATTCAGTTAAATACATCGAACATATAAGCAACTCGATAACAAATATAAGCTTAATTGTTGTTTGTAACATAACATCACAAAAAAAAACTAATAGGAAAGGGAAAATAATTTGATATGAAAAAGAAAAACATGTTTTTTATAGTCGCACCGACGCCTGTAATAATCTCCATTTTCTGTATATCCAATTAAATCAGTTTTATCTGGATGAAATGAAAATATTCGACAAACATCCATGGCTGCCAAAGACGTCGTGGCGGACTCGGTCTGGGCGTCAGAGCGCCCCACTCGCGGCGCCACCGATTTTGTTATTCCGACGCCCGTCCCCATGGTACACATAGAAAATGATTACACACATTACACAAAGTACACATATTTTATTATGTAAGAGTCCTTACTTGACGCTAGAAAAATTATTCCGTTCTAAAAAATATATTGATTTAATGTATATTTCTGACGATTTAAATACCTACTTATATCTAAAGGCTTGTCATGATACATATATACAGAATGTTAATTAAATATGTCGACAAATTCAAAGGAATAACTCTTTGCTTGACGTTGAGGCAAAACGTCCACATAAACATGCCACAACGGCTTTGCTTTGAACAAAGAGGGTGTAAAATTTTTTTAAAAAATTATACGTTTTTTTATTTCCAATATGGCAATGGTTGTTTACAAAAAAAAGACTGGAAAGTGAAACTTTCCTGGACAAGTAGGCAGATTCCAGACTTCAAGCTTCAATGGAAGTTGGCGAGAAAAAACTAATAGGCGGAATGGCGTAATTTTTAATTTTTTATGTGGGAGATTTTCCGCGATAACTTTAAAATGCTCTGATAGAGTTGCCAGATTTTTATTTTCAAAAATCGGGACCAAATCAAATTCAATTGGAGAAATATAATGACGAAGAAGCAGGCAAAAAAAATTATTAAATAAAAAATAATTTGTTTCTTTAGGACAAGGGTCTTCAACCTTTTTTAGTGCAAAGGCCAAAAATCGATTTCATATCCTCCGAAGGGTCACAATGACCATATCAATAAAATAAAAAACATATAATTTCAAAGTGTAATAATGTTTATTGGTTAAAAAGTTCAATCAATCAATGTGATTTTTGACATTGTTTATTTTTGACAAATGTGTCGCTATGGTTTTATTTTTCTAGTTGCAACCCGCAAACTTCCTTTCAGATGTGCGTCTGTAATTCTCGGCCTTGTTTTAGACTTCACATTCTTCATACGAGAAAACAGCTGCTCGCACACATATGTGCACCGAAACAGACACATCATTTTCTGGGCATTTTCGGATTTCAAGAAACGAGTTTGAGAGCCATTGTCGAACTTGTCTTTCATTTACCAATTACACTGCAAATCGATAAGGTTCATCTGGCAATTTTCTGGCTTGTCTTCAACAGATACACTGAATGGTCGGGCAAAGAGATTAATGTAATTTTCAATATCTCTGAAGTCAGAAAACTTTGATAGGAACTCTTTTCGGAGTAGATCTAGTGCTGCGATATTATATTTATCCACATCTGTCCGCAACTCTTCAGTTTAGGAAAATGTAAACTCTTTTTTCAACAACTGATTTTTCAAAAAAACCAGTGTAAACTCAAATGCCTTCACAGCGTCAAGTAGGTTGTTGATGAGATTTTCTTTTCCTTGTAGTTCGGTGTTCAAGTCATTGAGGTGCAGCGTGATGTCCGTCAGAAATCACAGCCAGTCGGGCTCACTAAATTGAGGAACTGGTTTCCCTTTGGTTTTCATGAACGTTCAAAAACGCGTTTTAGCATTTTTCCTCTACTCAGCCAGCGAATATCAGAAAAATATGTCACATCACCAAACTCGGCATTAATTTCGTGTACAAAAATTTGGATTTCTCTGTGGTTGAGGCCGCGTGATTTAATGAAGTTCACAGTTTTTACGACCACTTTCATCACCTCATCAATATATGTGGATTTTGCACAAAGATTTTGTTGATGAACTATATAAAGGTAATGCATCAAAGGAAGATCTTTCCCACGAGCCCTTCATTTTTCCTACCATGGATGATGCACCGTCTGTTATAACTGCAGAAAGGTTTGTCAATTCTACATTATATCGTTTCAGTACTATCATCAAACACTTACAAATATCACATCCTTTTGTAGTTCCTATAATCGGGAAAAGGACAGCCATGTCTTCAGTGATTTAAAAATTATTATCAATGCCCCGAATAAATATAGCTAATTGAGCGGTATCGGTTAAATCTCTGCTTTCGTCGAGCGTAACAAAGTAGTATATGAACTTCGATGCACGTTCTTTTAGTGAATTTTTAATGTCTGCCGCTTACTCTTCGATTCTTCTGGCGACAGTAACACCGGACAACTAACTTTAGAAAAAAGTTCATATACTTCAGCGGTGGCCTCCATACTTTCCTTGATAAATTCACCATCAGTAAAAGGTTTCGATTTCAAAGCTATTTTTTCGAATATCATCTAGCTAAACTTCACGCTTGCTTCATTTTCAATGTTCTGCTTTTGAAAACTATCTTGCTGTCGTTGAAGCTGACTTTTTAGAGCTCTCACTTTATCTTGCCGTAATTATCATTTGAATGTCTCAAACTTTGTGGCATGCTTTGTATTGTAATGTTTTTTTAAGTTGTATTCTTTCCAGCTGAAAGCGATTCTTGACACACCAAACAGACGGGTTTTTGATTAACACTAACGAACGAGTACAACTCAGTCCACTTTTCTTGAAATATGCGCTTTTCTTCACTAATTTTTCGTTTTTTACTCGAAGTAAAAGCAATTTTTAATGTAAAGGTAGAAAAAACGAGTTTAATTCTCCGATAAAAATGTCCACGACAAAACTAAATTTGCGCGACTGTACGCCACAATACAGTATCCGCCTTACACGCGTCAAAACACCCTATACTTAATTCACTATAATCACTTATCGCACAGGTTGAAAGTTCATTGCTAGTTGGCACTCTTTCGCTTGTATCGCTTCGTTCGCTCTTGGAATTAGAACTGGCTGCTACCGGCTTTATATAGCGCGTCAACTTTGAATCTCTCGAAATTTCGAGCAGCTACGAGATGTTCACTAGTAGGTTCTTCTGGTAGTGATAATTTCTTAAATCATTAGAAAGATTCAATAGACATGAAACGCCATCTAGTGGCTTTGGGGGTAGTCGTGATCGCGAGTTCACAGAGTGAATCTCTTCTAACTAGGTGGCGCTAGCATCCTCGAAGTATCATTCGCGGCCGGCGCTGTACAATATTGCCTTTAGCCTCTGAGAGTCGAAAGAGTGCTGGTGTACAAAACCCCTGTTTTAGGATAATAACCACTAACTCAGTCCAGGTATTTCTTAATGCTAGTGATGAATAAGAGATCTTTTGAAAATATCTTTGGAAACATTTTGATGTAGTTAAACGGTTTATATTCTACATGGCGTTAAAGTGTCAAAAAATCGGGATTTTAATCATTTAAATCGGGACATGTAGTTGAAAATCGGGACCGTCCCCGCTAAATAGGGACGTACGACAAGCCTCTAACACATTGTTTTAAAATTTGTTGTATAAAATATAAAAAACCAAAAAATTATTTGAGCTTACATTAAGGTACATCCCTGATTCATGGGGAGATGATTTATTCCTTTCTGTTCTTGTAAGGTTATTATAAATCTTAAAAGTTGTTGAAAATAATAAATAACCTTATTTTTGGCACGAGAATTTTTTTTAATTTTAATAAATGAAGTGTGTAACAGCGACAGGGAGGGGGGGGGGGGTAGAAGAAATGGAAAAGCGAAGGGTATTCGAATTTTTATGATTTTGGTGAAGATGGGTTCTTTAGAACATGATGTTCAATTTTACTAAACATTTTAATTTTTGACAATTTGTGTAGCTGATTTTCTATGTATCCTATATATGATTACTCCGGGAAGACTAGACCAATATGAATGAATGAAGCCGAAGAGACCAAAAGATAGCAAGAAGAAGAATCTTGGAGCCAAAAGATAAAAAGAAACAGAATGTTCTAAGGTCTCATTTTCCTTTCTTTGAATGAATATTTCTAGAAAAGGAATCATTCCATTAGAATCAGTTTCAATTGTGAATTTAATATTATGGTGTTGTTTAGAAAGGTAGTTCAGAAATATGAGTAGATTTTCCTGTCCATGAGGCCAAACAACAAAAGTATCATCTACATAACTGAACCAGTATTTTGGTTTTAGTGGGGCAGATGTTGAAACAATACCTTCAAAAGCCTCCCTAAAGATATTCGATACACCGATGACAGAGAAGATCTCCTGGCTGCCTCCAGGGTTTTGTTCCTTGAAAAATAAAATAAATAGATGTAAAACAAGCCTCCACTAGGTCTATTAAGTTATTATCAAGATTGTTTTGTTCCAGTATGTTACATATAATGGAAATTGAGTCGTTAACAGGAACATATGGGTATAGTAATTCTACAATGGAAAGAGGAATTATTCTCTTTCTAGATGTATTTGTCTAAAGAGAAGGAATGGTACATTAGGACATTCTATGTATAAAAAACCGACACATACAAATAGATACTTAAATGCCAATTCACACCACCATCCAGCACAAAAGAAATTCGTTATTAACTCACTAGTATTTATAGCTATTTCGATATCTGATCAAGATTCTCTAACATCGGAAACAGCGAAGCTGACTGAAGCTCTGAGAGGGAATAACTATTGCTTCAGCGGTCCAACATACGTACAATCTTCAATACACACAAGAAAGTTAGACAATGCTTGCGATCCCCGCAAGATGTACCTTTTGAAACAGAAGGAGATTCAAAATTCCTTACTCGTGTAGAGAGGTATATATAGCAGAAACAAGACGCTCAATATCCAGTATCCACTAGACTTAAGGAACATAAACGATGTTTTAAAAAGAAGCAAATTGTTCAATCTGATGTTGCGGAACGCACCAAGCCATATTAAAAAAGGTAAAAGAAACCAGGTTTCTAGCGTAGGTTCCAGGATTTTATAAATGAAAAATAAGAGAATCTATTGAAATTTTTAAACATACAAAAAAACTTAGCGATGCGGTACGGCTTACGATCTACATCACACGTGGAAACCGATCTTCACACAGAATCACGGTTCAGCGAACACAAGTCGGGTATAAAAGCCTGCCTGTATATCTCTGAGTTTATTCTGTGTTCATACCTCGTGAAGAAAAGATCCCTGAAGATGTCTTGTGCAATTGAAGGTGAAACATCGAATAGTAATTCCAATTTGACACGGTCTAATCGAAAGAATTATTATTTTATGTAAAATACTTATCTAATTTATCTCAAATTTTGCACAAAAATCAAGTATTAATGAATGGCGTGGTAAAATTGTGGTACGAATCCAAGATGAAACAAAATGAAGGCTTAAAAAATAGTTAATCGTAAAAAAATTACCCTTTCCGAGTTTTACAGATATTCACGTTTTAGGGTCCCTAGATGACAATTTTCAATTCCGTAGGTCTGTCAGTTCGAGGCGAAGCTAAAAAACTAATTTCCCGATTGACTTTAAGTCATAGTAAAAAATTAAGGGTCATATGCGGATGACGTGGTAGCATTTTGGTAAAAATCCAATATGGCCGATCAAAATGGCGGCCTAGTGTAGTGAAATGTTATATAAATCATTCCTAAAAAACTACTACAATGTAACATTTTAATACGAATCGAAGATGACGAGACAAAATGGCGGCTTGATAATTTATTTAAAATCACCCTGAAAAAACTACTTATTAAATTGACTTGAAATTGTAAAGTGCAAGAAATAGGTGTGATATAGATATGCCTTGGTAAAATTCTGGTGCGAATTCAAGATGAAGGAACAGAATGGCGGCCAAATATAATATTTGTAATCGTGAATAAAATCATCCTCCAGGTTTTACATATTTTCGCGTTTTAGCGTCCCTAGATTCAAAAAATATTTTTTCTCAATTCCATCGGTTTATGTCTGTCTGTCAGTTCGTGGCATAGCGAAAAAATTACTAACGCATTTGACTTCAACTTTTGGTCAAAAATCAAAGGTGATATGACCTGGTATGTTTTGGAAACATAGCTGATTAAATTGGCGGCCTAATGAGCAGACATTAACAAAAATATTACTAAAAAACTAGTTTTCCAATTTATCTCAAATTTTGATACGAATCCAAGAATCCAAGATGGCAAAACTAAATGGTGGCTTAATAAACTTTTTAAAAAATCAGCCAAAAAACGACTTATTAACTTGATTTCAAATTTGACGCAAGAATTAAATGTGGTATAGAGATAAACTGGTAAAATTCTGGCACGAATTGAAGATGGCGGAATAGGCAGCTAGGTAAATGTTTAAAAAATCTACATAAAAACCTTTTTTTGCCTTCAAATTTTTCATAAAAATTACATGTGATATAGGGATATATTGGCAAAATTTTGGCACAAATTGAATATGACTTAACAAAAAGTTTTAAAATTTTTAAAAAATTCATGTAAAACGCTTATTCAATTTATTTTAAATTATGCTTAAAAATCAAGTGTGGCATAGGTAGAAACTGGTAAAATATTGGTACTTTTAGTACATTTAGTAAGATATTGAGCGCCATTTTGTTCCATGATTTTGCATTTCTACCAAAATTTTACAAAGTTTCAACCTATGCCACACTTGATTTTTGGGCGTAATAAAAAAAAATTGAATAAGTAGTTTTCTGTCATGTTGAATTCGTGCTAGCTTATCTCTATATCACATTTAATTTTTCTGCAAAACTTAACGTCGACTTCATAAGAAGATTTTTTAAAACATTTTATTTCGTCGTCATTTCGTTTTGCCGTCTTCAATTCGTACTACAAATTTACCAATTTATCTCTATACCACACTGAATGCTTGCACAAAATTTGAAATTAATCTAGTAAGTTGTTTTTTCAGGCTGATTTTTTAAATACATTACTAAGCCGCCATTTTGTTTTGTTATCTTGGATTCATACCAAAATGTTACAAGTTCATACCTATATAACACTTGATTTTTGTTTAAAATTTAATTAGATAATTAGTAAGTATAGTATCATATATATCATTTCAGTATATAGTAATCATTTTTTAACGTTTTACTATCTTGTTGAGCCATATTGGATTTTTACCAAAATATTACCAAGACATCCCCATATGATTATTAATTTTTGACCAAAATTTGAAGTCGATCGGATAAGTAGTCTTTAAGCTATGCCGCGAACTAACAGACAGTTTTGTATTTAGGAACCCTAAAACCTAAAGATATGTAGGAGGGTGATTTTTGCACGATTACAATGATTTTATTTGGATGCCATTTTGTTTCGCCATCCTGGATTCGTATCAAAACTTTACTAGTTGATTTTCACATAGCACTGGATTCTTGTATAAAATTCGCGGTAAATTGGATAAGTACTTCTTTAGTAATAATTTTTTTAACGTTTCATTAAGCCTCTATCTTGTTGCAAAAACTCAGGTTTCCCTTCCTTTGTGATACCACCAACCTAACACGAGTAACATGTATAGATATATAAAAAACCCCAAGGGGAAGAGCAGTTATTTTTTCACAAAAAAATTCTGACTGACTCCACTATAATTTATTTTTTTAATGTACTATAGAAGACATAGGCACTTACAAATAGAGATTGATCAATCTTCCCATACAAATAGGATACATTTTATTTTCCATTCTCAAGAAAATTAACATTTACTTGGTATTATTCTTTGTGACATATTTACTTTTCTAAAAACTATTTTGAAATCTAACACTTTTGTTAATTTCAGATTCAATTAGGCATAATATTTTACTCAAGAAAATGTATATATACAGGGTGGTGCAAGCAAGATGGGGTGGACGATTGTGGGCAAACGGAGAGGAATTTGAAAAAATATTTTTGGGATATGATTGATAGTCAAGAACGCTGTGTTTTAAAATTTTACTCATTATACAGGGTGGTCTGAAAAGTTCGTGGTGAACCAAACTTGTGTTTTTTTAAATGGGACACCCGGTATATTATTATTTTAGTTGATTCTCCTATTCGTTACGATCATTTTGATATAGGTTTGTTGGGTCTAAAATTTATACCAAGGGAATGGGACGAGGTTAAAGTGGAAAAAAGGGTTATACTCCGGCGATTTTTTGAAAACAATTGAAGCAGGTATGGAAAAACCAAATATTCTATAAAATGTATTGTATCTAGGATTACAATAATCGCTTGTAAGTCGTTTAAAATTATTCACTGTTATACAGGGTGGTCAAGTTTTGCAAATTTACCTTGGATTGAATTTTTTTAAATGGAACACCCCATATATTTTACTGTCATATTAAAGATAACATCGCCAGCTTTCAGAAAATACCCTATTTGATATCTTTCTAACCAACAGTTTTTTAGTAAATTAACCGTGAAACCAAAATTTACTCATTCTAACAGAAACGGTATTATTTACGTTGCTTAAATTGACTAACTATAATATAAGGAGGCCATGATATAATCATAAATGAAAAGAAGGATTGACATTCTTGTCAAAACCGCAAAGTGTCAGAGAATTGGCATCAATTACCATTGTTTTTTGACGATAAGCCGAGAAATTGTTAAGTAACAATGAGTTTAAGTACTCCAGAGTTGATAAACATGACTTTTATGTTGGGCGAGTGTCAAAAAAACCCTTTACTAGCAAGCAGGGTTTATGCGGTACGATATCCCGATGCCGAAAAAAAACCAAGACCTGAAGCTTTTGCAAGTTTATTAGAGAGGTTTCAAGAAACAGGCAATGTTGCTTTTAAGAAACGTAAAGTAATTAATAAACCAGTTACCAATGAAGATAATACTTTGACAGTGTTATTAACAGTGCAAGAAAATCCACACACAAGTACCAGGGAAATTGAGAGAGCTACTGATATTGAACGCCCTAGTATTAAACGGATTCTGAAACAACATAAATATCATGCCTACCACATTGAATTACACCAAGAACTGTATGATGATACATTTTGGGATAATCCAGGTTTTGTAGATAGGGTGCTGTTTTCAGATGAAGCAACTTTTAAAAGCAACGGCTTGGTTAACAAACATAATATGCACTATTATTCAACCGAAAATCCACATTGGATTCGTCAGGTGGACCATCAAAATAAATGGTCAATTAATGTTTGGGGAGGTATAATTGGCTCTCGTGTTATAGGACCATATTTCTTTGAAGAGCATTTAACGGGAGAAGTCTATTTAAATTTTTTGAGAAATGAGTTGCCCGTATTGCTCGAAGACTTACCTTTAATGTTAAGAAATTCCTTATGGTTCCAACATGATGGAGCACCCCCGCATTACCATAGGCATGTAAAACATTTTCTCAATAATTGGAAAGGAGAGCATTGGATTGGGCGAGGTGGACCAGTTAAGTGGCCTGCGAGGTCACCCGATTTAACGCCACTAGATTTCTTTTTATGGGGACATGTTAAAGAAGAAGTTTATAAAGAGGTTCCAACCACAGTGGAAGATATGAAGTTGAGAATAATAAGCAGTTTTCAAAACATTTCAGACCTGACTTTGAGAAAAGTGAAACTTTCATTTATGGATAGACTCGAAATGTGCCTTCAGCAAAACGGTGGTTTAGTTGAACATCTTTTATAAGTTTTAATTACATTGTTTTTGTTGATTTATATTAAATTTATTTTTTTTGTAAAAAAAGATCTGTTATTAATACTGTCAAAGCATTATCTTCATTGGTAACTGGTTTATTAATTGCTTTACGTTTTTTTGAAAGCAACATTTCCTGTTTCTTGAAATCTCTATGATAAACTTGCAAAAGCTTCTATCTAGTTTTTATTTCGGCATCGCATCATCAAAGAACAATATTTATTTATTTACTGATGACAATATTCTGACACTTTGCTGTTTTGTCAGGACTGTCAATCTTTTGTTCAATTTATGATGATATCATGGCCTCCTAATATTAAATTGTCAATTTTAACAACGTGAATTCAGAGTAATTCGTGTTAAAATGAAGAAATTTTGATTTCACAGCTAATTTACTGAAAAACTGTTGGTCAGAAAGGTATCAAATATGGTATTTTCTGAAAGCTAGTAATGTTATCTTTAACATAAAAGTAAAATATACAGGGTGTTCTATTTAAAAAAATTCAATCCAAGGTAGATTTGCAAAACTTGACCACTCTGTATAACAGTGAATAATTTTGAACGACTTACAAGCGATTATTGTAGTCCTAGATACAATACATTTTATAGAATATTTGGTTTTTCCATACCTGCTTCAATTGTTTTCAAAAAATGGCCGGAGTATAACCCTTTTTTCCACTTTTTTTTTTCAAATTCCTCTCCGTTTGCCCAACCTCGTCCCATTCCCTTGGTATAAATTTTAGACCCAACAAACCTCATATCAAAATGATCGTAACGAATAGGAGAATCAACTAAAATAATAATATACCGGGTGTCCCATTTAAAAAACCACAAGTTTGGTTCACCACGAACTTTTCAGACCAAAGGCAAAAGACTTAAGTTACAATGCAAAAATGGATATTCATAATGCAATTTATGATTTATACAAGTCAAAGACTAGTATAATCCTTCAGAAACTTTTAATATTATAGACTAAAAAATATCATCATTTAAAAAGTCCTCATCTTCTGAGTCGTCCTCAAATGGCGCAATGATCATTGGTGCTATTTCGACATCTAGAACTCGTTCTCGATTCCACCAATCCCATATTAATTCTCCGTATGTTCCACAGATTTCTTCCAGTACTCCGGCGTAATATAATTTAATGAATCTAAGACCATCGTTCACGTGTTTTTCCTAATATGATTTTGCCCCAGCCCATATTAATTCTATTGCGTTAAACTGTTAAAATGGTATGGCGGCAGTCGTAAAACCTCATGGCCATGTTCCTGCAATATTTCATCTACGGCATATATTATTGGTTTTTTAATAGATTTTGCCATTAAAAGAAGTTCGAGTTTCAGCATATTGGGTAAAGGATTTTGTTTTGGTTTTATTAGCCAGTCATAAATATCACTTTTCTTCCAGGATGAAGTAGGCTGTTTATTTAAGATTCTTGAATGATAAGATGCATTGTCCAGAATGATTAAAGATAGAGCATCTAAATTTGGAATCAGTTGCTTTTTTAACCACTTTTCAAACAGTTCACAGTTCATATTATCATGGTAGTCCATACTTTTGCATGTTGAAGAAAACAGTAAACTTGCACCTGGGAGAAATTCTGTTGAAGAACCTGCATGCAAAATGATGAACCGTTTTCCCGTCCCACATCCCTTTTTTCTCTTGACACTTTTTACAGACTCGTCCTGCCAAGATTTCGAACCACTTTCATTAGAAAATATCCAAGTCTCGTCTAAAAATACCACTTTTCTAAATTTTAAATTAACAGTTTCCGTGTATGTCTTTAAAAACTGGATACGCTGACTTACTATATGTGGCAACTCGCATAAAAATCTTCGATTACAGTCCTTTTTATATCGAAAACCCAACATTTTTAGTAATTTTGACAACGATTTCAGTCCAATTCCCAATATTCCTCGATTTTTTAAGCTTCTTTAAAAACTTGAAGGGTTATATTAGTTTTTTATGTGTATAAATCGCAAATTGCATTACGAACATCCATTTTTACATTGTCGCTTAAGTCTTCTGTCTTTGGCTTTTTTCGTTCTTAATCTTTTCATGCACAATTTTCTGCACAGTCCTTATACCGACTCCCAGAGCTTTTGCTACTGTCTCCTGGATATTAGCCGGTGAATTTTCATTTTCGTATTATTTTTTATTAGATTATTACCATTGTTTTCGCTTGTGCATGCAAAAAACCCGAAAATTGTTTTCTATTACTCATTTTGTCACTGACTTGTCAATCTGACTTTGAAGTGACATCGCTCAAAGATTTTTGCAACTGCTGGTATTTATATGGTTATCCTCTTTTTTCATATGGAAATATCATAGGTCTATCTAATTCATCTTCAGGATTTTATGCGGAGGATGATTACACGTAATAAAAGAAATCGTATGACCCGCACGATAACACTGCTTTTGATTATAGTAGTTTATTTTGCTGTTCTTTAAATCTTAAACCCCTTCCATTGCAATCCCCACGACACGCTGCTGACATAACGAGATAATCACTTTTATCATATAATAACGAAATCCGTATAATAATTAAATTAACTAACCTCTGATAACAGAAAGAAAAACATTCGTTGACCTAACATCACCTTCTCTGCAGCAGTCCGACTGATCACGCACAGTCTTGCCAGATTTTTTTACAATGGTACTAAATTCTAATAAAAATGGATGCAGCTACCACAGTTAAAAGAATATATTTATATTCTTTTAACTGTGTCGCTACAATATGTGATCTCTTATACGCCGCGCGCCGTTCTACCAATCATTTCAAAAGTTTAGTGTTTTAGTATTCTTAAAAAAATGAAAAGAATTTAACAAAGAGTAAGGCAGTCTGGTCTGATGTGGGGCAATCGTGGACATTGAGTATGGTTGCAATTAATTTCTATCTATGAATCAAAAAAAAATTGTAACGCTTTAAAAATAGAAAATAATGTAGTTTTTTTTGTTCAAAATATTATGTGCATTTAATAAACTTGTTACTTCTTAATATTCAATGACTATGCTGAAAAGCGTGGGGCGTTTCGTCGAAATTGAGTAAAATTAAATGATTCTCAAAGAATCGTAACCAAAACGCGCCCTACGCATTTTGACATAATCATTGAATTGTCAAGGGTACAATGCATATCTCGTACCAAAATATTTTAAGTAAATTACATTATTTTGTACTTTTTAGTACGTTACTGACTAAAGCCCGTTTCCTAGTTTTTTTTAACATATTACTTGTAGTGTATTTGGACTGTTCGAAACAAACCAAATGAGCCCAAACTCGAGGGGTATACTAGTTAGTACCATGGGTACTATGTGGTAGCACCGAATTGATCAGATCAACTCGATGGTACCAAATTATTGTATTTTCATTCGAATAACATTGGGTTAAAATCGATCGGTACTATTTGGTACCATCGAGCTGATCAGATCAGATGGTACCAAATTATTGTATTGTTAGTCGAATTACATGCATATGCAAAGTTTCAAATCGATATGACAATTACAAATAGGTTAAAAGCGACTTCCTAGATTTTTTTACATATATAGTTAGTTACATACAAGTGAAACTAATAAAAGCGTGTGAAAAAGGGACATTAGAACCAAATAGAGGGCTTGAATGTGTTTTGAAATAAAATATCTTACCATAAATGTTATTAATAACATTTAATAAATAATATACTATATTAGCAAACGCCTAAGTCACAATTAACTGCAGCGTCGGATTGCTTGACCGGGACACCGTGAAATTTCCCAGTATATCTTCGAATATATAGGAGAAAATGGGTAACAGTGAGATTATACGAAATTCCAAACAACTACCAATACCAAATAGATACCAAAAAACAGCTGCGTAAAAAACAAAATATTATTAAGAAGGTTTTAACATCTTTTTTCAGAATAAGGAAAATTACCCATTGTACTCTGATATCGAGGAACCTTGAAACATGATATGGGTACAATGAGACATGTAATAATTTAACGCATTTCTAGCAGACTAAAGTCAATTTCAAACGACATGAACGAATTTGGCCTTTTGGTAGTATGATGGTTCCGGCAAAATCATTTTTATATCCTTTTCAGAAACTATCCCGCTATTGTCAATCGCAGGAAAAATGAATTTATTAATGAATTTAACGCATTTTCTAAGATACTTCACAAAATAGTGATTATTTTTAAGCTTATTCACTATTTTAGCAATATAAAAACACCTTTCTTTGTTTCTTGCACAGACTGTTAAAAAATAAAATCTCCTTCTTCTGGAGCTCGATTAAGTTCTTCAAATCCTGTAGAATCTGCTAATTCTGCTGAAACTTCGCTCCCTTCTTCTAAACTCTCTTTCTCTTCATTACTGTAATGTTGGGAATTTTCTGGTCATTGGCCAGTTTTGATCTGTTTATGTTTTTTTAATGGCATGCCTCATTTCTATTTCCTTTTTCTCCAGTGTATCGGTAGCAACTATACTTTTCCTCTTCTTAGTTTCTTCTGGGTGTGTTTTCTTTCTTTTGCTTTTGGATAACTCCATATGTCATATGGTGAAACAAATAGTGGTTCTGTTGAATTTAATTGGGAGTTTGCTGAAGCAAGTTTGGATTGTATAGGTGGAGTGTTTTCAATTAACTCTTCAGTTGGCAACTCCAGTTGAGGTTTGTTACTCCCACCTGCGGAAGGTATTGCTTCTTGAGTGGGTTGTGGCCTGTTAGTAACAGAACTGCATAAAAAATCTGCCTTCAGTGAAAATGTGTTCATTGAAGGGGAATATACCACATTTTCTGAATACAGCTGTTATATTAATGGGAGTTACAGCTAGTTTATGTGCCTCTCCAACACACGAGGCAACTTGATAAATTGTAAATGGTTGTCCTGGGTTGTGTCTTAACCATGAATCAACAGCTTACACCAGAACCCACTTTACACAGGTTACAAGGCACCCTTATCTAGAAGACATTTATAAGTATACATTTTTGATAAAAATAGCTTCCATTACTGTTACCTAGATATACATTTGCTGAAAAAACGATAGTCTAAGTTATAAAAATATCTATCATTTACCTACACAAGATGGAGGGTTATTTCCAATCATCATAAAAATATATTATACCTATTAAATATTCTTATAGGAAAGTAAATAAAATTGACATATCCTAACAGAAAAATATATTTTTTAACTATGTGGTACAATGAAACATTGTCTCACTGTTCCCCAGTGGCGGCCCATTCAGGTGAAGTAGGTGACGTGCTACTTCACCAGGAAAAATAAACAAGCAAACATCTAACTATATTTATTATATATCTCTTAAAATTTTAGTTTTTACACTCATTTATTTACCTAATTGGTAAAAAATAAACTGTACATCTCGAATAAATATTTTACTTGACCGTTGGCGGCATGTCTTTTTAAAACTTTCAATCGAACTTTATTATAACAACTATAACAGTGGCGCAAACCGCTTTCACTTTGCTGGAGGTGCTATGTTTAGTTCACTATGTTACCATGACAACGCGTACGCGATGACGTCGACCGCATGGAAGAGTAATGTTAACCAGCGCCATACAACGCTCTCGGTGAATTCCAGGCACAGTACACTACACCCACGTGTCGTTGAGTTTGCGGTGATTGTTTACTTTTATTTTCGCGGATTTCGCTTCAACCGGCGAGTTCCTTTGCAGCTTGCTTGGCTGTTTTGTGTTATATTTATTTATGGTGTTGTTACAACTTCAAATTCGAGGTTAATAAATGTGATTGTTCAAGACTGGAATAAATTAAAAGACGTCTTTGAATTTAATACAAACTATTTGACGTTCTTCAAAAAAAATCGCTTGACATTCATTTTTGCATATCTAATATAAAACGCTATCGTGAGGCGCTCTGTAAAAAAAGAAATGAACATTTTTTTAATACCATGTTTGGTAAAGCAAATTCTATTTCAGAAATAAATCATTACAAACATGAGCTTGTTAACCTTTCACCCGAAGAAATTAGGGCTAGGTATAGAACCTTTTTTTATGAAATATTGGACCATATTTTAATGGAAATGACACTAAGATTTGAAGACTGTGAAAAGCTTACATTTTCATGTTTGGCAGGTTCTGCTAAAATTTCCGAATATAGTTTAAATTTTCCGACTGTTACGACGAATTTGTTACAGTTATATGGGGATATATTTTCAAAAAGTCAACGACTTAAAAATGAGCTAATGAAAATAAATATATTTTTATTGAAGCATATAAATTGTTTTCCTTTATTTTGACAATATCGTCGACAAGTGCTTCAAATGTGTAAAAGCTTATTTAAGAAACACAATATCTCAAGAAAGACTTACTTTTCTTGGCAATATTTCAGTTCAAAAGGAATTTCTGGAGGAGATTAGGGCAACCCCTCCATTTTATGAGGTGTTATAAATAAATTTGCTACTATGAAGGATAGGATAATTGATTTAGTATACAAAATTTAGGTAAGTCGTAAAAAAATATTCTACCCCTCCACATATAAAAAAATTCTGGAAAAAAAATTATTGCGATATTTTCTTGCTTCATTTACACTTCACTTACTTTTTCACCCGCGAGCCCCCACTGACATATTTCCCACCTTATTCTAGCAATTAAAAATTACACCTTTAAATTGACATTCATTGACATTTAGTCAGAGATTAGCCATTCTGGTTATATTTCTGATACTAAACATAAGAAATATTCTGCTTTTAGTTTTTTATTTATAGATTTGCTGAAGACTGGGGTAGACTTTCCCCCGAAACGTCCAGGAAACAAACATTTTTCAGTGTCGTTCCTTGGGTACCTTCACAGTGGACCCAGAACTTAAGACTGCCTATTGATTTGATCAGGTAAATAATTTCTTTTAATTTCAAATTTTGTTTAAGGCGAAAAACACAAAAAATAGTTTCAAACATGAATCCGCCACTACAATTTCGTAATTATTTAAGGGTATCTTTATTAAAAAAATTTAAAATAATATAATTTACAATATATTCCTTTTTTGTTTGAAGCGTTTTGTTGAACGTTTTGACTTGCTTTTCTGGCTCCTCGATTTAAGAGCTGAGCTTTTTTTTTCATGTCATAAAACTTACTTACGGGGTTCCAATACATTAATTTTAATCGTATTTGGTGTAAAAGGTATTGAAACAGTTTGTGAACTAGTGTACCGTGATTGTAAAACACAATAAAGTAAGTATAAATATACCTACATAATTATGTGATTTTTTCTCCAGATTTCTTGGATTTTTATCCATAGTACTCTGTATAAAAAGTAAAAATTCACTACTTGATAGTTGAGTTTCCAACAGTGGTTGAAAACTGAGATTGTAATACTGTTGCGAATATCCCTATTTATAGATAGGAAATATGACAAGTGTAGAAGAAAGTGCAAAAGCAAGTTCAGGAGGTTCGTAACCAAATATAGCAAGAAGTCCAAAGTCTACGTTCCTAGATGCAGAAATTTGGAAACCAAAGTGAGTTCAAATCCGACGTTGTCTCTTTATCACATGTGATAAAGCCACCTACGTTTGATGGTAAGGTGCCGTGGGTTACTTACCTGAAACAATTTCAAGCTGCCGCAACTTGAAATAGTTTGAATTCCAATGAAAAGGCACGAGCACTGGTTTGTTCCTTGCGTGGTGAAGCAATGGACGTGCTAAGGAAGATCCCCGAAGATAAACAAAATGACTTTGGGACATTAGGAAGCACATCTACAGGAGGTTTATAAAGCGCAACTTCAATGACGAAGACAAAAATATAACGAAAGTCTCCAAGAGTATGAAACCGATATTGTGCGATTAATTAATTTGACTTATCCATCCTACCCTGAAGAGATCAAGCAAGAGTTAGCAGTGAGAACTTTCTTGACCCTGATACCAACCAGGCATTAAGAATGGCTAGATTTCAAAAGATATCTGAAGCTCTTGCATATGCCCTTCAGTATGAAATTGCTAAGCAAACATCCAGAAGTCAAGGAAAATTACGAAGGTTGAATTACATTTCAGAACAACACCCCACAATTGAAGACTTTTCGAAAACTCTGAAGGAGCTGCAAGAGGCTCTTACTAGGCAACCGAAGGATGAAAGCAAGTATTTATCTTTCCCACAAAGAAAAGGCAACCGTTGTTGGAAATTTGCTAAAGAGAGACATGTGCAAAGCCGCTGTACCAGCAATGGGATTCCTGAAAATATTCAGGAAAAACTGCCATTAGCCAATTTTAAGGGGCGAAAGCTGGCTATGTGCTACCAAGCCCCATCATCATCAATAAAAATTAAAGTATCCCGGCTGCAGAATAATGGCTCTATCTTGGTAGTACCGGGGAAGATATGCGGTCGGGACTGTGAAATGGTACTGGATACCGGCTCAACCCACACCATCCTAAGGTCAGACATTATAGATCCTTGCAAGACAGAAAATCCATACAAGAAATATGTCTTGGACACCGCCAACGGTGAAATTATACCTGTGAAAGGCATTCATGAAACTGTAGTAACCCTGGGGAACATTAGCTTCATACACACTGTTTTCGTCGCAAATATAATGGATGACGTCATACTTGGTCTTGATGTTATGAACGAACATAAATTTGTCCTTGATATACCTCAACGTGTCCTTCGTACGAAAAATGAAGAAATAGGTATGAACCTGCCACGAAGAAATAATTCCACTATCCGAGAAGTTATTTTGTTAGAAGATGCTACTTTACTTGCGAGGTCGGAATGCGTAGTGAAAGCAGTGCTTGATGACTTTGATGAAGAGGTTATTTTGTTCGAGCCAACTCAAGACTGTACGCTACATGCAAAGGGAATTTTACCAGCAAGAACTTTGAGTCGATGTAGAAGAAATACTATATTTGTCAAAATGATGAACATTAAAGAATATCCTCAGCAAGTCAAAAAGGGTGACAAGATCGGAACCTGTCAGCCTGCTAATACAATATTTACCTGTACTAACTTGTCACCCTCAGGACCTGCAAATACTTTACCTAAGATACTTCAAGACCTGGTGAAATCACCACAGCATTTACTGAATCAAATTCAGGTGTCCAAATTGGAAGAACTTCTGAGTAGAAATCAAGATGTCTTCTCGTTGGCTGACAGCAACTTAGGAAAAACCAACATAGTTCAACATCGAATTAATACTGGTGATGCAGCACCGATAAAATAACCTCCTAGACGAATACCTTTGGCAAAGCGGCATGAAGTTGATCGGTTGCTTGAGGATATGGAAACACAAGATATTATAGAGCCACCGCAAAGTCCCTGGTCATCACCAGTAGTCTTGGTTAAGGTTCCACCAGATTCTGCGTCGACAATATGGTTCTCGACCTTGGACCTGAAAAGTGGTTATTGACAAGTTAAACTTAATCCAGCGGATAAAGAAAAGACAGCGTTTTCCACTGGGACTGGACTGTGGCAATTTAAAAGTTATGCCTTTTGGATTATGCAACGCTCCAGCGACTTTTGACCGTTTAATGGAACTGACATTACATGGAATTACATGGCAAACATGCCTAGTATATTTAGGTGACATCATTATTCTTGGCAAAACATTTGAAGGTCATTTGAAGAATATTGAAGCTGTTTTCCAGAAACTGAGAATGGCTGGCTTAAAACTCAGTCCCAAGAAGTGCCAGTTTTTACAAAAGGAAGTGAAATATCTAGGACATGTTATTACCGAACATGGAGTAAAAACCGATCCAGAGAAGACTGAAACCATTCAAAATTTGCCAATACCGAAGGACAGACATGAACTAAGGAGTTTTCTGGGACTTTGTACATACTACAGACAATTCATAAAAGGTTTGGTAATATCGCTAGACCGTTACATCGACTTACTGAAAGCAATCACAGCTATATATGGACCGAAGAATGTGGAGAAGCATTTAAAGACTTAAAGAAAGCCTTGTGTAATCTCCCAGTGTTGTCATATCCTGAGTCATACCAGATGTTTATCGTAGACACCGGTGGCCGTACCGCTATTGGTGGTATTTTGTCACAAGTACAAGATGGCGAATAAAAAGTAATAGACTATTTCAGCAAAGTTCTTTCTAGACCTGAACGCAACTATTGTGTGACAAGGAAAGAACTACTGGCTATCGTTAAAACATTGGAGCACTTTCATTAATCTTGTATGGGCAAAAATTCCTTTTAAGAACGGACCATGCGTCACTTAAATGGCTGCTACAATTTAACAATCCAGAGAGACAAATAGCCAGATGGTTGCAGCGCCTAGAGGGATATGACTTTAAAGTTGAACATCGGAAAGGGATAAACCATAAAAATGCTGATGCTTTATCCAGAAGACCATGTCCAGAAAGTTGCAAACACTGCATCAGACACGAGGAAAGAGAAGATCCTGACGATTGTTATTGCCGAAGAACAGCACTTCAAAGCTCTCAAGAATGGGACACAAAAGTTTTATCCAAAGATCAGTAAGAAGACCCAGATATCGGTCATACAACCAAGCTGAAATTAAAAAATTCACCAAGACCTTGCTACCAAGGAATTGCAGCCAAATCCCAGAAATTTAAAGGATACTGGGCTTTATGGGACTCTTTGGTGATAAAAGATGGTCTGTTAAAAAGAATCTGGGAAAGTTCTGACTGCAAAAATAACAAATATCAAACCATTTTGCCCTCAAAGAAGACTCTTGAAAAAGTTCAGGAAAGGTTTTATTGGTTGGGAAGTCGTCCAGATGTGAAAGATTGGTGCCGAACCTGCGAGGACTGCACCGCCAGTAAAGGACCCCAAACTCGTACTCGTGGCAAAATGAAGCAGTACAATGTGGGAGCACCCTTCGAAAGAATTGCCATAGATGTAGCAGGACCATTTCCAGTTAGTAAGTCCAGGAATCGCTTTGTATTAGTAGCGATGGATTACTTCAGCAAATGGCCAGAAGTCTACGCAGTACCCAATCAAGAAGCCACCACTGTTCCTGACGTACTATTTCAAGAATGGATTTGCCGATATGGAATTCGAAGGGAAATACACTCCGAACAAGGCAGGAACTTTGAATCCGATGTATTCAAAAGCCTGTGCAGCCTATTAGAAATTCATAAGACAAGAACAACACCTTTCCATCCACAGTCAGATGGAATGGTTGAAAGAGTTAATAGAACTTTCGAGAACTACCTGAAAACCCAAGTTAATGAACAACAAAGTGACTGGTATAAATGCATTCAACCATTTTTACTGGCCTATCGCTCTGCAGTTCATGAATCCACCGGAAAACCACCTGCCAGTGTAATACTTGGATCTGATAGAATGAAGTCACGTTATGATCTACGAGCCAATCACACTGGATTTACAGTCGGTGAAAATGTTTGGTTATACATTCCAAAAAGAACTAAGGGACGTTCGCCGAAGTTGCAGAAGTCATGGGAAGGCCCATAACGTGTGGTGACTCGACTGAATGACTTGGTATACCGGATTCAGAAGAGCCCTCATGCAAAAATGAAAGTGGTGTATCTCCATCCATTGATCGGGACGATGAACTCTGAGAAGGGGGCAATGTTGCGAATTTAGCCCTAATTATAGATTTGTTAAGTTTTAGATGAATTTATTTATTATTTATTATTCTAATCAAGTAGACTTACCTTAATTTTTATCCATGTAACGACTATGATAGTGTCAAAAATCGTTCTCGAATGATCTGTTAGGCTTAATTCATCTCACCCTGTAGTATTCATATTATTCTAGAATTTTCTAGTTCATTCCATCCTTTTCTAAAGGCTATATAAGCGCGCCGCGAGGCCACATTTTGATTCAGTTTTAATCGAGATTTCGAAGTGTTAACAAGCTGACATTGAGAAGTTTAAAGTTACCTTAGTTACGATTGTTAGGTATAATCAGTGTTTACCTGTGATACCTGTAACCTGTGTTTTTGAATAAAAGGAGTGCATTCAGAAACTACGTGTTTGTGTACTGGCCAATCCGGAACAATACCTACTCGAACGCCTAATATCTGCAGTTCGATATCCGATCTAACATTCGCACAATCTTTAAGATTGGGCAAGGCTTAAAATCGCCAAAAGATGTAATTTCTTTGCATTCAAGAGTTTAAAAAATACTTGTTCCTGCGTTAAAGTGTAAATAGATGAAACTGGATGGTCCGTGTTTACTAGACTTAATACTTTACTTAATATGAAAGATGCATATTAAAAAGCAAATTGTCTGGTTGCTGGATGATTCATAACCAGGGTTTAGTTTTGTGCTCTAACTCATTTGTTTTATTACATATAGACTTTTATCAACGTCGGTGGTAAAAAATGAGGATAGATTATAAGACGTAGTTTGCAACTTCTCTTCTTTTTTTTGGTGCCCGCTGTCGCTCAACAATAGCACTCAACAGGACACACGATCAGGATCAGCGACGGACCAAAGTATAAATATTGGGGGGATACGCTATACAGTAATTTTGCCAACACATTCTTCAACTTTGGAAACTCATTTTTAGCTTTGCCAACACAATATGTATTTGATGCCATCAAAATATAAAATATTTAACATATTAAAAGTTAAAACTAATGACTAAAAAGAGGTCATCCCTCTTATAACAGTTTAAATAAGACGCGTCATATTATATTACCAGCAAAAAGATAAGATTTTGTCAACATAATAAAATATCGCCGGGGAGCGTCCCCCCACCCCCTTATATCACCGTCTGTGCACATAATTAATGTAAAAGACTCACGCTTCGGTGACCAAAGGTCAGGTATAAGTAAGATGCCTCGTGCAATCGCATGCGAAACGACGGAAAGTAATTCCAATTTGACACCGACTATGCATGATTTTTTAAATGTTTCTAATTTAGATATGAGAGATATTAAATAAAAATATATTATAGGTTATACAGATGTGTAAGGATTTAGATACACCAGTTTTGGAATCTGAGAAACTACTCTATGAGAGATAGAGAATGGTTGAATGGGAAAAGTTCTAGACAATTCTTTTACTAGGTTATTGCCGTCCGCTGAACGATTCAAGCCAAACCACCATAATCCCACTTGCCAGCCGAAGGAAAGAACAGCCATAAAAAGCCTCAATGACAAAGAAGTTATAAATTTACCTGCAGGTAAAGGAAAAGCAACGGTGATCATAGAAAAGAACAACTACGTAGAGCAAATCAGTAATGCATGTCGCTAGATTACTTCAAGATGACAGCTATAGGACAATACAAAAGGATCCGATTAAGAAAATTGTAAGAAAAATGTGTAGCTTTATTAATGCCCTCGATTCCATTGGCTGTATGTCTTTTTGCGTTACGTCCCATCGTTAGTGCAATAGGTTCGCCATCTTACGAAATGGGTAAATATTTAGCGAATATCTTAAACCCCTTCATAGGACGACCTAAGCATTTCGTAGAAAAGCTTAAAGATTTTAGTGAGTTTTGATGTTAAATCCTTGTACATAAATGCCTATTGACGATTCATTTCTATAATTTTTCACTAATTTCAACATATTAATCCGATCTTAATTGAATTGATATGAGAATGCTTATCCTAACTACATATTTCATTTTTTAAGGGACCTTTTATGAGTAAACCCCGGGTTCCCCCATGGGATCTCCGCTATCTCCTGTGGTACCGAACGTGTTTATAGAGGCTTTCTTTGAGGAAATTGCTTTAAAATCTGTTTCGTTACAGCCTAAATGTTGCTTTAGATATTGATATGAGAATGCTTATCTTAACTACATATTTAATTTTTAAGGGACCTTTTATGAGCAAACCTCGGGTTCCCCCTTGGGATCTCCACCAAAGATCCCTTATCAAAGAACCGAAAAAGAAAATATGAGCTACAGTGAAATCTACTACTCGTTTGTTACATAGTGCGGTATAGTTCCTCGAGTATGGCTGTGCTATTCGAAATGTATGGACGCTACTTACCGCCTTAATTGCAAACTATTTCATATCAGTAGTAACCAATGAAGTAGAGGTATTAGGAATTGGAAGAATAGTTCAGCTTAGCTGTACTGAATTGTGGGAGAAAAATAAGACTATTGATAAAGAAGTAGGATATTAAGTGAAATACGAAGTTTCTTTTTGGAAATTAATTTTGGAATAGACATTTCGTATAACTTTAACATTAGCCAATAATCATCGTAGTCATCGAGAAAATAATGAAAATTTAAAAGGATTAATTAAGTTTTAAAAATACCTACTGGATCTACGCGATACTTGAGTAAGACAATACACAATGACCTAATTCACAGTTAGGTAAAATGTCTGAGACAAATTTGTATCTAAAATGAATGTAGCTATTTTTTTTCTTAGACTCGACTCGAGACAATCTCAAAAAAGATAAATTAAGAATTTTTGTCAGAACGTTTAACGCTGAACCCAGATTATACGTTAGGAAAAATGGGAAAGCGCAGAGATGATTTCATTTAAATTAGCGTTTTTCTTGGTCATATATTTCAGTTTTAAAACCCATTTGACATCTTAGTAACAGAAGAATAATAAGTGTGTCTATTTTAAATATCAGAATTACCATTAGGAGAGTAAAAGATTATTTAATCGCATTTGCAACCCATAAGGGGAGACAGATGGAGGTCGCTGCAGCCCCATAATCCTCAACCCCCCTCATGTACTCTGATGAGTGGTGTTTACAAAGGCGTTCAAGCAATAATGAAGCAGGGTTTTAACAAATGCTGAATTATGTGCACTGTGCCGGTCATAATGTTGATTTAGTGATTTTTCTCTACACTATAAATTATTTATACTTTCTTTGGACTTAGTATGGAAAGGTTGGACCTCCTGATTTCAATTACAGTTGATTTTTGATATTTTGACAGTTTAAAAGCTCTCACAGAAAATGGATTAAAATCGTCTAAAATAAAACAAAATCAAGAAGTTTCGGTTTTAAAAAAGAAAATCAGGAATTGTGATTTTATTTCTAATACCCTCTTTATGTTTAGCAGTTTAAGTCAAGTAAACTTTTCAGTTTTGCTTAGACTTTCAATTTAAAAGTAGAGGTCATGATTTTAGGGCTACTATTTATTATCATATTATAGATATTTTTTGCTTTCAACTAAATGAAAGGTCTGCTTAGAACATCGAAATTTATTCGTAAAATATAACTGAAGTAACTTTATACAAACGTGATAGCTTATGTGCTAAGTTTGTAATTGTTTTCCTAATCTATTAAAATTATCGAGCACCCTGAAAATTTCAACAGAGACGCGGGCTACGTGCTACATCATGCGTGAAAACCAAATCATCAACGTGTCGGCGGACCCAGGTCGGGTATAAATACCTGAACTTTGCTCATCGAATCTCATTCAGTGTTTTGATATTGTGCAGTGAAGATCCCTGAAGATGTCTCGTGCAATCGCAGGCGAAACGTCGGGAAGTAATTCCAATTTGACATGGTCTAAACCCAGGAACCATGATTTCTTAATTTACGCGAGTATCGTGTTAAACGAAATACATCATAGCTGAATGAACGTTTTCCTGTTAATTTTAAATACACGAAAGATCAGCTCAAGTGTACAAACATTTCTGAAAAAGATGCGGCCGATTTCAATAAAATATTCATATGATTGTAAAGTAAATGTTAAACATGCCAATATTTAAATAGCAGTGATTTTTGGTTTATAACACGACACACGGCATTGAAATATATAAATATTACCATTGGCTTTATAAAGCCGATGATATTACATACAGGTTTGTTATTTTCAAATCTTCGATGTTTGGCAAATATGTGCTTTTGCTTCTTGGTACTATGTTTTTTTGAGTTGTATGGACGAAATATGGGTCAAATTGATGATATAGGTATTTATTTCAACCAGATTTGTTTTCTGTGCAGAAAGGCACTAATCTTAACTTGTTACACAATTCAAGATTTGGGCACCAAAAAGAGAAGAGAAGTTGCAAACTACGTCTTATAATCTATTGTTATTTTTTTACCACCGACGTTGATAAAAATCTATATGTAAATAGAGATGCATTCTTATGGAAAATTCGTAATTGCGTCCTATGCTGTGTCGTTATAAAACTTTCCCAAGTAAATATAAAAGTTTTCACGCACTTATGGTGGTGATGATGCGTCTTAAAGAAGTTATTTTTTTTAGAACTAATTCCAAATGGGATTATTTAGAACTATAATTATAAAATACATGCCGGTTGATGTTCTTTTGACACTTTTATTAGAGGCAAATTTCCCGATGGCCCTTCTTACTTGCAATCCTACCTGCAACGTTGTAATAAAAAAAATTAAAAAAAAGATTGATGTTTTTCTCTAATGAAGGATCTTAAGTTTAAACATTCCGGGAGAGAGATGGGCCGTCGCGTGTCGCCTCGAATGGACCACTTCAGTTACTCGAAATGTCGAAATCCGCGCATTATCTGGGACTGCCTTTACTTCGACATGATCGAATGCAGGCGATTAGTCATAAATCGATCACCGAGATATTTACTTTGCTCGTATAAACATTAATAAAAATTGTCAAAATTTGGGCAAACTCCAGGATTTTATATCTGTTGATACAAACAGATATAAAATCCAGGAAGAATATTTTACGCATGTAAGTATTTAAAAATTACATTTCTGTTGCAAACAATATATACAAAATCATATTAGCTAAAAACCATAACCTATATTAATGATCTTTCTTTCTTTCCTTGCAATATGGAGTCGGCTGACACTTTTTTACTTTCAGCGTCATTCTCTAGCCAAAATATAACAACCACGGGTTGGTTGGTCACCGCACAACCTTTGGACTTATTAGATAAGCCTGTGAAAAAATCAAATTCCCATATCCCCTAGGACTCTCCGCCTCACAGCGATTGACCCGTGACGTTCCACCAGTGATTTTCCACAACGGTCTTTGGACTGCCCCTCGAAACACCACGAAAAACTACACTTCTTTCCCGCCATCAGGAAGCCTCACCGGGCATCCAAGCGGAATTATTGTATATTCATGATATATTAAATTAAAATGTTGGTTTTGTGGTTGGTGGTTCATCTCACCCGTACAAATGATAAACCAAGCTTTGTTCGTGATAGATGGATTAGTGCAACAAGGGCTAAAACATACATCCGTTTAGTACCTATAGATTTTTTTAGAATGCCAACGAAATATAAACGAAAAGAACATATTTTTCGAGGAAGCTGAACTGAAGAACAGTTAAATAATACAATACGAGCCATAGATAGCGAGTTGATGGGTATAAATCAAGAGCTGTCAAAACATTTTCTCGTTCCTAGAGCAACGTTAATACAACGAAAAAAGACTCGGAATTTAATAAAAACTAACATATTAGGTCCTTATTCACTAAGGGAAGAAATGACCTAAAATTAGTCAGTCACATTAAGAAACTTCAGAGTTATGGATTTGTAACAACGCTATTCGTTACATGACATTTGCGCTTGCTATATCGTAGTACAGTTAGAAAGTACTTTGACTTTTTAGAATCGATTTTATCTGGAAACGACTTATATCACCTACCTACAAACATTTTTAATGTGAACGAGACAGCTCTACAACTGACCAGAAAAAAATTTTACCAGCCCATACAACACCCTACCTGCAGCCCTTGGAAAGCGCGGTATTTAAGCCGCTAGAAAGTCATTTTTATGGGTCATGTAATAATGAATGAATATGAAAATTAACAGTACTCAGAAGCTAGAAAAATACAATTCAACCAACTTATGTCCTAGGTACGGTCTGCTAGCACAGTCATGTCTGGTTTCGAGGCTACTAGTATATTTCCTTATAAGCCGGATTCTATTCGAAAATATGCTTTCATAAGAACTGAACCCGAGCCTAATATTGCTAACAAAACGATACACATACGATATACCTACTTATTTTCTTTTTGTTTCTAGAAGGGAGGAAACCTCAAAGTAGGCAAGAACGGAACCTCTGCTAAATATAGTCAACGAAAATGTTTTTTTAGAGAATCAATCAGAAGTTTTTTTTATCACGTAAGGCTTACCAAATTTAGTAGGTTTCTAGGATACCAAAAATTCGGACATGTTAGGCGCTAGTGATCAGCAGCTCAGAAAGTTTAGATCACCACAGCCTTCGACTCAGAATCAGTAGATATCCTTTTTGCTCGTAAAATTGTTTCTATATTTTCTCAATTTGTCTCTCATTTTAGGTTTCCTTTTAAAAAAAAGATGAACACTCCCCCGCAAACTCTTCAGAAAACAAGTCCAGTGATCTTACATCTGGCAAAAGATTAGATCTAATCAGTCCAATAAAAGTAATTTCAAAATTAACAACAGCCAAAAATGCGTGGTTCAAAAATAGCGTAAATTTTAACTTCGCCAGAAAATATTGCTGAAAGAAGAGCTTTAAATATTAAAAGAAAAATACTATCAACAGCAAGACGGTAAAACCAATGAAACATGAACCATGAAAATGAGTGAGCTAGTTGTGATGAATATTACATGGATACTCAGACGCAAGACGACTGGATTAGGATTAGATGTGTTGCACGTAAAAGATGGTTGCATGAAATATGCCTAAAGTATGACGAAATGTGTGGGAGATGTGCTAAAAAAATCAGCTACATTTGCGTAGTTATTACCCCGAGTTTTCTTTATATTTTCAGTTACAACACCGTTACGATTATTTATTTAAGTTTTTTGTGTAAAGATTCAAAATTCCATACTGGTTTAACTAACCCATAGTTTCTTGTCTTTAGCCGCTTATGTTGTCTATCTACAAATACAAATTAACTTTTAAAAAGTAGCAAAATTCAACCCAAGGGTACTAGTGTATTAGATTTCTTAAAAAAGTTGTAGATCTAGTACAATTGCACTAAACTGGCAACGCTGATCTCGACAAACTCCATTGAAAAAACAAGTGAAAGCTGACATTTACGATAATCAGCCGCGCTATGAATCCGCTTTTATTCTTACATTAGTCAGTCGACTAGGCCGACTATAGAAGATCAGTTATTTTACTGTTTTTCCTTGAAAAGCCGCGAGTTTCGTGGCAAATAATAAATTAGATTGAAAGAAATTCACGGAATTTTATTGATTTGACCTAAACTGTGCTGAAATAAACAAAACAAGAAAGTGTTGATGATCAACAATGACCACAGAAAGACATTTTTTGGGGATTGACTTGAGCACTCAGCAGGTAAGCATTAATTAAAAACTAAAGGCAATAAGTAGACTGGTTCGTAACGTAGTAGGTGTTAATTGTTTCGGCTGTTTATCTTGACGAGCTGATCCAAAGCGCCTGTCAAATAACGCAGACTTTGATTTGAGTTGGAATTGGAAAAATATTTAAATTTGACAACTAAACTGATTTAAACTAACCACTAAACTAACTTTCTTTTAGCAAATAAGGCTCATATATTTGTATTGTTATGTAGAATGCATGTGCCTATGTAGTATATACCTAGTACCTACGTGCTACATGTAAATACTAACTATTCATTAAAGAATAGTTTTTATTTATAACTAATTTAGTTAAACACTTTTTACAACGTTACGTTTTCTACTTTGCATTTTGTATATTATTTGTAAAAGCCTTAAATTAATTTTACACTTTACTAGCTAACAGTTTAAAAGCTAATAATGAGGTTAATAATATATTTTATTGAATGATTTTTTGCGTGTTAAAATAACATTCGGCATTATTAATGAATGCTGCCTTAAATAAAATAAATGTTTTTTTATTTCCTTGGTAGGAAGATAATGTACTATTATTATGTTTTGCGTTGCGTTACTATTTTGCTTAGGCTCAGGACCTACTATGTAACTCAAAAGGCCGCATCTATTTTTACATGTGCCTCTGTTCTATAAAGTGAAGAAGCTTCAGCATTATTGCGACCATGTTAATTTAATTGAATTAATTAATTTTTGTTTAATAAGGTCTTTAGTAGGCCACGCTTAATTCAATTGAATTTTTTTTTTGTAATAAATAACACAAGAGATGAATTTCAGCTGTTATTTCCTTAATAACAAATTAAAAAAAGTTCACCACAAAATAAAAAACTGTTTTCGAAGATTTTAATATTTTTTAAGGCGATGTGATATTTTTAAGCCTACTTTGGATACATTTCCTAATAAAATTTGTTGCCTCGATCGGTTGTGGCATTGCGTGTTTCCCGCACGCAATTGCACTTTCGATTTAAGCATATATACCTTCTGTATTTACTAAAATTAATGACAGTCGCTGCAAATCCGGAGCCGACATTTATCTTGCTTACTTATTATGTTTCACAGAAATAATTTCCATTGTTTGGTAAAAATTAGGACCTACTTTACTGACTAATTAAGAGTAAAAATAAGATGGTATATTAAATAATCCCCAAACCCGACTAGGCTTGTTTTGGGGTACTGTTTTAATTTGGAATTGATAAACGGTACCACTAATCGGATCCAATATCGAAACAAGCAACAAAATGTCATTCCCCATTTGGGTCGGATTAGAATTGGTTCATCCTGTCATCCTGTCAACATCGTTTACTTTACTTTTACCTTAGTTTACAAATGCTTTCTTGTCTTGTTTCTTCTGCTTTCAAGAAACTTAATTCTACTGACAAAGTTTGCTTACAACTACCTTATATATACTATATAATAATTATATAATAGAATAGAAACCATTAGGCATGCGGCATGGTGCGCGTCATTTCTATAGGTAATTGTCAATAAAAGGAACTTAAGCAATTAAAAATAGGTCAAAAGTTTGAGTATGTCAGAATATAAAATCACAGTAATAATAATAAAGACGTAATACAAAACTTATATAATAAAATAAAAATATCATAAGTTATGAAGACTCACAAACAAATAAATAAATATATAAAATGTGATATCACACAAGAAGTAAATAAATATTTACAATAAATGTCAAAAATTATCATTGTAATATTCTTCCAGGCTATAATATGACCTCTGCATAAAAAAAGATTTTACCTCTCTCCGAAATTGCAAAAAATGTAGCTGTCTAATTTCCAAGCTCAAATGTTTATACATCTTAATCCTTTCACATATTATAGATTGTTTGGTCAAAGTCAGTCGAGGTATAGGAAGGCGTATAGTTTGTTGGTTATTCTGTAGTGTGTTATCAATATTAGATTCTGCCACAGTACCAAAATACTTTTTGTGAAGTAGGCACACTGTTTCCAGGATAAATAAATCTAAATAATCTCTTTTAAAGAACAAACACACTATTAAACAATTGTTGGTTGCAAAAACCCCAAAATGCTATGCCATACCGCAGGTGCGACTGAAACTGAGAATTGCCGAAGAAATTCTAAGTTCAGTTGACACCACTCAAACTGCAAAACAACCTGAAACCAGTTTAGTATTTAAATTCATTATCTGTTCTTCAAATCATAGTTTGTTGTCTATTACTAGTCCCAAAAATGTAGTAAAATTTTTATTTTCAATCTCCTTATTTTCCAAAATACGGTTATGAAAGTTAAAAACAAATGTTAATATATTCGTCTTATTAATGTTAAAGCAAAGAGACCACACCACTTTTTAATTTTTGTCAGATCGGTGCATGTTTTAAGATCTTCATAATTTTCTTTATCCGTGAAAAAGGTGAAACTTCCCTGAATATCCAAGCTGGCCAAATCATTGAAATACAAGAGGAACAGCATTGGTTCGAGCACAGAGCCCTGAGGAACACCATGGTGTGAAAAAATGGGGTCAAAAACGTTATCCCTAACTCTCACCATCTGCTCTCTTCCTGATAGATATGCAGAAAACCATTTATGAGCAATACCCCGCTTTCCATAGTGCTCAAGCTTATACAGCAATATTCTGTGATCAACACAATCGAAAGCTTTCAAAAAATCGCAGAACACTGCTGCAGCCGCGCGACCTTCATTGAGACGGAGATAGACTTTTTCAAGTAGTGCAAACATCGCATCACCAGTACCTTTCGATGCCGGAAAACCAGACTGGGATGTAGTAATAATATTAAATGTTCTTAAAAATTTCACTAACCTTTCCTTGACCAGCTTCTCGACCACGTTGGAGAGAGTAGAAAGCAACGAAATTGGACGGTAGTTTGATGGATACTCAGTATCCCCACTCTTATATAGTGGTATTACTATTGCCTTACCAAGGCATGAAGGAAACTCTCCCATTTCACAAAATGCATTTATTGCAGAAGTTAGATATCATATAGCTGATTCTGGAATGCTATCAAAAATTCTTACCGAAATGTCATCATAGCCGCCGGAGGTTTTATTTTTAATTTGAGAAAAAATACGTCCCACCTCAATGGCATTTGTTGATTCTAAATGGAAGTTCGCTGGGATATTGATGTTGGTGAGATAATCGAGGGGTTTGATTGGTAAGATATAGTGGAAATAATATTATCTGCCACCGAACAGAAAAAAAAATATTAAAAACATTAGGTTCCACATTTACCTTATTCTCAGATGCTCCTTAATATTTTCTTGTCTTTTAAATGGAAAACTTAACAGAACTGCCTCATGGTCAGAAAGAGCCGCTGAAACAATGTTACATTCGAGACCGCTCAAGTCAAAATTTGTAAACATGTAGTTCAATACAGTTGCAGAATTTTGCGTAATACGAGTAGGTTTGGTTACATGCATTTTTAAATTAAATGATTTCAATACATTGCATAGCTCACCAGCCAACATAATTTTTGAGTTTACAGGAAAGTTCAACATGTTTTCCAGCCTTTCAAAAAAAAAGATTCATATCATTACCTGTGGGTCTGTACATACATATAACATACCAATTGTGGCTCTTTTCAAAAACGATTGAAAACTCGAATTCTCTTTCAATCAGGATTGAGTTGTATTTGTAAATAGGAGTTATAGAAAATTTATCACAGATTTGTTGTTTCACTAAGATCAGAGTGCCTCCATGTAATGACTCTTTACGATTACAAATAGATATCATTTGATAGCCAGGAATGAAATTAGGCTCATTTGGCTTAAGCCAATGTTCTGTGACCAACACTGGTTGGTTTTGTTCCTCGAGTAGTATGGTAAATTCATCACGTTTATTTCGGATAGATTGGATGTTTAATAACAGTAAAGATATGTTTAAATTTGAGTTTAATTTTTCCTTCTTATCTGCATGAGTGGAGCTGGTACTAACAAAGAGTGATTATCAGAATCATCTGCAGAGAAGTTGGCTCCAAGTTCACTACACTTGTCCTGGTATAAAATCGAATTTGAATTTGAGCTTCGTGTCACTTGTATTAAATTACATAAACTATTAAAATTTTTACTAAAATCAATCAAGGCAACTCTTAATAACAGCCAATTTATTTAAACCAGAATTATTTAGATACTGAGAATTCCCTTTAAAATGCTTTGAATAGAATTTGTTGCTTAAGTTACTCAAATCAATATTATTGTAGAATTGCTTTAATTTAGTGGAATAATTTATTAAATTTTGATTCTGCGACTGGGCTGCATTGATTGATTTAAAATTATCATACTTAGCAGGAAACGTACAAACAATTAAATTAGTGTAGAAACATTTGTTTGCTAACAGAGTAATATCATGCAGCCAAATTGTTGAGTTAGTTGGTTTTATTAAAGTTATTACGTAATCGTGATGAGAAAAATCCTTAATATAACAGTCTGCACTTTCCACTATTTGCCTAAAAGAAGCATTGGGTTTCGAGGCCAGAGTCAGTATTACAGATTCACCTAGCTGTTTTTTTAAAGTCGGGTTGCCAAGTTGGACGTTGTTATTACCTGATTCGACATCGAAATGCTAGTTGAACTCTTCTTAATAAACTCTTCTGGTTTTCCTCCAAAACGTTGTGCCTTGATTGCCATTTTCCTTTCTACCCGAAATATTTGTAATTCCATAATAATTGATCGTTATTCGCCTGTTTTTTTTCCTGCCTATCAAGGGTCTGCTTTTTTTATCAAGAATCCAGTTTACAGTTACGTCGATAGTACGCTTCACTCAAACATACAATTTCCCAAACTGTCTAAAAATGAAATGAAAAATAGACGTAAATTAATAACTTTATCTTTAACCCAGGTTCACCATAACATCGTAGAATGGGGAACTAGGAACCTTGTCATGTTTAGCGCTGGTAAAACACTGTCGTGTTTATTATTTCACAAATTATGCATAATACAAAAATACTTCTGATTCCGTCCAAAAAAGTGTTATTAATTGATGAATCACAAGGAAGCTTGTCTCTCACATCTAGAATATTGGACGATGCAACTTTGTTTTACAGATACTACCATCGATTCTGATCTGACAAACTATCGACCTACATGCATGCCTTTACCGTCCAACTGCAAAGACCAAGAGCCTCCTACTTTATGAGCTTTTTTATTCCAATTCACAGTTTCTCCAATATGGAATCTGTTACCAGTAAAGGTCTTTCCTTCTTTCCCTAATTTAAAAATATTTAAATTCCGCATTATTAAACTCCCCTCAGTTCAGCAAGCAATCACGACATGGTTATTGAGAACGTTTTGGGAAATAGGTATATTTAGGAGTACAAGAGGCATTTCGTATAACAATTTGGCATCAGGTGTTTTTGGGGTTTTTTGACCCCGCTGATTCCGAAAATGATGGTTATCAGACCGGAAAATGAACCGAAAGGCTATAATTTAATATGGCAGCTCATTTTAAAAAGTTGATAAAACCAAATACGACCTTGTCGACATAGGACTCAGCGGATAATATGGAGGCTACTTTTAAAAGACTGCTGATATGTACATATTACATTACTGCTTATATGTACATATTACATTAAAAGGATAATAAAAGTATTCCTGGGGGTTTCCGACATTGCTGAAGCCGAATTTGACATTGACATCGCAAAATAATCAATTGGAAGTTATTCAAGATGGCGGTCAATCTGGCGATTCTTTAAGAAATCTAATGCTGCTCTATACGTATTATTTATATTAAAAATATCTCTGGTGTTCTTCGAAATCGCTGAAACCGATGATTGCGGTTTCAATCAGGCTGGTTAGGCCGTCGGCATTTGAGTGTTTTATAAAGAGGGAAAAACAATTATGAACATATTCATTTTGAAATAGAAAACTAAATTTATTACGTTTTTGATGACAATGGGGGAAAAGTAATCTTTTTATACAATGCAGTTACTACTGTTTAAAAAAAGACGTCATTACCAGTGACACTTCAGTAATGGTGAAAGAACAAGTGCTATTAGACGTGCTATTTAGCGTAGATGCCGGAACAGGACTTCCTTCGGCATCTGCAAGCCTTGTTGGCGAAGCCTGTCTTGCAGCCTAAAATTAGGATGCCTTTGCAGGCTTTTGAAACTGATTCCAGCGTGGTCAGAACCGGAACAAACTTCTCATCCACGTCCTTCCATCCAGTTTGCTTAAGATCCGGCAAGGGAGGATCACGTAAGTGGGCATTTTCCCAAACGCAGCGCTGTAACTAAATATCAAGTTTAAAAGTGAGCATTGAGTCCCTCGTATATTGATAATGACTTGTCAGTATGTGCGGTCAATTCACCTGTCCCAAATTACGATTTGCTTTGTTTATTCCCACACTGCATTCCCGGTTTGTTTCTTGGTATACCAAATGGCAATTTGGCATTTATTATATGACGATTTTAGATCCGGCGAGGTCCAAAACGAATCCAATTGCAACGTTTTGCGCTACGAAATCAGCGGTTAAACTATAATGTAACAGCCCTTTTAAATAATCTTCTCCACTTGTCGCCATCTTGAATTACGTACTTTTGCTTGATTTTTTGCGATGTCAATGTTATATTCAGCCTCGGCGATGTCGAAAACACTTTTAATATTCTTAATATGTATATATCAGCAGTCTTTTAAAAATAACCACTATATTGTCCGCCATCTTGAATTATGGGCTCCCCGTCCATTTTTCGTTCTGGCAACAGTCATTTTTGGATTCAGCGGGGTCGAAAAATATACATACCCTCCTCTTACATGAACTGGAAAGAGTAATTATGAAACGACTTGATTCTTAAAGTTTTTAATGGCAAAGATTAATATACAAAGTAAATCCCAACACGTCTTTGGTCTTTGGCATCGAAAACTTTGAAGACGCGTGACTAAGCTTGAAAAGGACGAACACAGACAACTAAGAATGCTCATTGTTTCATTGATAATTTTCTAATTTTTGTCATTTTTCACAGCTACTAAATTGAATGGAATTTAAAATTAATATTGTGGTTATGCCAACTTGACCATTATCTATTCGACCACTAGAAGCAACGTAATATGTTAAAATTCAAACTACACATTTGTAAAAAGTCCCACGGTTATCCACGACTGAGATGAAGACGAATTCGAATTTGTGTATGCTATGGCAAAGTATAACCTAACAAATCCCAAGAAGCAAGAGGACATATAAAAGCAAGTCCATATGTATTAAGTTCCATGAATTTGGGCAACTTTCAGTTTAAACCTTGGCCATTAGTGCAAGATAATAAATACAAGTTACAATACAGTATAACGCAGTTAGAGATTATGAAACATATAAGCGCTCTAAACACAATTGAAGACCGTTTACCGTTAAAACGAAAAAAACTCCCCTCAACAAATAAAAATAATCTGTTTCTTCTGTAAAAAAAGAAGCTAGATACTAAAGTAGTGGTACTAACTGTATCTGTACATCAGAAAATTCTCCAATCAATAGAACTATGTTAAATTGACACGGGGCAAAGCTATATTTGGAATCTCACAAAATAGCTGAGAGTCTATGACTGTTAAAACCACGTGCTATTTTTATGTTTCATGGCTCTGGTAGGGTAAGTAGCTTTTCCAGTCATGGCAAAATATTCCTCCTACCAAAACAGCTCTTACACAACATGTAAAAAAGGCAGTATAAGGAGGGTATGTGTGGGGCAAAATACACAATACAGATCCTGAGTTAACTTCGCCAACCAGCTGGTCTGCTCTACCAGATGCACTGAAAAGATGCTTTGAACTAATTTCATGCAAGTTTAAAGGAACAAAGGTGAAAATGTAAAAAGTCTAATCTTCTGTGTACTGCACTGTATGGGTGTAAGAGAGATTCTTAAAATTGTGTATTTTATATTTTTGCATTTAGTTCAAATTTGTTTATCGTGTTTTTATAATTAAAAGTTCTTAGAATTGTTGCCTTCTCTGACGAAAAAAAAATTAATTTAGTTTTAAGTTCTAATTCAGTAGTCTGCCAGATTTTTTGGGGCCTTCCCGCGAAAATTAGCGGTTGCGTTTTAATTAAACAAAATTTTATATGAATGGATATAGATAATAAAGATTCAAAATATATTAGAAAATCCGTTGAATTGAGAGTTTAATAGAAATTATGCTAGATTATCCTCGTTAACGAAAGAAGAACTTAAATATTAATTTATCTGTTTGCAGGAAATTAAAGTGAAAATCATGACAAACTTGTATACAGTTACAGTAACCTTCTGGGCAATAAAATAACTCAATTTCAAAATAAAAATGTAACTACATTAGGTACCTGAAATACAAAGAAAATATTCAGATGATGAAGGAAGTGATAAAACGTCACATCCATATGTAAATATTTTAAGTTCATATTTAAAAACAGATCCCGCAAAGAGTCTTGAATATAAATTTATCTTTATATTTGGATGAGGATGATCCATTTTTATATAATATTTTTACCTAATAACAGTATTAAAATATTCATGATTATAACGTCACTTTTATTAGCGACTGCATAAGAAAATCAGTGTCGAGCTTCGTCAATTAATAATTTGGTACTAATGCCGCCCGGACAAAAAGGCAAATTGCCGCCTCTTAAATTATAATATATATTATTTGAAAGAAAAATCACGAAACTTAAAATTAACAGTTAAATAGTACAAAATTAAAAATTTTTTTAATTATATTGCAAAAATATATTACACAAACAAAAAACTT
The DNA here is from genome assembly GCA_030620095.1 of Kuschelorhynchus macadamiae. Lineage (NCBI taxonomy): Eukaryota > Metazoa > Arthropoda > Insecta > Coleoptera > Curculionidae > Kuschelorhynchus > Kuschelorhynchus macadamiae. The sequence continues at coordinate 2,261,241 of JAUTXW010000772.1, read as the reverse complement.
ATATTTTATAAAAACTAAACAAAAGCAATATAAAGTTCTAGTAGTAGTACTACTAAAGCTACAGGAAACATTTTTTTATCACTTTTGGTTCTGGTTTTTAAATCGGATATATTATATATGAATTTGTAACTAAGTTGATTAAATCTAGCATCTAATGCATTTAGTATTTGCGAACTCGAACTGATATTTTTCTTTGGGATCTTCGACCGATTGATCTGTTTGAGTTGTTTTTTTTTCTTCTTACGCGGTGTCGTGGTACTGTTGATTCAAAATTAGCCTCAACATCAGTTTCGACAGCCAGTTTTTAAGCATCAACAATAATTTCATTGAATGATTTATTCGATCGAACATCTTTAAAGAATTTTTTGCAACTTTGCAAAAGATCAAGGGCAGATGCTAAATCAAAATCTTTTTTGTGTATCAACTTACTAATTGGATTAATGCAATTTAATATTTTATACCATATAACTACTGAACACACAAACTTAAACTGTTTAATAAAATTTAATAAACTCGAAGCTTCATCTCTTATTAAATTATTAAGTTTCTGATTTTTATAAATGATAAGCAACGCGTCGGATACATCTCCCACGTGAAATCTTAAATGTTTGAAGACTTTTAAGGCTTCTATCCTACACTACAAAGTAGAAAAAAATAAATATATTTTTGGACCATATTGAAGAAATTTGCGGCATTCAAGGACGCTTTTGACATATTATTAACCACTGGCTACTTTACGGAACGTAGAATGATCGCGAATTTAATTTTTTTATTCTAGATTGTACTTCTGCTTGATTTCCTTTCATATTGGCACTGTTGTCATATCCCTGCCCTCTAATATCTTCCAAATTTAAACCCATATCATTAAGTTATTTAACTATAATTTCAAACCGTTGTTATTCTGCGGATCTTTCAACTGGAAGAAAGCCCAGTCAGTTTTCATTAATTTTAATTTCAACTTCACTGGAATCAGATGTATTTAGTGAAAGATACCTGACTCCTGACTGCAAGAGTCATTTGCTCTACCTTACTAATGTCAGAAATGCAATTTATTACAAATTATTGAATAATATTTAGCTTTTTTATTTCACTAATAATATGGACTTTTACACTTTGATACAGGAGGTCTATTATTTCGTTTTGCATATTTTTCCTCAGAGAGTGAGCTTTAGTCTCCTCTTTTTTTAAACACTCTACGCACGTGTTCTTCCATTATTGGATCAAATTAAGATAAAAGCTCAACTATTTTGAAAAAGTTGCCGTTATTATGCTCAAAAAACTTATCATTTGTACTTTGCAATACAACTTTTACCAAACATTTTAATGATTGCTACAAATCTTAAATGCCCCTGATACCAATGGTTTGTTTCAGCTTTAAAATATTTTTGGGCAGCCGCATATATATTGTTACAACACTTTAGCCTTTGACTTAGTTCTAACCATGTTTTTCGTGCTTAAATATGATTTTTGGAAATTTCATGGTTTTTTATTGTGTTATTAAGGTGCTTTAAACTTTTAGAACCCTCTTTTGAAACGAAACTTACAACACAGCAGAAAATTTTGCAGCAAAAGCAGTATGCACTGTTTTTTGAAATCTAGTATACTAGGCCAGTCTCTAACAACTTGCTCTCCGTTGCTTAATATTGTTTTATAGTAATTTGCGCTAAATTTTCGCCCGTGTCATCAAAAGGAAATTCTTTCAGCATCTCCTAAAATTGTTGGCGGTTGGTTTTAATACAGGTTTTAATACAGGTTCATTTGGTGGCGGAGTGGTGCCAATTTCCGTTAGTTTAGGAATATCGTCCGTTTGTTGATCATCGTCACTCTCTGACGATTCTGTATTCTTGTTTGTAGCCAAAGTTGATGGTGGATCAGCGGAGTCGCCATTTTTCTTGTAATAGCAGTAGCAGGCGTATCCTGTAAATATTTTTTAAAGCACCAGCTTGGGGCTCCTTTTCCTGCCGTCGCCTTTTGTACTGGTAACCAGACAGTTTTCTTTGTCCGTCAGCGTTAGACATTAAACAATATAAAATAATAGTTATTTATGTAACAAGAACGGTTTTCTGATATGAGTTTGGGAAATCCGAACGATTGTCAAAAAACGATTTTTACTCACAAGTTGCATACATTTTTTTTTTCTACGAACGCAATTTAATTTAAAAAGGCATGTTGACTATACTTTTTAATGTTGCATCACAACATAAGTAGAAAAGCTAATTACTCTGACAGAAGTGACAAGATTAAAAGCTCGAACTGGCTAATTATGATTTTTTAGTTATTTCTTTTCGTCGATGCGTAAAAAAATCATTAAGCCTTCATTGTGGCACCGGCGGTATCCAAGTCAAAATGACAAAAAAAGTTGAAAAATGCTATAAACGCTCAGTTTAGAAATTGTGTAGAGGGTGTTCAATTTATAATTTTGCGGGATAACTTCGTTAATAATAAAATGCGATTTGCGTAATACTGTACTACTTTTTTTGTAAAATGAAAGATGGTACAAATAAAATGTTTGCAGCTCCCTTAGTTTCTGATATACAGGGGATTATGTAAAAATAGCCCAAACCATAACTCAAAAATGTGTAATTTTATATAAAAAGTCTAATACAAAAATTTGTCGGCTTTTTCTTCGCAACACGATAACGAACTCAGCTTATGAATACGAAGTTTCGTATCCGGGGCATCATCATTAACTTTATTTTATTAAATACGGTCATGGATTTTTTATTTCATTTTTTTGAATTCTATAACCTTCTAACATAAACATAAAAACAATTGAATATCGTTTCCGGTTTCCCCGGAAATGACCGCGACTTCGTTATTTTCAATAGAACACCTTGTATATTTTATGTTTTTTGAACTCTCTTAACAATTCTAAAAAATTTTTGTATAACATATCCTGTGTCTAGAATGTACAGTTTTGCAAATAAAGACACTTAAAAGTGTGCTATAATTTCCACTTAGTTGTATTTTATGGAAAACGGAGTAGGCCAGGATACAAACAATCACTGTTATTTACTTTTTATTAAAGCCTCCATCCAACAAAATGTCAAAAAATACAATGTTCCGAATTTAAAAAAAAATGTGTTTTTCACAAATCGATTTTTGTTTTGATCAGACCCTGTACCATAACGGGTCAACTGACTATTTTTCGCTTTGGATAAATATTAACATCATAAAGATAGGGTACCTAATTTTCAATTTTGCAGTTGTTTATGAAAGTTAAGGTAATGATAACTTAAACAAGTGTGATAACTACCTCTATAAACAAAGTTTTGCTGAAATTAAAATAATCATATTAGCCTTGACAGAGGTTGCTATGGTTTTAAAAAAAAAATTGAATTTTAACAAGTAACTTTTATCACTTTTGGGCTTGGCAGATTGTTGAACTTTTTGAAAATTTTCGTGCTTTATTTCTTGTCTCTATTGGTGTAGACTAAAAGTTCTTTGTAATCTCTTTAAAATAGCAAGTTTTACAAGGGCAGAACAAATAGATATGCTTCTCGTTTATGGCGAGTACTGGCAAAATAATAGTGAGGCTCAAACACTTTACACAAAGTGTTTGAGCCGACAGAAACCAACCCTGCTATTTTCCGTGGCTAGTTCAACATTTGAAAACAGTTCCCAAAAATGAAAATGAATAAATAAACGTTCTGGCATGTGTGAATGCTGATCCAAGTATTTCTACTCGCCAAATTGAAAGTGAAGTTGGAGTTAACAGAGAAAGTGCAAGGAACATTTCGAGGAAACATAAGTACAAGCCCTACAAATACCAAATCCACCAACACTTGGGTGTTAATGACTTTACTCGGCGAGTTGAATATTGCCGATGGTTTATGGAAAATTCTAACCATAATAATAACTTTAATATATTAATATTATTTTCGGATAAGTTTCGCTTCACGAATCTGGGAATGCTCAACAGGAACAACGTAAGATATTGGGCAAATGAAAATCAACATTTATTTAGAGAAGGATCTTTCCAAGAACGCTTTGGTGTTAAGGAACGAGAATTGTAGGCCCAATATTTTTTAATGGGTCCCTTACAGCACAAACTTATTTGAACTTTCTAGAAACAACAGTTACGGATTTTTTGGACAATTTACCTCTTGCAGAAATTCCCAACATCTACTTTCAACTAGATGGTGCACCGGCCCATAATGCTCGAATTTGTGTAAATTATTTAAATGACATCATCGGGGACCAATGGATAGGAACGAATGGACCTGTCAGGTGGCCAACACGTTCGCCTGATTTGATACCTTTACATTTTTTCTTCTGGGGTCATATCAAAGAAAAAGTCTATTTAACTCAACCTGAAAATTTGGACATTTTATTAGTATAACTCAAAAAGAAAATGTATTACGGAAAATTGTTGAAAAATATGAGACCTGTATTGAACAAGAAGGTCGTGTTTTTGAAAGTCTTAATTATGATTAAGTACGTTCTTTTTTCTTTTCTTTTATTATTAGTTAATATTAATCATCTAGAGACTCTATTCGGACGCGAGAAAGCTTCGAAAATGCCAAATGTGATTTTGGCGAAACGTCCGCAAAACTGTTCTTTTCAGAACGACAGTAGTGAACGGATGTACATCAAAATTCCAAATGTTTTTGGCGGAATGAAAACACATTATATATATATATATATATATATATATATATATATATATATATATATATATTATATATATATATATATATATATATATATATATATATATATATATATGATTTTATCCACTCTCGCCCGGGTAAATTATTGTGGAAAATTTTGACTATATATATATATATATATATATATATATATATATATATATATATATATATATATATATATATATATATATATATATATATATATATATATATATATATATATATATATATATATATATGTATATTATGAATGATACTACTAGAAAAATAAAATTCATATTTTTTTTATTTTATGTATGACATCCTTGTCCATGTACCTGATATCTGATCCAATCTAACAAATCCAGTAATCTTACAGTAATATAGTAAATCGCAGTTATGATAAGACTAATTTAGGATGTAGATAAAATTTGATGAATTAATTAAGCTTGTCAAGGGAACAAATTACTTATAAAACGAGATAACTTTACAAAATTACTATATATTTGATATTTCAAAAATGTAATATACTTTCTAAAGGAGTAATGATCGGACAAAACGCGGCAAATACACAGATACACATTGTTGTGACCCCATTATTTTATAGTCATTTTATTTGTGAATAGTCTTAAGTATTATATATTCATTAGTCTAGAGATAGTTTGACACATAAATGCAATATTTAGACATACATTATATTTTGGCGGAACCTTCCGACAAAAGCTGCTTTAATCGTCGTTTATTGCAAGGGAAATTCTAAGTAAACAATATTTATTTTAAATTCTACTTCAAATTCTATTTTATGCACGTTCTTCCGCCCCAAATATTATTATACCCGAAAAAACCTATCATAAACTCATTTACACTATGTCGATAAAGCTTGGGAAGGTTCAGCTATAAAAACATTAAAAGAAACCATTGTAGTACAGTAAGCAGTGGCGTAGCAAATACTCCCCAAATTACTTTTATAGACACCTTTTTTAATCAATTTTACAGATACGCCACTGCATCTCAAATTAGGGAATTCATATAAAAATAAGTTCTAGGTAGTCAGTATAGAGCAGGTCAGTCATTATGTCAGTACTATATTGTCAGTAGAATTAAGTCAGTAGACACAGTAAGAGTAAAGATTTGTTAGAAGTAAGAAGTGTCCCTCTTGTACAGAAGATAATAGAGAGATTTGAAACAAGTTGAAGTGTTTACATTTACTACCAGTGCTAATACACAATACTAAAATTATTAAATCATAACAGTGGTGGCATTCGGCGAGTAATAAAAATATTAAAACATAACATTGTAGAATGTTTTAGGAGTAATACTCTTATACAAGGGTAATACTATGATAAATTCACTAACATTCGAGAAAGAAATTATGTTACTTAGTATAGAGTTCACTGGAAATTATTTAGGAAAAAATGTTTATTTATAAAATATTATTATTTCAGTAAAATGGAAATCAACAAAAATCCATGGGAGGGAAAAACAAACTAATGACTAAACAAAAAGTCACCCCTTTTGTATTGTATTATAATCATAACTAAGTATCATCAAAACAACAAGAACTTATACCTAAAAAAAGGTCATGCCTTTTGTACTTAATCTCAGTAAAGTAGTTTATAGCGCGCTTTGCTTGTTTGTAAACTCGTTTCTCATAATAATACACACATGCTGGCTTAAGCCAACGCAACCAAAATTTAAGAATATAAACAAAGTTTACAGAATTAAATATATTATATTTAATTCTAGTGGTATAAATCTAAATAGGTAGATATATAATTTAATAATAATCGATTATTTCATTTTAGCTCAAGGCAGCCATTGTAGATGATAATCTCGAAACTCTTCATGAAGTGTCTGTCATTTTTGAGAGTGATCTCCCTGAATTTCGTTCACAAGGTGGAGCCATTGTCGACAAATATGATTCACATTATATTACAGGTAAGCAGGATCTCCCATAAGGCTGAGTAGGCTGAAGCCTAGAGCCCCATAAAAATAATTTATTTGTTTAAACAAAAATAAATCTATAATCATTTACGCCAATCATATCTCTCGCTAGATCTCATCTCTTCGCAAGTGTATGATGCTGATAAATCGGGTTTATGTTTGCATGTTTTGCCGAACAAAACATTTGTGTCATCTGAAGAGGCTTCTGCTCTTGGTAGAAAAATCAGTTAGAAAAGGATCACATTTTTACCTCGCGCAAATGTCTGGTTTACTTAGTACGAATCTTTCAGTTATAGGAAAGTTACAAATGCCAAAAAAGTGCAGGGATAACCGAAGATATGTTTCTAAGGTGGTTTAGTAAGTACTGAGAAAATGGCTGAAAGAACACATCCTCCCTCAATAGGGGCTTTTACTTCTTGACCATGTTTCTCCACCCCAAATTCCACGGCTTTGTTACTATCCATGGACCAGAATGTGATACTTTGTTAAGCAACCTTAGAAGAAGCTTCTCCACTCAGTGTCAAAGGATCAATTAATAGAGAAAACATTAAAATAATTCAACATACAAGATGTATTTTCGTTGGCAGAATCTTGGAATAAACTTCCTACCTCAACAATAGTTTCTTTTTGGAAAAATATATGGACCGATATCGACAGAATACCAGTAGAAACTTCAGAAGACAATACGATTGAAGACATTCCATGTACTCAAGAAATGTTGGAAAATATAGCTAGCCAAAGACACTATAATTAGCGTAAAGCACTTACGTAATTGGTGTGATGGATCGACGATGAAGAGAACGTCTTTTAAAATCTTTCGGATGAAAAAATTATTCGCCAAAGCTGTTCTACAGAGACACAGCAAGATGATATCGATGATGATGAACCAGTCAAACGTGAAACCGTTTCATTCAAAGGTGCTATCAAAAGATACTACAATGGGCGGAAGAAAATAGTTCCTCCAGTAGGGAAACTCTACTTTTAAGAAGAATGGGAGGCTCTGCCTTAATACAATCCTACCTACAAAGAAAGCCAAAGAAGATTGAGGACTATTTTTCACCTACATAGAGAATATTATATCCCACATTATTATTTGAACGTTTTTAATATTATGATGTTATGTATCTGTGTATTAAAATATGTTTATTTATATCGGTATTTCTGTTAAAATATGCCGGATTATAAAGGGATCGAATGAAGTACCTTGTAATCCGACAAATTCACTAATCCGACAATTTACTGTATTTACATTGTGCGATGTGCGGTGCGCGTTGTAGACACACCTTAAGAATTCGTTATTAGCAAACATTAGCATGCCAGACAAGAATACCATACAATATGGAGCCTTGTATACCTACTACTTGTGATTGGTTGATATCCTTATGGGTCTATGCTATGATATTATGTGTGTATTGACTTTAATATACTATACAAAGTGGTGGTTTCTGTTTTGAATAACGCATTTGCATCATACAAATTATTGCATTGACACTAGGGTGTTCATCTATTATAAAATAAAACGGCTTTTATTGTGTGTAATTTTAAAAGATGGGTTTGTTATTATTAATAAATTTATTTGGTGATGTAGTATCTTTTTTGGACAAGATTTTTTTGTTTGTTTAAATATAACCTTGAACTGGAGATCTCGTCCAAACTGAATTTTTTTTATTTATCTTATCTTGTAATAGTGAAGAATGTAATCACTATCTAAACCATAAAATGCAATGTTGTAGGCATTTAAAAATAAATTCAATAAGGTACTTCCACCGAAACATTTTCTCCGCTTCGCCATCGCATCGCGTAAATCAAATTCAAATTGGTTATAAATCTTATCGCGGTACTTAATTAACATCCTTAATGTCTACCTATAAAAATTTGTTTTAGAGAAATGTTGTATATTGAATGTTTTCAATTTAAGACTTACTTAGATATTGTATGTTTCGTTTTCAAAATGTTGAAGATAGTTCTTGAAAACAGTGATTCAAATTTACTTAATACTACCTATATCAAGCGGCGCGAAGCTGCGAGTTCTTTTTCGAAAATGACCTACACGATAAATAAATACAGGTCAACAATGTCGGATGAAAGCTAAATAACTTATCTACACTGTGAGTTGAAAACGATATGATAATATCCATATTATAGTATTATAAAAGGATTCGCCAGTACGTCTTGGTAAAATGCGAATAATTTTACTTTATTTTTGTTAAGAATTTTGTATTCAAAAACGTTTGCTAATTTTGTAATACATTATCTGCTCTAAAATTATTCATCTTTCTCTTTTTGGTTGTAGTCTCTCAATACGCAAATTAAGGTTTTCATAATCATGAGGGGGTCCCAAGATTTCAGTTAGCCTAGGGCTCCCGAAAACCACGATCTGCCACTGCAGGTAAACTTTTCTACATATTGTTGGATTGTAGTAAATAATGAGGCAGTTTTCTTTTAGTATTAAAATGCTATTTCTAAAGCAGAGTTGTGCCTTAGACTATGCAATGTATTCTACTCGTCTACATGATGTTTTTCGCGTAGAGTGTGCAAATAACAACAATTTTTAATATATTTTTCGAACTATTATTAGCGTCTCCTTTCTGCTACCAGGGCTAAGCTGGATGAGACGTACAGCTTAACGTGGGCTCCGAACTACGGTCCTCGATCACTCTTTCGATCACCGGCCCACATTGCAGCTTCGAGCTGCCCACTATCGGGTTACGGTGCACCCTTTATTTAATCTTTATCAGGTGATTCATAGACTGACGAAGGATTTATCTGCATCAACTACCTCTACCCACACCATGTGATATCCGACCAGTAACCGGCTAAAAGGGAATGGCGCATAATGTAGTTACGTTTTAAACTTGTATCGGTTTTTCCCTCTAACCACAAGTATCCGAACGTAACAATACCATACTCAGATGGTTGAAAAAGCGCTTAAGATAATAAAACAATTATCTCGCTTACGATGTTTAGTCGAGAACACATCGAAATACACGTGGAAGCACTAACCTTACAATAACAGTTGCTATATTATTGTTCGTCCAAATAAAAAGAAGAGTACGTGTTGCAGTACACAATAATGTTCAAGATGCTCCGACAGTTCCTTAAAAAAATACACATTGAATATGAAAAAGTAGCGACAAATGCACTTAAAGAAGTATTACCATTAATAAAATAATACAATTTCCACTTTAATCAGGCTCTAGAATAAAGAGTGCAAGAGATAAGACTAATTAGAGCTTCCAAAGAAAAGGAAGATACCAGTAATTATGTTGGCATGTATCCAGCCCTAGCACATTTATCAGAGCATACATTATCAGTTTCATGCAGACGTCCGCTTGAACAAATTGAATTATTATCAGTCAACTAGTTGAGAGACGAATACAACTAGCGCCAAAACTTAAAACAACAAAGCCACAAGAGAAGCAAAATCGACATTTGTGCTTAGAGAACATCCGAATTCTTCGCCGGATTTGATACTCTTTTACCACGGAGCACCATATAGCCGCCTATGGCGGAACTCAAGACTAATTAAATCGAAAGTAGAACCCAACTCTAGTGTTATGAGTTTTGCCGTAAGTGGCTATATGATGCTCCGTGGTAATAGAGAAGATTTCGGATTTTCTCTTGGTAACCACAAATTGCCGGTATATATATGTATATATATATATATATATATATATATATATTATATATATATATATATATATATATATATATATATATATATATATATATATATATATATATATATATATATATATATATATATATATATATATATATATATATATATATATATATATATATATATATATATATATATATATATATATATATATATATATATATATATATATATATATATATATATATATATATATATATATATATATATATATATATATATATATATATATATATATATATATATAGCAACTTCTTTAAGTAATTCCAAAAGACCAAACAAAATATCAGTCACAAGAGATATGTGTAATCGTTGAAAATTTTTCAAATGAGAAAAAATATTTACTTACCATTAGGAGGAGAATTGGAGAATATTGTAAAAAATGTATCTTTGGTACTATAATTTTCATTTCGTGATATACAGATCAGAGCTGTGAAAGTTACTTCAAAAAAATATCTAGTTACTTTCTGAAAAATGTAACTAGATACTAGTCATGTAATGAAAAGTATTTTCTAGTTCTTCCTTACTTTCTAAAAGTAACTAGATATTTCAACTAAGTTACTTTGAGAGTAACTAGTTACTTTAAAAGTTAATAATTACTTTTGAAAAATAACTGGTTACTAGTAACTATTTACTTTTAAAATAACTAGTTACATTTTAAGAGTATTAAGTTATTTTCAAGTTAACGTGGTTAAAATACCTAGTTCAATGTCAAGTTACTTTGGAATGACTCCCTTACTTCGGAAGCAACTAGTTTTTCGTTTTACCGCTGTTGTAGGAGTAAATGGTCATATATATATATATATATATATATATATATATATATATATATATATATATATATATATATATATATTATATATACAATTACTTTATTTTTTGAATATTTAAATTTTTATGTGTTCCAGATTTTTTTAAATATGTTACACTTCTTAGGAAACACAACTACCTGTGTATTCTACGCCGCTCCAGCTGACCCAGTTGAGTGTTTATGGTTTTATTTACAGAGGTGATACCACAGTAACTTCTGGGCTTCGTGAACTCCCAAAAGATAAAAAAGACGAATAAATCGGCTTCTTATATAGCTCATTATTCAAGGTCTGATTTGTGAATTATAAAATATATACAAGTTAGTAGGAAAAAGTACTTTCGACTTTCAAAAACTGCAGGTTTTTGGCAGCTGCCGTAGCATCTCACGCGATGAATTGTGCCGGTTGATGTATGCGATCTCAACTAGGTTAAATACATTTTTGTTTCAAAAAGGTAATTATTTATTTGAACGATGTGGGTGTTGGGGCATAATGACACATGACCGTACTTTGGTCTTAATAGTGTTTCAGTATTTAACACAGGACGCCCTACGTCGGCCTAGATACAGGTTTCGTGGGTTGCAGGCACTGGTACAATGCACTGAGTAGAAATATTTTTTCCATAAGAATTTTAGTTTAATTTTGTGCTATGTAATGTATAGTTTATGATTTTTAGACAAAAAATCGATATGTATTTTCTTTTAGCTCCTATAATGATGTGGGTAAAAGCGTTTGACATCTTGATGGACAGAATCATTATGGCCGGGGCTGACTTTTCAAAAATCGCGGCAGTTAGTGGTACAGCTCAGGTATGAGGTAAAGTTTTTTCTTTATATCTAAAGGTCCTAAAATACTAATTTTAGTCTTTCACAATGGACTATTAATGAGCAACAAAATTTCCAGTTTCGGTCACGAATTTACAAATGATTCATTCGAAGTGCTAGAGCTTTAAAGATCGTGTTCGGAAAAACCACTTTCTTTTTGTAATTGTATTATTTTTGCATTATATAAAACTATTGTTTTTCCAGAATTTATCTCTTTTTAATTTTTATCACTTTTCTTATTAATCTTGCGACTAAATAGCATAAAATAAAACAAATGTGGTCTGTAATCTTGACGGTCGTTGCCGTTAGTCAATATTATTTTTAATAGTTTTTTATTATGTTTATTGTCGTCGTTCTAGAAATGATTAAACCAATAGCTTATTTTTAGCAACATGGGTCTGTCTACTGGCAGAAAGGAGCTGAAGAAACTTTGAAACAATTAGATCCAAGTCAGTTTCTGCATGAGCAGCTATCACACAGTTTTTCAGTGACAAACTGTCCTATTTGGATGGACTCTACTACCACGAATCAGTGCAAAAAACTGGAACAAGCTGTAGGAGGACCGGAGGTAAGGATATTCATACGGCCAGGTACCTGCGATTAATGACGGTTAATATTGTTTTATTAAATTGCCTGTAATTTTTTCCGGATTATATTTTTTGTTCATAGATAAAAGACGTAACTCTCAATCATGAATCCGAAATTTTCCTTATACGAATAAGAAAGCTTTAAACTAAAGTTTAAATTTGGGTTTAAGTTTTTGGCTAAATGATACAAATTGTCGTTGATTGTGCGATATCAGTTACTTCTATATGTAATTGAAGGATAAAGATTGGTCTGAACTCTGATACATTTTTGTGTTTTTTTTTCGTTAATCTTATTTACTTGGGTTGTGATCCAATCCAACAATAAATATATCGTTTATATGTAAAGAATACTATATAAAGTCTTCGGGAGTGTAGGAACGAAATTTTTGATGTAATTCATGTTTTAAAAAAGCAATGAATGCTTGTATTAAAAAAACTGTGTTTTCAAAAAAAGCTGTAATACTCCGATACAATTATTTTAAGTGAAAGGACAATCAACAATAAATTATAGCATTTTTGATTTTTTACAACATTCTGTTCGCTCGGAAGGTATGGATATAATTGTTGCATCATCATTCCTATTATCTGTATAATCCACATTTTTCAAACATTTTACTGGTGCTCCGAAACTATCATAGATATAAAAAGTAAAACCATAGAAAAAAATGCATTAAATCATGGGTCAATGTTTTATTGCTTCATTCAAAGAGTTCCTGGTACTATAAAAATAGTTTAATTAATTTTTTTAAATTACCGTCAACACTTGTATAAATTCGTCTAGGTGAGAAATCACGGAGTGCCACTGCTCCTCCTCACCCTTTTCTCTCTATATACCCCCGAAATTCCTATTGCCAAGTCAAACAAATTAATTTTTTTTGGGTTTTATACCGTTTCAGGAATTAGCAAGAATTACTGGATCAAGAGCATATGAAAGATATACTGGTTCACAAATAATGAAAATCTATCAAACTAGGCCAGACGCATACAAAAATACAGAGGTAAGCAAAAGTTTGATTCAATAACGCTAAAAAATAAAAAATATTACTAGAATTTTATTAAATTACAATTCACTAAATTTGGCGTAATTTGACGGCGGCCTCAGTTCTAGCTGTATATAACACGCACTTAAAAGAATTAATCAGCTGCTAAATGCACTAGTTCATTTTTTGGCGAATATAAAAACTTTTATCATATTCACAAGTTCAATTAGACAACGTTTTAAAATTCGAGTGGATAATATACTGTTTTAAATGTCAAGATGGCAGTTCGGGGCACTTTTTTGTAGTAAGAAGAGCCCAAAAAGTTCTATTCAACTTTAGTTTCCCGGTCATGTAATTACCTGTTTCAAAATACTGGACATAAATATGAGGTAAATGAAAATCCTGAAACTTAAAAATTGAAGTATTTTATTTCTCACGCTATCCTGAATTGAAATATATATTAAATTATTTCAAGTTTATTTGATAATCTAAACACCCTGTAAATAGAAATATACCACGCTCAGCTCACATACTGATAAGAACATCTTAGTTTAGGATATGGAGAGGATTGCTGAAGTTCACGTCGCATGTCCACCAAATGCAAATATAAAATCAACCGTTTATAAATGAAAAGAACCGTCCCAGGGCCCTATTTTGCTAATTTCTTTAAGTTACTTGTTTAAGTCATATATCCATAGAGTGGACCAAAAAAGTTTCGGGGAAGAAAATTGTGACGTATTACACTTTTATACTCTTATACTTAGGTATTATTTTAGTCTAAGAATATTCTACCAATCTTTTAAGTGTACAAAAATAATTTGAATTATTATTTATTAAGCGTAGTGGGCCATGAATATTTTTCTGAAAGTTTTGCGTGAAAGTTAAAAGCATTTAAGAATTCTTATTTTCTTACTTTCCTCCTATAAAGGCCGAGCCCAAGTCATTCAAAAATGTATAACATGTTTTTTTCGTTTTTCTCATTGTTACAGTTGCTGAAAATTAATTTTAATTTTTATTACTTATAACTAAAATATGTATTTATTTTAAAATTACATTTATCGGTTTTTAAATAAACAAATTAGAAAAATATAACGAAATATGTAAATCCTTTTCTTTTTATTTTTGCTTGAACCAAGTATACCAAATCGTTTCTCAGAGGCCAGACTTTTTGATTTACATTTAAATTGCGCCGTGGTATCATTGGTTTTTGAACGAGGCGGCTGGGTGATAGTGTGCCTCATGCAAAAATGAATGATTTTCCATTTTTCTGAGAAATTTAAATATTCCTCACTGTCAAAATCGGACTATTTTCTGAGATAATTTTTTCAATCAGACATTCACAATCTCTCTATTCCTCAAATTGATCATCTTTTTGTGTCTATGTGAAGATAAGAACCTGTAAATTCAGTAAAAATAGATTGCGCGGAAAAAGCTTCAGCAGCTGCTTTACTTGCAAGCTGCCACATATGCTCAGTTTGCATTCAGGTAAATACTAATGGCACATGTTGTAGCCTTAGATTTCCCCTTTCAAATTCATTTTTAGATATCAAAAATTATTTTATATTTGGTTCCGGGACGCATTCACAATTTTCAGATCTTTATTATGGCAGGAGATCTTAATGGAAAAAAATGAACTGTAATTTCCGATCGATTTATCTGAGAAGTTATCGTATTTAAGAAAAAAATCATCAAGACCATTTTTGTTTAGGATATCCTCATCTTCATTTTTAACATTACATATTTGCTCTCTTTAAAATATTTTAGCAGATATTGGCAGAAAACAGATTTTTGCAACTTGTTTGCAATTTTGTTGCACTCACAGAGTGTCTAGCAATGTAAGCGTTGGTTAGTTCAAAAGGAAAAGAACCTTAAAAAAGGTACAATTTGAAAAAAATGGTCTGCTCCTTATTTTTTGAAGTTAAAAGGTGGCTCTGTAAACAGAGCCAGTACGGAACTGCTAATCAGCCGTTATCGGAATTCTACTTTCGTAGATTAAATTATGTAAAAAAACTAAAATATTTTTAGAGTTTCGGGAGGGGGGGGGGGGGGGTTTCTCCAGACACCATGGAGGACCCATGGACCTCCCACTGACTATGTGTCTGATTTAATAGTTGTTATAACTATAAAACTCTTCTAGCATTTTTCTGTTGTTACTCTTGAAAGTAACTTATTTATTAGTTATCACTAATGCAATCATGTAAACTAACACAAAATATATATAGAATGTTTTTATAGTAAAATAATAAATATATGAATATTATGTTCAGGTTAATTAGAAAGTAGAGCTATTTTCTGTGAAAACATTTTTTTTGAATTTCTTTAGAATGAATTTATGAAATTTAATGTGAAGGGCAAGGTAAAAAAATATTCAAGAAAAGTGAATTTATAAACGTCAAAATTTCCTTTCATAAATCTTTTTTGGTGCTCTCTGTATACATATAAGAAATAAGGAAAATAGAGACCCTGCCGTCATAACCCTAAGGTTTAAAATATGTTAAAAATTTAATTATTTCATATACAGTGCAGCTCTTTAGTCCCTCTTTGTATTTGTTTGAAATAGTCAAGATAAAAAAGTCAAGTAAAGATGAAAAATGATTAAAAAAGATATCAGTATGGCGGCTGAGTGTCACTTTGAAGAAAAAAAATAAATGAAAAGGGTGTAGCACATCTTTTGAAATTTATTGTCAACCTCAGTTCATCCGCAAAATATAGCTATATTAAAATATTGTTAATTTCAAAATGGCGACTATTCGTTAATTCTTCAGAATCTAGATATTTGTAGAGTAAGAATTATTGAAAACTTGAGTATTTTATTCGAGTGATTTTTAATTGAAATTTTCTTACGCGCATAAACTTTTCTTTCCTGTTCTAATTTTAAATAAATTTCATATTATCTCCTTTGCAAAAAATGCACTCATAAGGACATTTTAATTAGGGATCACGTGAGGTATAAAACGAGTGCTTTGATTTTCAAGGATTTTTATAGCAACTTTCATTCCCTCATTCCATTTGATTTTTTTCCTTCAAAATAGTGCCCAAATCACGAAACTTAAAAACAGTATTAATTCTTCTATTGAAACGTGACAAATTATACTTTTGGTTTCCAATAAAAAGCTGGAAACGATTTTATTTCACTTTAGGCATTCTAAATAAGAGAAATATAAGTTTACGACGGTTTCCGAGTGAGCTAAACTTATGGGAGCTAAATAAAAAAACGCGAAATTGGCACTTTTTTCAGTTTTTGACTCATAACTTCTAAAAAAAAGTCCATTCTTACCAAAATTGATTTATACTAAATTCTCCGTCGAACGACCTCCATAAACATTAAATTCCATTCAGAAATGTATCATAATCAGAGGTCAAATACGATAAAAATGTTCCTTTTCGGCATTACGCTCAGTTTCAAATATCTGTGACCTGAAAACAGCTACTCAAAATGAAAAATTTAAAATATAAAGGTTCTAGAGCATTAAATTCTGCTTCCAGGAAACACATAATAGTTTTAAAAGTCTGCTCATTTCCTACGCATAGATACTAAAACTAGTCATAGCGCTCATTTTCCGCTAAGCGGCTCTTCTACAGTCTCACGACGTTTGAAACCAAAATCACCCCCATTCTTCTGAGTAATCGAGTTTCTATTCAATTTGATCTGTAGTTTCTGTAATTCTAGTACCCACTCGAAACCATGAGAGATATCTCTCGGGAACTTGAAGTAACAATTTTCATTTGTTCACACGAGATCAACTTATATAAATTCAATTACTAGTAAATTATTTCTAATGTTGAATTATTAGTTTAAAAAATAGTATGTGATTGACTTTCTGTATGTAGCCTTACTTCACGATTTAACTACACCAAACACGGAAGTCCTACCCGTCATTTGGAATAGCCGTTTTTGAGTCATAGGCGTTTGAAACCCTCTCTTCAGCAGAAATGAAAACATTTGCTTATCTTTTACTGCTGATTCTGTTCAAATCGCTGAATCAAATGTTTAAGTCGATTGTTTGCAGAATGTAATGTTCTTTAATTTTGGTAAAAACGAAATTTTCTATACGGTGCACTTTTTAGATGTTATAAACCAAAAACTGAAAATTTCGCGGATTTTTGGATCCCAAAAGTCTTGCTCATGTCAAAAATTGTCGCAAACTCATATTATTCTTATTTGGGTTGCCTAAAGTGAAATAAAATAAATTAAGTTTTTTTAAAGTTTACATTAGGAGATTCCACAGGCAATGCAATGAAAAATTGCCCGCAGGCATGCGCATAAGTGATTTTGCGATCAGCTATATTTGAATTGCGCCGAATTAGAACCGTCACTAATTTTATTGCAAATAGCACGCAATTTTAGGATGAAATGGGAAGTACCAACATATAAAAATGGTCATTATTATTATTGAGAGGACAATTTGCATATCCACTACATTTTCAGAAACAAAATTCATTTTTCACGACGTTTTTTAACAACACAAAGCTTCAAGCTGATTAAGCTATCAGTCAAAATTGAGTTAATCAGCTGTTTAATGTCATATTTATTTTAGTTGGCACACTTGCTCTTCAAAACGTTACATTCAATTGTTTGCACGATATGTAAATGATTGTGCAAGGGAATTGTTTGTCTGTGCAATACTTTGCATGACATATTTTTGATTGCATAGCATCAAATGTAAACCCCCTTTAAAGAAAATATTTTACTCTGATAATGTCGTTTTAGGCCATATCTCTTGTAAGCAGTTTCATCGCCAGCATACTCCTAGGACGGATAGCACCTATTGACATAACGGACGGATCGGGAATGAATCTCATGGATATTAAAACAAAAATGTGGCATCAACCCCTTCTAGACGCATGTGCACCAGATTTAAGAGAAAAATTACGAGAACCGGTACTGTCTAACACGAATCTCGGAAAAATTTCCAAATATTTCGTAGAAAGATATAATTTTTCACCAGACTGTAGAGTCATAGCTTGTACTGGGGATAATCCAGCTTCTTTGATAGGTAGGTAGTATAGAAACATAAATAAGATCGTTTTTATATTTTCAGACATAAGGTGAATTAAATACCTTAGACTAATACTGTAAGTTAAATACTTAAATTATTTTACATAGGTCAGAAAAATATTATATACAGGGTGCGTCAATAAGGTGTTCGCCTTCGCGGATATCGCTCAAACCAAAAGAAATACAAAAAAGAGTTTTATAGAAAAGTTATAGGACTTAATAATATGAAAATATTTCTTAATAACCTAGATGTCCGAAAAAATATATATTCGGCTATCACGAATACACCATGGGTAATTGTGATTTTTTTCAAAGTGTCATTTATAATTCCCAAAATATCATAAAAAATAAAAATTAAATAAAAATCAATTGCTTAACAACGAAGCACTTAAATTTAAGAAACCAAATATCGCTGTAAAGCTTTCCTTTTGCTGAATAAAATGGTGAAAATATACAGGGTGTACTATTTAAGAAAGTACATTTTATTTATTACATATTTTTTGGGAGACATGGGATAGTACAAAATATTTTTACTTTATACCCCTTATTAAACCCTATAACTTTTCAATAAAACTTCTTTAGTATCTCTTTTGGTTTGGACGATATTGGAGACGAACACCTTATTGACGCCACCGGTATAATAGGCATTTTTTATAAATGTGTATAAGGAAATTAACTTCGCGAATTGTTTAAGTGTATCTAAATAATATTAATTTCCTAAAAACCATCCAAAAATAATTGAGAAAAATATATAAAGTGTCAAAAAATGTTTCCTTTTATGTCAAAATCGGTCGAAAAAAATTATCTCTCTGTATTTTGATACGTGTCGCGATTATTTCGGAAACTAATCAACGCTTTTGTTGATTAGTTTCCGAGGTAATCGCAAAAATATCTTAAAAATGAGATTTTTTGCAAACCCTGTATGTAATGTGCAAAATGTGTCGCTATGACTTTAAATGTTAACCCAAGAGTGTAAATACATTACTTACCATCATACAGCTAATCTTGTTTCTGTAATGCAGTGAACAATACATGGTATATAACTATATATGTATAAGAGGGGATATAGCTTGTTAGTCATAAACGTCATACAAAAATAGTGAATCCATTTTACAGAAAATATATCGGAATCTATAGAAACAGCACAGGCGCAACAACAGAAGGGACTTTTACCTACTTGATAAATTAATTTGCAATCCTTACAACTAGTCATTGCCAGGCAATGGAAAATAACTGTTAGATAATATTTATTTTTGATGTGAGAAAAAGTATTGTTTCTTTACGTTATATCTATACTAAAAAATAAAATTCAATCTAGCTTTTTTCCACAGTTACAAAACAAATATTTCATGGCCTCCGTTATTTGTGAATATAATTGCCTATCTGGCTGATGCCTCCACCGGCTATCTTAACGGTCATTCGGGATTGTTTAGCTTTTCTTACTAGGTATACAATCAATGACATTTTTGACGTCATTGTATACAATAAACTATTAGTATTTTGTGAATCTGTTTGATACATGATCTTGTGCTATCAAATTGCGGAAGCGAAAGCTTCAAATAGAAAATAAGAGATATGTATAAATAAACCATTTCAGTATTTTTTAATATATTTTGTTGGACCCAAAGAAGAATTTAAGAACAATTACTACCCGCCTAAATTATAAAATGCCTGCTATCCGGTGAATACTAATTTAAAATTTAAACATTCATTGTACTTCGCTGATAAGCTCCTATTGTGTGCGACAGGGCCTGGGCCTGTAGCCCCACTCTTAATCCAGGCCTGTAAATTGTCGCTTTCATTACAAGTACTCGCAGCTGATACTTCGCAAATATACCACTAAACAGATTTATTTTATGTACAAAGAGTTTCTGAAACTATGATAAGTCGTAAAATAAAGTTATCAACTGTTTAAGAGAGGGTATGTTCGCAAGCGCGAGGTGGGAGAAGTAGAAGTCAGCATGGCTCGCGCGGCGGGTACTAATTAATGCTTTTACACCTGATAAATCTCAAAGGAGAGGCTTTCATATAACTTTTAGAAAAATATTTTTCCTTTATGAGGAATAGAGAAGTGTGGCCCAATTTAGTTCGGTAAATAGTCATTTACTTACACATGTTTTTATAGGGCGCCATTTTGTTCCATCATTTTGGATCACTTCCAAAATCGTACCTATGCCACACTTAATTTTTGGCATTAATTTAAAATAAATTGAAAAAGTAATTTTTACATCACATCGTCATTTTGTTCCATCATGTTGAATTCATACCAGTTTACAATTGTATCACATTTAATTTTTGTGCAACACTCGATCGAATAAGATTTAAATTCGTTGATTTTTTAAACATTTTATTTCGCTCTCTTGAATTCGTACCACAAATTTACTAGTTTATCTCTATTCCATACTGAAAGCTTGCACAAATTTTGAAATTAATCTAGTAAGTAGTTTTTTTCAGACTGATTTTTAAATCTTTTATTAGGCCGTCATTTTGTTTTGCTAGCTTGAATTCATATCAAAATGTTACCAGCTTATTCCTATATGACAATTGATTTTCGTGTAACATTTTAACATTTCACTAGGCTGCCATCTTGTTGCGCCATATTGGATTTTCATCAAAATATTACCAGGTCATTCTCATATGATCATATTTGACCAAAATGTGTCTTGTTTAGCCGTCATTTTGTTCCGCTATCTTGAATTCGTACCATAATTATACCAGTTCATCTCTGTACCACAAATAATTATTGCACAAAATTTGAAATCAATCCAGTTAATTCCTACATAGCACACAATTTTTGTACAAGATTTGAAGGAAATTGGACAGGTAGTTCTTTCGTAAGATATTTTTTGACATTCCATTAGGCCGCCATTTTGTTTTGCCGTATTTGATTTTTACGAAAATGTTACCATGTCATCCACATGACCCTTAATTTTTAACCAAAATTTGAAGACAATCGGATATGTAGTTTTCAGCTATGCCGCCAACAGACAGACAGACGAAAAAATCTCGGAGGGCGATTTTTTCACGATTTTACTCTTACGAGGGAAGTACAAATCAATTTTTGGTAGTTTTGGTCAATGTATATATATTTTCAACAATTATATTTCGGATGTTTTTTTTTTTGAAAAATAGCATTATTTAGATACACTTAAATAAGTCGCAGTCATTTTTCCTAAAGCATATCATAAATGATTTTTCAATTCATTGTGGCCAGTATAACATGCGATTATTACGTGGCAGTGACACAGGATCGTCTGCAGCAGTCGTGAACAACCGCGTACAACCAAGTACTGTCGTCTAAACTTGCATGATTGCTTTAAAAGGATTGGCACACTGCAAGTGCCACCAGTCGTTTAATATTTACCAATTTTAACATTAACATTTAAACTTTAAAGCCAAAATATAAAAAAAATGAAAATAGCAGTTACAAAAAACGTGCTGTTTGATTTGTTACTATTACTATTATTACACATACGTATCGTCATGATATTTTAAATGTTAACGTTAGAAATGCGCAACTGACAAATTGTCAAATACCATTTTAGCGTTCACAGTTGTTATGACAACCGCCAAGCGTCGACTAAAAAATTAACATTTTTCAATTTCAAACTGATTGGTATCGCTCCATTGTGCTAGATGGAACGTGATTGATGCAATGTGACGGTTGATTGCAATTAACATACATAAAATGGTATAACTTAAATTGTCGCAGAAAGCGAGAGGTTTTGGGTTCGAGCCCCAGCGAAGACGAGTTAACTTTTTCAATTTCAATTTGACCGAAACGCCGATTAAATAGTTTTGAAAAATTTATAATATTAAAATACAGACAATCAAATGCAACAAAAACTTATATATTATTATCGCCAGGTATGGGACTAACGGATGAATGGCTTGCAGTAAGCTTAGGAACTAGCGACACGGTGTTTTTTTGGCTGACTGAACCTAGACCAGTTCTTGACGGTCATATTTTTTGTAACCCCGTTGACAAAGATGCCTATTTTGGGTTGTTGTGCTTTAAAAACGGATCTTTAACTAGAGAGAGAATACGAAACAATTGCGCAGAAGGATCGTGGGATATTTTCAGTCAATTACTGGAGAGTACACCGAGAGGAAATTTTGGGAATATAGGTAAGTGTACAAATAACCATCTTCTCCATACACGATTTGGGAACTAAACCAGATTTAACAGAATATGATCTAACAGATATAGATCATTCTCTATTCTATGGCGTTACTTTGTTTGAGTCGCCACATCTGGGGGCTATACTTCTCATTTAATTCAGAAATCTGTTTGACTAGCAATCTCTTTAGTTTTCTTGCATATTTTGTGTATGTTTGTGGATTTCATGACATCTAGGTGGCGAAACACTTCCGACGTCCCTGTTCAACGTGATTAAAAAAGCTCTATTCCTCTATATGCTTTTGAATGACAGTTCAAATGTTCAATCCCAAGTAATGTTTTATGGTTTGTAGAACTTACCGTGATATATCGGTTATTTTATTATATAACAATGCGTTTTATTATTAAGTATCTGCAAAATATAACAGCAATATAACCCTTAAAGCGCTTAAATGACAACCCTTCTGTCGATGCTATAAAAGCTAATCACACGTATATTAAAGTATATAGCAATATAACACGGACCTTTAAATCGAATAGGCGATTGATTAAGTAATCTGGTGAAAGCACAGCCACCTACATTAAAAGTCAGCGCATGTACTTTCTTCTAGAGGCGAGTAATCCGGTGATTTTTCGGTAACGTCGTTATCAGTGACCGTGATCACGGTTTATCTAATGTCAAAATATCATTATTATTGCAAACATGCAATTTTCTAGTAGCTGGTTATTAAATCACCGCTACTTTAAACCACGGCGACGCGACATTCTGTTAGTGTTGTATTAAAATAATTTTACTGTAACCGAAAGAAGATTTTTTTGTTTCTGCCACGGAGAATACCTCTGAAATTATATGATCAAAAACAAATGAGTCAAATTAATCCGATATTGATACGTAAGTTTTTTTTGACGGCCATTTTGTAGATTTTGAAAAAATATATACCTACATTTTTATTATTATTGGTTTTTTATATAGAGTATTAGAATTGTCAGATTCTGAATAATAAGTTGTGTTTTTATATATTTTTTTATATTTAAATGTTTTAAATAAATTTAAGAAATCTACTGATATTTTTGTCAATTTCCTGATTCTTTTGGGAAGGGATCTACTGCTAAGGTAAAAATTCATCTGGAATTGTGTAAACTACAGTAGTGCAGTGCAGACCACGGTTGGCGAGACGTATCGCGCCTAATCGACTGCTGATTGCGCAATTCTTCGGTCGCCGTCGCCAGTACAAAATTGAAAATTGATTATTTGAAAATTGATTATTTAGAAGCCTGAAAAAATAAAATCACGGTTCAACGATCGCCGCTACTGTAGTTACCCGTGATTTTGAAATCACGGTGATTAATCACCGGCAGTGAAATATCGCTCACCTCTACTTGCTTCGACTGTCACATTTAGTAGCGTGATTTCATTTCACTCACTATTTGATTTGTTCTTTGGGAACTAAATATGTTTTTGCTGAATGGCATCACTCAACAATATGGACCCTTCGGGTTTTTTTTCTGAATATTATATATTATTGTTTGGAATGTAAAAAATAAATGCCGAGCATAGTTTACTGATAAAATGGCATATTGAACCCCTCCTAAAGTTCAAGCGAAACGGATTAAACGAAAACTGGAACTGGAGAAATTAAAAAATATATGTCTTTTAATTCAACAATCTTACTCCAAAAAATACATATATAGTGATAAAAATGAATCTATACCACTTTTCCGACCATTTTTGCCATCTGCACGGTATTGATGTTGATGTTAATATTATAGTATGCTTTAAGTAAACCACTTTAACGAGGTTTCTATATTCGATACAGTCCTTTTTAAATACAAGGTGTCCCACGGAAAAGTAACACATTTCGCGACTTAATAGCTCGAAAACGACAAATGATATCGAAATGCGGTTTTTACCAAATGGCTGAGATTTGCCCAGTTTGTTCTTACCAATGTTGCCAAATTTTTTCATTTATCCTGGGAGCGCGGAGAAATACCTATTTTTTGGAACTAAATCACTGTTTTATTTTAAATGGGTCACCCTATATATTTTTATGATCTTGGATAGCCTAAGACTTCTTCTTTTCAAAAATACATAGTTTGGGGATATTTGTTTTAAGTTCTTAGATTTTAAAATTAACTTTGTAAATTCTTGCTTTGAACCTAATTTCAAATTTCCTTATTGCAACAAATACCTATTTTTTTGGGGCTAAATTACTGTTTTATTTTAAATGGGACACCCTATACATTTTTATGGTCTTCAATAGCCTGACATTTCGTATTTTCAAAAATATTTGATTTAATATGATATTAATAATATTTATTTTAAGTTCTTAGATTTTAAAATTAACTTTGTAAACTCTTGCATAATAATTAACTTTTCTGTTTACATGAAATATTACTTCGGCTGGCATTATTAATTACGCATTAGGAAATTATCTCGTTAAATCTAGTTGTTTCACATGTGTATCTAGTATCTTTGTTCGTAAACGTGGGGATAATTCGTTGAAATGTTTGAATTTTGTATGCCTTAGATTTAATAATCTTTAAAAGTCGGTCTACTTTTCGACGTCATCCATCGCTATCCATTCTTTGTAGTTATGCGACACCACAACTATCAAGTGTGCTTCGGAACAAAAGTAATTAGACATCGTCCTGTCGACCATTAAAAATAGTAATCACATATGCAGAGACGAAATCAATAACAATATCCAGACGCAGATTTCGTAGGTACAGTACATCAAAAAAATACCCCTTCAGGAAAGTCGATTTTGTTATGGATGCAACTGTTTAGATATACACGCTCTTTGCTCTTTGGAGAGAATCAAGCGACGTGACAATCGAGCAGACGTGCTACTGAACGAAGTCTTAGCTGTAAGGGAAATTTTAAGTAATAATAATTATAAAATATCTATTCGTAAAATGGCCAGCACATTGAGGATGTCGAAAAGTAAAGTAGGTCGACTTCTAAAGATAATTAAATTTAAGGCATACGCTTACGAACAAAGATACTACACATGTGAAACAATTCTAGATTTAACGAGACAATTTCCTAATGCGCAAATAATAATGTCAGACGAAACAACATTTCATTTAAACGGAAAGGTTAAAAAATATAATTGCCGCATATGGGGAGAGGAAAAAGGGATTCGCCAAAAGTAATGTTTGGGGTGCGGTGTCGTCCACCAAGTTGTACGGTTCTTCTTTATGGAGAATACCGTCTTTGGAGCTAACTATACCGATATGTTAGAACTTTTCTTTTATCCGCAGGTTGAAGAAGAAGAGATAATTAATGATATATATTTCCAACAAGATGGCGCCTCAGCGAGTTATTCAAGCATTGGGAGAAATTCATTTTATCGAGTTTTTCCAAACAGGTGGATAAGCTATACCGTGAGCTCCATATTCCCCAGATCTGACGACCCCTTTTTTTCTGTGGGGTTATGTGAAAGAAGCGTGCCTACAATCCTATACCACGAAATTTGGAAGAACTTAAAATTAACATAAGAAATGTTATAGAATTCATTTCACAGGAAATGTTTCAAAACTCATATGGAAATTTTCTCTATAGATTGACTAAGTGTGTGGAAGTTAATGGAGGTCACATAAAACAATTGTTATAGTTTTTATTTATCGTCACGAAAATAAAACTTTTTACCGAGCTTTTTACCTTTTGTTATTTTACTAAATTGTATTTGTAGCAATAAAGAAATTTGAAATTAGGTTCAAAGCAAGAATTTACAAAGTTAATTTTAAAATCTAAAAACTTAAAATAAATATCCTCAAACTATGTATTTTTGAAAAGAAGAGTCAGTGTTGTATGTTACTCGAGCATAATATCAAATAACTTATATAGGAAAGTTATCGAACTTTTGTATTACAGGGTTATACTATGATGTTCAAGAAATTCTTCCATTCCTTAAAGGAGACTTTAGGTATAATAAAACTCAAAGAATAACTAAATTTAGTAGTTTGGAAGTAGAGGTGAGAGCCTGTATAGAAGGACAGTTTGTAGCTAAGAGAGCACATGCGGAGGATTTTGGGTTTAAAGTTGGTAAGAAAAAACAATATTTTATGTGAATTCTGTTGTTTTGCTAATATTTGCATAGTCTTGTTACGTAATACGTAGTACCATTCTTTAAAATGGGTATCACGTCAAGAGTGTAGAGTTAGTAAAACATTTTCAATTTAGAATAATTATATTCCATAATGAGAACTTTTAAATAGAAAAAATAAATTAATATTATTTCAATGCAAGTTTTAAAAGTATAATACAAAAATTATTAATTAATATAAAAATAAACACGCGTATACTCCTAGATTTTCCGATAAACTTAAACGCGTACACTCTTAGATTTTCCTATAAACTTAACTATATATTTTCAGGTAATGGTACAAAGATATTAGCAACAGGTGGTGCATCACAAAATAAAGCTATACTACAGGTTTTGGCAGATGTTTTAGACTCTCCAGTTTATGTCCAGGTAAAATTTTCATTGAGTCCTTGTATAAATTAAAAATAGAACACTTGCTACAAATATCTGCAGGTTTCATCAGTAACATTTAATATAGTTATAATTTTTAAAAATCGGTAAATTCACCTTTACTCAGTACACAATTTATATACACATTTATTATTTAGTAATAACCGCGGGATCCGAAATAATGACAATTAATGCCCACTCGATGCAAAGTAATGTAAGCTATTGCAAGGTAGTGCCAACCACTGCAAACTAATTCAAATAATAATGCACATGCATTTTAGGGATCCCAAATTAAGACCGAGTGTTTCCTTATATTTTCGACCTTTCGGAAACTTTCATTTTTAGAAAAAAAGAACAATCTTAAGTACAAAAGTAGTAGGGTTTTCAGAATCGTCAAAATTATCAAAAAATGGCAACTTCTCTGTTTTTGTTTTTTAATGAAACTACCTTTTTTATTGGGAAGTTTTTTATACTTTTAAAAATAAAAATACGTCTGACTTTTTGTTTCACATAAAAGAAATTTTAGTTAAGAGCTTTAAAGGTTAATCTTTCGATTAATATTTACCTTTATTTAAACATACTCTGTTATTTTTTAAGGTTATATCAAACGTATTGTGTAAAACTAAAGGGTGTGTTATCCCACGAAAAACGTCGTACAGCAATTTATGAAATCATGGAGGCGTATGATTTCGAATGATTTCCAGAGAATTCGTTCGATTATTCGGTCTTAATTTCGGATGTGATTTCGAGGATGATTTCGTAATGTTGCCTGTACAGCTATTTCGCGAGTGAAAAGCTCTTGGGTAAAAAGGTTACGTCATAAACGTTTATATATCGAAAAAAGTTGAAGATCAGTCTAGAAGATTAACCATCCTTGATATCCTACCTCTTTTTCTCAAACAATTCTGGGCACGATTTTAGTTTAGTTTAGTTAAACGCTCAATATCAGATCAGATGACAATCTGTCACTTTTATCAGAAAAACAATATTTTTTTCATGGAATATAAATATAGAAAAAAGACATTATGATAGCGATGGGATTCGAACTTATGTCATTTGAAGCTGTTCCTTAGTTAACTCTATTTTATCCCATTTTCTTTAATTGGACAAACTTTTATCAGTTTGGTGGAGTGGTATGAACGATTCTACGAATTTTTTGTACAGAATTTTTTAGAATAAATCATTATTTCTACCTCATAACTATTTTTCTTGAATAAATTGACATTTTTCGAGTTAATTGCAAACACCTAGACATCAGCTCCCTAAAAACTTGAAGGCTCAAATGTGGGATACTTTTTAGAAATACATTTCGGGCATCAAAATAAAAATCCAAAAAAATTCAGCTTGATCATTTTTTCAAAGTTTTGATCTTTTTTTAAATTAATTTTACTGGGCGGGGAGGCCAAAGGTGCACACCTATACTAAAGCATTTCTAAATAATTTTGTGCAGTGCAACTTTTATGATTTAACACAATTTTTTTTTTGTTATAAACCATTTGAAAACGCAGTGTAATTAATTCGTATTATCTTTTAATAGGAAGCAGCTAATTCAGCCATGTTGGGATCGGCTTATCACGCTAAGCTTGGATTGCTGGGCACCAGCTACAGAGATGTACTCTCGGTGTTGCCGCAGCCACAAAAAGTCTGTGACCCTTACCCGGACGCACAAGAAATTTACGCACCAATGATAGACAGATACAGACAAATTGTAAAAGAGTTAGTAGGAGAAGAGACGTGTAATGCCAAATGTTAACAATAAAATTCTAAGATAGTGGGGGTATAGACATAAGTTGGTTTTAAACATACATCTAGTTCATACTATATTCAACTTTCTGGCTTATAGTATAAAACACTGTAATTAGGGCCGAAAGTTGTAAGTGTACTAAAAAAAGAATACATTTTTTTAAGAAATGTTTTCCTCATTATTATGTATTAATATTTAAAGTTAATATCTTCGGTTATTTGTGGCAGTTTTTTTGTTTACTGTCTGTTCTTAAATATGTAAATGGTCATAATCAGACACTTGATTAATTCCATTGAAGGTTTTATTTTGGAATACGTGCAGATAGTACTATTGGATACAGAGTGTCTCAAATTCTATTATATAAGTTGCATAGAAACTTGGGTAAAATATAGTGTGTCC
The DNA here is from genome assembly GCA_030620095.1 of Kuschelorhynchus macadamiae. Lineage (NCBI taxonomy): Eukaryota > Metazoa > Arthropoda > Insecta > Coleoptera > Curculionidae > Kuschelorhynchus > Kuschelorhynchus macadamiae. The sequence goes on along the minus strand of JAUTXW010000772.1, from coordinate 2,232,041 downwards.
AGTAAAATCCCCATTCCATAGATTTTTTTTATTAATTGAACTTTGAGTGAGCAGAAAGTTTTTGTTTGAAAATTATTGCAAGATGACGATAAAAATTAAACATTTATAACACTTTTTCCAAAAGAGGGCAGTAAACAGCATTTTTTCTAAAACCTATTTTTGAAAAATTCATGATTACATGCATTTTCTTAATTATTTTTTCATTTTAAAACTTAAATTTAAGTATTGAAAAAACCAAATAAAGTAGGACTAAATTCTAGGACTAAAATTTATATAAACATGTTCGCCATGCTTTCTTTTTTGAGATACAAGGTGTTAATATTTTAATTTATTTTTCAGCGACATCGTATATTTCTAGAGCTATATCAGTCAAATTTGGCACACATTATCCTGTGAGCAATGCCTACCAAATGACTATAATATATTATCGGAAAAGTCTACAGGATCGTATTTTTTTCCCACTCCTTTCACCCCTCCCTGAAATGTTTCCTGCCACGTCACTGGCTATTTTTGCAACAAAATCAAACTCCCCTTCAACTTTTTAATTGCTCAAATTATTTCGATATTTTTCACCGTTTATAACTTATTTAGCAAAATGTACATTCATTTCTATACGGTATAAAATATCAAAAACATCTAAAACAACAAACAATTACAGAACAGAATAAGGAATTTAAATGAGTTGTTAAAATACAAATTTCGGGGGTAACAGGGGTCGCGATCTAGGAAAAAAAAACATGTAGATTTTTTTAAATGTATTATAATAGCTATTATGTAGACATTACTCACAAAACACTGTGTGTCAAATATAAATGATTTATCTCTAGAAATATAAGAGGTTCATAAAAAAAAATATTTTAATACCCCTGTATCTCAAAAACGAAGGCCTTTATATGAATTTTTAATCCTAAAACGGGAGAAAAAAAATATTTCCATTTTGAAAAATATATCCTTCATTTTTAACCTTCCATTAAAAACACCCTGTTTATACTTTATAATATTTGGATAGACTAGTGCCTACGGAAACAATTCAATGAATTCTTCGTCCAACGATTTTATTAATAAAAGTGTTAGTTTGAGTCGGGTTTGCGCGCATTCCCTTACCTAAGTGAAAAAACACAAAATAAAAAAGTCAACCGATAGAGTTAAAATTTGACATAGGTGTAAGATAAAAAAAGAAAGAAAATTTTTGGTATACCTTTTTTCAAACTTTTTGAGAAAAAATGCAGTTCTCTGTCCTTTTTTGAAAAAGTATCAAATTTAAGAGCTAAGATAAATCACGTGATTATCAAGGATTTTTTGACGTTATTTTGCATTATTTTTCAAACAATAATATTCTGATAACTCATATTTTATTAACGTCAAATATAAAAAAAATCTATATAATGCGGACTTACCTGGTCACTTAGTATCTTATCCGAGACTGTGCAATCCATAGAATAGAATTTGGGACACTCTGTACATTACAGCAGCATCTATATGTAATTCAAAATAAAAGCTTTAATGAAATTATACAAATGTTTCATAGTTTTGCACTTATATAAGACTTTACATAGGTCAAACCTATTTTCGGAAAATCTGTATAAGTTAAAAATGTTATTATTATTAACAAAATAAATATGGCATTAGCCAATTATTAATTTGCACATTTCATAATTTTTACCTAAAACTAGCTGTTTTTTTTTTGGAAAAAATACTGACAATTTGTTACAAGGCAGTAAACAAAAAAACTGCCAAAAACGTTCCGAGATATTGACTTAGCTTTCAAAATACCAATATCTAAAAATGAGGAAATTCTTTATTTAAGAAAATATATTGTTTAAAATTTTCTTCATCACCCTGTACAGCCCTTGGGTAATTCTTCACCTCTGATTCTATATGAAGCATGCTTTTAGAATCCGAAAAGCTTAAAATCAAATTGTTAAACAAATGTCGGAACGACTTGATATTTAAATATAAATTAAAAAACTTTTCCGTTCTTTTCGACAAGCAGTACAATGCTTCCATAAGATATATGTTGTAACAAAAATGGGAACATTTTCTATAAAAAGACAGATAAAAAAGTGATTAAAAAAAGAAAAAGTTAAGATAGGACGAGGCTTCAGTCTGATTTCAGTAAAGCGCTGCGATTGTTAAAGATAACTTCTATAGTGTTTTTAAAAATCTCGGTATAAAAACCAATATTTTACAAGCCCTGTATTAAACTAAAAAACAATTTGAACTTTAAAAACAGACACCTGTGTAACTCTTGTTTATCATTTTATGAAACTCTAAAAATTTTTTTAAAGTTCAAGTTATTTTTAAGCTTAATACAGGATGTGTAAAATTTTGGCTTTTATAACTAAAGCCACAGTAGAAAGTATCTCCAATAATAGCAGCGTTCTATTCAAATTAATCTGAAGCTGTGTCCTCTCTAAACTCTTTCTTTTTTTAATCACTTTTTATCTCTTATAAAAATTCTGCTAATAAACTATAAACACTTTGGCAAGCTACAGAACATACCTAGCCAATATATACACATACATATAAATTCAGAAAGTTATCTCAAGTTTAGATTAATCCAATAAACCATATTTGATTTTTAAAGACTGTAAAATTCATGTAATTAGTAACAGAAACCATGTCAGAAGAACCATGTATAAGTAATAATTAGATGATACTGTAGATAGCTGAATGTTATGTGAATAGTATTTGAAGCCGCATGTGAAACGAAAAATGTTAATTTTTGTTTTCATTATGTCAATTAAATCTATGTCCTGATATAGTGGACTTCAACTGGCAATTAAACGTTGAACTTTCTCATGTAACATAATATGTTATATTATAAGCTTTTTTATAACTCAACCCATATTTGATTAACAACAGAACTGGCAATGTACAACTTGATCTAAACCGTTTTTATATTGGTTGCTATACACACTAAATTCCAAGTGTTAAACTAGATGGGTGTTACTTCAGCTGCGTAATTATCGCGGAGAGTTATACGCTTCATTTCTAAACTACACAGGCAGCAGTTTTCGCGCCAAGTACTCTTCAGATACCCTAGAAATCTGTCCCTTTGCAAATAAGTATGCAACAAATGGGAAACTTTGTATTATTCATTTCTCAGTAAATTTTATTCTTGATAAGAGTTGGTGCCTGAAGAAAAAATAATTTTGACAGTATTACAGAGTTTTCAAAAATGTGAAAAAGTGTATTTCAAAAAACTAAAATTTTGTTATGTCAGCTTTAAAGGTCAAAGGAAAAATCGTAAAGAAAAGCTAAATAAAGTTTTTTCATATTATTTATAGAGATATTTAAAGTGAAACACGGTAAAAAAATCATTTTTAAAATTTTTCAATCTGAATATCTTCTTAACTGTTACTAAGATGAACAAAACTGACTTAACTTTTTTTTACGATTTTTTGTGGTCTTTAAAACTACACTAAAATATTATTTTTTGAAATTTTTAGTGTTTGAAATAAACTTTTTTATCACCCTGTATATCTGACCTAGAGTTTAATACTGTCAAAACTATTTTTTTTTCAAGCACCATCAATTGTCAATTATCATTCATTTCTAAGAAATGAATAATAAAAAAGTTTCCCATTTGTTGCATATTTCCTTGGACACATTGTATATATTTCTTTAAACTAATATTATAGAGAACTTCAGGTTTTTTAATTATGCCCTTATATTTTTCAGTCCATTATTTAATTTCGCACATAATAACGGGCTGTTTTCTTGCTGATGATACTGGCATATTAGGGTCTAAAAGTAATTTCATTTTGTTATGGTCTATTCCCAAGAACCATGATTTCTTAATTGACCAAAGCCATAAAAGCTTTCCTTCATACCTTCTATATTCACATTCCAGTATCTGTATTCTATTATCGGGCCATTTACTATTTAAATACATCGAAAATGGGTGATAATAAAATTCCATTCTATGAATGACTTCATGTTTTAAAGGTTATACATGTTTTAATATTTGGAGGTTATACATTTATGTTAATTAGACCACAGTGGTGCCGATAATCAAAAACAATCTTATAACATTGTTTCATTTTCTATGTATTCAAAAAACCGAGTCTGGAGAATACTAACCTTTACAATAACAATTCATATTTTAAAAAACATGTGACTAAAGTCTCTTTGTAAATTAACTGCAGGGATCAGTATTCAGTAAGAATTCGAATAACATTTAATTTTTATTCTTGAAGCGTGTGAGGAGCAGCTATACTGGTCATCTTAGTTTAATAATTATGCGAAGCCAAGTTTAGTACAAATTTTATCTACAAGCTATCGTCAAAATATTGGATTTTAACTTGCACTTATATTGACCAACTTCTTGCACTGATTAAGCAGTTTGGATCCGAAAAGTAGCTACTTCTAGCACTAAATGCAGTAAAAAAATACTTTTTAAGTTCTAGCTTCCTATACTTAAATTTTATTCCCATACTAGCGCAGTTAAGAGCTCCGCTTCGCGTCATTTAGTTGACGCAACACTCGTTTTAGAAATTAACTTCCCACACTCAAGACGAAGCAATACAAGGATATCCGTTTCGCAGCAATATTGTTTTTTATTTAGTACAGAATATATAGCTACACTAGTTATCTTAGGTCTGAAAGTAACATATTTTATTGAAACAAGATATCATCGACCCAGTACTGCCAATTTCTAAAAGTAGTTTTTATACCACAAATTTGCTAATTGATTGATACATTTAAGCCTGGGAGAAGGTCTGGCCTGTCTTCAGAAATGTGGAAATTATTTTATAATTTTTTGCTTTTATTTAGTTGAAATAATATTCAGCATCTTTACTTGATAGTGACAATGTCATAATAAACAAATATTAACAATTGACCGATTTTGTTTTCTGTTAAAGTGGATTTATGTCTAAAAGAGGCCAAAACATTCAAATAATCAATATATATCCCCTAATAAAAAAAAATATCGTGATCAAGTCACATACATTTAAAAAGTAAATGGACTATAGTCTATTCTTACCTCAATTCTTAACATTCCAATTTATTTGTTGTTTTGAAGTTCTTATACATTTTAAATATTTTTTGTTGTTATATATATATATATATATATATATATATATATATATATATATATATATATATATATATATATATATACACACACCTTTATTTCTGTTGTATTACAGGTACACAGGAGAAAAGGAATGTTAATTATCAAAATGTATGTAATATACTTTTATATCAGTGTCTTCTCTTCTGTATACCTATAATATAATTAAAACCTCATATTAGATTAATTTAGTTATATATTTGTTACATTTAGGTATTGTAATGTAGCAATACTTAACTCTCTAACATTATTGTTTTCCTGTAAATATATGAACATAATTTATTTTCAGTTGTTTAGACTATTTTAAAGAACAAATAAAGAATAATGAAACTATTCTATTATTTATGATAACTACCTAAGGTTTCCCATATAAGTAAAATATGATATATTTATTTCTTTCTGCCACCTCTTTCCTTAATTTGGAGTTGAATTACGGCTCCTGGAGTGACATTGTAATAGGCCAAAGTATTTTGATCTTTGAAGAACATACCCTAAAAGAGAACACATCTATATTTTTTAGCAATACCTAGTCTTACAGAAGATCTAGTCGTCTGATTTTAAATTTGTTCCTATATTCATTTTTATTTGTTCAAGTTTAGAAAAACTCATGTGTTACAGATTTTTCATTAGTACCTCTCCTATAATTAAAAATAATAATAATAACAATAAAATTAAAACATTGAAAGATTGGTTGTGTACTTACATCAAAGAACAACTTCTGTTTAGCAGGAGGCATGCTGACCTCCTCCTGAATCCGCATCTTAAGATTACCCACGATTTCTGTCAGGGGGAAGGTGAATCCCAACATTTGTCCCGTGAGTTTCCATTCGGATTTTTCTGGCATCATTGGAATAGCAACTTTTAGACTTACAGTATTCTGTAAGTGAAAATAAAATATGAAACCTTGTCAATTAATTGTAATATTTCAATAAAAAATATCTAGGCCAAAATATATAACATTTTTTATATGGTACGTTGTTATAAGCTGCAGCACAGTACATTGATAAAAATAGAGTACATTGACAAAAAAAAAAAAGAGAAAAGGTAAAACTAGAATTCTTCCACAATTACTTCATTTTTCTATGTTTTGCATCTTTAAGTTCGAATTGGTAACTGAAATATACAGTTTTAAATTTTATATATGTGCTTTACCAAAAACTCATTTTTACCCCATATAACCCAGAATGAAAAAATATTTTTTCATTCTGAATATAAAAACAAATTAAAGACAAATTATACTGACAAATTCGAAATTTTGTCATCTTTAACGATATTACAAAGCAGGTTTGATAAACAAAAATAACAGCTACAATTTAATTTAAAATAATACAACTTTGAAATATAGCTAAGATTATTGAACTTCATACCGAAATATGGTAAAAACATATGCAATAATGAATTCAATCACAAAATAATGCTTACCAAGTAAAGACTCCTTAAAAACAAAATACCTAACAGAAACAATAAAATCTTCTGAAGTTTGAAATTATTACCCTAAAAATTATGATATAATAAAATTAAAAAATGAATTGTCTCTCTTAAATGAGAATAAGAATATCTTTTATGATCCAAATGATTATTATACTGTAATTATCCAAGCTTTCTATTCCACTTTATATAACGTAAAAGTAAAAAGCAATTTCCAAGCAATAGTGAAAAGCTAGCGCAATTTATTAAAGTAAGGATAATTATTATTGCAAAAAACAAAAACAAAATCCTAAAAAACCCATTTGGCCGGGATATATGCAAATTATAATAATTTTGTTAAAAAGATGATTTGGTTAACAAAACAAAATTTTTGCACAGAACAATTTGGGCAAAGTAATCCAAAAGAAATTTAAAATAATATAAATAACTTATTAACTGATAACTCTGGAAAAAAGAGGACAAAAATAGATTCTCTTTTGATCAATGGTGTGAAAATTGAAGATGATACTATTAGTGAAGAAATGATCAATCATTTTATCAACATTAGACAAATGTTGTCAAGCAGAATTCCATTTGTAGAAAAATAAAAGATGTTAACCAAAGTTCCATGTTTTTGTCAGAAAATGATCTAACAGAACAACACATAAACGATAATTTAAATACAAAAAACAAACAGTGATTATGATAAAATTCCAATTGGTATTATTAAAACAGTCAAACTTGAATTGATTATGGTCAACACATTTAGTTCGACCATCTTTTAAAAAATCAACTTATATCTTTTAAAAAAATCAATTAAAAATAGCAAAAATTATTCCAGTATTTAAATGTGACAAAACTAATAACCCAAATAATTATCGACCCTTATCAGTTATGTCAATTTTTTCCAAACTTTTAGAAAAACTAATAAATTCTAAATTACCTTTCTTAGATAGAATTCTTTTTGATCGTCAATATGACTTTCACAAATCTAGAGATCCAGAGCTAGCTGCAATAGATATAATTACAAATATTCAATTAAACATCCATCAAAATAAAAAATTGGCCATACTATCTCTGGATGTGTGTAAGGCAATATTTTACCTAGAAAACTTTTATATATTGGATTTCGGAGCAATATTTATTATCGGTTCGAAAATAGAAAGCAGTTTGTTCAAATGGAAAAGAAGATAAGCACTCAAAGGACAATAATTATTTGTAGAGTTCCTCAAGGCTCTGTTTTAGGACCTATTTTGTTTCTTATTTATATAAACCCATATCTAAATTAAATTTAAATGAAAGCATTATATTATTGCTGGTGACACCACTATTATATAGATGGGCCGCTGGGTGTTTACCCATGCAATATTATTAGATAAAAATATCAAGGACGTGCTTTTAAACATTGTATTTCTTTTAACGATTATTATTCCATAAATAAATAATAAAAGAAAAAGATTAAAAATAATATATTGTCTTCCAAATGTGAATAATTCAAGAAATATTATAAAAAATTAAATTACCAAACGAACTTGCTAGTCAAAGACATCAACATAGGCAGGATTTTTATGTCAAAACCTCAAATGTCCATATATAATTTCTGGATGACATCTTTTTTAAAATACGCCATTATTTTATTCTTCAAATTTTTTAAAAAGTATCTATCATGAATTGCCAAATTCAAAAATACAATATTTAATTTCAGTTTGGGGATCAACTAATAAAACCATTTTAAACCCATTGTTCCTATATACATGCATGTTTTTACATTCCCTGTAATAAACTTGTAAGTTGGTTGGGAATAAAGAATTTGAAGTAAATTATGATATAGGACCAATGAGACTTGGAAACTGCCCATTGAAAAAAACAAACCTTACACAGAATTGAAAAAGTAATAAGAAAACCATAGGGTCCAAAAAAAAAAACATGAAAAGGGGATTGGGAATACCACAGAGATAAAGAATATACAGGAAGATACAGATATTGTGAATTGAAGTTCTGCGAATATGGTTGCCAGGTTACGTACAATGGATGGAAGATTCACGCATGCCAAAGCGAGTAAGTCAAAAACTGAGCCCCAAGATCTCTTCGTGAGTTGAAAATAATTAAAAATATATTTTTAAATGTTAAAAAAATATTTTGCTGCGAAAAAACATTATTTTACGATTAACTAATAGCAACTATAACAAAGCATTAAACGTCGAGAATAAAACACAAGTAGGCCACTTACTGGATTTCGGGCGAGGAAAATCTCCTCCGGCACTAACGAATCTTCATTGCGCATCTTTTTGTTGGTAGGTTCATCATCCATAGGGCCGTCATTAGGATGTTTAACGGGCATAGGCATAGGCGGTCCGCTCATAGGGGGTGGGGGCATTGGCGTCACGAAACTTGGCATCGGTGGATGGGCAGGCACTAGAACGTAAGTTAATGTTAGCTAAAACTTGAAAATTATTCAAAAATAAGCTCTTACTGAATTGTACAGCGCTTCTCTTTATATTTTGAATGGGATTTTTAAGCTTTATTAAGATAAATAGACATATTTAGTTAGAAGTTTTAAGGTTTCATCTGAACCACCAGGATTTACTAAAAAAACAAATGAAATATTTCATTTGTTATTTTAAATGTAACAGCCTGTGTATTATTGTTTCATTAAATGAGTCTCTTTTTGCTGTATGTAAACCAACCGATTTGATATCTTTATTTAAAAGTCAACTAGAAAAAATGCTTAATAATATTCTGCAGGATACTTCAATTTGGAAGATGGCAAAGAATATGTTGACCAAAATCGTTATGGAATTGGCATTGAAATGCTCTCTGAAATAATCAAGAGCAATGAGAAAACCAGAGATAAATCAGAAAAAAACATGGCATTTTTAAAATCTATACAAATCCCTTTTAAAAAAATGTTTTTCCCCAGGTTTTAGTGAGGAATTTAATTCCAGTCGGATTAAAAATCTGCGTATTTCTAGAATTTTTTTCTTAACACATTAATGCTGTAAGATGAAAAGAACTGTCCAGTAAGAGTGTTTTTAGCGTCAAATTGACTCCAACCAAAATAACCCATGTGTTAAACTGACAGGATATAGAACTTTTTAATTTAAATTATAATGTATGTTTTCATTTTGCCTTTTAACATTTTATGTGGCAAGCCGATACTTACTCATTAATGGAGGGCGCATGGGAGGCATCGGTGGAGCTGGCATCATCATTATAGGGGGTTGTGGAGCCAACATGGGGGGTTGAGGTGGCACGGGTATGGCCATAGTTTGGGGAGGCGCGGGTGGTGCTATTACTGGTGGTTTTGGAGGCTACAAATTATAAACCATGGTAATATTGACTATGCGCACCACTGACTAAAATATATTTATACTACAACTGTATAATTATTATAAAAAAAAAATGTTTTTCTGTATACTGTTCTTAAATTTTAATGAAGTTAGTTACAGAGGAATACCTTTTGCCAAATTATTCTCTAAATATTTTATTAATTAAAAATGTAATATTATAAAATTATAAATTTTAATACAGTTATGAATTGTCACAATTATCTATTTCAAAATATTTTCTAGTAAAATGATTGGAACTAAGCATGATTTTTTACAAATGACGTTACTGACAGTCCTCAAATATAAAATACCTACTTGTGGTGGTGGAGGTTGTTGTTTTATAACTGGAGGGGGTGGAGGTTTGATTTTGCTTGAACCTGGAACATTTTTGGGACCGATTTTTTCCTTTTCTTCATCAGGAAGCAGACCTTTAACCTACAAAAGAATATGTGGGGGCATATTTTATGTTATTATTATACTATAATAGTGAATATCATTTATCACTTATAAATGAAACAGAAAAAACTAGGTAAAAAAGTTATGGTGTTAAACGTATGGTAAATTTCACCTTATGAATTTGATGAATCTGTTCTTCAAGAGTAATGTTAGCCCTAGCTGCTCTGGTCGCAGCTTCCACACTTGAAGTATGTCCATCCCAAGTAACTTTTTCATCTTTTTTTGTTTCTTCTTCTCCAATTTTTTTACCTAGAAATTAAATTCTGTATTAGTTTTTAATAGTTTGTAGTGTCGGCAAAATTCTAAGCTTAGGTTACCTACCCCAACCAGCATTTTTAGTCACTATTATGTAACAGTGGCTACATAAAAAAATTTTTAAAGTTGCAATTACTAGTGCTAGAAACCGTTTAGGCATAGTTTAAACACCAATGATTTAAGGGTAACTTAAATGTACCTCCTACGGTATTGTAACAGATATTATTCATTCCTGTACTTGTTTGGGAATGTTATTGAACAAAAAGAATGTAGTAACATTCACCAATAAGGGACTTCTGTCATGCTGTTCAGTTTTCTTTCCCGTTCAACTTGTATTATTATTATATTTTTCCATTATCTTCTCAAAACAAAGTGAGGTAAACTGTTGTAAGTACAACGTCTGCCAGATAATGATATACTTCTAGTCATAATTCATAATAATATATATATGAATATTTATTAGCTATTAGTTCGATAAATAATGAAAGAATGAAAATTTATTATAATATAATATAATATAATAATTTATTTTATATATTATACATAAAAGAAAAGCATATAGGCCAAAAAATATCACCATTCCCAACAATAACGCTTTTTGCAAAAAAAAAAACAGCCCCTTATAATAAGCAAAATAATAAATAAAATAATTATATATTTAAAGAGATTAGTGATTTTACAAAGTTATTATCTATATAAATGACAGAAAAAACCTTAATGGTAATTAAAGGCATGGAAAAAAAATATATTTTTACAAAACCCAACTACTAGGGTGACCGAAAGATAAAACATGGCGATGTTTATAAAAAATATGGCGAATATTAAGTGGAACTAAGTTAAAGTTCTTTTGAATCTTTCAAAGTTGAGTTTACTTAACAAGAAGGAATATAAGGTGCCTAAGACCTGTTTATAATGTTGCTACTAAGATCCTACAGAGTGAGGTTATTTTTCAAGTTCTTATGTAGTCCTGGGTTCTTTCAATCAAACCTCTTAATAACGTTTACTTTAAAGTCGTCGTTCAGTTGTCACAGCAACCACCATTTTTTACTATAAAGTTATGGCCTCATTTATGCAGTTAGACATAGTAGACATACTGTCTCAGCCACTATCAGATTATGAAGTAATGATAAGAGTAGTTAAATCACGTAAATGTTTCTATTAGAATTAATTACATTGTAGTTTATGCTATAATAATTTTTGGTGATCAATACCAATTATATGTAGAATAGCAAAAATATATAATTTCTGCAGGAGCAAAACGGCCAACAAGAAGTATTGCTTTCGATTACGTCACAGGGTACTGTCCTGCGATCATGATTTCTGGGCTTCTACCCTCATCAGGCAGGCTTGTACCCAGGGAGATCTGAAATAACAGATTGCTCGATGTGACAAAATCGAAAACGAAACGTCTATCATACTGAAACAGTACTACAGGCTAAATGTAACACTTAGCGCCACCTATTGGGGCTCCGGTAGGTGGCGCCAAGTGTTATACTTAGCATGTAGTACTGTTTCAGTACGATAGACGTTTCGTTTTCGATTTTTTCATATCGAGCAATCTGTTATTTCAGATCTCCCTGGGTACAAGCCTGCCTGATTAGGGTAGAGGCCCAGAAATCATGATCGCAGGAGAGTACCCTGTGACGTAATCGAAAGCAATACTTCTTGTAGGCCGTTTTGCACCTGCAGAAAGTATATATTTTTGCTATTCTACATATATATCTTTTCCGGACAAGAACTTTTGATAAAGATGTGTGAAAGCGCATTTTTATCGATTTTAGTATCTAATACCAATTATAGTAAAGGTGTCAATTGACATCAGTTCTTGGAATTTTAATGCTGCTTGGGACTCTTCACCAAATCTGAATAATTTTACATTTTGTATGATTTTAACTCACCAATAGCAGTTTCTTCATCTCCAACACCGAAAATATCAGTACGACGTTCGGCCAAGAGTTTCAAACTAGCTTCAATAGCTGTACCTTGGGCATATACAGTATCTTGATTCATCTGAAATAATATTAACAAAGTGGACATAAAATTGTTAATATTTCTAAAAAAAAAGTACAAGAAACCAGATTGAAGTACCATACTTTGTCTGTGACATGTTTGTCTCTCTGCTCCACCCATCTAGGATCCAACAAACCAATACGCATGTGTTCTTGCACTTTGCTGGCAGGAATCTTTTCACCAGTGATTGGTGAAACCAAGTAATCATCGCCGACCGTAGGTCTGGTGACCTTGGGAGCTGGAATAACAATATGTATTATATTAGCATTAATATAAATAGTAAGGTTAACTATTAAACTTTAAACACGTTTTAAGTTTCACTGAAATACACACTGATGTTTATTTATCCAGATGTTTATAAACCATTTAATATGATTAATAAAACTCAACTGAACTGAACAAATTGCTTGAAAACTGAAAGTTTTGCTTCTATATATACTACCTGATCTATCAGGGCATTTTAGAACAAAAATTGTCATTTTGCAATATTTTTAATCAAACAGTAGTTAAAATAATTTCTTGATATTCTGGTTACAAGAATGTGGTAAATAGCTTTAACTGAATGAACAAATAAAAGCTATTTCTGAGTGGCATATTTATTGTTTCATATAGGATATACTGGGTAATCCATAATTGTTGGCTATGGTCATGATGGAAAATAAACTGTCTGTAAGAATATTTTAAAAGTGTAATGTTGCCTGTCATCAACAATCAATAGTAACAATACCTTATATATTATTTCACTTTTAGATTCTAAACATATTTTAAATAACTTGTTCTGTCTCACACAGCCTGAAATCGTAAATTTTTAAATACCAATATTTCAAAAATAATTGAAACTCGGTACAGAGCATACTACATAAAATATGTTGATCCTAAAAAAAGGGGTATCAAAGATCTGACAACAGACCATTTTAAAAGTACTTTAACATATTTTAAGATATATTACCCTCCATCGATGCTATAACCTAAAATTCAAGTTTTACCTTGTTTAGGATCATACTTCTTAACTACAACTTTATCAGGGGCAGGAGGAAGTGGCGGTTGTATAGCAGGTTGTTCTGATTGTGCATCAGATTCATCTTCTTCATCTGAACTTTCTTCATCCATATCCTGGACCTGGTTGTTGTCTTTCCCATCTTTGCGAGTTGCATTTCCAGTTCTATCTTCCATATGACTTAAACCAGCATCCTAGAAAATAGTTTAGTAATAGAATTGTAATGTTCAAGTAAATTTTAAGTAAAATAATTAGCAACATTTTTAATTACAAAGAAAATAATTAAATATTCCAAAATGTTTAATCTACTATTATCTACGTTTTTGTGTAATCATGTCGACTCTGTAAAATATGTAATCTATGTAGGTAACTTGTAAATGCTTCAATTCAATACTTATTCCGTCAGTTGATGTTGCATTTTAGGCTGTGTGACATACATATGCTGGGTGTATTATAATAATTTAATTTATTATTAAAGGTATTATTAGTTAAATTCTTATATATGTATCAGGAGATATAAAAGATCAAAGGCAGACAAAGACTTTTGTTTTAAAACTACATTTACATCCATTATTTGTCACAAGGATTTGAATAATTTTGATATAGTCAATATTCTAATATATATAAATATGCACCACCTCTGTTTAAAACTAAAATAATATTTAAGCTATGACAATTTTGAAAAATTCTATAAAAAATTAACCTACCTGTTACATCATTTCTTTTATTCTAAATAAAGTATTTTATTATTAAACAAAATAAAACAATTACCTCAGTTGCTGCTTCCTCATCATCACTTTCTAGCTGCATCTCAATGTCTTCACCCTCCTCTAATCTCTCCTGAATCAGAATTCTGGCACCCACCTCTTCTGGGGTAGTAGGAGGAGGAAAATTTCCTATCTCAAATGACTGATAATCAACTGTTTCTACTACCACAAAATCATGCCAGTCAATTTGGGCATAAGCAACTACGAAAAGAAAGCAATATATCAATATAATATTTTAGTAAAACTTAAATATAATTCTGTTCAAAAAGTCATTTAAGAAAAACGTAGTGATTGTCGTTATATTGTATGAAAAATTCTGTAATTTTGTTTTCAAAAAGTGTAAAAATATGGATATAGATATTATCTCCTAACACATAATAGGACCGATATAAAATAATATTACTTCTCTCTCTTTCCAATATTTCCTCTTCCTTTGCTTTCTGTGCTTCTTGATATTTTTGATACTCTGCTCTGTATTTCACTTGGTCTAAGACAGCTTGGGAACTTTTTACCTCATCTCGTAATTTCTGTTGCAGAGTTTTTGGGGGAATTAAGACCTAGAGAAACAAAATCATTAATATTTTTTATTTCCCCTGTAATTACTGTAAGGATAATCGAATATCAATAAATATAAATAACAATATAGTCATGTAGCCAGTCCTTGGATGTGAGAGGTTATACTTACAAACAAGTGTAAAAATAAAATATTATTAGAGTTCTGCATGAGCCAGGAATGACTGTAAGTATTTTGAAATAAATATTTCAACGTTCTACCAATGTTATTTAGTAGCAGCAGTAGCATTTAAATTTATACATTTACAATTGATACATTTGCTGAAATGACTTAAGAAATTGATGGTATTACTCTTGAATTGATTTGGTTAATATATCAACCCATTAAATTATATTCAATATACAACATGGGTAGGCTAAATCAATTAAAACAATTCTTACAGCTCATTTTTGAAGCCAAGAAATCCTTGATTCACCACAACTGCAACTCGATGCACTTAAGGATCAAGCAATATTAGACTGGCACAACAACCATGCATGTCTTAAAACAAAACTGTGAGAAACATTCTGTCAGTTGGTGTGGCTAAAAGTAGTAAGAAGCATTCTGTAGACTATACATTTAACAATATTCTGAGTTTTTTCTTTATTTAAAAGTTCTAGGTATTTTCGGTAAACCATTTATCAGTCTTATTCTGAGCTATCATTGAAGAAGTCCTTCCACTTTCAAAGCTCTGACCTGCACAGTTTCAAAAAATACGTAGTATACATTCAGGTCCACCTCTGGCAGATCATTAAAATAAATTTGAAAGAGTCCTAAAATATATCCCTGTAAAATTCTCACAGCTAGTCCTTTTGTGCAGATGTCACTCTCCGCCTAGCGTTCAAGTCTCTTTAGACGCAGATGATGTAGGATGCAGTTAAAAACTTTACTTAGGTGACAAAAGTTTATGACCTATAGCCTCTTGAAATACAATTTCAAAATTTGAGGCTAACTGGTATATGAGAATACTTTTTAAATCTGATTTTTAAAAATATGAAAACTTGAAATATTTATGAGAGGAGCAAATCAAATCTTTTGTTTTTTGTGTATGTTCAAACATGGAAAGGCAAGAAATCTATGGTAACGTATTAAATAAAAATTGATGAATAGTGTGGATGAAATATTCGTCCATTCTTTGATTCGCCCATTTGTTCATTCATATGAATGGATACATCGAATCAACGAATCGAACCGTGCGAATGGAACCAAATAGTGAGTAGGGGGCTTAATACTATGATAGTCCTGAGAAGTAAGGGGTAATTTGGGAGTAACCTGAGGTAATTGGGAGTAAATCAGGGGTATTGATGGGTAATTCAGGGATATTACCTATTGATTGTACCAACTATAATGGCGATTTTAAAATCAGATCATCGGATCATTATGAGTAACTTACTTAATATGCTTTATTGTTGGAGAATA
Organism: Kuschelorhynchus macadamiae; assembly: GCA_030620095.1. NCBI lineage: Eukaryota > Metazoa > Arthropoda > Insecta > Coleoptera > Curculionidae > Kuschelorhynchus > Kuschelorhynchus macadamiae. Next base: position 2,215,768 of record JAUTXW010000772.1, on the reverse strand, counting down.
TTTACAAAGAAATCATTCTATGGACAAAGCAACTATAACTAAAATTTTAAATGTATATGTTAAAATAAACTTAATAGAATAAAGACACTGAATACAAAATTACCAAAACACGACAAAACTTTGCACAAAAATATAAAGAAAAACAAACAAAAAGTATTTAAAATAGTTATCAAAATAAGTCATTAAAATATTCGTCCAGGCTGTAATATTGCTTCTGAATTAGTGCATTCCTGAGGAACTGCAAGTACGGTAAAGATCTACAATCGATGCTTAAATGATTATAGATCTCCAAGCCTTCATAAACTATTGAGTGTTTAGTAAGTGTAACTCTAGGAATCGGAAGTCGGATATTTAAGTGATGCTCATGTCATAAGTTCATGTTCATAAGTTGTTGGCTACAGAATCCCCAAAACACAATGCCATATCTTAAATATGATACAAACAGTGAATGATACATTATTTTAGATACCGAGCAACCAAGCTCGGTTGACACCACCCTGATAGCAAAACAACCAAAAGACAATTTTTTATTGAGTTCTATAATTTGATCTTCAAATCTAAGTTTTGTATCAATGCGTAGTCGAACAAATTTTGTGACAGATTTATTTTCTATTGATTTGTTATCTAAATTAACCCACTAAGGCCAGAATTATCAAATATCTTTTTTTTTTAAGTAAAATTTTTTGATTTTGGGCTGAAAGGAGGGTCAAATAAAAATATTCTGTTGAACAAAACAACATTTTATTGTTTATATAAGAATAAGAAAAGTTGTTACATATATGTAACGCTAGGACATTCAGCTACCCATAAATGGAAATATTGTGATTTCACTTTGTAATTGTGTGGAAAATGAAATGACACTCTAGGCACATGCCAACGTCACATTTCGAGCATATTGTTCTCGTGCTAGATGAGCAACCTTCGCCTGCATAGCGACGTCTTTTTTAATTGGGAATATAAATTAACAGATGATTTATGCCATCATAGCGGAGATCGTCAGAAATTCTGTTAATGGATAAACTGGATTTGATGTCGACGGTCTTCCTCCTCCTTTTGTAATATATCCATACCGCTTCAAATAAATTTGTGCAATATTTCTTCTAAAGTCAAGTTGGGAGATTTGGTTGGATTTGCTTTTCTGAATAAAGTCCATGCATTACTTATAGATGCGTCAATTAGATAAGTAAATATGCACCACCACCACTTTTTAGATCTTATTCCTATTCGATAAGTATAGATATTTTCGTCCATCAAATCTGTACCTCCCATATGACGATTATATTCTCCAATTAAATGGGGCCTTTTTACCTGCACATACTTTTTATCGGACTTACTATACCTCTTAATATATCCAACAGGCTCTATACCATGACAGGTAGATCTGACAGTGACAACGTTGTTGTCAGTCCATCTCAAAAGAAGTATGCCGTGATCTCTGTCAATTGCTGAAACAAAAGTTCCTCTTTCGTTTTTTTTCTTATTTTTTTTTATAATAAATGGACAGCTTTCATTATTTAACTATACTTCTGTAATACTCATTCACTTCTAAAAAATATGTAATATTTATAAGAGTACTTACTCAAATCTGATACCATGCTCATCATCGTAATTCATTTCGGCGTGAAACAAAGTCTTATACAATGACACTAAACAAAACAAATGCACTAAATAACAAATGTCACCTGACAGAGGCACATTCTGAAAACCTAAAAGCAGCGCCATCTAGATAAACAGGTTATAAATAAAAAGACAGGGCCGGCTTTAAAACAAGCTTGCAGCTGTTACATATATGTAATGTAATGTTGAAACTAAGTAAGTTTGAATCACACCATACCTTAATTTTATGAAAATCATTTTTAATTGTGTTTTTTAATAATTCACTATCACTATAGAACAGTGTAGTATCATCGGCAAAGAGTACAAATTTTCCTTGAATGTCTAAAGTTGTAAATCATTAATATACAACAAGAAAAGGATAGGTCCAAGCACAAAGCCTTAAGGTACTCCATGCTTTATACTAGATGAATTAGAGTAAGCACCATTTACCCTCACAATCTGCATCCTCTCCGAAAGATATGATGAGAACCATTCATGAGAGAGACCTCTCATTCCATGGTATTTAAGCTTTTCCAACAGAACTCTGTGATTAATGTAATCGAATGCTTTAGAAAAATCACAGAATACTGTTGCAAGAGCCTGACCCTCATTAATGTTGAGGTATACATTCTGAAGCAGGGAAAACATAGCATCAGAGGTGTTTTTTGATGCTTGAAATCCAAATTGGGATGGTGTTAAAAGGTTATGCACCATAAGAAATTGCAACAATCTTGCTTTAACTAATTTTTCAATCACCTTTCGAGAGTCGCACGTACGGATATAGGTCTAAAATTGGGAGGTCAGTTGTATCACCTCCCTTATGCAGAGGAATTTCAACGACCTTTTTTAAACAAGATGGAAATTTACCGTGTTGGAAAGAAACATTTATAGAGCTAGCGAGAGCCTGCAAAGCCACTCCTGGTAAGGCCTCCAATATTTTAAGAGATACCCATCTGAACGCTTATTCCTTATTTAACTAAAAGCCCTTTGAAGTTCATTAGTATCAGTACAAGCTAAACAAAAACCTTGTGGATACTGGATGTTTGTAAGATACTCCAGGGATCTTTTTGAACAGGTATAAATGGAGATTGCAGCAATACGCCTCATGTCACAAACAAGATTTTTTTGTATCTTTTTAATTTAAAGAAAAGATAATCTGTTGCATTTTTTTTGGTTTATAACAACGTTTAGGTATTTTAAATAGAAATGATTAAAAAAAAAATTATGGAACCGAGAATAATGCTTAAAATTGGTATCATTCTTGCAAATTGAACAATTTCACTCTTTCGAATGATAAAAAATTTAAGATAGCAGCTTCAATATCCCAGATGACTTTTGTTAGTCGAGTAAAAGCAAGATACTAAAGAGTGCAAAATTTGAATTTTTATTCAGTATTTAAAAATTCAAAATGGCGGCGCCAAAATGCCAGATGTCATTTGTGCATTTTTGACTGAAAATAAATATCTGGAAATATTTAAGAATGCAAATTATGAGCTTTTAGCTAACATTTCAAAATTCAAAACGGCAGTGTCAACATGGCAGACATTATTCGTGGAGATTCAATTAAAAATAGTTGGATATAGTTAACTCTTAATTTGAAAATTTTATTTTAGATCATTTTCTATTCTCCGAAATGCAAATTCTACTTATACACTTACTTTCGTATATTGTTCAAGCAACTTGGTAAAATACTGAAACAAAGAATGTTGTGGTCTCAAGAAATCAAACTGAAAATTCCTTTGTTCTCTGTTCATAAGCTGTGTTAGAAAAGCTCTTCCATTTCTTGCTACAAACTGAGCAGTAAGTTTAACAATATCTCTGAAAAAAAAACAGCAATAACATGTAAGCCTATATTTCCTAATAACACCAAATACCTACATTCTACATTAATTTATATAACAGTAAATTTAAATAACAAACTTACAAATCCAATGCTGAGATAGATGGTGGGTCAGCAACAAATTCAAAATCTGATGGTGGATCTTTTGGTACAAAAGGTTGTTCAATCTGCTTAAGAATTTCATGTTGCTTTTGCTGTTGGTTTGCGGAAACTGTTAATTTTGATATACCTTGGGATAGAGTAGGTTCTTGAGCTACAAAATAATAAGTCTTTTTTTTGCTAAAGAAAATATATGGCACTGCGAGCTTACCTTTTCCCTCCCTAAATTCATTTACTTTATGCTGGTAATAAGCATGATAAGGATCTCCTGTGTTTAGGAAATTAAACTTTGGGTTTCCCAATTCATTTTGCCGAATCCTAGCCTCGAACTCGGGGCCATTTCTTGCTACGAAGCTGGCAGTCTTGTCCACAATATCTTTTTACGCTATTCAGGAATATATTTATGCATAATTAGTACATTAAGTATTCATATGAGTGTCAAAAACACTACAGTGGCAGAACAAAATAGAACTTCAATACTTAATTCAAATCATCATTATTCACTCAAAAATTTCGAGATTCAAAAGTTATAAAAAAATACACTATTAACAACTTTTTTTCTCCAAAATTTCAATCTCAGTGGAATAGTAGGCTACTGATAACAGATCATAATGCCTTTTAAAATGGACAAATGTCCCTCAAGAAACTAATAGAGTATAAGCACAGTGCATAACATAATTTCTATTCAAGTGCAAATAGGGTTACCACATTTCTCTCAGCAAGAAAAAGGACAAAAGTGCCTGAGGAATATCTGTTAAGCAAGCTACTTGTAGCTAACAAGGAGCCAGAAACAAAATTTTACAGCGGACCAGATATACCTTTGATGTAATGTAAATGTTCAAGAAAAATAGATCCAAGATGTTACCAAGGGCAAAAATATCTACTTTTCAAATTTTCAAACTCTATTGATAGGGGCTACTGGGTTGGCAAACGTCAATGGCGTAGTAAAAAATTAATTTACAGATGGAGCAATATACACTTAATTCAATATGATTTATTCTAGCTGAGGGGTGGGGTAAAATATTAAATTTTTTTTTGCAGGCAGATAGACTATCATGTACTAATTTTGCGCAGGTCGATTAATACACACTTGTTATAGGGTCTTTCGCTAGGTGAGGTGGCAAACACTTTTATCATCACCTCAAACTTAACAAATTTTACAAACAGATGGATTAATATGCACTCAAGATATGGTGTTTTTCTAAGTGGGGTGAAAATGACAGGGTTAAAGTAAAAATTTATTTTTAAAAATGCAATATCTCTTTTATCATTGCCTCAAAATTAACAAAACTTTGCAAACAGATGGACTAATATGCACTTCATATATGTTCTTTCGCTAGGTGGGTAAGAAAACAACTAGATGGAGAAAAAATTAATTTATTTTTAAAAATGTAATATCTTTTTTATCGTTACCTCAAATTTAATAAAAGGTTGCAAACAGATGGATTAATACACACTGAATATATGTTCTTTAGTGAAGTGTGTTGGCAAATGGAAAAGCTGGAGAAAAAAATTAATATATTTTTAAAAGTGCAATATCTTTTTGGTTATTAACTCAAACCTAACAAACTTTTGCAAACAGATGGATTAATATACACTTAATATATGCTCTTTCGCTACGTAGGGTGGCAAATGATAAGGCCGGAGTAAAAAATTAATTTATTTTAAAAATGTAATATCTCTTTTATCATTACCTCAAACTTAATTAACGGAAATTTGAAAACAGATGGACTAATATGCACTTAATATATGTTCTTTCTTTAGGCGGATAGGTAAATACAGGGGCAGGAGAAAAAAATTCATTTTTTTTTTAAAGATGCAAAATTTCTTTTATTATTACCTCAAACTTAACGAAATTTCGCAAATAGATCGATTAATATGCACTAAATTTATGGTCTGTCGCTAGTTTGAGTAGCAAATGACAGGGCCTTAGTAATAAATTAATTTATTTTTAAAAATGCAATATCCTTTTTACCACTACCTCAAATTTTATAAGATTTTGCGAACAGATGGACTAATAAACACTTAATATATTATCTTATGCTAGGTGGGGTCACAAAGGTCATACACCATGTACAAAATTAATTTATTTTTAAAAATGCAATCTCTCCTTTATGATCTCAAGTTCACTAAAATTTTGCACTCACATAACTGATATACCCACTTAAGATACAGTCTTTTCCTATGTATATCACTCCATCTGTCTGCAAAATTTTGTTAAATTTCAAGAAAAGGTAAAAAATACTAAAAAAAATTTCATTTTTTAAAATAAATTAATATTTTACTCCACCACTGTTGTTGGCCACTCCACCTAGGAAAAAACCATATATTAAGTGTATATTAGTCCATCTGTTTGCAAAATTCTGATGATTTTGAGGATAACTACATTGCATTTTTAAAGAAAAAGTAATCCCTTGTCAATTAACACCCTACCTAAGAAAACACTATAAAAAAAGTGGGTATTAGTGTATTTATTTGCAAACTTTTTTTAAATTTGAGGTGATAATCAAAAAGACCATATATTAACTGTCTTTGTACATCTGTTTGCAAAATTTTGTAAAATTTGAGATTATGATAAATGAGATATTATATTTTTAAAAATAAATAATTTTTTACTCACGCCCTGTCGTTTGCCACCCCACCGACCAAAATTAAATTTGAGGTATTTCACATTCTCCACCATAACCTATTTTTGGGAAATTGGAAAAAACGTGTAGCTTGATAATGTCAGAAATTAGTAAAAATTAGGCACTCCAATGATCTGTCACTGTCTTGTCATTTTTGGGTTGTCATAGGATAGACAAACTGATTTAGCCAATGAGGCTTAAATATTGGTTTGATAAGTCCCACAATAAATTGGTCCAATAGCTGTCGTAGGACAAGCAGCTGTTTTGTTGGACTGTCTAATTGGAAATTACATTTAGGACAAAAGTTTACTATTTTATCATTGGTCAAGTTGCGCAATTAGGTGTAACTTTTAAACAAACCCTAAGTTGTCAACCTATGCTGTCGTGTGACATGACAGATTGTTGGACTGCCCTATTACGTTTGACAGAAAAAATCTAAACAAAAATTAGGTTTTCAGTTCTGTATATCAAACTTTAGTTTAAAAGGACCAAATTTTACTTATTTGGAGAATGCGAGTTTTGCAGCATGTTTATTGAGAATGTGATATTTGCAAGAAATAATTTTGGAGAATGTGAGTTTTGCCACTGAAAATTTTCAGTAAACAAACTAGGAAACAAGAAAGAAAGCATTTTATTTCAAAAGAACGTTACAGGTAATGTAGAAAAAAATATTCAAATTCTTAGTTCAGCACTTGCTTCTTGGGGCTTGCATAAATTTCCATTTTTTTCATCAGCTTCCTCGCCAGTTGTCTCCTCAGTTTGATCAAAAACATGCTTGTAAAAATCAAGCAAACCATCAATTTCTCTCCAATTGTTTCTATAATGTTTGGATAAAAGAGAGTTAACCTCCATTTTTTGTTTGGTTGTAGAACATTTTTTTCTTCTATAATAGAGGGCTCTATTTGCTCTACGGATCTGCCTCTTTTACAGATGCTTTTGGATGTACCTGCTGAGTGATTTATAGAAAATCTCACCTTGAATAAGAACGTTATTAGTAGTTCTTTTAAGTAATATGCGTTTACATTGTTTGATTTTAAAATGCCATGACCCCGGCAATTTTAATACTGTGTCCTTGGCCGTTTTCCAATCAAAATTGTTACAGTCTCTTCCTAGATTTTTCACTGTGACGTAATGAGAAAAAACACTTCTTGATATTCCTCAGGTAAAAAAATAATTTCACATTTCCAAGACCAAATACTCTATCCGGTGGGATGTAACTATGGCCAGTTACCGGAAAAATTAGTTCCACTTCCCTGATGTGTAGACGTGCAGAGCTCAGCCACTTACACAGCATCCCTACCAAAGTGAAATTTTTATTTTGACTGCCACAACTGTCTGGCGTCAGTCGTATTGCATTAAAGTTTGTGAAATCAGTAGTCTTAAGGGTATCGTATAAACATGATGCAATCTCGTTGGATCCTTTCAAATATTGGTTTTCGGTCCAACAGTACGAAGTTACAGTTTCAGGGTTGATTTTTCCTTTAGATAAACCCTTGACCACAGTGAAATTATAAATATACACCTGACAACTGTAGTATGTCGTATGTAATTTTTGAGAGCGGTTGATTCTTTTAACAATCGAATGACAAGATTAATTGGTCTTCTCAATCTTCCCTAAGAAGTTCAAAAAAAGCCTTGGCTTTAAGTTTATGGATACATAGTCCAGTCATGAGTGTTTGTTTGTCGTTTAAGTTTCTATGTCTTTTGATTTCTTCACCTAACTGAAGGCATGTAGAACACACGGTACACAGATTCCCAAAACCAAGATTGTATTCGGTATTCAAAACTTTTCAGAAAAAATTAAGCTTTACGGGAACTCCATCATACATCCTGCGCAGTTTTTTCATGTTCTGTTCTGATGATAAGTCCTTTCGTGATGAAACTGCAGAGTGACAATAATGACTTTCTACCCATTTAAGCTTATTCAAGAAATTTATAATACACTCTTTCTTGGGCCACTGCAAGACAAAAAAAATATCCCAGTAAGAATAAATTAGATAAAAGTAATACAAACTTGAAAATACCTGTTTGTTTTCAACTTGTTTCGTTGCCAGTTCTCTGGGGTTGTCTTGGGTTTCCTTGTTTTACTGCCTTTTCGGCATGAAGTAAAATTACTTTCCATCACACAGTGTTTTTTTCCCAAAGTTTGTTCTTATTAACGTAAAAATTACAACAGCACAATCGTTACTGTACGAGTATAACCTCAAACTAAATCGGATGTGGATAAAGTGAGTTTTGCAATGGAATTTGATTTTACATGACAAATTGATATGGGAGAATGTTATCTTTGTAACTATTCTATTTTATGCAGTCACCTGTTATGGATAATGTGAGTTTTGCACCGAACCATGATTTTCAGAACTGAATTAGGATAAAGTGTTCTACAAGATGGTGCCAATAGCTCACTTTGAATAAAAAATGGAAAATGTGACTTCTGCCACTAGACCCCTCATATATTAGCCCATTTGTTTGTAAAATTTCATTAAATTTGAGGTAATGATAAGAGATATTGCATTTCTAAAAATAAATAAATTTTTCTCTCTAGTCCTGTTGTTTGACACCCCACCTGGTATAAGATCATTAAGTGTATATTAATCGATCTGTGTACAAAATTGTATTAAATTTGAGGTAATGATAAAAATTGCATTTAAGAAAAAATTATTTTTTTATTCTGCCCTGCCATTTGCAACCCCACCTAGTTAAAGACCTTATATATTAAGTGTGTATTAGTCCATCTATCTGCAAAATTTTGTTAAATTTCAGATAATGATAAAAAAATTTTTAAAAATACATTAGTTCTGTCTGCATAGTTTCTTTAAATTTAAGGTAATGATAAAAGAGATATTCCATTTTTTAAATTAAATTAATTTTTTACTCTGCCCCTGTTCTTTGCCACCCCACCTAGCGAAAGGCTATATATTAAGTGTGTATTAGTTCATCTGTTTGCAAAATTACGGACAATTTCAAATTAAGGTAAGAGACATTGTTGCAATTGGATTTAACATAAAGAAGATATTTTTGCCCTTGGCAACATCCTGTAACTATCTTTTTATTGTCCACTGTAAAATTTTATTGCTGGCTTGTTACCAGCTAGAAGGAGCTGGCTTGACGAATATGTTTGAGGATATTATTCAGAGACCGGTAATAACCGACAAATGACTAAAAAGTAATTTCTATTATAATAATCACGTATATCATCTCAAACGGACAACGAAAAAAAGAAAAAAGATATACCTTTGGTATTAAAGTAAGGACTTGAGTAATCTTTTATCTTGAGTACTTATATAAAAAAAATATGATAATTATGTCTTATTTAATGTAGTAGTAGTAGTAGTTAGGGGGAGGTCTAGACACCTGACTGGTAGGCCTATAAGGCCCCCCAAATCAAACAACACCTTGAAGAAAGCAATGTAAATGTGCTGGATGTTGAAAAGCTTGAGATAATGTCTAAAGAAATAGCTGCATTTAGAGTTACCATTCAGCACTGTGATGTAAATGTTATTCAAAATCCAGAAGTTTGGGAGAAATACACCATTATTAGACCATATCACAGAAAGAGAAATTTTCAGAAAGCAGCCCCGGACCAGGTGGGATTGAAAACGTAGACTCACTCGACTTAAGTGCCATGCACAACTTCCCTACAAATAGCCATCTACTCCAGGATAAAAAAATAACTGAAAAACATTTTCAATTTTGCATATTAATATTCAGTCTATTAAAAATAAGACTCATGAATTGGATAATTATCTTTGTGATCACGAGCATGATGTATTATGTTTTAGTGAACACTGGCTAACTCCTTTGGAGGTGAGTTCTTTTAAGTTGGAAGGGTATGTAAGTCAAATTTTTGTAGAAATTATAGTAAATGTGGTGGCACAATGATTTGCATAAAACCTACAATTCCTTTTATAGCAAGATCAGATATTTCTGGTTTAAGTATTGAAAGTGTGTGTGAGGTCTCTGCAGTGGAACTAATAGAGAGTCATCATATTATTTTGGCTGTTTATAGACCACCTAGCAGTCATTTTGCCAATTTCTTGGATATATTTGCAAATATTCTTGAAATTCTTTCTGCAAAATCTTATCATCTAGCTATCTTTGGTGATTTTAATGTCTTGTTCCACACGGATGATCCCAAGTATCAGGAACTTTATACTATTATGAACATTTATAATCTCAAACCCTGTATATTTGAAGCCACAAGAGGAGCAAATTGCTTAGATAATGCTCTCATAATAAGTCTCTAAAATATACCTCATGGGTGAATGACCTCTGTATATCCGATCATAAGGCAATCATTCTAAGCATACCATTTTCTCATATAAAGTCTGAATTTAAGTATAAATCAATAACTCCTATATCCCAGGCTGGTTTGTTCACCCTCTACAATCTCGTTGAAAATATGAATTTTGGATTCATAAAGGAATACATACATGTAAACGTAAAATGGCAAATGTTCATGGATTTAATTACCAACGCAATAAAAGTTGCCTTTCCCTCTAGAATTATTAAAGTAGATCTAAATAGAGACTTCAAGGTGTCCTGGTTTAATGATATACTTAAACATTACCGTGAAACCTTATATCTTTTACATGACTTGTACAAATTAAGACCGTTAGAGGAAAATAAATTTCAATACTATGAATTCAGAAAATTCTATAGGACTAAAATCAGTGAAAGCAAAAAAGAAGCTAATAACCACTATATTGACTCGAGCAAAAATAAGTCGAAGGCCATGTGGAATATTATAAATAAAAACCGTCCCCAAAAAAGAAACCAAATAGCAAACAGCGCTCTGAATGCAGATCAGTTAAATAACTTTTATATTCAACAACCAAATCTTATAGTTCAAAATATATCATCAAAAACAGAGCCCTATAATTTTTTATACAAAACATGTACTAGTACATTTAAGTTTTCTCCTGTTACGCCAAATAATGTTCGAGATGCAATTAGTTGCTTAAAAAATGGCAACAGTCATGATATTTTTGATATGACTGTCTCAATTGTTAAACATTTAAAAAACTTACTGATTTTGCCATTAACCAGTCTATTTAATATATGTCTGCAAACTAAAACGTTTTCAGAGAACCTAAAACTATCTAAAGTAATTCCTGTTCATAAGAGTGGTTCCCAGGAAAAGTGTGACAATTTTAGACCAATCAGTATTGTTCCGATTTTTGGCAAGATTTTTGAGATTATTCTCTCAAAACAAATGAAGACCACAGGGGAAAAAGAGGGAATGTCACAAAATATAAATACAGAGATATATCGATTTTAAAGTTTGAAACTCCTAAGATTCTCTAACATGGAATAGAATGGTTCAGAATGTTAAATTTTTTTGATTCAAGTATCTGCATTCCGTATTTAAAAACATTTTATTTCAAAATAATTTTAATAACAAAAAAATACAGAAAAAAGTACAAAAATCAGCAACTCTCCATCGCAAAAACAAGGAATGTCCAAAAAAAAATCAGTTTCCAAAGTGAAAAGAAGGAATGTCCAAATTTACGAGGTCAGCTATCATAGTTGTGGTATTCTGTTTGTTTTGTTCCATATTGATTTTAGACCTAAAAGCAGTATTTTATGAGTAATAGTACTAAATTTTCTGAAGGAAAAATCTTACCCTCATAATTCTCTTAGAGGCATGAGGTAACTTATCATAATAGTTTTGGGATTCAGAACACTTTCAGAGATTGCAAATCTTTGAATTTTTCCTCGCTTATTTGGATTAGAAAAATCGCGGTCTATAAGTAAAAGTCTTAAATTCTCAAAAAAAAAATCTTACCTTCATATTTTTTATAAAAATTCATTATTGCGCAGTACAGGATAAGTTCTTGTCTTGTGTGTTGGTGGTAGTATTGAGCTTTGTTCCCAAGCACCATTATAGGAAGATCTATGTGAAACGGTCGGGGGTGCCTAATAGTGACTTCTATTTCTCTCACAGGGCGTATGGCAAACGGACATTTTTTCTTATAATTCAGCTTCACAAAAAACAAATCCCAGTTTCTTATCATTTCCTGGCCCTCTTCCAGGTTTTCGACATGAAACGGTGCTGGCTTAACTCTAGACCTTTGTATTTCTTCGACCCAGTGGCTCGGCAGCTCAGCAGGATGTTTTTGGTTCAGAAGGGTCATATTTCGAAATAAGAGTGGCCTCTAATTGGGAAAGTTATTTTGAAAGATTCGAGTCTCTTTTTGATATGAACATTATAATGCATGTATTTGATCATATTATAATTCTTGTTTTGACCCCCACACGTCGCAAAATACTTCAAGGGATTTATCTGGGGGTCAAGGTAATTTTCAACAAAATTATTTAGCATTGATAGGACTTCGTTACATCCTTTAGCAGCCACTGTTTCTGGATATACGTAGAAGATTGACTCGCCATTTGCTAGAATGTGGATGTTAAACAGGTACACAGATAACTGCCTCTTGTAATATACATCATTCGTTGTGATGTTTGGAACGGGTACATTCTTTTGGAAATCGAGACAGATACCTTCGCATTATCTTTCTGGCACTTAATTCTTGAAGCCCTTTTTCGGTCGTAAAATACTTGAGCCTTAATTTTGTGTATCTTATTTTCATTCTTCAGTGTTAGCAAAGATTTCTGTATCTCGGCAAGAACTGATGTAGAAGTTGGCGTTTTATTTTCCAGTTTTAATGATAGATCTTTTTTTGTTGCAGTATACTGATCACAAACACTACAGGTATCTTTACGCGGATACCCAAAAGATATGTTGAATTTTGTATTAAAAATATTTCTATAGAACTCGTATGAAACAGGATGATTGGGAAATTTCTCTTGATATAGTTGATACATTTTTGCGATATTAAGTTCTTCACTTAAATAAAGACAATCTGATTTTTTGAGGCCATAATGGCTTTTGTTTCCCCGAAACGATCTAATATGGCTAATCACATTCTCATTCGTCTGATCAGAAATTTTTCTAGGTCGGTTTAAATGCTTACCTTCGGCCCGATGCTTTCAGGGATTTTTGCAAATATTCTAATTTGGTTTTCGTAATCCCATGTATTGCCAAAAATGCCTTGTAGCACACATCGACTTCTAAAATTGAATTTTCTCTTATTACTTTGACAATATATGAATAAGAATTATCATGTAATAGAGCTACATTTTCGTCTTTTCGGGGACGTCTCCTTTTGGTAGGTTTACACTTTATCAAGCCACATAAATGTAAATTTTGTTCATTATTTGATGATAATAGATTAAAGTTTCTCAAAAGTGTTTGCCTCTCTTCATTACTGATTTTTTCGAAACATCTCAGTCTTTTGCACTTACAGTCATTCCCTAATTCAGGACTGCTTAACTTTATTTTCTTGTTGACATCCTTAATCCGTCCATATGTCTTCCTTTTCTTATATTTTTCACTATGCTGCTGCTCACTATTCTCACCGTCTTCCATGATACACTTGTTACTTTTCTATTTTAATTAACTAGAACATAACCTCAACACCATAGCCCATAAAATATGCACTAAAAATTGTCGCTTGTTTACCCTTGCAAAGCAAAACACAAACTAAAAATAAATAATATTAGAATCGCTTACGGTTTTCGTTATCGTGGACATTCCTTGTTCTTATCATTTTGCTGACGGACATTCCCTGTTTTTCCCCTGTGGCTCATATTTTAAATGCGTTTTATAATGGACTGTGCCGTGTTTTTCTAAAGGACATGTGTTTATAATAAAATATAGATGTTTCTCTACCAGGCGGCGACGCTAACTCAATTTTTAATATTTTGTGACATTCCCTCTTTTTCCCCTGTGGTCTTCAAATATACTCCTATATGGAATCTTTTAATCTTTTTGACCCCAGTCAATATGGTTTTAGGAAAAACAAAAACACAGAAATGGCCATCATGACACTCATGATGATGATTGCTGAAGAGTTTGATGGAGGAAGCCTTGCTGGAGTTACATTTTGTGATTTAAGCAAGGCTTTCGACTGTGTGTTCCATGACATTCTGGTAGCGAAGCTCGGGTATTATGGTTTTTGTGAGGATAGTGTCCGTCTAATTCAGAGCTATCTTCTCGATCGCAGACAGAAGGTCTACTTCAATGGCAATTTTTCTAAAGAGGCCAATGTCTTGTCTGGGGTGCCGCAGGGTTGGGTTCTGGGGCCTATCCTGTTCGTCATTTATATTAAGGATTTTGCGGGTTGCCTCCATGGGGCCGAGGCCGTGTTGTACGCAGATGATACTAGAATAACTTGTTGGCAATCTGATTTGCTTTCGCTCCAAAATGTCATGGCTCAGGTACAGTCGAGGGCACTGGATTGGTTCTCGGCAAATAAGTTAAGTTTAAATCAACAAAAAAACTGTTAATTTTGTTTTCACTCAGAGAAGACTGGAGGAAGCACATGATCCTGTTAGGTTCCTTGGTGTATGGCTGGATCAGAAATGTACATAGGAATCTCACATTGATTTTCTAACAGACAAACTTTCCAGAAGTCTCTATGTATTAAGAACTCTTAAACCCATTGTAAACAGGAAAACTTCTTTAAATGCATACTATTCTCTCTTTCAGAGCGTGATGTCCTATGGAATACTTGTTTGGGGTCATTCCCCACATGCTCAAAAAGTGTTTTCAATCCAGAGAAAAGCAATCAGGATAATCTTGGGCCTAAATTATAAAGAGGATGTTAGGCATCAATTTGTTAAACTTGGAATTCTTAGCTTTCCTTCTTATTACATTTATAAATGTCTGATCTGGATAAAGTCCAGAATTTCTGGCTTTTCACGTCATTCTGATATACACAATTATAATACCAGGAACTCTGATAACATTGTGCCATCAAATTCCCACATAAACAAGAGCAGATTTTCATTTAATTACTTTGCTCCAAAATTCTTCAACCACCTGTCAACACATATTAGAGCTCTGCCTACAAAAACTTTTAGCAAAGAAATAAAAAACTTTTTAATTAAACATGCTTTTTATGACGTTAATGAATATTTACATTTTAATTTTGTGAACGTGTGACATCTGCTTCTGAATTTCTAGTTTCTAGTTCTAGTGAATTTGTTGTATACTTTTAATATTGTAGTGTAATAATTGTACCTGTACCTATATATGTAATTTTTATTTTAGTACTATTTTTAAGCACCTACTTTGTTATACTATGCTTAATTCCAAAGTGTTTATCTGTGTTTTTAATTTACATTGTACCTTTTTTGACTTGTGTAAAATCATTGTTTTGATTAATTTGACACAAATAAATACTCTACTCTACTCTAAATACTCTACTCTTTCAGTCTACCCCAGCTCCTCCCTCAACCACCACCCGCCACCAGGTGTACATCCTTGAATCTGCCTGTCCTTACTATGTAAGTCTGCATATCCTTCCATGCAAGATCCTTAACTTCGTCCCTATGCAAGACCGTAGAGCCGAAAATATCTCGTCGCAGTCTTGCTCGCGTTTCACATCTGCACAGGAAGTGAAGCGGAGTTTCCTCCTCTTCCTGACACTGCATGCAGATAGAATTTTTCTCAATGCCTAACATAAAGAGGTGTCTCCTCAATCGACAGTCCCCCGTTACTATTCCTACGATGGAATTTAGAGCTTTCCTGTCTCGGGCTAATAACCACTCTGTTCGGCCCTTATCGGGCTTCACAATGAAGTCTTTAGCTTACCTCCCAACCCCAAACTGGCCCCATTCACATTGAAGTTCATGTTGTGCCCATTCGTCGAGTGCTGTCCTCAATCCCACAGTGTCCTGGCACCCAAACCAACTTCACTCTTTTACGTTGCGCCAACTGCTCTAGCCTGTCACCGCATTCCTGAAAAATCTGATCCCGCCATGGGTGAGTCGAGCGCCTTAAGTGCTGCTTGACTGTCTGAGCATATGACAATCTCTCCCTCTGCTCCCTCTATGACTTCCTTCATCGTTATTGTCATTAGAATGGCATATACCTCAGCCTGAAACACCGTTGAAAACTTCCCCAAAGAGAAGCTGGACCTGGTTTGTGTAGCCTCAATATAAACTCCAGCACCAGAGGCTTGCAACTGTGTCATACGTGAACCATCCGTATAGCAAACAATTCTTATTTAATGTAATTGCTGCAAACAAATAAAGGACAACTCGATTAAATTGCAAAATATGTACCTTACGCCCGCACACATGCTTAAGAAAGGGCATGTCGCATGAAAAGAGGACGTGTGGTAACTCAACTGCAAAAGAACTTACCCATTTTTTAGGTGTCTATTTTATTTCGTCGCCATAGTGTAAATCAAGACAGTTTAGCGAATTTGTATTAAATTTGAATACCAAACAATAATTGAAAAGGATACTTCTAACTTCAGGTGGAGGATAAATAATTCCCACCACGGGGTTGGGGGATGCAGCCTCTTCATTATTAGTTCCTGTAATTTCAAGAGGCGGCATTACACCTTAAAATATTTGAAATTTGCGGTTGAAACTTCGATTATTTTTTAATCTGTCTGAATTATGGAATAATATATATAACAATAAATTGAAAATTAAACAAAGGACGTTTGACTTTGATGACGCATGACAGTTATCATCAGTCTGACAGTGATACTAAAGACAAGAGTGAGTAATGTTCAGTAGTGCTGTCAACAGAAAAATGGCCAATGTCGCCTCCAACCCGTTACCCGTACCGCAAACACGGTAAAATTTCTACTAAACTGTCGATTAGACACCCGACGGAAAAAAATGTTTTTAGTGGTTGTGGTTTTTTCTCTAATGGTTTAGTTTACTCCAGGTAATGGAAAAACAAGGCACTCAATCACTAAACCCTTATGATGTTTCAAAATATATTTTTTCATGTAAACGAACTTATTTTAATAATATTAACTTCCGCTAGAGTTACCAAACCCTCCGATATAGGCGTGAGTCTGCAGCTTTTTATTTATATCTCCCGCTTCTTGCCGAATGGATCAAACCCCACGCTTTTAAGGACAAATAAACAAGTTGTTAAAATAAATGAAGAAAAATTATAATTTTATCAATTTCGACCTCGCAATAGCCAAATAAACTTTATGAAAACGTATACCTGGATGACTTCACAAGTGTTTCGATTATCCTGAATGTTGGATCCAATTAGTATATATAGTATAACCATTCATCATCCTTTCCTCCTCACTCCTCAAGTACCACGTCGGTAGTTTGTGCAAGTGCGAGATTTCAGTTTCTGGTATTCTTAGTTGTTTTGTTCTTATATAGATTTGAAACAGTGTTGGCGCGCTACCGCCGGCTTTATTTAAAACAAACCTAACCAATCCTAACCTACCTTAATTTGCATTTTTATTAATTATAAGTTTTGTTAAAAAAAAACTTAAAAGGAAGTCATTCGTCTGAACGGAGATTCGAAAACATATCGCCGAATCCGAAGCAAAGTATCCTACCGACGCCCTAGAAACCACATGTCAAATGTTCGACAAAAATTATTTATACATTGTTCTGTCTCTCGCCAACGGCAACCAATCAAATCACAAGATTTAATTTGCTATTATAACTGTATCTAAAATTAAAATCTAGTGGTGCCAGTGAGTAGATTGACAACTGTGACAGCAAACGACCTGTCCGATCTAAAACCATTCTGGGCTGCTCTGGAGACCACTTTGAGAACATAAAAGGAATAATCAGCAAGCCGAGGACTTTTTTTTATTGCACTTCAATTTATTTTGGAGGACGTTACTCTTCCTACCGAAAGAACAGGCTCCCGTCTGTACAGTCAGTGCGGAGTTGGGACGGGAGCTCACTATTGGTTTAATTCAAGTGACGGAGGGGGGAGCTTGCCCCCTGAAAAATGCAAATATATTCTATAGTATATTATATATTACTTATATATTGTGGTAAAATAAAATAGATAAAACTGGTTCTTATTCCAGCCGCTTTTTACGGCGCTGGGTTCAAGCTCTTTTGAGCAGGTGTATGTTGGTAGATAGGCTGTGTTGCCAAGTGCCAACAGAGGATCACTTCTATATCTACTATAAGCCGCTCCCAAAAGAACAGCAATAGTTCTCCATTGTTTTTCTGGTGGTTTCAATAACCCCTGTTAAGCTATATTTACATTCAATGTCAACTCGAATTTGTTATAAAATTAGCTTGCTTGGCAGATGGCAACAGTATGCTGTCATTTACATTAGAGAAAATTCGAAGTGCACTTCAAAGTTGACTTTGGATTGAAGCAAAGAGCTTGCGGATGGAAGGCAGAAACTTATTAAATGTCAAATTTTTTAGGTTATAATTTTTATTTTAGTTGACAAAAGTCTTAATATTTTTACATATCAAACTATTTAAATAATATGTCTTTTTTTTGTCGCTATAATGAAAAAAAAAAGGTTAGACATAAACTCTTAAAACCAGAACCAAAGAGCGTAAAAAAATTACTAAACAATCTTTTTGTGCGGATTCAGTGTATTTTACATTATTATCTTAGAAAATAATAAAATTAAATAAATACAAAATCGGATCAGCTGTTCAGGAATAATTTCGAATGGACTTTTATGAAATGTCAATTTCAACTTGGACTTTATTTACACCAAGGGATGATGGCAATTTTTAAAAATATACCGATATACTGTATCATTTGATATATCGAAATTTTATCGGTAGAGCTCAAGAAACATATCAATATATTTGTTATCCAGTGATTAATGAGCATAGGTCACTTCCATTACATTACTTGCGCCAGAAAAAATAAAAATCTTTGTTTCCCTATGGTTTTACTAGGACTTCAGTTTTCTGAACGTTTTTAACATAAGTGGTTCCACTTGTTCGGTTTAGTAGCTTTGTTTCGTTGGGAGGTGGGAGACTTGACCGCAAAGGGAGCAGACGCTGTTAACGTGTCAGACCAAGTTGTTCTTGCATTCTATCGTGTTCACCTGGCCAGTTCTACCTATAATATTAGCGTAATGTCCACTATAAAGCCAGCGTAGGAGCGGTGAGGGGATAGGGTACGAATATGAAATTGTTAGCACATTTTTTTAATTTAATTACAGTGTAAAATGGTGAATTTCCAGGCGTGAACACTTAAGAAAAACTAATATAAATAAAGAAAAAAAACGGTATCACTTTTAAAAATTCAAAAAAAAATTAGTTATTTACTTGTTTGAATAAATTAAACTAATTGATTTCAAGAAACTACTGACAACTAAAACCCTGAATACGAGTACATTTAAAATTTGACCGGATGTTTATAAATGTATATTGTAATGATATGAATTATAAAAAATATTATTATTAGATATGTAAAAAACCGGTAGATTTCCTTAACCCGAAACTTCCAAAACATCGACACAAAACCCTTTTTTTGTCCAAAAATCAATAGGGTAAGTAAGTAGCTACGCCGCGAACTGACAGACAGATCAATGGATTTGAAAAAACATATTTTTTGGCATCTCGGGACGCTAAAACGTAAAGATATGTAAAACACGGAATTTTTTTCACGATTACAAATATTTCATATCACCGCCATTGTGAATTCGTACCACAATTTTATCAGTTCATTCCTATACCACAGTTAATTCTTGCATAAAATTTGAAATAAATGTATTAAGTAGTTTTTCAGGCTGAATTTTTAAATAATTTATTAAGCCGCTATTTTGTTTCGCCATCTTTGATTCGTACCAAAATTTTAATAGTTAATTAAATTACTACGTTGGATAAGTAGTTTTTTAGTAATAAAAATTTGCTTAGGGCGGCATTTTGTTTTGCCTATTCAATTTATACCAAAAAGAGGTCATCCTCATATGACTTTTAATTTTTGACCAGAATTTTGAGTCAATCAGACAGACAGGCCAACGGAATTGAGAAAACATGTTTTCCATTTCCACATTTTTAATCTAGAAATGTCTGAACTTAAAGGTCTGAAAAAAATTGCGGAGGGTATTCACGATTACAATACTTCTCTTTTACAAGGAAAGTAAAAACAAAATATGTACCGTCTCTTTGCATGCAATGCAGTTTAATGAACAAAGTATTAAAACTAGTGAATCACACTTTAGAAGCAAATACTTTGAAGTATACTGCATGGATAATCAAATCATAGTGAGAAATACTACGAGAACAAAATGTAAAACCATTCCGTTATGGGAATATATCCCACGTCCAGCCTATCAGATGTCATATAATCATTCAGTGTTTTCTTTGTCTTACCACTAAGCAATATTTAAAAGCAGCACTTGGCCAGAACACTTAGTATGTAAGGCCAGCTCTCCAGAAAAAAAAAGCAGCATCGGTAGAGTTTCAACGACGGATGACCAAAAAAAAAAGGTAATATTATTATGAACTTGACATGAAGCAACAAAAATTAAATGCGGCGTACAATCCACAAAAAATCCGTCCGTGTTACTTTACTAGACGGGTTCCCATTTTCTAGTTATATCGATACGAGTACTGCCAAGTAGCAGCCCTACTGGCTTGTCGTTGCATGTCTCACCGCTATCAGTACAATATTCGCATTTAATTAAAGTAGTCAGACTACCGAAAGTAATCAATGTAACGATTTCATTTTGGAATCGGTATACGTTACTTCCAACATCGTTAAGTAATGAGTACTCGAGTACCAAATAGTTACTTTTTCAACACCTCCACTCGTGATACCAGTAGTACTATCAAGGGACACCTAGTGGAAGCCAAAATGCTTTTCAAAGATTTAAAAAAAGAGGAATAATTTAAAAAGATATTTGGTAGAATCGGGGTGTTCCGGGAGTTTAGAGCTCACCATCTGAACATCCCATTGATAACGTGTCCAAAGTCCAAATTAGAATAAGGTGTAAATGATCTAGAAGGGTCGTTTCAGGTTTTAGTTGCTGCTAGTATCCGCGCCAAAAACATAGCAAATTCAAGTTACTTGGTCTTTTACAGAGCCGGCGCGAGGTTTAGAAAAACTGAAGACTAAGCGTGAGGTGTCTTTTGTCCAAACCGGTCTCTTTTGTGATTTTTGGTTATAAAAACTATAAAGTTTATTGTTCTCTACTAAATACTAGGTAATCTAAGAGATTATTGTTTTCAGTAAAAACTTAGTAAAGTAACAGATAATTGAATTATTGTTTTGAAATTTTGACAGATTTCCGATAACTTTTTATTTTTCTGGAATTCTCGGGAATTTTCTTGGACATTTGAGTAGACATTTCAACCGTCCTACTTTTCCGGGAAATGATGCCATGTCAAAGTATCAATCATATAGGCGTTCTATGTATATCGCAACAATATAACGCTTTATTCAATATATCGTTGCCATCCTTAATCTCCCACTCATAATTATATATTGTTTATACCTATATGGGTAAGTACATAGTACATGGGCAACACTGTTCCAACGTCAAATGTATCACCCATTTTTGTACTAGCACTTAAAGTTGGGTGATATGGCGGTTTATCGATAATTGGTGAAACAGTTATAGTGATTTTGAAAATTATTT
Source organism: Kuschelorhynchus macadamiae (assembly GCA_030620095.1). Taxonomy (NCBI): domain Eukaryota; kingdom Metazoa; phylum Arthropoda; class Insecta; order Coleoptera; family Curculionidae; genus Kuschelorhynchus; species Kuschelorhynchus macadamiae. Next base: position 2,194,187 of record JAUTXW010000772.1, on the reverse strand, counting down.
TTAACAGTTATTTTTTACCACGCAACACGAGGAGCGTAACTGCAGTCGTGCTCAGGCCTTTCAATGATTTATAGGTTTTGAACAAAATTATTATGTATTTAGTGGTCCACTGGCAAACATTAATATTATTTTAAAAAATAGCAGTAGTTATCCCACAAAAAACAAAACTTCAAATACTACCGGTCCGCCTTTTATATTTCGATTATTGGTGAAGGCGGGGACACGCTCCTTATTTCAATCACTGGGTAGCAAAACAACTGCTTTAACGTAAGGTCAATCGCCGGTAGCACCAATTATTTTACATTCATCGTGATCGATATACCGCCCCACTCTACTAGCTCTTCCTTTTTAAGTTTCGTTTTTGTTGGTTAGTGTTTACGTTAACGTTAAACGAAAATTTTTGTGTATATGTACGGTGTCATGTGGTTCATGTGTGTGGTTCTACCTATGATATAATAAACGTAATATCATGGGTTCTACCATAGATTAATTTTCAGTTCAGTACGTTCCAAGCACTGAACTAGTAGAACCTTGTTTTAGTTCATTTATTCTACGGTCCACGTTGGATTCCGGTTTGGGAAATAGAGTAGAGTAGGTAGACACAATACACAAATAAATTATAAGAACTGCCTCAACAAAAATAGAAGTTCGTGACTATACATGGTGTGAATTACAGTCTAAATAAATCATGTCAACTGACTTTATTCCTACTAGAGCTTCGGTTTTGAAAGATAAACCTGAAAATGCATATCAAGAAGTTACGTACATTGCTTATAAATCAAAGAAAGAAAAAACCAGCAAATCGAAAAACGAAAGCAACGAAGCCAGAATTACTGAATTTAATATAAAAAAAGCTAAACAAGAAATTGTTAAACTCGGCATATCGGGGTTTGACCCCTTGAAGAAAGAAGAATCACGAATTCAGCAGCTAATAAAGTTAGGTAGGTAGGTGTAATATTCCCGTGAGTAATGATGCTTTGAATAACTACAGGTATTACTTTTGCAATGCAGAATTTAAATTAAAATACTCATTTAACTTTGTAATTAGACTGAATATACCATGTGATTCATAAATTAAGTACACAGGAAAATACATAACTCCTATAGCAAATGCATCGAGTGTTGTGACCAAACATAACTTCAGCAGAATTGTTTATATAACTCTGTTTAAAAAAACAAGAAACACAGGTACTAGGTAGTGTAAAATTTTAATTGAATGGATGAAAATTGTATTTATTATTATGTATAATTCTAGATTATTTATTTGGGTTTTTTGATATATTACATGAACACAATTATAACAGTTATACATACTGAGTTTTTCATTTAAAAACTCCAATTTATTGGATTGCAAGGACTTCCAAAAAATCACCAAAATAGCAATTAGGGGGGAATGGAGGGCAAATTTTAAAAGAAGTCCTACACTCCTTTACACCCATTAAGAATATCAAACAGGAAGGCACGTCAAGTGATAACCAGTTTGAAAGGTTTTTAATTATATAATTTCATGATAAGTTTGTAGGGGTGTGTTAAAAATCTTTCAAACCAAGTATCACTGTAACCTTTTTCCTGTTTACCAATTTAAATTGGGAGGGGCTGAGGGTTGATCTAAAGCTTATGATAAACTATGTTTCAGCATTTTTTTTTGGCATTTCTCGTTTTATAATTTTTTTCTCCCTGTTATTGTGTCTGGTTATTACTACCTCCATACAGTTTCTAAATAATGTATAAACATCTGAATATTATTGGCCTAAAAATTTTTAACCTGTTTCCATGTGAAATTAAGGAATTTGTAAGACTCATTTAAAAATATTTTATATTTTTTAGGAGCAAAACCTCCAAAAAATAAATGCAAAAACTATAAACAATTAATTATTGAGAAAAGGCTTGAGAATGCAAATAAAATCAAAGATCAGACATTTCAACAATTAGGCAAAAACAGCTTTGGAAAGTCAATAGCTAAGGGAAAAAGTTTTGACAGAAAAAGACGGAAAGAGGGAATCCTGAGTATTTATGGGAAAATTGTTAGAGATAAGAGTAAATAAAAGGCTTGGACTAATACCAGTATTTAAATATCTGCTTAATCTTCAGTATCCAGTCCACTGCTTACTACTTAGCAGGTTAAACAATTTTATTTTTTTTTAATATTTTATTGAAACTTAATTTGCAATTGAAAAAAATCTTCAAATAAATATTCAATAATATATATTTATATCTGAAATATGGTCTTAGCCCATGCCTAATAAATAAAATATGAAATGTATTTAGGTATTAGGTTAAAAATTTAAATACCTGTAATAAAATTTTATACATCAAAATAATTTTGAGTATAAACTTGATTTTCGTGATTAGATGGGACAATAATATATGGTAGATAATCCAAGAATGTAAAATGTGAAAATCCCAGCACTTTTTTTTTTATTGAAATCTTAATATATTTTGTCTTTCTACCATAGAATATTGAAGATTTATCCCTAGCTCTGTTCAACATTGTTAAAGAAATATTGATAATTTCAGGTCAAGGTCTTTGAAGCTGAGTTTAAATTTTCAGAAAATTTAATTAAATTTAATTTAATTGCTAGCAAATATTTGAAAATAGAACAGCTTTAGGGAACCTGCCTTAGAATTAAGTGTTTATTACTCATATTAAATTTAGGAAAAGGTAATTTTATGGCGAAAATAACTCTTTGGCATTAAAAATATTGGAGTAAAATGCTCTTTCTTTTAAACAAGAAGTTAAAAAAATTAAAAAATTTCTTAGTACCCAAAACGATTTTTAAATTGGAGTGACTGTATTTTTTTATAAAGGCAATGTTGAATTTTCAAAAAATGGCTGTCCAGCTACTACTTTGAAAATAAAAGTTAACTTGTGATATATTGTTGAAAAGCTAATTTTGGGCTGAATATGATAGTTTTTGTATGTTGTTATCCATACAAAAATTTTAAAATTAAAAATTATAATGATAGAAAAAAAACATTATGGATAACCCTAAACGCCCAAAGAAGTCACTTTATTTTGTTTTAGATAACATAATATAATCTATATATATATATATAAAATTTTTTTACTTTTTTGGGGATGATTTCTAATGTATAATAAAGTTTTCCCAACCATAGATACTTTTCTGGCTTAAGGTCTTCATCAGTACAATCAGCTAGTTGTGAAATCTGGGCCATGGAGCAGTATAAAGCTACCTGTTGTGAAACTCGGAAACCAAGAACAATTATTGGACAACTGTAGACACATGTGTTTCTGACTTAATGTCTTCATCAGTACAGTCCACCACAAATGTCAGTTTTGCTCCTGTTGGTGATTCTAGTGTGGTTTTGTGTGTTATGTTTGGTGCCAGTTGCTTGCACACTAGTCTGTTGCCCTTACCCCTGAATTTGTTTTAAATTTTTCAAATTTTTTTATCTCAGACCATGAGTTAAAACAGCAAAGCAATAAATCAGAAATATTGGTCAAACTTACTATCTACCTCTATAAGTTACTCTTAAGATTGTAAAAAGTATAAGAAATAAATTAAGATCAAAAAACTTCATAGGCACTAGGCACGTAATTATTTGATTCAGGCTTATCCACCAATTAATAACAATTACATATTATAATTTGTAGATGTGAACTCTAGGTCTTTCTTATAAATACGTAACTCTACTTGCATTTTCAATTTTAAAGTTATTAAGCATAATATGTAAAAATGTTTTATGTATTTTAGTCTATGAACATGTTTTCTAGCTCATGTGACTCAATGACAAATTAATTAGCTACAGGATTCTTGTACAGCCCCCTTCACCAAGTTATTTAGGGTACAAAATATTTTTAAACAATGTATATTTTGATAGTATGCAGAATAGGTGTAATGTCAAGTTCTTCAGGTCTTGTCTGTATGGCTAAAAACCACTCTGGTTCAGTTAGGTTAATTATCTGTATATACCGCATTTTCTTCTTCACCTTCTTCTAGAACTTTGTTTCTAAAAATTTGCATTGTTGGATGAAGTGTCAAAATAATCTCTTCAGAAATTATATATCCTTTTACAAGAAAAATGTTACTTAAGAACGGCCAACTGTAAAGTGGAATGTACAACTTATTGCTGCCAGTAAACTTGCAGCAAGAAATCTTGCAGGTAGGAAAACTTGCGAACTGTAAAATGGCCTTAAAACCATTTTCTAGTTTATAGAGACCTTCATATATGTTTTGGATGAAAGTAAAATATTTATTTATTTAATGATATGCTTTACAAACAAGGTACAAGGTGGGCAATTACTTGTAAAGCAAGATACAATTAATTAACAAACCAAGAGACAATGACAAACAAAATCTGGTATCAGAAATGTTTAAAATATACATATTAAAGTTTTAGGAAAGTTTAAGTAATTCATCAGCTATGCGTCTAAAGGAATATCTCAAATTGAACTACATGATTCACTCAGAATGATGATTCTATTCTCTCAACATCACACATACAACTGCGATGTATGTGTGATGTACCTACTGCAATCCAAAATCATTATTTGGAAAGTTATCTTCGGTAAGTTCCCTAGTAAGGACAGTATTTTTATATCTGATTTGATTTACAATACAGTAAATAATGATTATGAGCATAAGTATAACATCAAAACTTGACCAAGAATTGTTACTCAATACATTATTTATTATTTACAAATAAAATCAGTCAGACCCAAAGAATGTTATTTATTTAGACTTTCCAACCTTTGGTTCGTGGAATACTCGAGACAGGATTTGAGGTCATAACGCTAATATCTTTGACAGGGTTGCCAGATTATTCTGGTCATATGAAAAATTTTAATTCTGGTTTTTTTTTAATTTGAATGTAATTCTTCTTTCGGGAACAGTAAACAGTAAAAAAATCTAGAGGTAATATAATATTTTTAAAATATAAGGGATGCTTTAATAAATAAAACATGTAAAACACAGGGGTGTATTTAAGGGAGGGTTTGGGGTTAAACCTCCCTCAGAACCACTTTTATTCCAGGTAAAATTTTCTCTCTTAAAACTAAAATGGAGACTTTTTTTGGTCGTCCATATTATTTACGTTGAAAATTTTCATGGTTTCAACCCCCCCCCCCCCCCCCAGAAGCAATGTCTGGTAAAATATACATTGCTAAACAATTCCAATAGGTATTTTGTCGCAGCAAAATCAAATTATTTCACGTGGAGATGATGTAAAAAAGATAATAAAATTGCAAATATAAATTTATTTTTTATACCAAGATAATCTAGACGGTCGACTAAAATTAGCGTAGGCTTGATGTTTTAAAAAATATTATAAATTTTTTATAATTGTAATTAAAGTTTTTTCAATGTGCCCTTTAGCTCGATGGCAACATAAATAAATGTTTATTTTGACAATTCCGTGGGTAAACCCTCCTTACTATTTCTTTAATATATTTTTTATATATAGTTTACTCAACGAACAAACATAAAATATGTTATAAATTAATTGGGCATATATTTTTGTAATGGCATTGTAACAGTTGTCCTGTCTTGTTAGATTGTTGGCACGAATACTAGACCATTTCCTGATTGCTCTCCGTGTAGAGCTTAATCAGATCTGGATCGAGCCTTCCAGAGGATTTACACCTTATTTTACTTTGGAGACGTTAACGGTTGGATGTTCGGATGGCGAGCTCTAAGCTCCCGCTCACCTCTGTATATTTCCATATCTATTTTTCTTTCTTTAAAACCCTGCTAATGCATCTTGGCTTCCACTAGATGCCCCTTGAGAATACTACTGGTCTCACGAGATGACCTTTTCTTTCAAGCTATCCCCTTATCTCTCCCACTCCCGCCAGATAGCGGCCACTACGCTAATATTTTATATAGAACTGTGACGGACGAACGGGATAGAATACAAGAACAACTAGGTCTTACACGTTCACAGCGTCTGCTCCTTTTCTAGCGTGGTCTTTAGTTTCCGCACTGAGCGATTGAGTCTCCCGCTTCCCCTTGAAATAAAGCAGCTACACCGAACACGTGGAACCACTTATGTTAAAAACACAGAGGTCTGCCTTCGACGAGGCGATTCGGAAGACTGGTTGTAACAGTATCATGTATGATTATGATAAAACTTGTAGTTCACTAAAAACATCAACATCAGCTAATACTGGCTCCGAAGAAAAAAAATTACGGTACATCCAATTCTTCCACAGATTACGTTATGCCCTTATTTTTTTTAGTTATTTAATCTACCCCATATTGTAAAATTTCGCCAAATCTGGCAACAAGGTGCTCGGTCTTTCCAGATGCTTTGGATTTTCGAGATTATCGAACTCGCTCGTTCGACAAAATTCGAGGACATTCTAAATTCGAACGTATCTTATAAAAGCCCTGAAGTTAGGCACGACCTGTCATTACGCGACCAACTTCAGTCGAAACCGTACTAAAGACGCCATTTTGTGATGTAAAAACGAGAAGTTGACGTGTATTTTCTACATATTTCCCAGAAGAGGTATTAGTCAAATAATAATATTGTCATTGGTGCGAGTTTAATAAAACAGTTTTAAAAGCATTGTTGAAGTAAAAACCAGTGGTTGTAGTGTGGTAGAAGTAAAGAAAGAAACGGATAATAGTTAAAATGGTTTCCAATCGGACCCGATACGTTTCAGAAAGCACGACAGACGAGGAAGCAGGCGACATGGACTATTCACCAAATAACGAGGTAATAGCTGAACATTTTGATTCTTTGAACGAGCTTTTTAATGTATCTGATTTTCAGCAAAACAAACCAGCCAGAAAACCTACAAGGACACCAAAATGTTTTTCTAAGAATGCCCTTATGGCCAGGGAAAACAGGCTAAAGAAAAAGATGTATATAGGTAATCTTGAAAACCAAGTCGCCTCATTGAAAAATGAAAACAAAAAATTGTCTCACATTGTTGACAGTCAGTCATGTAAAATCGACGAATTAAAAAAAGAAGTGAAATACCTTAAAAGTATCCTGGCCAACAGTGAAGGTATAGGAAAGTTGATCCGAGCAATTAATTCAAGCACTGGTATGGCAGTTACAACCTCATTGGACAAAAAATTGGCCATAAACAATAGAGGGGTTGCAAATAAAAGTTCTATAGCCCAGAAAATAGTCCCTGAAATGACAGATCAAACCAAGAGCAATGTATGTAACAGTAACTTTAATTGGAGTAGGCATCCATGGGAAGAAATGAAACCTGGCAGTCCATATATTAACTACCCTACACCAGAATCCACAGACTCTTGTTACGGAAGTCCAGAATTTGAAGAACTGAACAATGAAGGACTCTTGTTGGATATGGACATCCCAATCAACATGAACAATGACGAGTTATTGGACATGATTGATGAAAAAGCATTAGAATCCCCATTAATACCTATAGAAGAACATAGTTATCATAATCCAGTCAAATCAGAACCAACATCCTTAATAAAAGATGAAGACGATGTAGGAGTATGTCTGCATATAGCAAATAACAAAGTCTCGCTAGAATTTTGCCCATCTTGTAGCGACAATGCCTTTCAAAACTGGAAACCAAATTGAAGTTCCAGAACAAAAAAAGGCTGTGATCTAAGAGGTTTAGAAATGTCTGTATCGGGCCAATTATTTTTTTTTGGCTTAGAAGTTATATTAGTAACATTTAGTTATGGCTTCTGACAAAATGGTGAAAAAAGTTGTATTTATTTTTTTTATATGAATTTTTTATATTTATTATTTTTTATTAAAATTATCATCTTCCTTACATAGAGTTCAAAATGCAATTTAAAATTTTTAGATTTTTCGTACTTTTGAATTTTCTATTTTTAGGACTTGAAGAAGCCCAATAAATTTGTTGGAAGTTGTAAAATGAAGTTATTTTTAATTCATTTGAAGAGATGAATAGATATTTAGGAGGGGCTTGAAATATATTGCCCTCCCCTATACCTACTTCACTATTCTTTACTAAGGTGTGGTATAATTTTTATAGTTTTTTAATATTTGCTTTTGAGAGCTGCATTTTTCATTTACGTTTAAGATGACAAAATACTTGGATACTTACCAAATTATCAATACAAGATTTTGTTAGTTTAGTTACATAGGTATTTAAAATACATTTTTATATGACAATATTTAATTGGAAGACATTTTTGAATATGCAAGTTTGTAGAATATTTAACCAATTTTGATTAGATGAAGAAATTATAAATATTTTTGTCAAATGTTTATATTTTTGTCTATATTAGACAGTATTTATTCTAAATTTACCTATATTATGGTGGTAATTTCGTAGTTTTTAAGATCACTATCATTATAACTATTAATCTAAATAGTATACTATATTCGAGACTATATTTATGTAAATATTGTAAATAGTTGTTCATAATGTTACATTTTTAAAGACTGGATAATAATATTAGTTTATTTTTATTGCAGTAGTTTTAGGTAATATGCTTTTGTTAAAAAGTCTGTTTTTGTGATATTTTAGATATTTCCCAAGCCAAACGCAACTGAAAAATATATTTTAAATAAATGTTAATATTTTTATGTATGTTTTATTCAGAACAAAAGTAATTGTTTCGTTTTATGTTTTTTTGGAATCTCACAGCAAAAAGTGGGGTTTTCATAAGATGTGTTGCTCTCAAAAGTAAATTAGATAATATTTTTATTTAAGTTCCATTTTCATAAAAAGTTTCTTTAATTGTTTCAGTATTGCTTGTTAAAAATGGAGTTGAATAAATGGACTAATGGGACCTCTTTGTAACAGTATAGTATAGAAAGCAATTATTGTATTGTTCCACATGCTATAAAATTTTAAATTTCAATATCCCAAGCTTACTTTTGATTTTATTCGATTAATTTTTATGAATTAAATACAATTTTTGAGTTTCAGCACCACAAGTTTTTTTGTGTCAAACATGCATCAGAATTGATACCATGATGGGGCCCCATTTCTGCATTTTTAAATGCTAATGTTCTTTGCATAATATAAATATGTGAGGAAATGATAATAAATGTACTTTTATTTTTGAATTGTGTCTTATTTACCATGATGCTGTTTTATTTAGGGTAGTGTTTGGCATTGTTTGAAGATATAGGTAGGTATTCAAACAATGCTTTTATTAAAAATATTTTCTGTCTGTGTACTGTAATCAGGTGCAAAATAGAAATGAATACAAAACTAGTTTGGATATTAATTTAATAAAAGCTATTATGAAGAAAATCATTTAACTACACTTATTAATGTATCAGGGAAGGCATCTTCAAAACAAAATAGTTATAATTTAGTCTTACAAAACTACCATAAATATGACAAAAAAAGTTTTCTCCTTTATTCTTACACATTACGTAGTTTAAAACAATTCTGCATTTAATTTTTTTTCTATGAGGGTGAAATGTAACATTTTTAAAATCCACTTCGGGGTGGCAAATGTCATTGATGGTAACTTCGTATGAATTGCAGAACTAGTGAAGTGAAACTTTCATATACCTGCCTTTAAACATGTTTTTTTTTTTTAGATTAAGGTGGGTTTATACTGCAAATAACATAAAATAAGATAAAATTATGCAACTCCCGTAAGGCATTTATACAGCGAAATAAGAGGACCTATAGGAGGATATCTTCTTATTTTATTTTGAAAATACGAGCATTGCGTCTTGAAACATGATATTGACAATATCACTGATTATTTTTGTATTTGAATGAGTTGTGTGTATTTATTTAAAGTTGTGTTTAAGAAATTAATTGAAAAGCTTGGAAAAAACTTGTGTTAGGTTTCTCAGCAATTTTCCCTATTTAATGTTATTTTATGTATACACAATCTCCGAATCAATCTTTATTTTGTTTGATGTATAAAATCCACCATTATAGTAAAACAATTTGGACCTGTTGCGGTAGCATTTACAGTACTGCGAGAATACAATAGTCGGCTTTTTAACGCTGTATTAAAAAGTTAACGCAGTTGCAGATATACAATAACTGTGAACATTTTCAGTCTGAAGTAATAAAATATTTAAATACCGAAATAGTTTTTTGCTTTTATGCACCCAAAAAAAAAATAATTTTTCCTAATAGTGAAGACCCTTAAAAGGTTTGGGTTTCGGAGAAAAGGAAACATCGCCGAATAAATTTTGACTTGGGTTGGGATTCATGGAATGCTAGAAAATCTAACGAAAACAATTTGTTTATTACTATTGAATTGTGATCAAATCAGTAACATACATAGATACGTCAGTGGCCATTGGATCAAATGTTCTGGTAAAATCTACAATAATCGAGATTCGAGTGTGGTTTCTGTAGGGATGCAACGATACTATCAATACTCCTAAAGTAACGATACTTTTACTCAGTAAGATCGAGTATAAATTGTAATCGATTTTTTTTAGCGACAACGAGTTGCTATTGAATATTGATACCTTGCAAGACAACCAAAATCAGGTCATTTTTAAAAGACTGAAAAAATATTTAGTATTAGCAAAAAATTTAGTCATTAAGGATTTTTATTGAACTCGCATGGCTACAACCACCAATAACGTTGTTGTAGAGATGTTGATTTTCACTACTTTGAAGTATTCGTTTACTAATCAGTCCTCCGCTGTCTAGTAATAATTTTGAGTACCCGTTACTTTGATTACTATGATTCTTCTGCGTAAATTTAATATTATGTGCCGGCCGGAACATAGCTTTATCCGGTTTTCGAGGCGATCATATCTGTATTTTAATTTAGTAGTTGCAGTAGGCGGTTATAATAAATAATAATAATGTACTCTAATATGAAATATAATTTATTTCAATAAAATAAAAAACAGATTTGTAAAACTTGTTAAAAAACAACTCTTAAACCCTAAGGAACAAATAAAAAACTTTGGTTTTCAAAAAAAACAAACATTAAAATTTATGTCTTCATTGCAATTTAAATTCATATTTCATTCATTTTTTTTAAACTCTTTCCGAAACTAATTGCAAGCCTTAAAAAACGTTCTTTGAGGTGGGAGTTTGGTAGCTTTAACGGCCAAATAACAATTTGCTAGTTCAGCTAGACGAGGATAAATTACAACCCTAGCCTTCCACCATTCAAGAGGATCTTCTTTTCGGCCTCCCAGGGGGACCAACAGAAGAAATTCTGTTGGTGACGGGTGTGACAATCCCGGGGCCCCAGTCACGTAGTGTTTGTCTTGTGCCGTCTAATATATGTAAACCTTTCTTTACTATGGATAACACAATCAAAGTAAATAAAGTTACGGTGCAGGGGGTCGAATCTCCAGTACCGGTCCTTGCAGCGAGTGATCATGTAGGCTCCTCTCGACCATCAGCCGACAACTACACAGCTTCTCCGGTAGGAAACCAAGCCGGAATGCAGATTTCTTCTACTGGAATATACAACAAACACGGGTCCAAGAGACCGAGAGTAGAGACACCCACATTACAAACATATAATAGATTTTTCACAATAAAACAAAATAATGGTTCTTTTAAAGAAACATCACCCTTTTTAATTCACAAATCATTACAATCCTTTGGAAATCTCAAATCAACCTCAAAACTAAGTGACAGCTCCCTTCTTATTGAAGTCAACAATGAAACTCAATCTTATCTAGCTCCAACCTTTAAAAAACTCCACGACTTTGAAGTCACCACAACACCCCACACTTCCCTCAATATTATAAAAGGCGTCATAACATGCACAGACCTGGCAAATGTACCGATGAGGAAATACTTGCAAATCTCAGCGAACAAGGTGTTACCCACATTTTTCGAATTCCCTCCAAAACCCCCGCTTCTAAATCCAACACGTTCATTCTTTCCTTTAATACCCACTCCCTTTCCCCCTCTATAAAAGCAGGTTACCTTTCAATTAGGGTAAGAACTCGCATACCTAACCCCTTACGTTGCTTTAACTGCAATAAATTCGGCCATACAACAAAAAGTTGCAAAAATCCATCGACCTGCCCTTCTTGTGGGCATTCAGCCCACCCTGATGCCTCCTGCTCTCTCCCCCCTACATGTGTAAATTGCAACGAAAACCACTCTCCCCGCTATAAAGGTTGCACCATTTTTAAAAAAGAATTTAAAATTCAAAAAATACGTACTAATGAAAAAATATCATATTTTGAAGCAAGAAATTAATTTAGGCAACAAAATCCCCTCTTTATTTCCCCCTACAGCTTTGTTGCAGCAAAAAATATTGCCCCACCGCTCAAGCTAGTAACTGACTCAGTCGCCACACAGTGCGACATACAACACTCGCCCTCAAATCCCACTCCTCTTTCCTTACCACCCTCCCTTCCAACCCCTTCTTCTCAATCCCATCAGCTCCGTCATCCACCTCCGTCCCCCTCTACCAACACCTCCCCCATCAAACCTCCCACCCTTAAACTACCCTTCAAACCCTCCTCCTCCCCTCTTCCTAAAAAACCTCCTGAAAAATCAGTAAAATCAAAGCCTCCTAACACCTCCTGAAAATCTAGTACCCCCAAATCCTCAACAGAATCTCTCATAGAAATGATGGTCGATGACTCACTAGATAGAGAACTCTCTCTCCCCGCGAATAAGAACCGCAAACACAAATCTAGATAATTATGCCCTTACAAATTATCCAGTGGAATATAAACGGCCTCATGTCACATCGACAAGACCTTCAATTAATCCTAAACACATCACATCCCTCACTTTTTCTCCTCCAAGAAACAAACCTAAAACCCTCCGACACAATCAAACTTAAACACTACTGCCTTATCCGAAAGGATAGAACCATTCCTTCCAGAACATCTGGTGGAGTGGCTGTCCTTATAAGAGAAGAACTTTTCTTCTCTCCCCTTCCCATAGTCACAGACCGCGAGGCCTGTGCTATCTCCACATTCATCTCTGGCCGATTAACCACTATATGCAGCATTTACGTTCCCCCTTCTCAACCTTTTTGACCCCACCAATTTTAAAAACCTTCTTTCCCAACTTCCTCCCCCAATAATTGTAATGGGAGAACTCAATGCCCACTCAACGTCTTGGGGATCTTCCTTCACCGACGCCAGGGGAGAATCACTTCTAGACATCCTTATTGAAAAGAATTACATCATCCTTACGATGGGTCCCACACTTTCATTTCCTCAGCCTGTGGCACACTCTCCTGCATTGATCTAACTCTCTGCAGCCCTAATATCTCCTCAAATCTTCAGTGGAGTACACTAGGCGTTACCCATGGAAGCGACCATATTCCTATCGCTCTTGAAACCAACTCTTGGTCCCCCCTTCCTCCCCTCCATCCTATATTCAACCTCAATAAAGCAAACTGGGAACTTTATAGATCATCCTTCACACTTCCCTCACCCACTTCCAATATCGATACCCTCACCCAAGAGATCACTAACTCAATAATGGACGCAGCCAACCTCAGCATCCCCAAGTTAAAAATCTATCCAAACAAACCCCCAGTACCTTGGTGGAACAGCGTCTGCAAGAAGATCATAAAAGACAGGAAAAGGGCTCTCAATCGCTACAAATATTCCCCTAATCTGGAAAATTTTTTAGAATACAAAAAACTTAAAGCGGTAGCCAGACTAATCATCCGAAAATCCAAACAACTATCATGGAACAAGTTCACCAACGATCTCACTCCAACCTCTGGAACAATATCGCCAGACTAAAAGGCAAACTGGCTTAAAATTGAATGGTATGTGGGTAGAAACCCCCCAATCCATCTCTGACACATTCGCCCAACATTTTCACTCCTCCTTTAACCCAATTCACAACACCCTACAAAACCTCCCAGCTCCATCTCTCCTTCCAATATCTACCTCCCTGTCCCAAAATCCTCTTAAATCTTATAATCTCACATTCACTTCCAAAGAACTCCTATCTGCACTTAATTCATGTAAAGATTCCTCTCCTGGATCGGACCAAATCCGAATTCCCTTTATAAAAAATATCCCTACGGAAGGCATTAACCTTGTCGTCAACCTATTCAATCAAATTTGCAGCAAAAGAAAATTGCTCTACTCCTGAGGTCACTCCTTTTTAATCCCCATCCATAAACCAAAAAAACCTAAACCGTCAGTCTCAAGCTATAGACCTATTGCTCTTACAAGCCACCTTTCCAAAATTCTTGAAAGAATGGTCAACAATAGACTTACTTGGTTTCTTGAGAAAAGAAATTTACTCATTAAAGAAAGATGGGCTGTTGCCGCAACAAATCCTCCACCGATCACTTCATAAACCTTGAAATCACCCTTCAGAATAGCTTTATGGAACGCTTCCATACCACCTCCACCTTCTTAGACCTATCCTCTGCATTTGACACCATTAATAGATCTTGCATACTTAAATCCCTTATTGATTGGAATATCTCCGGAAACCTGCTCCATTTCATTTCTGCTTTCCTATCCAATAGAACCTTCAGAGTACGGATCAATAACCACCTATCCTCCTCCTTTCCTCAAACTAACGGAGTCCCACAAGGTTCCTCTCTTAGTCCCACCTTATTTATCATCGCAATAAACAACATCAAACACTACATTCCACCCCCCCTCAACCTAAAACTTTTTGCTGATGATGATATCCTTATCTACCATTCCTCCTTCGACTATAAACACAGTGAAGAACTATTACAGAACTGCCTCAACAATCTTGCCAAATGGACAGAATCCAAAGGCTTGATTTTCTCCCCCTTCAAATCCACTAGGCACTTTTGCAGAATTAAACATTGCCCCAAAACATCTGACCTTTCTCTCAATCGAATCCAAATCCCTTCCCCACCCTAAATTGGAAAACCCATATCAACTACCTTCGATCTAAATGCTTTGCTGACCTCAACATTATTAGAATGCTGTCCGGAACCAATTGGGGCTCTCACAGATTGACATTACTGAAAATATATAAATCTGTCATTCTTTCCAAAATCGACTACGGCTGCACAGCTTATTCTTCAGCTAAACCTTCCCAACTAAAACGACTAGACCCTACCCATAACTCTGGTTTAAGATACGCCTTTGGAGCCTTTCGTACCAGCCCAGCCATTAGTCTCTACTGCGAATCCGAATGCCCCTCCTTACACCAACATAGAGAACTACTAATTACGAAACATACCGTCAACCTCCGATTCAGAAACTCCATCCCACATTACTCCTGTTTTTTCATAACACCCCCAATCTCAATCACATTCTATCTCACTTTCCCACCCATGGCGCCAATATCAGATATCAAAATCTCCTACACGGGTTTTTAATCCCTAAACTTCCACCTCCCCTTTCTCCCAACATCTTCCCCTTTCCACCCTGGAATTCACGTCCCATTTTTTTCGATTACCACATGAAAAAATTTGCGAAGAACACTCTCCCACACACTTCAATTTTACAAATTTATCGCAGTCACGTTTCCAATTTCTATGATGACCACAAAATCATCTATACCGATGGTTCCAAATCCCCTGATAGAGTCGGTTCCTCATTTTATTGTAACCTTGCAGAAAACTCATACACCTTACATCCTACATCTAGCGTCCTAACATCTGAACTTTTCGCCATCTATATGGCACTTCACTTTGTATTATCCAGTAACTCCCCTAAATGGTGAATCGCCACCGACTCCCTTAGCTCATTAGAATCCATCAAATCTTATTCCCCCTCTCATCCTCTTACCAAAGAAATCCACTACCGACTAGACTGGATATATACAAGAAACAAAAAACTTTCTTTTATCTTTCTTCCACCTTAACCATTAACAACATCTTCTGAACCAAGGATCTCCAGAAGAATTCCATATCCATATCAAAATCATTGATCCAACTAGAATGGTACCTAAATCTCAATGAGAATAAATTACAAGACATCAAACCCACTTTCTTTGAAAACCCCCTCATCACCAATCTTCCAAGAAAAGCAACTACTATCATGGCACGATTACGTATTGGCCATACACTCCTTACACATAAACACCTTATCGAACGAACAGACCCCCCAACTTGCCCTCATTGCAACACACCTCAATCTCACTGGTAATCTTGACCAAATCCTTTCATACTCCAATACCAACCGCATTATTACATTCCTAAAAGACTCTGATTTATTTAACAAAATATAACCCCAATCAAACTAATACTTAGCCACAACACTATGAGAGACACTAAAAAATCTCATGGGCAGGGTTGCCAACGCTTCACTAGGAAATTACTGTCAAAATGAAATCAAAAGGCTGGCAATTACTGGCAAAATATTTTTAATTACTCGCAATATAGCATGTTAAAAGTTTATAGTATAGGAATTGTCCAGGACAAAAAAAAATATTTTTTCAATACTTTCAATCAATAATACATATAAAATTACTTTAAATTTAGATAAAAAAGATTTTATATACGTGTAGATAAAATAAAAACTAGGTTAAGTTAAGGCTAGACCAGCACAATTTGGATGTGGCTACGGTTATGCCTCAAGTTTTTTAGTGAAAATGTGAGAATTAAAATGTTTTTCTTTAAGGATAATTAGTTTCAAGCGTTTTTGTTTATGACAGATAAACAATTGTTTTAATTTGATTTGCCATTCAATTGGTTGACATTTGCCAATTATTTTATTGTTTACCTGTCAACCATCACCAAAACCCCTTGAAATTGACTAAAAATAATGTTTGGGATAAGGTATTCCAAGGACTAAGGTATTCACTCTCTCGATTGTATTAGCCATAATATTGGCATACAATATACATGCAACAAAGGATAACAAACAAATTAATTTGTAAAAAAGGTTTATTATAACAGTATACAAACCCAAACAGATACTAAGAAACTACTAATAAATACATAAACATACAACATTTTTATTATGAGGCATGCATTTTTGGTTAAATCTTAGGAACTATGAGTACATATTATATGAGAATAATCGGAACATATAAATCAAAATAAACATATAATAAATATATTTTAAACAATAAATCAAAATCAAACAAAACATTAACGTTTGAACCACAAACTTAAATTTTGGAAATGGAATTTAGAAAGGGCGATGGCTTATCCCTATTTAATTATTTTTTCCAGATAGAGCTTTGTAGCATTTTACTATCAGGTTGGAACTTTAAACATCCACCTCGATTTTTTATTCCATCTTTTGTTGCTAACAATGCAACTACAGTGTCAGTCTTTAAACGATTTCGATTATCGGTTTTCAAGTTATTTAAGTCGCTAAATAAACGTTCTACACTGGCGTTCGAAAATGGTAAAATTAACAAAAAAGAAATGACTACTTTTAAGTTTTTAAATAACTCATTATTGGCGGCATTTTTCAACTGAAATATTTTGAACCAGTATTGTTCGGCAGGTAAATCGACACTTATATCTAAGCTATCAAAATCTAGCAATGCGTGGTCTCGCCACTCATTATCCACTTCTTAAGGAGTGACAAAATCTTTTAATATCGGAAAGCGTTGCAAAATTGGAAATAAAGTTTTAATATCATAGTTTGTCGCAACTTTGGGTTCTATTACTGAAATGAGATTAAATAGCTCGTCATCAAAAGTAAAACGGCTTTTAATTTCACTTAAAAGCTTCAAATAAAATTTTAAACATGATGTCAAAATTTATATCAGTTTTCATTGCCTCTATTGATTCATATGCTGATATTCCTAAATATATTTTTTCGAGAGGCACAAAGTTTCTCGGGTCTTTAAAATCAAACTTTAGGATATTTTTTTCTATATATTTTTTTTCTATAAAATTGCTGCAAAGATGAACCATTAATTTTTCTACCTCTGGTTTTAATTTATACAAAAGTGGTGTTTCGGATTGAAACATAGTGTTAAAATTATTTAGCAAATTCAAGACATATGCCATAAATTCCAAATATATTTTTGTGTACTTATTAGTAAGAGTTTCCAATATTTGGTCATTTGTGATTGAGGGGTCCTCAAAGCATAGTTCTCTGAAGTATTCAGTCAGCGGAACATATTGGTCCAAAATTCTGGTGCAACACTGCTCCAATGAGAGCCATCTGGTTTGGCTGGGTAAAAGTATTTGTCGAATTTCACTTTCAAAAAATATTTGAAATTCTTTAAATTTAATTTGTCTAGAAAAGCTACGACTAAAGTGCGCCCCTATGTTACGAAGAACATCCTCCACTCTACGGGGTAACTCTAAACAGGCTTTGCTTGCACATAAATGAATCATGTGGCAAGAGCATCTGATTAGAGCTATATTGGGTATTTCGGATTTAAGATGGGAAAATACGGAATTAAAATTTCCCACCATGACATTGGTAGTGTCTGAAGCAAAACCCACTAAATTTGTCAAAGGAATTTTTTTATCAGATAAAAATTTTTTTAAACATTCATAGAGGCCATTAGCGTCTCCTAAAACAACCTCTACCAAATCAAAAAACCTAGTCAAAACTTTATTTTTAGTTTTACAGAAAAAAATAACTGTAAATCCACACTGTTTAATAGTCCCAACATCGGTCGTCTCGTCCATAATGAGCGAGAAAAAATCACCCGGATTTCTCAGAACAGAAAACAACTCTTGTTGAAAGTGCTTTCCCAGATTTTCTTTAATGATTGAAGTTGTTTTGGATCTTTTACATAAAAAGTCTTTTGCCACTTTGCTATCAGAAAATATCTGACCACATAAAGGACTTAAGGTGTCCATAAAAGAAAATGGTAAATTACATTCGGCTATTGCTCCAGCAAGTTTTAATTCAGCAAATCTGACTTTTAAAAAATGGGACTGATTAACTATATGATCCAATCTTCGTGTTTGACCCACGGCCCTAACTAAATTGGCATGTTTTTCAGTTTTTTCATGTCTCAGAAGATCGGCTTTATTGGGATATATTTTAATATCGCATACCTTGCACAGCGCATACTCAATCGAATCTTCCTTTTTATTTCTGGGAGACTCTGCAAGCCAACCTTTAAAATTATCAATCTCGAGCCATTTTTTACTAAATTTATGAGTCCTAGTTTTCAAGGCTTTCTTTCTTTTGGCAGGTCTCGCTTCAGTACTGTCGACCGACTCGTCAAGAGACTCACACAACTGTGATGAAGAAGTATCCTGAAAAAATACTTATAATTAAATATTTTAAACATAATATTAATCAGTTTAAATATTACCGACACCAAGTGTCTGATCTCGTCAGCTTCTTCACCAATGCTGTCATTTTCATTAGGTATTTGCAGCTGGTTATCCTTTTCTGCGATGTTTATATTAATAATGCCTGAATCTTGATCGGTGGAACTTTTTCCTCCACTACAAATATTTTGCGATGTAACCACCGTCTCAGTTTTTTCCGATTGCTAAAAAAAACAAAAATATTGTAGTAATTCTTTGATTAAAATTCAAATATGAATTCGCGCTTTAGTACCGACACCCTCTGGTGGCTATCAGGCCAATGAAGGTTTGTATTTTGTTTTCTGTTTTCTTTCTTTCGGAACATCGGAAATCGGAACTCTAGCTAGAACCGTTTCATATGAGCAGGATTATAAAATTCATGTTTTTAATAATACAGAGCATGTGAAACAGTTCTAAAACTGTTTAGAACTGGAATTCCTGAGATAGTAAAACAATCCTATAAATTACATATGGGACTTTTACCCCCATTTGCACCGTCCGTCACAACTAATGTCACATTCAAAGCTTTGTTTAGGGTAAACCTGGTATAACGATGACGGTGCGAATGGGGGTTATTAAAGGGTTAATATAAATTTATGAAATTCATATTTTTTGACAATATTTTTAAATATAAATGGTTAATAGCCAAAATGCAGATTTTCAATTTTTTTTCTTGCTTTTTGGTTAATACAAAATTAAATGGAATGGTTTAATAAAGAAAGACTAAAAAAGCCCTAATGTATAAAAACTATACAAAAAACTACCAACTATTACTTACCTTTAATGATTTTTCTAGTTTTATAAGCCACTTATCCATACTGATTATCAATACACCCTCTAGATTCTTCACAAAAAACTAAACTATACACTTTGTTAAATATTGTTAACACGGATTGTTGTTAAATAAAAAATAGGCAGAAGCGTCAAACAAACGTAAAACAAACTGAAACAACCGGACACGGGAATCACAGGATAGAACGATAACGATAGAACACAAAAAGTACAAGATATGCTACGAACCAAGCTAAGAACCGCGGATTAAATTGTGATTGTCAACATTCAAGCGTTTTCGATTGGTATAATTGGTGCGCACTGAGAGTATCTCCACCCTTTATTAACTAATGTCCTTAAACAGAGACAGAAATACATTCAGTGCGCACTAACACTCACTAACCCTACCAATCGAAAACGCTTCCAGATTAACAGTTGAACGTTGACCTAGGAATGAAGCCCAGAATCGAAAACAAACATCGAATAATATCGATATTATTATTTTTTATTTAGAAAAACCTTAATTTTATACATTTTGATGAAAAATATAATGTTCTTAACATAAAAATTGTAGATTTATGAAATACTGGCAAATTACTGGCAAAGAAACAATACTGGCAAGCATATTTTTTACTGGCAAAAGCCAGTAATTACTGGCATTTTGGCAACCCTGCATGGGTTGACGTGTCTATAATTAATCTCTCTCTCTCTCTCTCTCTCTCTCTCTCTTCTTTTCGGTGGATTAGATATTCCGCTAAATAAGACTTAAACTCTGTTATTGCTGCTGGTTTGGGATCAATATTTGTATGATTTTTAACCATTTTATCAAAATCTGTATCTTTCTGTACTAATTCTTTTTCAACTGAATCATCATCATTAGATTAGGAAAGAGAGTAAGGAACTGCTTTATCGACGTTCTATATCAATTAGCTGAGCAACATCTTTTTCGAGGCGCTTCTTAATCATATTAAAGCGTCTTCTGAAGAAAATATTTTATATTTGAATTTCTAATCTAACATGGCATATTTGGCCATTAAAGTATTTGTCTGCTCTTGAATGTGAACACTCTCCCAAACATAAAAAAGGTCGAGTTCTACCGGGTAACATCGTTTTTTAGTTTTCAAGGAATACCAAACTCATTCATATGTATTTAAATGGTCAATTATAGCTTTTACCTCTTCTATAATGGCGCTTTGTCTGAAAGTGCTAATCCACTTCAAATAATTAAACTTGCGGTCTGAACGAAACTTTATTTTCAGTAGGGCAAAGCGTCGAACAGTATGGATACCTAATATCGGTGCCGTTGCGGCGCGAAAGCTTAACCGCTAGGGCTGACGCACGTTTCCGTGAATCAAAGCAATCAAAGTAACGATTTATTTTCCGGATTAGTATTCTTATTGGTTTAAATATCTTGAATAAAAATAGTTTTATAGCAAATGTAATAAAAAATAACAGTTTAATATAAGAAATACCTATGCTTCTACTAAATTCGAAAATATATTATATAACATTATAGAGTTAACAAAGGAGCGGAAGCTTTCAAACTTTTTTATCTATTACGCAATCAAGGTTCTTGTAATAAGACTTTGTTAAATTGGAATTACTTATCGAACTTTCGCATTGGAATGCACAAATTGGTGACAGTCCTGAAGATGATTCGTGTTACAGAACGCAATCAATACATAAATTCATTAATTAATTATATTATTATTTAATCTTAGATGGATTTGAATAGATTATGATTAGTAAGAAAAAACTGACATCTGTCTATGAATTTATATACACATTATTTGAAAATATTATAAAAAGTTAGTTTAGAACTATGTGAAACGTAAGAAAGTCCTCAATTTGAAGCTTAGCGCTTGCTCCCGTGATTCCTGGAAATCTTCGCCTTCGAGCAGTCGAGGCTCTTTCTGCAATCTAATTGAAAAAAACATTACCTATTTCAAAATTTGCTTGAAAAATAGGGATGGGGAAAGGAATTATTTCTTATTATCTTTTGCTGGCATGGTCAAAAGAGTTGAATATTTCAGTAGTATGTTCTTATTCTTTTTTGTTAGAGTTTTACAATCCTCGCATCCGCTGAAGTACTGTGACACGACTGACAGGAATCACATTCTGAAATTTCCAGTCAAACATCAGAATTTTGAGACCTTATGCAGCAATATTTGAGATTCAAAATCACTGCTCAGCGCCTGTTTTCGATAAAATGGAAAATTATATATTTTCTTGTTTTACCCGCAGTTTACCCGTGAATTAGTATCACCCGGAAAAATATCCGACTGAATTAAAAATACACGAAATTTGGGTAACTATTCGGTGATTGGCAACACTGTTAACAGCTCTATTAGACATACGACCGTACATGGACCATACCCCGGCGCGAAATCCCGCAACCTATGCATGATGCTTGCCGCCTCGAACATTTCGAAACTCGCACCACAACAATTGACGCATTCTGATTTTTCATTTTTTCTCGTAGTCATTTCGAAATGGATGTTGCCGCAGCAGCCCTCATTTATATTCTTTACGCTTTATCAGTTAAAAAGTGTAAACAAAAACAAAGGCGGTGGTTGTTCAGGAACCGTTCACATATTATTTATAAAGTTTTATTTGTAAGGTATATTAATTAATTAGAAGTATTTATTTTTATTTCAATCTTGGTGAATTAAAAGGAAATTGCATTTTGGGATTTATTGTAAATAAATTAATCTCCGCGTTTCCACATACAATTATACAGTTGAAATTTCACATTTTTACGGCGCATTGTTGGAGCGTCGCCGCAGACTAAGAAGATTGACGAGTACAGTACTGAAAGTCCTACGCACGATCCCGCTTATAGGCTACCGCTGAAAACCATAAAAATAACCCGAAAAACGCTACGGTTTCATACATCGTGATTACATAAATGTTGTTGGTGAATTGAACATATTTCGTAACAGTGCCGCGCGGCAAGGAGACGCAGGTCGCAGAGACTGATTAGTGATTATAACATAACATGGATTAAAGAAGCCAGTGGATTGTCATCAAGGTGAGTGCAATCTTCAACTGTCGCCATTTTGCTTTTAACCTTTCTCAGCTAGGGAACTTTACGCTTTTAACGTTATACGTAACAATGGTAGCAATCAGAAATATTTAGAAATAGATTGAAATATGATGCAAACAATTTGCTTGCGGATTTAAAGATGCAAAAAATTAATGGCGAGTACAAAAATTTTACTCCAATGTCAAAACAACAGATTTTGAATATCTTCTTAATGCAATTGGGCCTAAAAGAGGAAAGCAATACAATTTGGTATAATTCCGAAAAGCAATCTCAGTACAAGAAAGACTAGCTGTAACTTTACGTTTTTGGGCAACAGGAGATTCCTATACAAGCTTACAATATTTGTCTAGAATCTCCAAGCAGTCCAATTAAACAAAGTTGTCCGTTTGCCCGTCCAGACTTGTTCAACGTCGTCGGGCATCAATCCTTTGATATTCCGTCAATTTACTGATGTCGTGGATTGCGACGTACCTCGAAAGGTCCGCGACGGCGTCCGTTTTGACGTCCAGATTGTGCGCGACTTGGTACGGTTTGCAACGTGGTATAAATCTGGACACGGCTTCAGAAGCCTGGATACCCCAATCATACGAAAATAATTCAAGCTCCGTTGTTCAATTTTATCAAAAATAAGGAGAGTATTCGGGATGCAAAAATACGACAAAGTTCCTATCACTTTATACACTGAAGTATTTCTTTAAAACGGTTCTAATGCAAGCCGATACTACAATAAATAGTACCGATACTTGTAAGGATTAAGTAACAAGTATTTAAAACTGAGAATTTTTTTTATTTTAAATGAAAACAGAAAAGAAAACACTCTTTCTAATATTTAGACTAGGTAGAATCTATGACAGAATAAGTGTTTAGAAGAAAGAAGGATTATAAATTAAAACTGTAAAAATTATGGTCATTAACACAACCAAGAAATGTAAACACAATATAATATAGTTAAAAAAAAATCGCAAATAGTGGATAAATAAAATGTAAATAGTTTTAACAGTATAAATAGGCTGTATAACAAAAATGTTAAACACAGAATAGAAATAAACTGGTATTTTTTTACCATGCTAGTTAGTTACATCTTAATAGTATCTGATCTAAGAAAAGAAACTTCATTTTCTTGAACACCTACGTACTCAGCCAACACCGACTCTACTACACATAAAACTATCAAAAACCATCTAAAAATATTTGATTACTTGTACCACTGTGTCACATGGCTCGCGTGGAAAATTTAACGTTCCTTGTTTATATTTTGCCGAATGCTTTAACGACACGGGCACCGAACAATTTAAATTGTACGGTGGTCACTAAGGACGAAAAGTATTTTTGAGACAATCTATAGATTAGCTTTCTTTTCTAAAGATTTGTTATAACATAATTTTAACAAGATATAAATATGGCAGCGCCGGAATCAGTCGAGTAAGTGGCCATTAAGGCGCATTTATAACAAGTCACTCAAGTCACTAGTCGGTCAGTTAAGTCAAAAGTCAAGTTAAAAAGAAAAGCAGTCAATTCAATTCCAGATCTCAGAGTGTTGTTTAATTCGCCTAGATAAATGTTTATTATAGCTTAGCTTAGCCCTATATAAACTTTTATTATAGCAAACAAATCCCAAATAAAAAAGTTGGTGCTGATTTGTTAATCATAAGTTTTGATTTTTTTCGTATTTTGTGGTGTTGATTTTTTTCCCTTCATTCTTCACAAGTTCGAAGTAATAGAGTACTTAATAGAAATTAGAACATATGTTAAACAGTTTTTTTTTTTTTAGATGGACATTGCAGTCCCTTCAAGATTTGCCTGCCTAAAGATTGAGGACGACGATTTTCGTCCTGGTAGTGGCACCTCTAAAAAAAAACCAGATAAGGAAAGCAAAAGAAGCAGTTATTCTGGTAAAGATACTTCCAAAACGTCTTGGACAGCTAACAGTGTTAAGAAGACCAATAGCACTAGTGAGGTAAGTTACTTAAATATGTTGAAGTATTTATGATGTTATTTCTGGAACTTTGTTATGTTTATGTTACACAATTAATAATTAAATATTTGAGGGTTATTTAAAAAATAAATCTTTCTTATTAATGAAACAAATCATAATCTACCTTGGGCTTTATTAGAGATTATTGTCGGACTCCCTGCCATAAATAGGACTCTTCGCACTGCGGTTGTTAGTGGAGGGTAGCATAGGTATGCCACTATATATTGTGGTTTTATATTAAGTCAAATTATTAAACTATTAAACTAGAAAAAAATTATCTTGTGTAGGTTCATTTATTTTCAAGATCTAGGATATGTTGTGAAGACGAGCTATTTTCATAATTATTGACCTTCCCTGCATGTCCTGGGCCATTCTTATCAGGCATTGTACCGTTTCCCAATATGTGGGAGGTTATACTATCTTCCTTTGCATTTGAGATATAATAGTATGTATAGTTACGTTACAACGTTATTTTCCTCACTATTGACTTTTTCTTTTCGTGGATAATCTTATGTTAGGTACCCTTTTCTGATTTTTGGTACACTATTACACCAGCCTCTTCTTAGAGTTTTTGAAATTAAACATATATATTTAACACACACTGGCTTTTGTATGTTTTATTTTCTTCAAATCATTTAGTTATATATGATAACAGGAAATTACTTGATCAGCTGGCTCAGACTCTGTTCTTGGAATTGTCAATTCTCACGACCATGATTAAAAATTGCATTGTAGAACAATTTTATGCCAAATAGCATCAAACAAGCAGGACTGAGACATTAGAGATTTTTCATATCAGGGTCTTTTATCCGCTCTAAGAGTAACAGCATTGTCCAAATCAGAAAACTTGCTGCTTGGGGTAGTCCATCTTGACAATTAACTGATAATCAGGCTACTTTTGTAAATTTTAGTATTATTATTGTAGCAGAATTATGTGCCACTGGCAAATATTTTTCTGATTTTCCACATGGAAAAAAATAAACTGGCATTTTCAACATGCTTGAATGTTGCTTTATACATTTTAATCCAATAAATATGTTTTTCAAATAAAGTATACCTATTATGGTTTTCAAATAACATTTAAAAAAATTTGTACTCGATTTGTTCAATTAACAGTTTAACTTTGAATAGAATTTTTATTTATTTATAAACCTTTAGAATCAGTTACAGTTAGAAAAAAATTAGGGGCAAGTTTTGTTTACCTGAAATGGGTTATTTGGAAAAAAAATATTTGATTGCCTAGAAGCCCTTCTTAACAACGGAAATGAAAAATTTTCCTGTGGAAATGCGTCATTTCCATTGTACACCCCTTTTTTTTTTTAATTTAGAAGCTTGCGGGATCTTGGAGCGAATAGGGTTGCTGGGTGGGGTAAAAATACTTTAAAGGGAAAAGAAATCTTTTCTAGAAGTGTTTCTTAGCAACGGAAATGAAAAAATTTATTGCAGAAACGCGTTATTTTCATTTTCATACACAGTTTAGTATACCTGAAATCAGTTACATGAAAACTTTGCTTGGCATCTCATCCCAAATGCTTTCCCAAGCACCAAAATGCCAAAATGTTACTGTGGAAATTTGTCGTTTTAATTTTCCGACAAAATTTTGTATAGTTTAGTTTACCTGAAATCAGTTACATAAAAAAGAAGCTTTGATTTATATTCTAAACTTTTTCCTCAATATAAAAATGTAAAAATTTGTCTGCGGAAATTTGTCATTTACATTTTTCACGGAAATTTTGAGCGCTTTTCCAGGGCGCGGCACGATTGCGGACGAAACATTAGTATTCAGTTTTTCACAAAATGAAGTGAGGGCACGATTGCGGAATTTAAAAATAACGGCTGAACGCATCGTATTGTCAGCGACATTTTATACCCGTATACGTGACAGCCTGAAATTTTTTTTAGATATTCTCAATAATTTGTCTGAGTCACGAAGTTTCATATAAGTATCTGTCTGCATATCTTTGAGAACTTCAAGGAATATAAACAAAGAAGGATGATCCTTTCTTGAGTCAGGCAATCGAACAAATATATACGAGCATTCCGCAATAATGCCATCGATTATTTTGCCTCCATCCGCAATCATGCCTTCGTTTTCATTACTTAAAAAATGTAGAAGAATTTAGAATGTAAATCAAAGTTTTTTTTTTGTGTAACTGATTTTAGATATTCTAAACTATACAAAATTTCCGCAGAAAATGAAAATGACAAATTTCCGCAGACACATTTTAACATTTTCGTGCTTGGGAAAGAGTTTGGGATGAGATGCAATGCAAAGTTTTCATGTAACTGATTTCAGGTATACTAAACTGTGCAGAACGGAAATGACGCATTTCCGCAGCAAAATTCTTATTTTCCGTTATTTAGAAAAGCTCCTAGAATATGTAAAACTAGATACTTTCCTTATAACCAATTTCAGGTAAACGAAACTTGAGCCAAAAATTATTATCAAAGCAACAGTTATACTTCTTTAATTCAAAAGAGTGTTGCTATACCATGTATATAATATAATATGAACGCACATTTAATGCTATTTCTTCTCCTGTGTCTTCCGTGACTTTTTTTCCTTTAAATCAAATATAATTTGAGTTTCATTGAATCTTAAATGAAAAATTTATTGGTGTCGTTTCAACAGCTTTTTTTCTCAGTGCATGTTTAATTACTTTAAATCTCAGTTTTACTTTTATTTAAAAGAAATTAAATGTAACAATAATTTCTAATTATTTTTATTTTTAGAAGCCAAAATCCTCTTCAAAGAAAAACAAAAAACATAAGGAAGAAACTGAGAAAAGCTGGGAAGAATGGCAGAAGAAAGATGCTAAATTTGTTAACGAGGTATTTGAGCAACAGGTATGTGTGCTAATTTGAGGTGCGAATATATTTATTTCTCATGGACTAATAGAAACTTATTAATTCTCTAGGTATTGTAAGATATTTTAATATTTGATGATTTTTAAACCATATTGGCTGCAGTCTCCAAGATAAAATCTAATTTAAGTATAACAATTCTTATATAAAGTATGATGTTTACGTATTTTTGCTGTGTATCTGGTTATTTTTTTATATATAAATAGTTGGGAGAATTTTAGTAAATTAAAAACTGTAAGAATGTTATCTCTTTTTACAAATACTTAATTAATTTAAAATCCAGACAATGTCTTGTCATATTGTAAATATTACTTTCCATCTTTCAATACATGTACATTAAATATAAAATGTCTGTAAAAAGTGTCATATAAAAAGTCATATTGTCATTTAATTAGTATTGGTTTTACTAAATAATATTACACTTATGTACAGTAGAGAATATCAAAATAGTTACCTACTAAAACGGGGTTAATTAAGTCAAGATGATAAATTTGGAATATCAAAAAGTAACGTGCACAATATTATAAAGAAATTTTTTTGAAACATGAGGATAAAGCAGAGCATACAAAAATGTATTATATGATAAATTATATATGTTGTTTTGTTATTTTTATCTTCCCAAAATATAAGGGATAGAACAATAAACTAAAATTATTATTGATCTCTGTATTTCAGTAACAGATTTCCTTTCAAAATGTTTATATGAATATTTTTTGCTACATAAAATGGCATTTAAAGTTCCTTTCTTTAAAACAACATACTAAAATGAAATAAAAATCTATCAAACTGACACTTATTTGTGTGATAACTTCCAATAAAAAGGTAAAAGCTTGATGTACCAAATTTCGTGTAAATGTCAAATTGGTGTCTGGATTTTATTTGCTGTGGGAACTGTACATAACATTCAAGTCGACATTTAATAATTGAAGCTAAATTCAATGGATCATATTTTTTTTTTAAAGAAAGGAAAAACTCTTTGGTAGGTGCTGTCTTTAGCTACCAATTATTTTAATGTGAACTTGTTAAGTTATAAAATGATCCTTTAACAGGATGTATAAAAGGCAAGCAAAAAGGCGAACATTTGAACCAACCTATGGTTTTTCTACAATGATTTGAATTTATGCAACATTTATTTTTAAATACCTTACAGTGATTGCAAAAAACTTCCTGGCAGCAACTAGGCATACTAGAGACAAGGGTATTAATGAATTCCTGTAGAATATTTTTTAATTCTCTCTCAAAAGGCACAACAGTATGTGTTATGTTTAAAACTAGGAATCACTCATGTAGAGACTTATTAGGAAACTGAAGGTTTCTATGGCTATGTTAATATGCGTTATATTATATTTTACAATTGTTCAGTTTATTTTACCACTCATATTTATGGTTATTAAACTCATGGTGATATTGTTCAAAACCATAATGTGAGACCAATGGGCACTGAAAGGGTGCCAAAGCATACTTTAATTCACACTTTAAATAGTTACGTACTTCCAATAAAAATGTTTAGTAGTTTGCTACCCAATATTAAAAATATCAGTAGTAAACCTTTGTTTAAATAAGGTTTGAAATGTTTGCTATTACAATACAGCTTTTATTCCATTCAGGAATTTTTTAAAACCACCCACACATTTAGTTGTTTCTGCATTTCACACATTTAGTTGTTTCTACATTTCTGCTCTGTTAAGACAAGTTTTCATACCTCCAAAAGTCAGTTTTTTTTATCGCATAATAAGTAATCACATTTTGTTAATTTAACTCATGTATTATAATTTTTTGCTTAAAAAAATATAATTATTACCCTGGTTTTTGTACTGAAAAAGTGCACACATAAAATCACTAAAATACTTCATAACTCAAAACTACTGTTTTGCACTAAGGACAAATTGACATAGGAGGGCAGATTTGTGGTAGAGTTCTTCAAGGCAAGTATCTAGGTTGAGGGAGAATATTTTATTGTCGTTTTAAATGGCTTTATAAGTTCATGTTAGTTTTAGTATTTTATTTTATAACTCTTCCTTAATTGATGAATCATATTTACCTGAACTACAGTAAGTGAATAATAAATAAATAAATATCACTAAATTTGATATGCATTAAACTTGCCCCATTTGATTACTTCTCCACTCCAAAAAGACACCACAAACCTATCCCTTTTTTCCTTTTAAAAATTCTTTTGTCTGATCTAAGAAGGTTTATTTAGTTTTCATCAGCACTCAGTTAAAAAGGTTAATCAGTGAATTAAGTTTTTTGTATTTTTTATAATTTGTGTAATAATATATTTGAACTTTTTGATATGCCTAATATTTAATTATTTTTATATATTTACCTCATTAAATCTTCTTCTGTCCATGGACACACAAATTTTAATAAGTAAGTTTTGTATTTTTTTCGCTACTTGTATAAATATTCTAACACTGCTTTAGAGTAGGTAAAGGTTAACAAAACTGTTTTGACCTTGAAAGAATAGAAAAAGAAATTCATTTTTGCCAAAATCTGAGTAAACCTCTTTTTTTTTAAAAGATACCAACAAAATTCACAATAAATTTGGGGATATCATATATATAAATTTTGTATCATAGCAAATTCACATTAAAATAAATAATAGCCAAAGATACCACCTATAACCTGCCAAAACGTTTTTCTTTTTTTTAAGAAATAAAAAAACTATGCCACATTGAATTTACTTAGAATTATTGAATGTCCACTTCGAGCGTTGCTGTACTTATTATCTAAGAGCTGAAAACATTTATCCTCTGATAAAACTCTTGTAGTGTATAAAAGATATGTTTTTATGTATATTTTTTATAGATGCAAAGTGCTATTCTACAATCAAAACTAGAATTTGAGCAACATAAGAAACACTTGCCTGTGAAAAGTGAGGCAGAACAAAGCCAGGGAAAAAAGAAAAAGGGGAAAACTACAATGAGTCTTGATCAGTTTCTGGAAACTAATAAGGAATCAGAAAATAAAGGTGTTATATTTTTTAATTAATTTACTGCTCTATGTGGCAGCTAGAAAAACTTTGAAGTATATTTAAACAGAAGTAACCTAAAAAATAAGTACATGTCTTGTGAACAGTCTTGCTAATGCTTTTTTACATTAATTACATATGGTCAGGGCTATTTAAGGAAAAAGAAATTTCAGAAATGAACAATTTCTATTTCAGGTATTCCAAATACATGTACCAGGTGTCCCATGGTATTTTGACTCATTTTAACTTTTATTACTTGGAAACGGATTGATGCAGGGAAATTCGGGTTTGTCAATCATCTTTATTTTCCTAGAAGTTTTATGCAATAATGTTGACATTTATCATGCTACACATGGTGTACAAAAATATAATATGCCAACATTTATAGGACAACTTTATTATTGCAAATGGATTATCCTATATGTTAGTTAGCAGTCAGATAGCTTAGTCCTGCAGCTTTTAAATATATATAGTTCAGTATATTATCTCAGATTGCTGTGTGTAGTCAAATTGATCAATGTTTCCAAATAAATCAGCGAGATGGAGATTTCACCAATCATCTTTATTTTGTTAAATTTTTTATGTAATTATGATGCTATACAAGGTGTATTAAAAATGTAATATGCCAACATTTAGGTATAGGACCAATTTGTGATTTTAAATGGAACCCCCTGCATGTTAATTAGCAGTCACATAGCATTAACTTTTGGCTTTTAAAAATATATAGTTCACTATATTTCATCAAACTGATCAACTAAATCAAATAAATTGGTAATAATAATTAGTCGGCCATGGAAAATAAACACGTAGAATTGTATGTGAAATGTAATAATATGACCTAGTGTCACTTTCAGTTTGCTTCACTAATAAGTTATTTTTCGTTAACCACCCACAAAACAAGCTTTTTGTTTTTGTCACTCAGCGATCCTCAAGGCTTGAGCTCTATCTTTTAGGTATGACTTAATGAGTCTGATATTTCCACAAGAGAAGTTGTAGTTACTGAGATTATGTATGAGGATACTATGGTCGAACAATCAAAAGTGCTACTCCGGTCCCAAAAAAGGATTGTATTGCAGCTTCTGAAATGATTCAATTATTTGTGAGACAAAATCTAAAACACCCAGAATTGTGTTTTTATTCTCCTAAATCCAAACTGACAATCTGAGAAACATTTATTATTTTCCAGAAAACTCATTATTTGTATGGACATACATCTCTCTACTATTTTTGAAATTATGGGTAGTAAGAAAACGGGTCTATAATTTTCTGGCAGCTGTTTATTTTCCTTTTTGAAGATAGGGCAAATTAGAGCTTTCTTAAGAACTGAAGGAAAACTGCTCTCCTTAAAACATAAATTGTTTAGCTTAGTGAGTGGAGATATGAGATTTTTATTTTTAGGGCCATTTATCTTTTCACGTTAAAACCAACTTCAGAAAATGAAAACTCAGTCATTGGGGTTGTACGAGTTATGAAATTAACTGCACTTAAGTTCAGATCCAAAGCTTGAATTTGTTTTATTAACTCATTTGCAATGTTGGAAAAATAATTATTAAAGTTATTGGGGGTTATATTATATGGCTCTGGAAATGGCTTGCTTATTAATTCCCCGATGGCGATTTATTATATTCCACATAAATTTCATAGGATTATTTGAGTTTTGAATATGATTATCGTTGGCCCTAATTTTAGCTCTGCTTATTTAGCTTTATACTGTATCCTAAATTCTTTACAGATATTAGAAATGTTAGGATGTCGGTACTGTTTTCTTAAAGCTTCCAGAAAATAAAGTTTTTCCCGCATCTCTTTGTTCTTGATCAAACCAGTTAATATTACCTGACTGATTTGACTTTATATTAAGTTTTTTTCAAGAAAGGACTCTAAGTAGGTCTTCTGCAAAACATCAACAAAGATTAAAAACTTGATATCGACATTGACATTATTTGCATTCACAAAATCTCAGTCAACTTCAGAAACTCTGTTATAAAATAAAAACATACCTCTCTGTGTTATGGATCTGCAAGTAGATTTCTTTTCTGCATAAGATTTGTTCTTCTCAGGTGTAAAAAAGCTCACCATTTGACCACTGTGATCTGAAAACCCTAGTTCAGTGATTGTGGCAGAGCAAAGCCTGAGATCAGAGTTCAGGAAGACATTATCAAGACAGTTTTCTCCCCTAGTTGGCTGAGTCCAAAAAGGTGTCAAAAGATCACGCTGGACTTTGATATAGTGTTAAGATATTTATATTTAATCTACTTAAGAGAATGCAACAATATTCTATACATTTTTCAAGATTAAGGATTGTATTATTTACAACATTAAAATCACAAGTTTCCCTAACAAAAATACAAGTTCCACCACCAATAGATTGTGCTCTGGCTGAAAAAGCTGCCAATTTGAAACCTTCAACCTGAATAGTCACTATTTCATCCTCCTTGAGCCAGTGTTCTGTTATGCAGATAACATCTATCTGCTTATCTGCTATAAATCCTTCTAATTCATCTGTTTTGTTTTTAAGAGAGCGAACAGTGACTTTAATGTTTATTTTAATGAAAGGCATAATCAAGCTTTAGAGCTGTGTAATTTCTTTAGAACATTTAACTTCAAAAAGTGATGATGAAGTTTGACACACACAATAATAAAAGTCTTGACAACATATTTTCTAATATCGATTCCTCTCTTCCGTGCTCTGAACCAATTGATCTTAGTCATGTGTCTGATCACCATGGCATACTGTTCAAGAGTAAAATGTTGAGGAAGAGTATGCAGTCAATAATACCTTTAGACCAATAACTTAACTAATTTTGACTTTGTAAATGAAAATAACATTGATATAGACACAAAATTTAAAATGTTCATCGATACTATTTCTGATGCAATGGAAACCTCTTTTCCACTAAAATCTAAGCTTACAAACAGAAATCAAACTAAACAAATAAATTGGTTTAATGATGACCTGAAAAATATGCTTGAGAGACTTAAATTTTTAGTTTCTTTAAACAAATTAATTTTTATAGTTTATAGTACCAAAAAAAAAAAGTTAAATGATTATAGGAAAGAATATCGTAAAGCAATAAAAGTAGCAAAAATAAATGCAAATAATAGTTTTATAAGACACTCAAAAAAATCGTCAACAAGCAATGTAGAATTTAGAGGGGGTTTACATTTAATGCTATGCAGTCAAAAATATGTCATGCAAAGTATTGCACAGGCAAACAATTTCATTGCACAATAATTTACATATCCTGCAAACAAGCGAACGCAACGTTTTGAAGAGCAGGTGTGCTGTGGTGTGTTAATTTTGCCTGTTAGTTTAATCAGCTTGATGCATTGTGTTGTTAAAAGAAGTCGTGAAAAATGAATTTTGTTTCTGAAAGTGAAAATGTAGTGGATATGCAAATTGTCCTCTTAATAATAATAATGATCATTTTTATATGTTGGTACTTCCCATTTGATCCTAAAATTGCGTGGTATTTGCAATAAAATTAGCGCCGGTTGTAATTCGGCGCCATGCATATAAAATTGCATTAGCTGACCGCAAAATCACTTATGCGCATGCCTGCGGGCAATTTTTCATTGCATTGCCTGTGCAGTCTCTTAATGTAAACTCCCTTTTATTAGATGCTAATGATTTTAATTCTTTTTTTTTTTTTATTTTAATTTAATCAATACCTTACTGAACTATCGGAAATTCCTCAATTTAAATTTAAGTCTACTAGTTTCATTGAGGTACCATTACAGCATTGAAAAGCACGAATAGTAAGAATCTTTACCATATTAACACCAAAATAATAGTCACTAAAAAATCTTATTGTTTCACCTTTAACTAAGCTAATTAATTGATTTAATATTGTGCATATGCAGCCATTTTTAAAACAGCAAAAGTGGTTCCCATGTACAAAGGGAAAGGTTTACTAGTTGAGTGTAACAATTATAGGCCCATTTCTCTCTTACCAGTTCTATGAAAGATATATTAACAAATTATAAAAAAATAAATATATGAGCATTTTGAACTAAACACACTTTTTGCTATAAGCCAATTTGGTTTTCGCCAGAATAAAACTAAGGTTAATCAAGGTTAGCAATAGATCATCTTACTGACAATGTCTTAATAATGCCGCTTCATTACTAAATTCCTACCTCTCAGACCGCATACAGTATGTTCACTTTAATCAAAGAGTATCAACTCATCAATTGCTCAAATATGGAGTCCCATAGGGGTCAGTTTTGGGACCCACATTATTTCTTATATATATTAACGAACTGGTTCATACCCAAAAATAGCAAAAACAGTATTGTTTGCAGGTGACACTACTTACTATCAAAGCTACCATCGATACGAGATAAATGATGACCAATGGTTCCTGGTCAATAGGTCTGGTCATAAATTTCTCTCTTAGACACACTGAACATGAACATCCATATCTAGCTAATTGTGTCAAAGAGGTTAAATTAGCCCAAAAATATATTCAAGGTCCGTCATAAATATACAGCCATATGATAAAAATTTAATTATTAATTCTTAAAAAAAAATACTCTTTAAAAAAATTAGCTGCGTAAAGAAAAAATGTTCTAATATTGTCAAGCATTAAGTCTCACAAGAATGGACACAAAAATTTTAGTTTGCAATTTTCTGTTAATACTGAAGATGAAATTCTACAATATCCATCTTTCACATATAACTAAATACTGAATAGGGTATTTGTGCATATATTTCTAGGTGCTTTTTAATTCTGTTAACTTAGAAATTTAGTTTCCAAATTTTTCAAAAATTTTGTGATTATTTCTCTTTGTCTTTGAATACTGCCACAGCAAGGAATATAATTTTTTGAAGAAATCATTAATAAAAAAAGTTTCCCACTTGTGAGTATATTTTTGATAGACAGAAGTAAAAATTCAATTTAAACAAAAATCAAAATATAAATTAAACTTAAATTTACTAGTCGGACGAATCACCTTCACTTTCCGGTTCCGATGCATTCGGCTCCGCGGGCAGTAATAGTGCGATAGCGTCGGGACAGAATTGTCTTATTTTTCTCCTTCTTGTAGATCTTGTGCCACTCAATAGTGGATCTGAGCTTAAAAGTAGTTCAATGTATATATCCCTGTTGCAGGCTTGTCTCGAAAATTTTCGTGCAAAATTCTGTCTGTATGACCAGAAATGCTTGTTTCGTGCCTCGGCTGCCTCTTCAGATAACTGCCCTATGGGCAATAAGGCATTTTCTATTATGGCTGCACCATGAACTAGTAATTTATGCATTGTAGTGGATGCTATGGATACCGTATTTCGGAAGTTAGATTTCAGCATGTCCACAAGTAATCCAGTTTCTTTATGAAATTTATTTTTAATATAATTTTTCCTTTCTTTTTCTTTTAAGTTTTCAGATTCAGATTTTCTTTCTCGGTATTTTTTAACAGGCAATTTGTAAGCCAAATGTAGAATACTTTCAAATAGACGTATTCTGGCGTGTAAAACTGAAATTCCAAACTCGATAGCCGTAGAATTAATTTGTCTTTCCAGATATAAATTATTGAAATCTTTTGATGTTGCTCCACGTATATAACACCGACTTTTCGATGTTGTGCCTGTAGCTGTGTTGCAGACATTTCCAACACCCATTGTCATCTTGAAAACCTGTTTAAATGAAATGTTTTCCCATGTAGATTTCTTGGTGTTAATGCTTTTACTGCACTTTCGACATAATGTATTTCTTCTCTGATTATATCTGCGGTTTCTTTAACAAAACGAAATCTAATTGGTCGACAATACCTGGGAGAGGATGGTGTCGGATTTTGCCAAACAATTTTTTTTTGTGTTTTATCGCAAACAGTTTGAACAGGCACGAATGAACTTTGAAATAAATTTGCGTCCGAGTCACTATCATTTTGAAACATTTGTTTATATTCAGTTTGTTGGGCTCCATCGCAATCCCATTTATATATAATTGTTAAAGAATTTCAATAAGGCTCATTCAAGGTATCAAGAAGAAGAAGAATCATTAGAGGATAGGATTCTTCTTTCGCTTTCTGTAATATGCTGTAGCACGGAAAAAATTGTTTATTTGTATTTCGCAGCATGTAGTAGTAATTCTTCATTTATTGTAGAACGAATTTCTTCTGTTTTTCTTCTTTTACTTCTATCACTTGATTTTGTGGGAATTTCAACAGTTCCATTCGGCCAAGACTCATTGAATTTTAGAAAGGCTTCTAATTTTGTATGGGCTTTTGCCCATCTTTTTCTTATTTCCGACTTGAAATAAGATAACTTATGTTTAGTACATTTTAATTAATCTTCACTATAATTAAGGAGTGATAAGAGATAATTATTTAAATACTGCAGTTTCTCCTCTAAATTAGACAACTCTTGCTGTAGCATTTTGTCAAATAAATACCTACGAGCAACTACTATTACGCCCGAGGTATTGGGTGAACCTGTCATAAACATAAATAATTGTAAAAGCAGTGCTGAATATTTTTCAAATAACTAAAATTAAAGTAATCTGCGCTTATCTGCGGCAAAATTTTAAATATTAACCACATAAAAGTGTAGGCTAGTGACTATTTAGATTTACGACCGAGACGAACCCAGAAGTATAATGTATCCTTTTTTAATTAAAAAAAAAATAAAGAAAATGTCTCTACAAAACGCGGTATTTTCGAATACTTGAAAAAACAAACATTTATTAACGAAAACGATGTAAATGAACACGTATCGATAAATGACCAGCAAGTTTCGACTTAGCGCAAACGGGTTGTTGTCAAAAATATGATGCTTGGGTGTCTTGATTATTATACCCAAACATGTCCTTTTGCATATAATGTTAGTTATTGGCATGTAGATAGATAGATTTTGTTGAAAATGACTTTTGGCCACCCAGATTACCTAAGTACTCCTATGTGCAGCGGTTTGGATTATAGAGCTGATTGTCGTCAGTCTTTTCTAGACTTGGGAATTCTAACTGTGCCATGCATATATATATATATATATATATATATATATATATATATATATATATATATATATATATATATATATATATATATATATATATATATATATATATATATATATATATATATATATATATATATATATATATATATATATATATATATATATATATATATATATATATATATATATATATATATATATATATATATATATATATATATATATATGCTTTTTAGAATGCATAATGATCACCATGACTGTCCTACCAAAAATAATGATAATCTAGTCCATGACTTTAGCCAATTTGAGAGAGTCAGGAATGGCACTAGGTATTTTGCTATTAAGTTTTTTAACTCTCTACCAGCAAACATTAGAACTTTAGATTTTTGCCAGTTCAAGGACAGAATTGCTGAGTGCTTTTTTTAGCGTTTTTTTAGTATTTCATGTCAAATTTTTTTATTTAATATGTAATCTTATTCTTAAGCAAATTTTAGTGTGTATCTTTGTTAATATGTGCAATATTGTTTTAATTTTGTGTAATTTTAATCTTGTACAGTTCAGATCAATTTTAATCATGTTTAATTAGCAATTTTAGTAGTTAGTTGTTTGACATGTAAAAGTACAAATATTTGTATAGATTTACCAATAAAAAGTATGACTATGAAATATAATTTTTCAGTCTTGTTACGTAATAGTTATTTACATTGGAAGTTTACGGATAGAAATTGTATCTTTCTGGCTCCTAATTATCAAAATGATGAGATGCCTAACAAAATATCAAATAAAAGCATGCCATTTCCAACCTTTCCAATTTTTGTTTTTCCAGATTGATTTTGTCTTTTCTGATCGGGATAATAATTGGCAGATTTTCCAATTTTAAATGCTATTCAAAAAGTTTTTTATAATATTTGGTGTAATAATTTAATGGTCTTGAGAAGAAGCAGAATTACAGAATTTGTGGTTCAGAAACACTTTATATCTGTCAAGAGTACATAAGGGACTCATCAAACGGTGTGATGTGGCATATTACATTTTGATATACCCTATATTACAGCATTATAACTTCATCATTACTGCATAACACTTTTAACAAAATAAAGATGACTGCTGGATTTTCAGGTAATAAAGAGTTAAAATGCATCAAAATACCGTGGGACACCTGGTATATAAAGTAGTCAATGGTATGACACAAAATACAAAATAAATTTTGTTGCCTTTGTGTCGACGTTTGAAAAAGAATGTTATAATAATTTATGTTGTTCAGTAAATACCAATAATTTTAAGAGCAATGAAAAATGTTATTGAATAAGTTATTTACAGTTATTTTCACTTGTAGAATATTGTTAAAACATCAATTTGAATTCTATAAATTATCTTAAAATTAACATGTAAATCTAAATTTAAATATCTATTTTTTAGAAGAACCAAAAGTAAAAAGTGATGAAAAAGATTTTTTTCAAGAGGTATTTGAAAGTACCAAAAAAGTGATAACTAAAGAAAAAGTGGAGCAAAATAGGAAGAAAAGACAGGAAGCGTTTCAAGAAGTAATAAGTTTGGCACAATGCCAGGTAAGTAGTGCCTATTTCTATGTGTTTAATGAGAGATTTAAAATAATAAGTTGTCAGTAGGCTAAATAGTCTTTATCAATTTAAAGAAAACCAAAACTTTGATTACTTAATTAACATTAAAACGGCTTGTATACCAGTAGGGTTTCTATTATATTAAAACATCAATGGGCAATTTATGACAAGTTCAAGTTCCAGATAGAACGTTCTTAATTACTTATTTTACACTGGGATGGTATATCTATTTTTTTAAAATTTTGCTGTATTGTTACACTAATTGCTTAATTAAGATGTATTTTGTCCACTAAAATCGTCAGGTACAAGGGTTCAGAGAATTTTTTAGGAGTTAGAGGTGATACCTTGGTAATGAATTAATTTTCTGATCTAAAATATTAATTTAATTTTTAGGAAAAACTTGAAGTAGAGAGAGCTAAGAATATCATGTTACAAAAAGAATTAGAAGAGGCAAAAAAAGAAATTGCTTTGGTTAAAAAAAGAAATACTACTTTGTGTAGTATGCTTAGTCAAGGAGAAAGTAAGTAGTTGTACACAATGGGGAACTTGCAGACAATTTTAAATATCACAGATCTACTGATAATAATGATATTATATAAGGTTTCCTGTAACATGCTCCTGATGATCATGATATCATACAGTTGTTAATTCCCGTTCTCGGACAGGGTTATTTAAATTTCTTAGCAGTGACAACCTATTTGTGTTTCTGGATACTGTCGTCGCTAGTTTTCTCTATTTTCTGGGTATTTTATAGTTAAGCTGCGAGGGTTATTAAAATTTGAAAACAGTTAAATTGTTGATTAGATTGTTCTTCATTTATCTTTGAATTTTCTACTGCTATGTGGATAGTTTTTATTAAAATCGTAATTGAAGAGAGTTTTTTTCAGAGGTCAATCTGATATTTTAGGAAAAACTAAATATCATCTGATAATTTACATTTTACACATTTTACATTAATACATTTTTTTCTAAGCAGTACTAGACAGTCTTTATATTATGTAGGACTATGTTTTCCACACTAAATAAACATAATGTTCACCAGTATTTCATAAAAAAAATGTTTGATATGGTAATTAAATACAATACAAACGCAAACTACGCTACCAGGCGATGCCTATTGCAGACACCAAAAATGACGTCATCCAGTTTGGCGCGGTTATGATGTCTTTTGCAAACACAAAGATTTTGCTATTACATTTAGGCAAGGAGTTAAAGTCAAAAGTCAAAGTCAAAATATACTTTATTGTCTAAATTAAAATACTTAATGACAAAGGTCTAAGAATAAATAAGTAAAGAACTTGGCAAAAACAATGGACATAAGTATAGTATATATAGAGAGCAAGTTATTCAACAAAAGAAAAGAAATATATAATTTTAATAAAATAACACAGAATATATATGTATATATTTATATATATATATATATATATATATATATATATATATATATATATATATATATATATATATATATATATATATATACATATATATATATATATATATATATATATATATATATATATATATATATATATATATATATATATATATATATATATATATATATATATATATATATATATATATATATATATATATATATATATATATATATATATATATATATATATATATATATATATATATATATATATATATACAATACATAGACACTTTTATAAGTAGTATTAATTTAAATTTTTAGATAGGAATTCTTCAACACTGTAAATGGATTCAGAGGTTATTACTTTTTAACTTTAATTCTAAACAATTTGTAACTGCTGATTCTTTGAATATTGGCAGGGAGGTTAGGTTAGTTAGGTCCTTCAAATCATGAAAAACAGAGTTCTTAATTAGGACTGATTAAGGTATAGACAGATCAATTGTGAAAGAACTGTGGGTGCCCCCTAAAGACAATTTTTTTGCATTCAAAGAGAGGCCTACATAAGTCACGTTGTTTTATGCTGTACAAGTATCTTATCGCACGTTTATGCAGGACGAAAATCTACCGAAATAAGTTATTGCACCATGAGCCCCCCAAAAAAATTCCATATCTTAAATGTGATTCAATTACCGAAAAATAGATATATCTTATTACTGTTTCGTTTAGCTCATTCCTATCTGCTCGATTAGCATAGCATCCAAAACTCAGTTTCCTGCACAAGTTATTAATCTAAATGTCAAATCTTAATCTATTATTTATAAACAATCCTAAGAATTTCTTCTCTATCATTTTTAGAGTTATTCAACCATCAGTAGAAATTTCATTTAAAATTTACAATATTGGTTTTCAACACATTAAAAGACAGACGATTCGCATTGCAGCATTCTTTTATGCAATGCAGATCAGCATTTATCAAATCATTCAGAACGTCAGGATTTTTGTAATGTCATAAAATTATTGTAACATCGACAAATAAGGAGCATTATCCATAGCATATGAAACATGACAGATCGTTGACAATTAAAAATAGAAGTGGATCAAGAACAGATCCCTGAGATATACCCGCGGTTATGTCAAGTTTAGATGGCAGTTCGCTTTGAAAACGGACATTCTGATGACGATCAGTAAGGTACAATGTGAGCCACTCCAAAATTGTGCTCCTAAAGCCATAGAGTTTCAGTTTACTTAGAAGTATCTTGTGACAGATACCGTCAAAGGCCTTTGACAAATCGCAGAACATCGCCGAAGCAATCTCTCCCGATTGAGGCTCAGATACAACTCTTCTATAAAATGAAAAATAACATCATCACTGTTTTTGAAAAAGTGAAAACCAAATTGGGCCTCAGAAAGCACTTTGTGCTTCTGCAGAAAAACAAGCATTCTAGCTTTAATTACTTTTTCCACAATTTTGCTGTGTACGTAGTAAACAAATTGGCCTAGACTCTCATTTTGAACACTCAAATTGATAGCGTCTGAAAGATTCGCCAATGCAGAATTAAAGATGTTTTGAAAAATTCTTATTAAAATTTCATCCCAATCTGATGTGTTTTTATTTTTTATGTCACGAAAAATTATTCTCCACTCGTTCAGACTAACCAGTGCAAAATAAATTGACTCAGGTATAGACACTTGGCTGAAAATGGATAAGGGATCTAAGTTGTCCTTGGTGATACTTTTGCTCAATTTTTATGCAATAGAACAATATGAATGATTAATTTAGAGTTAATAAAATTACCGGATTCCTTGCCTCACAGATTATTAACTATATTCCAGATTTCACTTTGTTTTTTTTTCTGCAGTTGTAATTCGAATATTGTATTAAAGTTGTTTTGCAAGTTTAATGGGTTGCCGATAAATACTTACTAGGTAGTAAAAGGCATGTCCAAAAAATATTTTCTTAACATGTGAAGACATCTCATGTTTTTAGATGAAACTTTTACTGTTTTACATTTGATGTCTATAATAGAGAAAGCCTTATTGCATTTTGCTAGAATTTTAGCATGATAAGCCTCAAGAGCATTTCCCATTTGGAAAATACTATTCCTATTATAGGCTGTACAAAGATGTGAAAATTCTCTATAATTACTCGCCATCAGCAACCGATCATATCTTCTAGAGAGTTTATTTTTAAATGTGTTAATGGCATTGGGTACAAAATGGCATAAACACAGCTTCATGATCAGACAAACCACCATTTAAAATTTGACAAAGTACCAAAATTTGAGCAAATATGGTCCAGTGATTTTGCTGAGTACTGACTTAAGCTTGTAGGAGAACATAGGTGCATTTTCAAAGCATAACTTAAACAGATTGATTTAATTGAAAAAATTGTTAGTTGTAGTTAGAAAGTCAACGTGTTTAGATCACCACCCAGAAAAACCTGACTTTTGAACAGAATTTGACAAAAAATCTAGCCCTTTCAAAAATTCATTAATATTACCTAATGGCGCTCGATGTATGCATAAAAGATAAATATTACTTTCTTAAGTCTTGGACATCATCAAACTAAATTAAAAAATTTGATGAGTTATCTATGGTTTTGTCATTTTGATGTTCTTAAAACAGCTAAATTCAAAATCTACAGCACCCTGTTGGAAGATTTTAAAAATACTCTTGCCTTAAAAGTAACAGTCTCTTTTATTATTCTTTTTGTTGCCCCCATCAGAGAGTAAAACTAATAACTTTAGAATACAATCGATTGAAAGAACTTATTTATTTCTGTGTATTTCTAAACAGTACAGATTTCAAGAATTCCTAATATGATATTTGGTTATATATTTTCCAAAGATCTATACTAAACATTTTTTCTTTATATTGTAGTGAAAGACAAAGCAGAAGTCCTTTTAGAATTAGAAAGATTAACTTTAGTAAAAGAGGAATTAACCGAAGAAGTAGCAAATTTGCATAGACTATTGGAACAAGAGCGATCAAATAAAAATCTTCCACATGGAATTCAAACTGATGTTCATACAAAAGGAAAGGTAAAATGTTTATTTTTGTCTGTTTGTGTACTTAGCTAATGTTTACTCAGACAATTTTAATTCTTTAAAAAACTCGCAACTAATTATCCGTTTTATAAATATTTTTTTATGTTTCTGCTATTTTTTGAAAAATATTAAATGAATGTGTAATTTTTTTAATAGTGTAAATAAATCACAATAATGATTGTACAGGTTATAATCATAAATTAAAATTAGGGTGTTCAAAAAAGGAGTCAACAGTAGGGATGGGGGATAATAGTTTTTCCCTATTGATAGGCGATAACAACTCATCTGTCAATACATTTTAGTTATCTATAGTTGTTACTACGTATTGGCAGTTTATTGCT
Organism: Kuschelorhynchus macadamiae; assembly: GCA_030620095.1. Lineage (NCBI taxonomy): Eukaryota > Metazoa > Arthropoda > Insecta > Coleoptera > Curculionidae > Kuschelorhynchus > Kuschelorhynchus macadamiae. The sequence goes on along the minus strand of JAUTXW010000772.1, from coordinate 2,150,200 downwards.
GCTTCTCGATAGTTTATTTCTACCTATCGATAGTTACGTCAACGGCGGTTTTAGGAGATATTTCTAGGGGTATCGTCCTTATCGTTACAAATAAATCAGCAACCCAAAAAATTAACCAACCAACCAAATTTATTATTTAATAACTATCGATAGTTATCAAATTCAAATTCGTTTATTAGTTCATAAGGTCACGAATGATGAATGACATTGAACAGGTCATAACTTGATTACAAGTTTATGTCTTTTATTTATTTGCTTTTTCAATATTTTATGTATTCTCCTATATAATCCTCCCAAAAAGAATCCCAATCCTGAAAAAATAATAATCACTCCTTCTGATTTCCAAATTATTTAAATAATTTTTTTCGAATCACGAATCCAAATACTATTGCTGCAATATTTATTTATCAAACTCAGTTTATTATTCACTTTGATTTTATGATGGTTTCAAATAAAGTTGAAATAATGTTTTGTGACTTTAATTAAAAGTGTATTGTTAAAAATGAAAAAGTTTGAACAAATTATAATTAAATTTATCTTAACGATAATATATGTAGGGCGTTAATGCTAAAATGCTTAGTTTAGATGTAAATCATTATTTTCGTATCAAACTTCAAGTTAACCTTCATCTTTAAATTAAGCCTAATATATATTTACCATTTATAAATCCCAGGATTTACCCCCAAAGCAAACCCTTATATATATATATATATATATATATTTTTTAATCCAAGCTGTGATAAAATTTTAAATAATAATCTAGTACCTAAATAAAATATTATACGGACATGGAAAATAAATATCAATTATATTATTATTATTTTATCAATTTAAATTTGTTTGGCCACGTACATACTGGAAGTTTTTATTGATTATTTCCTATCAATTTTGACCAATCACTGACAAGAATTCTTACGTCATATTTAATTTTCACGTGGAAAAGTGCCTGATATAACTGTCGGCAGTTTTTCCGAAAAATACAGAAAAAGAAAGTAATAAAAATAGTGAAATCCAAAAGCACTTAATCACCAAAATATAAGACACACAAAATTGGCGAACTGAATATAAAAATGCTTTGTTGTACAAGCGCGTGACAGAGTATACACTCCGGCCAAAGTCCGCCATCTGAAAACCAGCTAGTTGTGGATGTGGCGAAGGGGGACTGATAAGCTCTGTATAAAGGTTTCAAATGCAGAGTCGAGGTTTAAGGTTTGTTATTGGAAGACTATTCCAAATGCATGGCTTAATTTCTGTTTAAAAGTCACTGAGTCATTTTATTTTGTTCAGGATTTTATATTTATTTCCTGTAAACTTGTTAAGATTATCTGGAGACTTAATAGTGATGATGAGTTATTCTAGAATATGGTCAGATAAGTGAGGCTCCGATATAATTCATTGAATCAAACTTTCGTCACGTCATGTAATCAATTGTGGTTTCTTGTTTAGATTAATTGTGTCTAGTAAGTCTTTTATTAACTTGAAAGTTGTATCATATTTTATCAGACGATTGACGTTGAAATCACCACAAAGGTTTATGCTTGCACATGAGGTTGATCAGTACTCAAGGAGATTTAAATAAATAAATAAATAAAAATGTATTGTATGTAATGTAAATAAAGTGTTGAGTTCAACATGGAAATGTTTTAAATACCACAAGTTTAACAAAACATTTTATTTAATTTTATTGTAACTGATAAACGCGGTAACTATCGAAATTTATTTACAGTTAACTGTCTTACAGGAAGATTCCAATTACAAGACAGTGAAAAACTACATATTCAAGCCTACAAAAAAATTACATTTACACATAAAAAGAAGCTTATAACTAATAATAACAGTAATTATTTTCCAAATTCTGATATTTGAATAAGATTTAAATTAGCAAAACGGTTTAGCGTCGTAAATTTTTCTTATATGATTCTAAACTATCAGAAAAAAGATCCAAATTAGTTTTTTTGTTAAAATTATCGCACATTGTATAAATAGGCGAAAATTTTAAGATGTTTGTACGAGGAGTCGGCAAGTAAAAAGCACTGCTTGTGCGTGAAGTTAAACGAGGCACGTTGAAATTTGTTTTAGAAAGTAAACAGGGGCAGTTTATCTTATTATTCAATAGCTTATACAAAAATATCATTTGCAGGTTATCTCGTCTGGTTTTTAAGTTCGTCAGTGAAAATTTATCTAAAAGCTCTTCTTGTGGACATCCTTGAGTGGGATAGCGACCGTCTTGTTTAAAGCTTAGATATTTTACAAATTTTCTCTGTATACTTTCAATACCAGACACATGTATATTATATTCCGGAAACTATAAAACTGCCGCATATTCAAGTTTGGATCGGACATAACTATAGTACAGCAGCTTTATGGCTTCCACTTGGCTAAACTCTTTAGTAGCACGAACTATAAATCCTAACATTTTAGAAGAATCTGACATAATAGCACTGTAATGTGAGGTAAATGATAATTTTTGATCGAATGTAACTCCCAGATCACAGAACTCCTTGGATCGGCCTACAATTTCACCATTGCAGTTATAGTTAAAAATAATCGGTTCTAACTTTGTAGTAAACGACATAACCTTGCATTTTCCAATATTTAGCTGTAGACAATTTCCCTGGCACCAGTCAATAAAATGCTGTAAATTTTGTTGGATTTTTAAGCAGTCCTCCATAGACTTAATGTTAGCGAACAGTTTGATGTCATCAGCGTAGGGTAAATAACCAATATCCAGAGAATCACCAATGTCGTTAATAAAAATGTTAAACAGCAAGGGTCCTAAAACGGAACCCTGCGGTACCCCCGAACATGCTATATAGTTCTCCGATTGAAAACCATTTATAGCCACATATTGTGTGCGATTTGAAAGGTAACATGTAAAGAGCCGTAATAGGGAATCCGAGAATCTGATATTTGAAAGTTTATTAATTAACAAGTCATGATTTAACTTGTCAAATGCTGGTAGTTGTGGAACGATTTTTAAAGAAACCATGCTGTTCAGGAACAATTTTATTTTGCATCAACGGAAAAATGATGTCATGCAATATGAACTCAAAGACTTTTGAGAAGTTGCATATGATGGAAACAGGTCTATAATTTTGAATGTTTGATTTATCACCCTTTTTAAAGACTGGACATACTTTCGACTTTTTCCGTATATTTGGTAATGTCTGTTGGTCAATGCACATGTTAAATAGGATTTGAAGAGGTTTTATTAACACAAATCGATAGTCACGTATCAAAAATGCTGGAATAAGGTCTGGTCCGGCAGTGTATTTAGGTTTAAGTTTGTAAATAGCACAAATAATATAATGTATAATATCGTTCACTAACTGTAGATATGTTTATATTTTGATCACTACATGAGAATGAATTATTTGAAATTTGGATATTGTTAGAAACTGAATAAGATTGCTTAAAAAATGAAGAAAATTAATTCAAAATATCGGGTGGATTATCTAGATTCTGACCATCAAAGTGCGTACTGTTTGGAATGCCTGTTATCTCTCTCCGGCCTTTGACAAAATTCCAAAAGCGTTTGGGATCTTTTTTGATATCCTTCTCCATTTTTTGAATATATTTTTTATATGCTATACTTATATCAGTTTTGATTTTTGATCTCAGAGTCTGAAATCTTTCGAAAACCTGTATGCTGCCATATTTTTTGTACTTTTTATGCAATTTATCTTTAGTTTTTATATTTTTAATAATTTCTGAAGTGAACCAAGGATGATATCTTTTATTTGACGAATGGCGATAACGGGGAACTGCTAGGTCAAATATGGAGTATATTAAGTTATAAAAAGTATTACAGGCATTTTCCACCGTTGTCTGATTTTCCAGCAAGGACCAGTCCTGCTGAAGAAATGACTTATAAACAAGTTGAAATCAGCTTTACGAAAATTGTATAGATTATTAATATTTAAGTTTATAGAGTTTTTAAAATTATTTGACTTTGGCCTTTTAAAGGAAATCATTAAAGCAGGATGGTGAATATCTTCTTTGATAAGAATATCAAGTGATCGCTCTACGTTACAATTAGAGTTGCTATTCATCAGAATAAGATCCAGAATCCTTTGATTGTTATTTTTAATAAAGTTATACTGCTCGAGATTAAAGAATTCCATAACATTTTTTAACAAATTTATGCAGTTACTATTTCGTTGAGAGTTTCCGCTTAAAAAACCCTCATAATCTGGTAAGTTAAAATCTTCTATAATGTATATATTTTTACCGTAGATATAGTCCAAAGTGACAAAAAAATCAAACAGATTTTCAAGATCGTTTTGTAAAACCGGAGGCGGAATATATCGGATGAATACAAAAACCGTACAATGGGCAAAAGCCATTTTGATACCTAAAAAATCTATATTAGGAGAAAAATTAAAATTATAGTTTTGAAAGTCTAAAATAGTGCAATTAAAATTACGATTCACCGCCAACAAAACACCTCCTTCTTTGGATTTATTCAAAGCCGCAAAATTTCTATCCGCACGAAAGACTTGAAAATTATTTGAAAACAGTTTACTACTGCATACTGAAGAGTCGAGCCAAGTTTCAGTTATCGCAATCAAATCAAAATCACAACTCATGACGCCTTGCAAAAATTCGTGCGTTTTACTACGAAGACCTCTTACGTTCTGATAGTTGACTGAAATATTCTTTCTGGCATCATTCGCATTAGTATTAGAACAGTCAGACACGTACAACTGTGATAAGGAACTATAGGTGGGAATAGTCGATAATTGCTATTGGCTTAGGATATTCGTTCTTAGTTTAGAGCACGCGGCCTGGTATAAGCATTTACTAATATCCCAAGCAGCGTGGTTTGATTTTACAGTCTTGTCGCTATTTTCCTGATTCAATTTACAACAGTTAGAGCATTTTAAGATATCTGACGTACATTCATTTAAAGAGTGCTCTTCGCTGCATCTCGGACAAGAAACGTTATTTGAGCAATTTTTTGAAGAATGATTAAATTCATTGCAGTTATAGCACCTCGAAACTTGGACTCCATCATAAACAGTACACGCATCATAACCTACAAATACATTGCCGACCCTCATAATTCGATCATATGTGAGGCGATCCAACTGTAGTATAGCCTGAAAAATATTTGAATTTTTTTTTCGTTTTTCTAATTTGTACAATATGACAAGATGAATTATTAAAAAATATATCAGAGTTCAATTTTTTTATAACAGCAAGCAAGTTGTCCTCATCATAAGCATCTGTAAAGCCCACCATGCGCACCCTCGGATTCACTCCACGCAGCTCTTTGATGTCATAAGAGTTCGCAAGCTTTTGCTCAGCAAGTTGTCTAAAACGAGCATTTTCCTCCAGATTTTTACACCCAGTCAATACCCCACCATTGTTAACAGCTTTTACTTTGACAATCCTCAGCTGAGATTCCGTAGGATCAATGTTTTCTGAGATATCATGTTTAGTTTGAGAGATTGACTGCTCTTGGTCTTTTGGTCTTACTAGAATGGCCGGCTGGGTATTGTTCTTAACGATCTTAGAATAACTAACAGGTTCTTCAGAATACGCAGTTATTTGTGTTTGTCCACATTTTTCAAAAACAATCTTCACTAAATCATTCTTTAAATTTTCGAAGGCAGTTAGGGTTGAAAGAGCAATTTGAATTTGCTCATTTACCATCTTTGTTACACCATCTTTATCCAGAGTAATACACTTCATAAGGCAGTCATTACATCTCCAGGTTATTCCCTTAACATCCGTAAACAAGCTGGCAACGTCGACCGATTTATGAATGCAAGCAGAATGAGATGTATTTTTACATTCACAACAACAGACTTTTTTTCTACTGCTTATAGTTTCTTTACAGAATACGCAAACGGTCATTATAATGGAATTTATGGTATTTACCTTTTAAGTGAAAGTCTTTAAAAAAAAATTACAAACAAAAACACTTGAAGATTGCTGTAACTCACTAGTACTCAAGAAAAACAATTATTCACTGCAGTATTTCAGCTTAAAATGTATATAATTCAGGAGCTCGACATTGCTTGTCTACACTAACTCGACGAAAATATAATAAATAAATATCGATAACTATCTATATATCGTGTGTCTAGCCTGGAATATAAACGAGTACTGTAATAACACCTAACGGACGTGTATAGTATAATATTTTATTTCAAATTGTCTTTATAATCTTTTTCAAAATTAGTAAAAAGTTATATTTATTAAAATTTAAGAAATATTAGTTGGCAATCTAATAGTCGTATCCCTTTAATGGTATTATCGCCATTGTTTTCTATAGCTAATTATGATTGTCTTTTGCTTGTCCCTGTCAAATAAATGAAACCAAATATTTTATTTCTTATTGTTAAGTGAGAAAATGTCAAAGACAAATCTGATAAATAATTGCTCCCTAATAACAATAACATGGTAGTGTTGGTAGGCAATGTCACATTGCGGTAACAGATACCGTAATGTTCGATTTACCTGCCACAACTCGGTACAGAGTAAGTAGATTTACTAGACACAGTATGAAATAAAATAATTTCGTGGTTAGTAAGTTTTCTGTTTTAATGAGATCATTGTATAAATTATATAAATAAATTATATAGTTTGATTTCAACTTTGCAATCATTGTTGTGATTCCGTGACAGCTCGTACTCTAAAATTTAGGGTCGGCCGAGGCTCAAGGCCAATCAAGGGCGGTTTTACGATGAGTGGGTAATGAGGTAATTCCCCCGTCCAGACCGATCAAACATCATGTGTAATTTACATATTTTTACATGAAAATTACAAGTAAAAACTTGGCTACTAAGCACTATAGCACAAGAGCGGCCTGTCGGATTGGGGCTCTTGCATATCCATAGGTAGATTATTGATGTAAATATAAACAATGTAATTAATAAATTTGTTGCAGGAAATAAATTGGACGTTATTCTGTAACTATTTATTACAGGCTGTTTTTTCACTTATGCCACAAGTGTGATAAAAAATATAGGTATTTATCTTAATAAATAAATTATTAAATTTATGTTAAAAAAAAAATTAAATTTATAATAAAATATATTTACAAACTTTTTTTTTTAATCAAATTCTCCCCCCCCCCCAGAAAGATTTCCTAAAATCGCCCTTGAGGCCATTGTGGTGTTAATTGGTGCCGCGTCCAGATATGGTCAAATACTAGTCTTTTATTTTTTTCCGTTTATTTCTTCAATCATAATTAGGTAGGTACCAATCTATATATAGCAGATCTAGGCTAGAGTACAAATTTAATAAATAAGAAAAAAAATGTTAGTAAAGCGCTCTAGTCAGGCAATTTAATTTTTTGATATTTTAATGTATCTTGCCTCAATAAAATATGATATTTTAAAATATTCACTTGCACTTATTTTGTCACCACATTTAAACATGTAACATAGAGTAAAAATTATATTAGTTAGCTAATTCTTTTTTTTTCTATAAACCATGTCGATAACTGGGGCAACAAAAACTGGTGAAAAGGTGTAGAAAACTGGTAATATATTAACCATCATTAGTAATGACTAAAATAAAGAACTAACTAAAATTAATTTAAAAATAAGTAGCATCATGTTATAATAATTACAATTAATACCTGTAAAATGGTAATATTCCATTGGGAAAAATTTCGGGGATACGGCCTCATGGAGACGGGTCGGTGTTGGGTGATATAAGCTACGGCGAACATTATAGCCGAGGTAATAGTATGGGATGTATGCGAACGTACTACGTACCGTGTGAATTAGTAGATGAAGTCTAACATGTGAGATGATGGAAACGGCTGGCCGAGCCACCGTCTATAATAAATATATTAGAATATCTGTGGACGGTGGCCTGCGGTCTGCTGTTAATGGCGTTATTTGTATGTTAGTCAAGTAATTATAATAGGGATACCTACCTATTTTGCGATGTGCCCAGGAAATAATAAACTAGATTTTGGTTTTGTGCGTTTTTAGGATGTTTGCAAAATTACTTTTGAAAAATATTTACTTTTTTAAAAAGAGAATATATATTTTCTGGTACGGCCCGGCCGCCCCTGACGAGCCGTCACTCTTGTGTTTAGTATATAAGTAAAAATAATAGAACTGATTTATGTAATACAATTTTTATTATCTGTATATATATTTTGTGAGTTGCTATTGATTTGTTTTTTTTTTTAATTTATGCATGTTCGTTAATTATTGTTTTGTTTGTTTTAGGTTAAAAAGAAGAAGCACTAATATTTAAGCTAAATATGTTTTATTTGCCTGTATTAAGACTGTTTTTTGTTTAATATTAATGCATTTGCATTTATTTGTATTAGGTAGTTAAAGTTTAACAATATTTTTATACTTATTTTTGTAAGAATTGCATGACTTTGCCTAATATCGGCTACTTTGATATTAAAACTGTTTCATTATGTTGCAGAATAAGAAGTAAAACTTCTCTACGTCGATTTTGCGATTAGAATATTATATGTTATTTGTATTTTCATATGGATATTATATTTAAGTAGATATTCTTATAGATGTTAATAGAACTGTCTACTTAATTTACTTATTTATGTAGATACAGATTTTTTTTTGAATGTAATATTTACATTGCATAATGCGTTTTTTAGGTTTTTATAAAAGTTAAATGCATAGATGCTGTGTAACATATAAATGATTATATTAAAATGTTCCTTCTACAGTTGTGTTTATGATTTCCTTTCGAAATAATTTTATTTAAGGTGTTAAAATATTTTTATTTTAGCAATAAAGTGTTACGCAAATCTTACTGGTACTTTTACTGTTCATAAAATAGGGTTTTGCAGAATTGTAACGTGCATAATTACTAGGCCATATTATTAAAGTCAGCCATGTGTAAAATTATGTTCTGTGCCAAAGGTCTACGCACTTGTAATAAGAGAATGTTTAGATCGATATTTTATTTAAAAAAGTGTATGTATAAAAAGTTGACGTTGGTCAACATAACATGTACTGTTATATGCGAGATTTCTCTTATCTTAGAACGCAAAGTTTTATTTTTTTATATAGGTTTGCCTTCTTGTAAGATTGGTTTTCGACACGACAGGGAATAACTGATGACTAAAAAGAGAGGTCATCTATAGTTTTTCTTGGGCTACATTATTACATATTTTCTGCGGGCTTACGACACTGGTTATTCACCATCAACATGTATAATTTCGATACCACATTCTTGGCCTTTTTATAGTTCATATATTAAATAAGTAAAAGATACAATTACAATGTTCAATTGGAACGTAATATTCAATTTATTGTGTAATTTTGTGTTTTTTAAATACTATGTATAAATTTATTACCAAATAACTACCCACGCATACTTAAGGTTTGTAATTTGAGTGTGGTAGAATTTGCTACGATTACGAGGGAAGTTTCGGGTAAAAGTAGATTTACCGATTTTTTCCATTTAGATAAAATAAAGGATTTGTTTCACTTTCCTTAAATGTTTTAATTAGAATGATATATATTAAATTTTTATAAAAAAATGCGAGGTTGCCATACAAATATTATATAATTAAGATTATATTTCTACTAGTTCGGTGCTGTGTAGTGGAAAAGAATAGTATTTTTTAAACAAAAACAAATAAGTATAAGAGAAAATATCTAAGAACGTTTTTGTGATAACATCAAAAACATTCCTTAAAAAAATCACGGCTCAAATTTTGTCAAAACCTAATTTTATTGGGGTAACGCTGAAAACACAACATCCATTTGAAGCCATAATAATACTACTTACAGGTGGAATTAGAACTTTTGGAAAGTGTAAAGAAGTGGCACATATTGAAATCAGCAAAAGTATGATGTGTTCAAATTGACACCAGCCTTAACAGTGTCTATGTAAATTTTAATAAAAAAACGTCGTTTTCTGCAAGGTGTCAGTATGGGCAGACAAAATTGACGGTCCATCAAAATAAATAAATCTATTCGTGTAGCAGTTTATGTACAATGCTCGCAATAATTTTGCCAGAAACGTCTATTTACTATTTTGATATAGAATATAAAGAGTCGGGCTTTGAGCTACGCGGAAATCTGTCGATGGATCCTTACTATAGAAAAAAACAATACAAAGTAAGTATCTGTAACTCTGTATAGTATTTTGAATTGTTTTTTGTGGATAACATCCATTGAGACGACAGGTTGGCATTAGTACCAGAACTGCTGTGGTGCTGAATTCCATCAGCAACTGTCATAGCTATTCGTGTCTCCGCCATGAATGAATTTTTCTGTTTAGTGTACTACTAGCAGGGGCAAGCCCTATTCGCGTTCCATGTAGGCTAAACGCGGATGGATAAGTTGTTTTGGAAGGACTAGTCCGCGGGCTAAAGCTAACGTGTTGTTTGCAGACCAATCTAAAAGCAATGAACGCGTAATTTGTAGAAGGTACTCGGCTATTGTTATAGACTAGTCCCTATGGGTCTACAACCACACGTCGTGTTTCCCCATTGGTCTGCAACCACACGCCTTGTTTACTTGATGGTTTTCACCGTAGCTGATTGTCCTCTGCACTTGCACTTGTCACCGTCACTTGTGCTTGCCGATATCGATTATAGCTCAAACTAGTGTATGGCAGAACATGTTACCAGAATGAGCCATAACCTGTTCTTGTTATAGCGGTCATTAATTTTTTGTCCTCACCCCAACCACCCAACTGGTGGTTGAGACTCGGACCGATTAACGTGGAGCAAGAGAGGGAGCCTTCTTGCTGTTAAAAGTGATCGGAGGGCATATGTTTCGTCGTCATAGACTAAATTACAATTCTAAAATAATTAACAAACATTAAAATAATGGAAACTGGATCAGCTACAAAAACGATTTAATTAATTATTTCCAATGAAAATAAACATTTCAACTAAAATTACAGAAGCTTTCGAAATGCCTTCCATTTTAGCCAATGCAAGTGTCGAGTATGCAATTTAAGTTGTCCCTAGTATTAGATAACTAATATAAGTGTTACCGTTCGAAAAGCATTTCATATCATCTATGGTGGTCGCTGGTGTTCGATAATTAGTTGATTTCATGTAACCCCATAAAAAAATTCATGCTTGTCAAGTCAAGAGATCTAGCAAGTCAATAAATTGAGTCCTGCTCGACCTATCCACTTCTCATGTAAAGTTTCATCTAGATGAACTTGTTTAATAATGAAAGTTATGGCGATTGACGAAACCATTCCGATGAAAAGTGGATTCGTCACTAAACAAAACTTGAAAATAAAGTGTTTTATCTAATTCTTTGTTGTGTCCAATCACAAAAGGTAACGCGATTTGAAATATCAATTTCAGTCTGCTCTTGATATAGTTGTACATGATATGGATGAAACTGTTGTGATTTAAGTGACTTAGCTACTGAAGACTTGCGGATATCAAGATTTTGGCTAACGGCTCTTGCTCTTAATATAGGCTCCTCCCTCATTGGCAAAGCAATCGAAAGTTCATTCTCTTGATTTGAAACAGTCTTAATTCTTGTTGTTTTTAATAGATCTTGTGCGTTGAAATCTTTCTTTCAGTATTAGGAAACAAATTACTTTAGAATGTCTCCTATCGGGAAAGTTTTGAGCATACATTTTTAAAGCTAATAAACAGTTTCCATGGCTTTCTCTTAAGGTGTACACCATGTTTATCATATCTTGTTGGGAGTAATTCATGTTAGGAACAATCACTTTAATATCGCAACGATTAGCAATTACTAAATTATAGCAAATGTTACATTATCTAGTGTTTCCATGGTAATATGTTCATATTCGCGTTTGTTTTTTAAATGGTGAACCTTTTTTTTATTAAACTTCAGTTTTAAATATTAGAATTGTAATGCAGTCTAATAATTTTCTACTTCTTAAGTAAACAAAAAAGGTTAAATATTTCGACAATAAAACTATTTAAAAAATACCATACAGGGTCATTCACATTTGAAGAAACCTGTGGTGAAAAATTAAGAAAATAAATTGTAATTTGGCAACAGCGCAATCGATTTTAAAAATATTTTGGATTAAAAAAAAAAAATGTAAAACATTAAAAAACATGTTACTATGTGACCTTTTACAAAAAATTCAATGGGGGGGCAATAATGATCAAATACAGAAGCACCAAAATTCGGGGGAGGTGGGGCTGGCTGAGCTGATTCTAATATAATACTATTAATAATACTATTAATAAAAATAATAATAATACTATTAATAATATATTTGAGTATATACTTTTTAAGTATATCGAAATTCGAACGTTGAAGCCCACCATCCCTTTCCGAACTAATCAAACTTCTCAACTTTAACTTCGAAATAATAAATGAAATCCGCCATTTTCGGTTTTTCGCCGATATTTCCCAAACTTATTGATCGATCGTAAATCTGAAGCCAGATATCGAATGCAATAAGTTTCCTCTAAAACTTTCCCTATTTAACCTTTGCTGTAGGTATAATAGGGGCCGAGATCCCTATGTAGAGAAGCGAATCTGGGACACACTATATATATATATATATATATATATATATATATATATATATATATATATGTTGATTTTTACTCCTTCACGGATGGAAAAATACAATGTGTTTTCATTCCGGGTGTACATCCGTTCACTACTGTCGTTCTGAAAAGAACAGTTTTGCTGACGTTTCGCCAAAATCACATTTGGCATTTTCGAAGCTTTCTTTCTCGCGTCCGAATAGAGTCTCTATTCGGACGCGAGAAAGAAAGCTTCGAAAATGCCAAATGTGATTTTGGCGAAACGTCAGCAAAACTGTTCTTTTCAGAACGACAGTAGTGAACGGATGTACACCCGGAATGAAAACACATTATATATATATATATATATATATATATATATATATATATATATATATATATATATATATATATATATATGCAGGCTGTAGTGTTATATCGAAAATAAAATTTAAGATATAATTTAACTAATGATTGATGCTCGTCCAATATACAAGTATACCTAGCAATGTTCAAATAGAATCAACACAAAATTTAAAAAAGCACTTCTTTATGATTATTTGCACTCCACGTAATAAAATCCGTGAAAAATGATTAATTTTTCAATTTCTTTTAACGTTCATGTTGTATTGAAAATTCAATGCGTTCAATACGTTACTTACTTATTAATGTAATCTTGTGACAAATAAATCATGGCCTCCTTAGAAAAAACTGAAACCTAACTTTACGAAGTGTAATATTTCGATGATACTAAAATCTTTAATGCACTTGTGAGATATCACTAGACTGGAAATTTTAGACTCTTTCCAAAAATCGAAAAATCCAATATGGCGGCCTTAAGAAAAATGAAAGTTGAGGAAGGTTGCGGGTTAACAAAAAACAATGAGGACGTGTCGTATACGCCATCTTATTTGTCTTAAAAATGTGTCCGAATAATGTCACATTTTGGCAGATGTCAAATTTACGGTTCTGGATATACTGCCCAAAAACGAAATCCACCATTTTTGGTTTTTCTCCGATATTTCCAAAAACAATTGATCGATCGTAAATCTGAAGCCGGATATCGAATGCAATAAGTTTCCTCTAAAACTTTCCCCATTTAACCTTTGCTGTAGGTATAATAGGAGCCGAGATCCCTGTATAGAGAAGCGAATCTGGGACACACTGTATATATATATATATATATATATATATATATATATATATATATTTATTCCGTTTTTTTTTCTTTAACCATATATAAATATTTTATTAATTATTTTCTTGGGCATAGGTTAACTCATTGAGAAGTAAAACTGTAATTCAATCGACGTTTCGCTCATTATATTGAGCTTTCTCAAGATACTTATTTTCTACAATAAAAACATGTATACATATATATATAAATATATATATATATATATATATATATATTTTTTTTTTTTCTGTAACCATATATAAATATTTTATTAATTATTTTCTTGGGCATAGGTTAACTCATTGAGAAGTAAAACTGTAATTCAATCGACGTTTCGCTCATTATATTGAGCTTTCTCAAGATACTTATTTTCTACAATAAAAACATGTATAGTTAGTATTTAAATTTTAAAATGGTTAAAACATTACTGAAAAAACATCACTCAAAAAAACATTACATTTAAAACAAACTATGATCACGAAAACAAAAATATATTTAAAACAAAATTAATATTATACAGAGTACGTACCTTGGAAACATGTCAGTTTTACGAATATTTTGAGATTGCAATAATTTCGACAGGTCTGGAATTCTGGTAGATAAAAAGGACTGTACCGAGTTTGGGTTTACCAAAACCCAAACTATATATATATATATATATATATATATATATATATATATATATATATATATATATATATATATATATATATATATATAATATATATATATATATATATATATATATATAATATATATATATATATATATATATATATATATATATATATATATATATATATATATATATATATATATATATATATATATATATATATATATATATATATATATATATATATATATATATATATATATATATATATATATATATATATATATATATATATATATATATATATATATATATATATATATACATATATATTTCGGGATTTTGAAACAGCACTGGGAAAGGTCACAGTGAGGGTCGGAGTAGTCCATAGATTCAGATGGGTGGACACGCGGTTATCGGGCAATATCATGGTGCCCCGCATTAGTCTGAGTCTTAGGTCTACTAAAACAGGGGGAGTCTCATCGGCTCTCATAGTCTAGTCGCCCGTGTTGCATGGCGGACAGGTAAGTACACAAGAATAAAATAAAATAAATAATTTATGTGTCCAACGACAAGCTTTTTAAAGGCATTAACTGTATAATGCAAGACAAGAGTCTCATAGGTTAGGAATATAATTCTCAAAATCAAATAAAATAAATTTAATAGCTTGGTCTGAAACACTGGCGAGGTCACGCAGCGAAAACAAAAAAATGAAATAAAAAATTGTTTACCACTTGGAAAAAGGTATAAAAAATATTGAAAACGCGAATTCCTATACTACCTCTCTTCTATGCTACATAGCCCTTAATTGCTTAGGGACAGCGGCGAACGTAAGTCGCCACAGCCCAAAACTAAATAACCTAACTCAGTCTTTCTGTTCTTGATAATTGTCCCGTCACAAGGCCGACGGTCTTGGACAGCTCCTCTGGCAACGTTAGAATTCGGGGGGATTCACCCTTCCTCTGGGAAAGTTAAGTCAGGGTTACGTCGACTCTAGTAAGAATCAGGATCTCGTTTGAAAAATAATTTTTTATTTCCATTCTTCGAAAATACTAGTCATACGAATAACCAACGTCAGCTGTTGCAGCAACTAGACCTTAGTATGTTCTGTCGATCACAAAAAACCCGGCTCGTGCTTTTATATCATTTGGAGGGGTCACTTGTACGGCAACAATATATATATATATACGTATGTATATATATATATATATATATATATATATATATATATATATATATATATATTTATATTTATATATATATATATATATATATATATATATATATATATATATATTTTAAAAATTCATGTCGATATTCCTTCTTCTATAGGGATATAAACTCTACAACTATTTTTTGTATATAAAGTTTATTTATGACCTCTTTAATACACCGTATACATAGTCACTAAATTAATAAAAACGAAGTAGCAATTTTTTCTAGTATAATAATTATATTATAGTAGTTTACCTAATAAGTGCGGAAAGTGCTACTTTTCCGCACGCAATTGTTCGCGTCGTTCGGCCATCAATCTCGTGCGGAAAAGTCGCTTTACGCACTTGTAAGGTACACTACTTTTTCTACAAGCGTGCGGAAAATCCCAAAAGTTAGAAAATCATTTATTTATATCAAATACATAATAACAAATTAATTTATTATTAATAACATGAATAGTAAACGTGCAGTTTGTAGTATTTTGTAAATTAATTGTAGAGGCTAGATTTTTCTCCAAGGAACTCGGAGACTAGTAAGTTGGGTTTGGATTTCCCAGTTTTTTTTCACGAATACTTGTTGTAACGGTCGCCGAGGGGGTAACTTTTTGGTTCGAAAAGTTTGGTTGACTGCACTGGTGAAAGTTGGTGACTAGTGGAAGGAATGGCATTGAAGTTCAATAATTTATTGGATAGATTCTTTTGAAACTTTTAGAACTTTCTAAATAACCTTCTGCCACGGTTGAAGATCCGGAATCTGCAAGGATCGTGGCGGCTGAACGTCGGAAACTGTGGCCTATATATAATTCAGGATTTGGGAGCTTTAGATAACCTGCAATATTTGATGGCATTTTTCTAAAGGTGTTTATTCCGATGCATTGTACTGTGTAAGCTCCTTTCTTGTAGCTTACAAAAAAACGCCTATGTAGGGTTTCTGACTTTCTTAAAATCGCATATTTTCTGACCAATTTTAAATATTCTCCGCTTTCAGCTTCATCGGATAGTACAAAGCTTCTAGAACGGTAATTTTTTGGGTGTGGAATATTTATTAATTAAATATTTCATTTGTCTTCAATATGATCCAATGACATTTTTGTTAGTTCTTCTCGGCCACATGAGCCGACATGCGCCCACCAAACCAAATATAGTAGCTACTTTAACATGGAGATAAATTTCGTCGGGCGCTTCATTTATAAATTTAGAAATTTCCTCCTTTGAAAAAATATTCTCCTTCGTTGGTCTAAATCCAACATTTTGTTTTTTTAAATAGGCCGCGACTTTGAAAAACTTGCTTAAATTCATGTTTTCATTGAGTTAGATCAAACTTTTCAACATTGAGTATCTGGACCAAAGCGTGTTTGGCTTACATATTTTGGAAAGTTCGGCGAAATGTGCCAAAAAAACGGGTTCTTTCAAAGTTTTGACGTCTTTAGTTTGACACTAGGTTTTAAACAGAATATATTCTTTCTCATACCTATGACGGGATTTTGATGGTAGCAGATTGAAGTTTACAGTTCTAGCTGCTTCCAACACTGACTCTGGCAAATCTTCGTCTGAAGAATCCATTAAAACACTATTACTCAGGTTACTACGACAAAAATCAGCATAAGCAAAATTGGTTTTGATTGACAATGAATGACACACGTATTTTTACTTTGTGTCTATGGTGATCCAAACTGCCAAATAAAAAAAGCAGGTATTTATTATTGCTTAACATTAATTTTATAAGGCATAATACGAGAGTAATTAAACAATTTTTTAAAACACGTTTTACATATTTTTTTACTATTTTCTTAAAAATTATAGCAGGATTCCAGCAAATGTATGTTCTATCAGCGTATCAATATATTTTTAAATATTTAAAATCAGTAAGTATATTTTAAAAAAATGGGGTTATTTACTTTAAGTAGCTCTTTCCAAACTAAAAAGAGTGCGGAAAAGTGAAGTTTTCCGCACGCTTATAGAAAAAATATATTTTATAACTTCTAAAAAAAATTTACCCATATACATTATACTGGCAGGTAGCAACAAATATTTTTGTCTGAAAAATACAATTATTTAAAATTTATCACATATTACCTTATAAAAATGACATATTTTGTTAGCTTAAAAAAAAACATTTCAATTTATAATACATTTTGAATAATACAAATTAATAAATAGAATTAATTTATTAGCGAGTAAATTCAATTTTGATGCTGAATTTGAAATTCTTTCATTAATTTAACTAAAAGCGCCACCTCATCAGCACTTGTCGCATTGTATAAAGAAGCCCTTATTCCTCCTACAGATCTGTGACCTTTCAACTGGTACATATATCGTTTTTCTGCCTCTTCTAAAAATTTTGCCTCCAATTCCTCATTTCCTTGAGGACCCCCTACTCTGAAGGGTACGTTTATTCTGCTTCTGCAGTTTTCGTCAATGGGGCAACTGTAGAAGTTATTAGAATTTTTCATAGCGTCGTAGAGAAGTCCGCTTTTTTTAGCCGATAGTTTTTCCATGTTTTCGACTCCACCGTTTCTCTTGATCCATTGGAGAACTTTTTCCATTACGTAGACCCTGGAAATAATTAGGATTTTTTTTGTGATTTTTATAATTATATAAATGTATTTCTTTATCTTTCTACCGCAGAATAAATATTTATATACAGGGTGCCCGGGCAAATATCGACGCTCTCTTAAATAGGTATATAAATATATATAGAGCGATCAAAAATATTGCCAGTTTATCAGGTACATTTTTCTCCCAAACTGCTCACTGAGGTATTCAATTTTTCAACGATAATTTTGGTATCGTTTATAATAACCTAAATTTGAACGATTAGTAAACTAACTTGAGCGATTCAAAATAGTTTAAAAGGTTAACAGGCACCAGGTCTTCAATGAAGTCGGGTTAAAATTACCTTTAAAATATTTCACTGCATAACTCTTAGTTGTATATGAATATTTCACTGAAAAAGGTATTCTTTATCAATTTCTAAAATTTGAAGTGTTCCTTTTTGAAACACTCAATTAAAACTGCATTAAAGGGATACTTACCCAAGCAGCATTAAAGTTCCAAAAACTGATGTCGATTAACACCGTTACTATAACGCCGTGAAAAATTGGTATTGGTCACCAAAAATTATTTCTCATTATGGGGGAACAAAGGCGGTACTTGCCCCAAAAAATTAAATTTTCCACTAATTAACACTTTTGGGGTTACATTCATATACCAAATGTATTATTGATAATTTTTTTTTCAGCCATCAACTTATTTTTGAACAGTACTGTCCCCTCTAGAAACATCTAAACAATTACCTGGTTTCATTATTCGGTGATATCACCACTTCAATTGTCAATCTTATAAGGGCTGGAACACTATGTCTTTGTCTACTACTTCTAACTACCTAAATGAGGCCATAACTTTATAGTAAAAAATGGTGATTGCTGTGACAACTTAACGAAGATTTTACAGTAAGGTTTGATTAAAAGAACCCACCACTGCACAAGTACTTGAACAATAACCAACAATAATTCAACTTTAAAAGACTCAGAGGAACTTTAAAGTAGTTCTAATTAATATTCGTCACGTTTTCTACAGAAAAAATATCACCATATTTTACCTTTCGGTCACCCTAGGTTTTAGGTTCTGTGAAAATATCGTTTTTTGGCATATAAGTGACTTTTAAATTATTATTAAGGTTTAATCTGTCATTTATACAGATAGTATCCTTCTAAAATCCCTAAACTTTCCAAATATATAATTATTTTATGTATTATTTTGCTTATTATTAGGGGTTGTTTTTTTGTTGTTATTTTTCGACCTATGTTCTCTACTTTCACTGCTTTCACTACTACTTTCATATAATATTATGATAAAATAATTCTTGTGTCACGTGACTCAATGTGGTCCAAGAAAAATTCATAATTTCTTTAGTTTTATTACAGCAGCAATATTTTTATCACCTTGTTCAAAATAGGGAGTTGTCATCTTTGATAAATATAGTTTTATTCATTGTGGTTTTATAATTTTGGTTTTAAAATCATTAGGGAGACGTTGATGAGGGTGAAATTAATAAAATTATTTTAAAATCAGTGCCGAGGAATACAATTATTAATAAACAAAGCCAATGACATTAGTTTTTAATTTTTGAAAATTTATTCATTCAACTCGTCCTCCGCACTCAAATCACTTGTTATATTCATTCAACTCATGCTTCGCAATCATATTACTTGCTATATTTTATTAGACGATAAGTGCATCAGAACCTGGTAGACGTTCTAACTACAACAGTTTATTTACTTTGTATAGAGAAGAAGACAGAGACATATAATAATTATCACAGTCGAAACAGAAAGAAAACTGAACAGCATGGAAGAACCGCTTTATTGTTGAATATATTACAAATTTTGGGTTCAAGAACGTTCCCAAACTGGTACTGGTACGTAGGAGGTATATCAAAGTTACCGTTAAATCATTCCCCATTTTGGTAACCGCGTGGTGTCCAAACAATGTCTAAATTCCCACCGCTAGTAGTTGTAACTTTAAGGTGACTAAAAATACTGGTTTGGGACTTATGAAGAATTTAAAATTCTTAATATCTCATATAGAACTCGTTGAGGTCCTATTGAATTCTTTGTAAACAAATTAATAAGCGAGATAACCGAGAAAAATATTTCTGAATTACGGTCCAAATTTTTTTTGTCACATGTCTCGCTTAAATTATATCTACAGTCATATAGTCAAGTTATTGAAGTGGTTAAATCATGAAATCTTCTTAATTCTCAAGAACAGTTCCGATTTTGATAGTTTTTTTAAAATGTTTGTTTTTATATATTCTTTAAAAGCAAAAATATTTTAGTAAACCTACATAAGTATTATACAGGGTGCCCCATTTTCGTTTTTTATGGGCTGCTGCATTCATTAGCAAAGATATAGGTTTGCTTTTTCCGCGACTTAGCAAGATTTTGTTGTCCTATTTTGTTGTCAAACTGACCATGTCGTATGCAGTTTTCATAGCCCATTTCGTTTACCAGATACAAGGTGAAATTGAAAATGTTATATATTTGAACTCTTTTTGTATCTCGGATATTGTTTAACTTACTTGGTAAGTAAAAACTCGCTACTATATAGTTTTTTACGCAGAACCCAGTAGGGTAGTCTGACTTTTAATGTGAGCTGCCTTTTTTTTTAGATATAACCGGAGTCAGTTCTTTTATTTTTTATGGGATACTCTTTATATTTCTATTTTATATTAGTCAGCCCAAAAAAGTTTTTCGAAAATGTTTCAGTCTATGAAATCGCCCAATAATTTTTATTCAAGACGGGGACCGCATATGCCTTAATAACAAAAGGAAATTGTTTTATCATGTCGAATGATAAAGAAATTACTTTTAAAAAGCTGTTGAACTAGAACCAAACTTTTCTAATCAAAATCTAAAAAAATCGGCTAATTTATTTTATTTGATTTGGTCCCTATTTTGTTCTACCGTCTTGAAGTCGTACCACAATTTTACTAGTTTATCTTTATATTGCACTTAAAGCTTGCACATAATTTGAAATCTATCTTATAAGTAATTTTTTCAGGCTGAGTTTTGTTATATTAGATTCGTACCAACATGTGATCAGTTCAGTTCTGTGTAACACTTAATTAGGGTCAGAATTTAAGGTAAACTCTTAATTTATTTTACTAAAATTTAAAGTCAATCGGGTAAGTAGTGTTTTAGCAAAGCCGCGAACTGACACATAGACATACATACCGACGGAATTGATAAAACATGTTTTTTGGCATCTAAACGCTAATACGTCAAGATATGTAAAACCTGGGAGGGAGATATTTCACGACGAATATTTTATTTAGCCGCCATTTTTTTCCGCCCTCTTGAATTCGTACCATATTTTTATCAGTTCATCTCTATATCATACTTAATTCTTGCACAAAATTTGAAATCAATCGAATAAGCCATTTTGCTTCTCCATCTTCGATTCATATAAAAATTTTACCATATGATTACTACGTTGATGTTTATCCAAAATTTGAAATAATTTGGATAATTCGATTTTTAGTAATAATTTTTTAACATTCAATAGTCATCCCTATATGACCCTTAATATTTTTGACTTAGATTTGAAAATTTGATATCAATCGTGTAAGTAGTTTTTTAGCTATGCCGCGAACTCCGCGAACAGATAGACAGACCGACAGACCGATATATGGAATTGAGAAGACAGTTTTTTCGGCATCTAGGGACCCTAAAACGTGAAGATCGGCGAAATCTCGGGTGGTGATTTTTTCATGATTACAATACTTCCTTTTTACGAGGAAAGTAATATAACAATCTAACGAAAATTGTAATGAGGCGGCAGGGCTATATTTTTAAGGTAAGTGTAGTGTTTATTAGTTTATATTATATTAGATAACCTTGTAGCATTACATTTTTTAGATTAAAAAAAACCTACTTATTTTTGGATCAATTGCTAAGCCCCGGCCCCAAAGCAAAATTTACAACAAACAAAACGAGGAAAACGTAGTTAATGTTTTGGCGTCAATTGATGTAGAACCCTGGAGTTTATGCAGAAACGTTAAACAAAATATGGGAGTTTCAAAGAGACAGACGCAAAGGATTTCATGGAAAGAACATTTTAAACTATTCGAATTCAGACTGGTGCAAAATTTACATCCGCTTGCCACTCAGCGGAGTATGGATTTCTTTCTATAATTGGCATCTAGACAAATGCGACAACGGTCCTGGCTTTAATAGAAAAATAATTTGGTTTGTTGAGGTATATAAAGAAGGGCCGGATTACAGACATAGTTCTAGATAATGGTCATAAGAAAATCAGTATATGATAGGGCAGGTTTGCTTTCAATGTTTCTTGCTTCCTTTTTTGCTCAATATACAGAGAGAGCTTGATCAGAGATTGGTATTTCCAAATATTGTATCTTATTCTTCCAGGCCATGATGTCCTTTTAGCCATCTTATTTTCAATAAGACGGAGTACCGGCCTGTAATTCCGTTATAATAACGCATTATTTGGTAAATGTTTTTCCTGGAAAACGGGTAGGGACTAATGACCCCGTAAGGTGGCTTGCAAGATCTCCTCGGTTCTCGACAATTTCTTATGTTTTTAATACGAAAAATAAGAAAAATGTGTAAGATTTGTATAAGACAAAATGAAAATCATTTTGACCAATATCTTTAACATAAGAATTAGGTGGAAGTGGTTTGTTTTTTATTTTATTTTATTATTTTGATTAGAGTAAACGTGTGTAAACGTAATATATCATTCTACATTTTTGTTATGGAACTGTCACACTGTGACTTGTTTAATATGGCATAGATTTTATCTGCCAAAATGACGTTCTGTTTGATTAAATTAGGGCACTACTAGGTAATGCTTTAGTAATGTAATAAGGCATTTATCGACTGCAAATGTCCGGTAAATTGTGATTTACTGGACAGTATGAAATAAATTTATTTATACTTCTCTTTCCATACAATTAAGTCCTTCTACAAAAAAATTAAAAAATGAGAATTATTAGGCGATTTCAGAAGAAAAAAGATACACTATGATATACTCTCGAAAAGATTTTTTTAACTAAATATGATGAAGTAGATATATACAGAATGTCTAATTTAAAGAAAAACATAACATAACGAGTTTTTACCTTTCAAACAAGTTAAACGATATCCGAGATACGAAGGGGATTCGAAAATACTGCAGTTTTAATCTCACCCTGTATCTCGGAAATTAAGTAGGCTATGAAGACTCTGTATGCGGCATTGACAGTTTTATACAAAATAATACCATGTCACGGGGACACAAATTTTCTATCTTTCCTAATAAAGGCGGCAACCTATAAAAAGAATGAAAATGGGGTACCCTGTATAATATTTATTTGTCTCCACCAAAATAGTTCTGATTTTAAACAATATATATAAAGAAACAAACACCAAATTATCAAAATCGGAACTGTTCTTAAGGATTAAGAAGCGAAAATCTGTATTTATTCTAGTCATGTTTGATAACAACTTTTTGACAGACTTCATCGCGTTCGACCTAATAGAAAAAAGGCAATAAAAATTTGAGGTAAACACGTTTAATCCATTTACTATTTAGTGTATCACTAGGGTTCTGAGAAAAAGTGGTTTATTTTTTCGAAATTGATAGAGAATACCTTTTTTCTTTAAAACGTCTAGGGATAAGGAAAAGTTCTTTTCAGTACTTTCAGAAATATTTTTACTCAGCTAAAAGTTGTGTAGTAAGAACTATGAAAGGTATTTCATTCCAGGCCTTCCTGACCTGCTACCAATTGAAATTGTATTTCCTTGTGAGCACCTTAAGTTACATCATCAACTTTCCAAATTTAATTAAGTTGCATCTTGCATCAAACGATAGGTACAAAAATTATTTTGGAAATTTTTGTTTCATCTACAGTTTAAAACGGAATATCTCAGTTGGTGAGCAGCTTAGAAGAACATTGTATATGACACACTAGCATTATTTTTGGTTGCTGTATTTATATCTAAGAGATTGTACACATTTTCCAGACACCCTGTATATTTTAAGATTTCTAAAGTAATAATTCTACATAGAGGGTGGTGAGTTATATAGAA
The DNA here is from genome assembly GCA_030620095.1 of Kuschelorhynchus macadamiae. NCBI lineage: Eukaryota > Metazoa > Arthropoda > Insecta > Coleoptera > Curculionidae > Kuschelorhynchus > Kuschelorhynchus macadamiae. The sequence continues at coordinate 2,126,154 of JAUTXW010000772.1, read as the reverse complement.
ATCGAAACAGAGGCTAGTTTTTAAGAGTTTGCATTGAAAAATATTTTAGTACATTTAGAAAGAAGAAGCATAATATGTGCTATGTGGTTATATATAAATTTACTCACGAAAATGTTGCTGGAGTATTCAGTACGGAATTTTCTTTTTGTACTTGAGTAAAGTTGAATACTGAAGGGCATATCTTCATTGGACTTCCTAAGAGATCTTCTCTGACTATTACTACAACTACTCCTGCTGGACCTATGTTTTTTTGGGCACCACCAAATATACATCCAAACTAAAAAAGACAAACATACTGTATACGAGAAAAAGAAATAAATGAAAAAAAATAAATAAATTTTCGATTAGCTTACCTTTGATACGTCGAATTTTCTAGTCATAATATTCGAAGACATATCTACAACAATAGGGACACCATTTGTTTCAGGAATGTAAGGAAATTCGACCCCTGAAATCAAAGAAAAGCCGATTTAGTTAACATTAACAGTTAAGGAATTTAGGGGTACCTCAAATTAAATACCATGAGATATACCCCAGTTGTAACATTTATTTTACGTACACATGAACCGCGGTTTTAAAGATGTGTTTTCGCCTGACAGGGCTCAACAAATGACAAAAAGAATTGGTAATACGGGGTTCAAACAAAAAGTCAAACCTCTTTTAATGCGTTGTTGTTGTTGATTTAAGCTCAAGTTAATGTGTATTTTTAAGACATTTATTTCCACATTTATGAATTAACAATTGAGACTTAAATACATGTTTTTTTCTATACACATTTTCTGTATTAAAACATGTTGAGGCTGAAAAATTCAAGTTAGTTTAAATAGGAACAAAATATTGTCTAGTAATTCAAAGTATTCTTTGAAGTATGAAAGTCATTGGAAATGTTTCCTTTTATTAGAAAAACCAAGAGCCATATAAAGAAAATAACATCAGATAAATAATTTTGCTGAAAAGATATCTGTTAACAGTAATTTATTTAAACAAACCTAATTTATCAGCCTATCTATATATAGTCGATCGAACGCAAATTGCTGTCATATTCTCCGACTTTAGCAAGGCATTTAACAAACTAAGTCATAATATGTTGAGGTCATGAGGTCAGTGTCTCAGGTGGCTTACTGAAGCAGTTAAGTTCTGAATTAGCAATTAGAGAACAAATCTCAAACAAAAGTCACGCACATTTGCGACTTTGAAGTTATCATGGAATCCTACCTTGTAGTCAAATTGAATCGATTTTCGGGATTTATAATTCGAAATAGTTATAATTTTAATTCCATTGCAATATTGAATTTGTATTGTGCCTTTATTTCTAGCGGTTTAATTTTTGGTTTGGAACTCTATTTAAGCAGTTACCAGCAGGCTTGAAAACGTTGAAAATAAATGATTGAGATTTTCATCATGCCAGACTGACGTATCCATTGGAAATTGTAGTTAAGTTCCCCCAAAAAAATGTCTTTTAACTTTACATGCTAGAAAATGTGTTCTGATCTCTTGGTGGTTACATTTATACTCCTGCCTTCCTTAAAAATAATTCATAATTTTCCACTAACTTAAAAACATTTTCACTTTTTTTTAGAAACTTGAACCCCCGACACAAGTCTGCTTTTTGTAAATACGCGTTTTCCCAAAAATCCCAAAATACCTAAATTTTTTATTCAGATGAACCCTATTCATAAAAAATAATTTAAAATTTTTTTCCTAATCCCTGTCTAAGAGCAAGATAATGCGTACAGTCCAAAATACTACAAACAATCCAGTTTCATAAATTAAAAACCAGGTCAACGTGGCTACTCCTATTTTCTTTAAGATTAAAGAGTAAAAACACAAAATCAACTTCGTTGTCAATAGTTTTGACCTTTTGTTAGTTTATAAATTCATCATGTCTATAATTAGGAAGAAGGTATTCCATATTTTTGCTGGTACCTTATGTTCCTTCTGTTTCTAGGGGATATTATTTCATGTAGGAATATGAACTGGATAGTTTTTTCTATATCTTTCTTTGCAATGAGCATTATCAAGATCGACTAGTCTTAGACCGTCAGTTAGCAACAGATTTAGGTGCCCCATTTTCACACAGAAGCCTCGAAGAGGGTTGAAATGTACATCTTTGTTGAGTAGAATGAAAGGAAATTTACGGATGGCCCCTGGGGATAACATGTCATATTCGATTTTCCTTAACATAAATAAAAGTTGTCTGTTGCCCATATTTTTACGCAAGCTCTGTTCACTAAATGTTTAATTAATAGACCCCGGCTTTGTAAAACCAAAGGCTTGAGTGTTGCAGGTGGCTAAACGGTTGAAATAAGGGCGCAATTTTGTTTGGAAAAATCGAGATACGATATTTCTACCAAGCTTTAGTTTTTCAAAGCCAGTTGCTCTTAAGCAGCGAGTATTGTTGGTATCAACAAGATTTATGGTAATAAAATCTTGATAATATCATATATATCAAATCAATAATACGATTAAATTAAGTGTGTTTCGAAAGTATCTCCTATCCAAAAAGTCCTTAAGGCAATTCAGTAATCGTGAATAGTTTGGAAATTATCTAATATGCGGTGATATTAAATCATAAGTGCTCATTGCTCTTGACAGTGGGTTATTTAAGGCTTTGTTATCATGGCAGATTTTTTTTTATTCTGGTATTGGATCATGAATTTTTCACTAGATACAATTCATTATATTTCAGGTTTCCATTTAAAATTTTAATCATTTATTTACTCTACCAGAGCCTATGTGTGTTTATGGTGGACCCTAGACCCTTATTCAATGCGGGACTCCCTTAGATAGTTTTTTTTAACTAAATTACTTTAATTTTAGTGTGTTGTATTAAGCATTTTCAAAAAACCTACCTGAAATGTATAATAGCGAAAATAAACAAAATAAAAGAAACACTCATAACTAACAATCCTAAAACAGTCTTGTACTAATTATAAAAAAAAAATAAAGTTCATTTTTGGCCTAAACAGATAAACCAACTAATGTATAAATTATGTTTCATATTTAAATTTACAAATGAAATATGATATGTGGGTACAGTTGTGTGAAAAGTCACAGTTCGATAAAGTCAAATAATGCAACAAGAGCCACAAATTCTACTGAAACGTTGATCGATCATGTAGGGTGTAATAATGCTGTTAACAATAGGTGTACTGTGGTAGTCGAAGATACTCCACTCTCTGATCACTGGCAATTGACAATATCAGTAAAGGCAAAAACAACTGAGAATAAAGCAAAAGCTAAAATAAAAAAGTTAATATTAAAGATTGAAAAATTTGGATCTGGAATTTATAATCCAATATAAACTAATACTGCGGATTCATTCCAGAAGTTAATACCTCTTATTAGTCAAACTAAAGAAAAATCAGAAATTTCCTTTGCAATTAAATGTCGCTAAAACAATGGACTACAACAGAACTGATAAACCTGATTAAAATTAAAAATTGGGCTTATAAAACCACAAATCTCATCCAAACAATATTGAATTGAAAAACACTTTTATAAAATTAAAAAATCCAGTCAGTAATAATAGAAAAACTCTTAAAAATATGCTGGAAATATATATTCCTGAGAAAATAGGTTTAAATTCTGGAATAAAATTTCAGAAAGTGTCGTGAAATGAACTTGAAATTTCAAATACTCTGAACAAACTTAGAAGAAATGCCGCTCCTGGACATGATGGTATCGTATGTCTGGTTGATCTAACTAATAAAATGTAAATTCTCTAAAGAACTGAAATTATCCAAAATAGCCCCAATCTATGAAAGTGGCTCAAAGAAAGACATGAACAATTATAGATCCATATCATTAATCATTGTGTTTTTAAAAGTGGTTGAACCAGTTATCAAGGTAAGAATGTTTGACTTTATTGATAGACACAATTTGCTGAGTGACCCATTTCAATATGGCTTTCAAAAGTCAAAAGTATGGTAGCACTCTGGATCTGGTGAAGTTTTTATTGATGAAGTTGGACGATGGTACATCATAGCTTAAAGCATTTGATGTTGTAAACCATAATTTACTATTAAATAAGTTAGAAAACATGGGATCTAGAAGAGTGTTTCATGGCCTGATTGGATCATAACTGTCAAAGCGTCAGCAATACATAAACATCGACAATACTGTCAGATCTACAAAGAAAATAAACTGTGGTGTGCCCAGGGCTCTGTTTTGGGGCCCCTTCTCTACTTCTTGCTTGTCTTAAGTTTAAGATTGGCCGATTTAAAGGCTAAATATTTCACTTTGAGGACGATACAGTTTTGATTTATTCGGGAAATGATTTACAAGACCTAGCTGACACTGTAAATAATGGCCTTCATAGATACTATAATTGGCTTTTAGAAAATGATTTAAAAATGAATTTAAATCAAACTAAGTAAATGTTTTTCATATAAAAAAATAGGTCTTCAACTGACTTCCAAATACAAGTAAATAATGTGTTACTCGAGAACGTTTGAAAAAATTAAATATTTAGGGCTTGTATTAGATTGTAGTTTAAATTGGAGTCATCATATTGAGCACATGTAAAATAAAATAATACCCATGATTGATGCAATATAGGTGTAGAGATTTTTTAAGTCTTGAAGCCAAATATAGAATCTACAATGCCCACTTTTACTTATTAACAGATATTTAATTCACCTCTGGGGCACTTGTAATAACACAAATTTAAATAAAAATTAAAATAATTTGATATAATAATAATGAAAGATTTCATTTGGTTTCGAATTTAAGACAAACATAAAAACATTGTACAAAAATCTAAATATGACACAAATAGAAAATTTACAAAAACTAGAACAATTTAAATGATATACAAAATTTTAAATCACATACTAAAATGTAATTCTACGATACAATTTATAAATGATCATAACATGAATACAAGACAATGTAAAAACATATCTCTGGAATCAGCCAGAACAAATATCGCATTAAAAATTTCCTTAAATGGCGGCAACACATTTAACGGACTGTCTATAGAATTGTGAGAAGAAAAATCTGAGTTTAAATTCAATAGAAAATTGCTAATTTCTAGTAGAACTGTTAAGTATACCACAACTTGTTATTATTTACATATTCCATTTTTTCTGCAACCAATGCTCAGAAGCATTTTTTTTTGTTATTTAAGTCTTTTTTATTATAAGGTTATATACAAAATTACAATATATTTTATGTATGTATTTAAGTAAGTTAATAAAAGATTCTCTTAAAAAAAGATCCTAGTATATCTGCCCTATTAGAATAAATAGGTCCTGTTCTCTGCTACAGTTTATACTTAATAGGATGCAATACAGTATAAAGTGACAGTAGGTGTTCGATAGTCTTACTAAAATAAAATTTGTATTACTTTATTCTAAAGGATTTCAACCTTTTTGGAATTAGTATGTTGCATGTATCCCATATATTTATTTGATACCTGATATTTGAAACAAAGTACGCGTTATAAATTAATATTCAGTTCTAGTTATTCAGGTAAATAAAACATCTATGTAGGGTTCACAACATGGATACAAGTGTTTTACTAAGGGTCTCGTTTTGATTTGTCTATGTTAATTTGTCATCTCTTATAAGACCCAAGTACTTGATTGGATCAACCCTAGTAAGCCCAATTTTCATTGTAGTGTGTCTAAGCGTAGTGTTCCTCTGGTGAAATACCGTGTAAATTATTTTTTTGATGTTAAGCTGCAACCTATTATGCCAAGTCATATTTGATAACTTGGTTATTATAATAAACCAAACATTGTTTTATATTTGCGTTTTCTTCGTTCATTAGTACTCTAATTAAACTTAAATACTTTTGTCTGTTATATTTAATAATAAATAAATACATATCTGAGCGTTTAACTAGTTGTGTTTGTTCTACATATTGCAAAGAGCAAGAAATCGAAGTTTGGAATTAGAACCGTCAGTTTTGTGTAAAGCTAAAAACTCTCGATTGACACTATTCAATTCTTAACACCACACATACTTTTAATATTAGGATTATTCTTGTTTATACAGTCTTCGACCATATCTGTTGCGTCATTTCTCATGAACTACTACTGGTTATCGATGGATTGCGGATTTAACATGGATATATATTGGTGTAATCCGTCCTTGAACTTTCCTAACTGATAAACATTAGCAGTTTTAATTTCATATCTACAATTAATTTTAAAACTTAAAAAAAAACCGATCCGAATTATTCTTTGTAACTATCTCTGGAGAATCATTGCAAATATGTTTGAACCATTTCTTGATAATCGATTTCATACAATCTATTTTCTACTTACCGTCAACAGTTTCATTATCACAGTAATAGAAATACGAGGCATTTGGATTTAAAGTCCAAGTACTTTGGTCTGGAATACTTCCAGGTTTATCTGCTTTAGGAAATACTAAATTTACAGTGCCGTATTTTTCGGCCTCCTTAGCGGCTTTTCCGGACCACGTGCCAGTAATAGCGTAGTCAGCTTCGCCAGTTCTGTTTAAGAAATTCATGGCTACTGCTGCGAATGCTCCTATTCCTCCTCCTTGGATGAACATGACTTTATAGTTGTCTGGAATATTCCTGAAAAAAACAAGGATAGTTTTGTATTTATATTTACATTAACGTAGTAGATACTTATGTATGATACGATGGTTATGTTAATTTAAAAAATTTAAAAGAAATCATTGCTTCTGTGGCGGATCGAGACTTTTCTTTAGGATGGGCGTAATTATATATATTTTTGGTTTCAAAGTCTATTCGTTAATCAAATAAAGTCTTCGCTCTCTTATCATGCATGACTAATTAATACCACATGATATTGTTTATTTGTAATTTTGGATCTCTTATTGAAATACGTATCTATTCTATTAGCCACTAGAATGGATCCCTGAGATGAAACGAGAACAAACAGAAAACATGTTAACAAACTAAAAATTAACCGAAAATCTGCTATAAATTGCAATTTATTTTATTAGTGAATAACAGGGCCTTAATATTTTATAGATTGATTTTGATTCAGTTAAGGGATTGTTCTAGTAGGATGTTTCAGTAGGCAGCAGATTTTTCATTTCGTGCCACAAATTTTCGATTAGTGACAAATCGGTACTACTAGAAACTTATTCAAAAAGCGGTACATTATTACACCATATTTGTATCCACGGGTCTTTTTCCTGTCCCTCTGGATGTCATGCTACCCCAGACCATAACAGATCTGGGACATTTTACTTTTCTTTTGAGACAATCAGGACGGAAAGTTTCATGTTTTCTGCGTTAAAAGATATTTGCCAGGTTTATTAAAAATTGTCAAAACAAAATTGTTTTGATGGTTTCTTCATTCTGTATTAAAATCAATCAACTCGCCTTGTAAGTTTCGAACCCCAGCTTGTGGCATGTGGATCTGGAAATTCGTCTTCCAGTAGCTTTACTCCACAGAGCACTTAATACAGGGTACCTGACAGGTCTATTTTTCTCAATAATTCTTTTTAATGCTTTACTATTGGCACTTGTAAACATAATTTTTCTCAGGTAGGTTTGTAGCTGTTTACGCTATATCGTGATAAATATAATAATTTTCCTATATCCGACTTTGAAGTAAACGATTATGGAAAACCTTTCCATTTTTAAGAATGCTGACTTTTAAAGAACACAAATAGCTTTAAAATGAATATAGAAAATTCTGAAATTTACCAGTAATGTGTGACATTCATTTTCGAAAACTGCCTACGATTTTAAATTCGCTCTGTGATAAACTAGAAATTGGCCGGTTTATCAAAATTAGGCATTTTTTCTATTTTTTCTCATAAAATGCTAAAATTAAACAATAAATAAGGTGTTTACTACTGCATACTATTAAATATATATAATATAATAAATTAGTGTGGATCTAAAAAAGCATATAACGTAGCATTGATTATTTGGTGGTGACTAAGATTTCATTAGATCGTATACCCTTAGACCAAGGGTGGCCAACCAACAGCGGTCTGCCGGTCAATCACAAGGGGCTTTAAGGTTGATCGCTAACTGAATACATTGAATACAAATCAATTTCTCTGAATAAAATAATTTATAAGCCCGGAATTACTGGAATTTCACCATAAAATTATTGCCATCATGAAATAATGAAACAGAGAGATTTCTCTGTATTTTTAGCCTGGAAAATTAATATTTGCATTTTTAAAAATACCATTCCGAGCAAACATATGTGAATATGGGCGATCAGTGTCCCAATATCTGCCATATGGTGGATTTTCTTAAAACTGATAATAAATGCCGTGTTCGGAAAGACTATAGAAAATATTGGAATCCATTAGTATTTACAACTAAATCGGAAGGTAAGTATGCAGCTGAAGCAGTAATTTCAAGACCTGAATTTAAAAGCAGCGCTATATTTAATGAAAATTTTGTGTTCATCGAGCTAGCTAATGTTTTAGTTAATCAGTATGATTAATCACTTTAATCTATATTCTATAATCTATCTATAATCCAAACTTAGCAGGCTTAACAATCTTGAATATTATAATTATTTGACTATTTTTTTTTGTTGTTAGCAGTAAACCAAGTTATAGCACTTTTCTCTCTCTGCCTATATTAGGGCCATAAAGGGTATGTATATAGGAATTCATTAGCCTTAACTTAGGTTACATACAGTTTTATACGAGGACAAAACATTTGAAATGCATGATTTCTTGATAGCACAAAAAATTAATATTAAAGATTTAGTTTATTAAGTTTTGGCGCTACTTAAAATAATGTACATTGAGGCGTCAAAGAAAATTTTTATTTAAATGTTTGCAGATATGATATAGTTTTTTTTTGTTTGATTTTATCAAATATTATTGATTTGGCTAACTGCTTAAAGGTAATGCTTAATTATTATTTACCTGCTATTAATTGAAGTTTGTATTTTTTCATTAAACTTTAATTTGTTTCGCTTTCATTGTAACGTTCTTTTTAGGGAACCAGAAACAAAATATTACTGCATTTTGTGGTTACCTACATCCCGCCTTGATGTAATAAGCGAAACTACATTTACAACCGCATAATTATATAATGAGAATTGATCACAAAACAAGTAATAATTTAACAGTTTAATTTAATGATCATTTCGGCGCTTATTGACGTATAGTAGGTAGTACCAAAGTATATTTCTTGTTTATGTTCGTTGGTAGTACCATAGTATGTTAACTGCGAGGTAGTAACGGTCTACGTTAGTGACAAAAAAGCCCTAAAATGCATTGTTGACTTCGACAGGAGTACGATCTCCTACGAGTTTATAACTTTATCAATTCAGTTATATAGCCACTTTCCTCTAATTTATTTTATTATCCCTTTTATTTTATTTTTCTCCTATGAATATTTTCTATAAACTTACAGTAATTCTCTGATTATATCCTGTGCACTTTTATTAACTTTTGCATATTCTTTTGACCTGTGGCTCATTTCCATAAAGCTCATTCCAGAATTTTGATATGATATAATTTCACCTTGAACTTCCGTGAGGACCTGAAAATTCAAAAATGGACTTACAAATTGGTAAAAATGAAATAGTTATTAATTAAGTCATAAATACTCCATTTATTATTCATTTTTGAACAAAGTAAAATCTGTATTTTATGCAAAATTTATTATTATATTAAATTAGTATATAAAACAAATATTGAAAAACAAAAAAACGTTCTGTTGAAACTAAAAAATTGAATCTTCGAAATAAAATCTCACACTAAAAATTAAAACATTACTATGGTGTTTTATATGACGAAAATATTTTTTTGTACAAAATAAGAGGCATCTAATTAAATTTGGTGGCGGCTTAGGGAAGTTACCAAAAGCTTTCTAACATAAACTTCATGCTATATGAAAAATGTCATTTAACACAAATACACTATTTCTCCTTTCATGGGTGCGGCCAGCGTGAAATCTCGAGGCGGCAAAAATTACTGATGATCGAAAAAAAAGTCATTAGATTATTATAGAAAATTTAGAGTACTTCCAAATACCTAGTTTTAGCTATTTCATATTCACAGCTGAATAATATTAAGTATAAATTATTAAACTATTGTCAGTATACGTTCCCAAAGACGTAATTTTTGATAAATTGTAACAGACGATTTACATACTCATTGAGTTAAGGCTGAAAACCGAACGAAAAGGTTTGAAAAACTATGATTTCTGTACTTAATTTTATTACTTCTCTGGTTACAGGGAAGTATTGTAATCGAGAAAAAAATTACCCTCCGAAATTTTGGCAGATCTGGCAGGGTTTTAGAGACCCTAGATCCCGAAAAAGATATTCTTCCATGTCTAGCTAAAAAACTACTTATCAGATATCAACTTTTTTTAATTAAAAATCAGATATATCAGTTATAAAGGGATGAAATAGTAAAGGTAAAAACTCTGGCGGAACAAAATTTGTTTAGGAAACTACTTATTGAATGAACCTTAAATTTGGCACAAAAATCAAATGCGAAACAGGGATAAATTGAAAATTTTTGTGCGAATCTTGTATGGCAAAAATAGCGGTCTAATACAATGTTTAAATATTCGGTAATACTGTACTTTGTATGTAACTGTGTAAATAAAGTTATAAAAACAAATAATAATAATAATAATTACTAAAATCGCCAAATAAGCCTTTACCACAACTGTCCTTGTATAGAACTGCACCACAGATAACATATTTTATGAATCTATATAGTTGTTTCGTAATAAAAAAGATAAAATAAATTATAATTTCTAAAATTTGTATAAAGTTAATACCAAATAATTATATGTAGATATAAACTGTGTTATCTCCCAATTTTCTTCTATTTTAACTGCCCTCGTAAAAAGGTAGTATTGTAATCGTGAAAAAATCACCCTCCCAGGTTTTTACAGATTTTCCCCGTTTAAGGGTCTTTAGATGCCAAAAAACCTATTTTCTCAATTTCGTCCATCTGTTTGTCGGTCTCCCTGTCTTTTCGCGGCATCGTTACTAAACTACTTGGCGGATTTAATTTGAACAAAATGGCGGGCTAATGAAATGTTGAAAAAATCATTACGAAAAACTGCTTATTCAATTTACCTTAAATTTTGCACACAATTCAAGTATTATGGGTAAAGGAAATTTACCGACCTTTTTCTTCCGTTTCTTATTATATTAATATTTTGACCATTACTGCTAAGAATCTATTTTTCAGGTTCGGGCTATTTATAGATAATAAATGTAGTTAACTTTAAGTGAATTAACTTAAAAATAATTTTTAGAAATTTTACAGAATGATGAAACGGTGTTTCAAATTAACAAAACATCTTCGCAGAAAATATTTTTCCGAAATAAAATAACTTCCTTACAAAAATCTCCATTTAAATTTAACTGAAGGGTTTAAAAAACAATAATATTTACCTCACGCGGTAATTTCGCAGGCCCAGCTCCAAAGTTCAGTGCGGATTGGCTGCTTCCCATGTTGGCTTTCACCGACTAAGGTACGCACAATAATAATACGGTAATTGACTTAACACGTTTTAGTACTTGTTGCTATAGGATAGCAAAACAATTCCCACTTATAAACGAAGTAAATATAAGCGACTAGTCGTGAAACAATACCACAGTGATGGTTAATCTCGGCCACTGTCTTTAACCGGAATGCTCTAAGATTGATGTATTGTTTTTGTCTTTTTCCACGTGGTACCGTTTATCGACTACCAGTTATGATAAGGTTCTTAATTCGTGGGTATCCCTTCTTTATATCTTCGCGCTAACATGGCTTATATATCATGTTAACTACGTATCGTCTGTTGCGTATTCTAAAGTGGGGACTATTTTGTATACTGCTTGTCCTGGTTCCTTACCTATACTATTTCAATAATTTATGCTTGTATTTGGTAACTTTACCTTTATAAATTAGTTTTAGGTTTGCTATGTGTACAGTCCGGTTTTTAAGTTACTTTACTCTTATTGTCAAATGTATTTTTATTATTCGCGAATTAAATAAGAATCGGATACCTACATTTCATTTTCTAAAGAAGATTGATCAGTCAATTTCAAAACGGTACTTTAAAGACCCAATTTATTAGAATACAATTCCAATTACATAGAAACTATATCGAGCCAAAACATTCCATCATACCAATTTTATTTATTTTTTTAGTTATTTCCTACATGGTACTTGATCTTCGTGCAAACTTTGGTTACGTAGTTTGGAGTAATAATTTTTTTAAACATTTCACTATTTTGTTTCGCAATATTGGATTTTTACCAAAATGTTACCAGGTCATCCTCATATAATTTTTAATTCTTGACCAATATTTGAAGCCAGTAGAGTAAGTAGTTTTTAGCTATGTTGCTTTGCCGTCAGTGTGCCCCCCTCCTACGCTAGTTCCGTCACTGCCAAGGAACCCTCTGGCAGGTGGGCCCGGGCGCCTTGCGGTTTCCCGTTCATCGATGGTTGCGCCACTGATCGGCGTCAAACTAATACCTAATTGTTAAGTACAACTCAAAAAACACTTTTATGTATTGAGTGTCTTAATGGGTAATGCCTCTAGTATAATATATATTTATTCTTTTATTATTTTGATGCCGACTTCATAGAGTCTTATTTTCAAGAAGTAGTTAATATTTTTTACGTCTTACTGTATCGTAATCGTGAAAAAATCACCATCCGTGATTCTTGCAGATCGGATCGCTGGACTCCGAAAAACACGTTCTTCCATTTCTGTCAGTTTGTCGGTCTGTTTGTTTAACAGTCATAACGTGATGAGGTGATTACATTTTGGTAAAAATACAATATGGCAGAACAAAACGACAGCGTTACAAAATATAAAATAACTTATCGAATGGACTTTAAAATTTGCGCAAACATAAAACAGGAATAAACTGCTAAAATTTTTGTGTAAATCGGTACCAAAAAACTATTTATCCAATTGACTTGAAATTTTGCACAAAAAGTGTTTAACAGGAATAGGCTCGTAAATTTAATTTAGTACAAATCGGTAGAATTCCATTTCCTAGAATAAAACAGTAGAATCATCTACATATTGTAAAATATTGGTTCCTGGAAGATCTGCAGTATAGATATTAAGAGGAAGGGACTTAAAATCGAGCCTTGTGGTAGACCTGTACTTGTTACTCAGGTCCAATTAATATATCATCGAGTCCAATTAATATATCATCGAGTGACAAAAACGCTTCTATACATAAAAGTTTTACTATATAGAATGCCACAAATTCAGCCATTTTTCTAATAAGATCATCCAATTCAACGTTGTTATATGCATTAGAAATACCTAGGAAGATAGCGCCTAGATAATGATTATCTGCATAAAATTTCTGTATATCTAGTGTTAGATGTGCCGTCCGGTCCATAACATCTTTACTTTTCCGAAAACCAAACTCAGTTGCAGGTACCAACATCGAATACTCCATCCACCATTTCAGTCGAGTCTTCATTATTCTCTGTAATGTTTTAAAAATACGCCACATTAGGGATATAGGTTACTTTACATTCATTACGCTTACCTTGTTTGTTAATAACTTCATAAATATGCCGATTTCTCAGAATTTTGTTAAAAGTTATGCAAATAAAAATTTTAGCATTTTCCGGTAACAACTGTATCATGGAATATGTTATACTATCTAGGCCTGGAGAGGTATCGCCGGATTTTTTAATGTTGATGTCAAATTCACCGATAGTTATTTGTTTAGCTAAGGGGTGATTGGTAAAAACTAAATTATCAACAACTGAATTGCAACTGAGTCTGTCGTTATTTTTTCCAGAAATGAGTGAGCTTCTTCGTTCACGTTATTAGAGGCGATATTTGATATACCACTGAATACAGCGTTTATCCTTTTCCATAAAATTGAAGGGTTAATTTCTGAAATCAAACTTTGACATAATTTGGTCCAGTTTAGTTTAGCTTTTTGTTTAAACAATCGTTTGGATTTTGCAGTAATATTTTTATATTCACGAAATATTTCGTTATTTTTTTGTAATTTTTAAAAGTCAGGTAACGTTTATTTTCGGGAAAACTAATTTTTCTGAATGAAATATTTCCTGTATTGGTTATTGCGTCCATAGTTCGAGTTAAGCTGACGTTTATGTTCCGGATTAATATTAAGGACTTTTTCAGCCACCAACTTTAAAAACATAGACCAGTTAGTGTCCTTTAGAGATTACCTTATTGTATTTGAGGTTGTGGAAAATGTGGTATTTTTGTTAATTTCCAACATAATAGGCAGATGATCATAGCCATACGTATCTTCCATGACGAACAAGCTAGATTTATTTGGTAGATTAGAAGATATATTGTAGCATCCAGGGCAGATTCACTACTGTTTGTTATTCTTGTAGGACTACCGTCATTGCATATAATAAGGTTGGGAACCGAATCTAATGCCTTTACCTGCTAAATTTTTTTGTGGTAAACACCCCACTCCACACTCCTTTAAAGTCACCTACAATTATAGGTTTATAAACAAGATTCTTAATAATTTCCATGTAATCATTAGAATTGACATTCACATTAGGGGGTCGATAAATAGACAGAACGGATATTACATCCTTGCCTACCAAGATATCGACATCACATAACTCAACCCGGTTATTACTAAGGTTGAAATTTCTTTGTTTAAATAAAAATGTTTTCCTCGTGAATATGGCGACACCACCCTTACCACCAGGCCTATCCCTTGTTTCACTCGATAACCCCATATCAAATTGGGTTTTTTCACATAGGTTTCTGAGAATGTTATGATTTGCGAATGCCAATCTGGCATGCCACGGGATAACATTAAGTTTGTGATTGAAGAGTACTACATTTATTTAATACCTCTTTTACCAAATTACTTCTAATATTTTGCAAAGTTTGACCTGAGAAAACACTTTTTGTATTGGAACCAACAATGTTAACAGTTTGGAAGGCAAATAAAGTTTGGGGTAATAAAACACTTATTAACTTGTGTCTTACATCTTTAAAACTAGGTGGATTTGGTTGAGTAATAGGTATATCAGTGAAAGACCAATCATATATTCTAATAGGTTTAAAGTTATACTGATAGTCTTTAGGTTTGCATTTTTTAAGCGCATTTTGGATGACTGATCATGACCTTGAGTGTGACTATACTCTTTAGTAGGTTGAACAAATATATTTGTTTTTTTTAATAGCAGGAAATTCACTTGAAGATTAAATGAGTAAATGTATTCTTACAGACTAAACTGGGATGTGACGGGTGATCTACAACTTCTTCTGTCTCTATCAATGAAATATTCAAATTGACCATACATTCTTTAGTGCGCTTTTGTTTTCTACAAAAGAGAAAATTTTTATCAGCACTGGAATAACTATTGGGATTACAATAAAGACTTTTTTTAAACAATTTTCACAAGGATTGGAATTCTCATCTTTAACTACACCACAATTTTTGCACCTTTTTTTGCTTTTGCACTGATTGGTCATATGTCTACATCTTAGATAGATAGAAAACATTACATAACAGGGGAGTAATAATGATCAACGCCATATCTCAATTTACTAAAGAAAACAAATTCTGGAAGTTCCACCTTTGCAAAAATAACCTAGTAACTAGATGGCCTCCAATACAAGGCCTTAGGCATTGTAACTGGCGCCTTTCGCTCCATCCCGGATCAAGATTTATTAGCTGAAACTGACGAACTACTCCTGAATTTAAGAAGGCAATATTTAGAAGACAAATTTTTGACTAAAGCATACCAAAATAGCAAATTTCTTATATAGTCATCAGGGTTGCCGTAGTCAACCGATAGTCTAACTTCCACATTTGGCTGATGTCTTTACTGACACAGGTTTTTGTAAAGGTCTAGTCAAATTCGATAAGCTTCCTTTTTTCACTGGGATTTTGATATTCTTATATGCAATGTTACTAATGATTTTCCACAATATACTGAATCTGCCCATATAAATAACGGTGTAGTTAATGACATTGTTAACAATCTTTCGGATACTGCAATATATACAGATGGTTCTAAGCCATCAGAGGGTGTTAGTTTTGCATTTTACATTCCTGGCATAAACCATGTCAGTGTTTACCAGGGAAATTACCAACAAACTTCTTCTTCTATTAGAAATAAACTTCTAATTCTAGAAACAAACTTCACAGCCAAATCATTTCACTGTATTAAACCACTTGACTGAGACCGAGACATTGTTTTTCTTTTCTGTAATTTGAATTATAAGCTCTAGTCTTGAGTTCTGGGCCCACTGTAAAAGTACCCGAGGAACGACTTCAACTAGTCCCAGTTGTTTAATTTGGTACTGGGGTTTCACTAAAAATGAACTTTTTTTTTTTAAATTAGAGGTTGAATTTTTTTTGTACGAATGTTCCAGGGCAGCAGTTCTTAACCTGTGGTTCGCATACCAATGGTGGTACGCAGAGATTCTCAAAGTGATACGCAATATATGTTTTCTGAGTATGTGAGAAAAAAGTTTGAGAACCCCTGTTCTAGGGTATATAAAGTATTATAGAAAAAAGTGCAGAAAAGAGTTTATATTTTATAATAGATTACCCTGTATTTTATTTAACTATGAAATGGATATCTTTTTGGTAGTTGCAAATTTTTCAGATTTAATATCTTTATAGACAACTCAAAACAATCTTTATTGGAATCTAACCGGAAATTTACTCCTGATTTTTTCTTTTTTCTAAAAAAATGAAAGAAAACGTAATTTATATGTGTGTTGTTAAATTACTACGTTCGGAACTAAATCAGGACATACTTCATAACGAGGGAAGTTCCGGGTAAAGAAAATTTACCCCTTTACCGATGTTTAGTGTTTGAAGTAATTTTCATTTTTTTTATAAACATTTTTATTTAACCTTTTTTGAGTCTTATTTATACGAAGTTTTATTATAAATGTCAGCTTCAAAGTTCTCGAGGCCTTAAACAAGCGCTGAGGACCGCTGCATATAAAATTTTGCTAGAATTACACATTTATAGAAAATCAGTAATACAAAATGTCAAAAATTAAAATCTTTAGGAGAATTGCACTTCATGACCCTAAAATATCGAAAACGTTATGAAAAACGATATTTTGGGTCACTCAACATTCATCAAGGTTTATAATTACCTATCGAAATAATTTTACTAGAAAAAAATCGGAAAACTTCCTTTATCCGCAACTTCCCTCGTTATGAATATTTCCTTTTATTATTATTAGTGAAGTGTGGTCCAATTTAGTTTCGAACATAGTCATTTAATAATATATATATCCTGTGTTTCCAAATATTTTGTGGGCCATTTTGTTTCACCATATTGGATTCGTACCAATATTTTACCAGTTTCTACCTACGCCACACTTGATTTCTAGGCATAATTTAAAATTAATTGAATAAGTACTTTGTACTTGTCAATTATAAAACAATTATTTAAGTTGATTTTTAATACATTTTATTCGGCTGCCATTTTGTTCCGTGACTTTAATTCGTACCACAATTTTTCTAGTTTCTATATCACACTTAATGCTTGTACAAAATTTGAAATTAAACTAATAAGTAATTTTTTAGGCTGATTTTTTAAATTTTTTATTAGGTTCTTGGATTCGTATTAAAATATTACCAGTTCATTTCTATGAAACACTTGATTTTTGTGCAAAATTTAAGGTAAGTTGAATATTTATTTTTTTAAGATTTCACTAGGCCGACATCTCGTTCTGCTTTATTGGATGTTTATCAAAATGTTAAAAAATCTCTATAAAACCCTTAATTTTTGACCAACATTTGAAGTCAGCCCTGTAACTGATAGATAGACAGAATTGAGAAAATATGCTTTTTGGCATCTAAACATGCTAAAACGTGAATATATGTAAAACTTTTGAGAGTGACTTGCTTTACGATTGCAAACGTTTTATTTGCTGCCATTTTGTTCCGCCATCTTGAATTCGTACCAAAATTTTACCAGTTCATCTCTATATCACACCTAATTCTTGCACATGATTTGAAATTAATCTAATAAGTAGGTTTTTTAGGCTGATTTTTTAAATATTTTACTAAGCCGCCATTTTGCTTCATCATCTTGGATTCGTACCAAACCTTTGCTATTTGATTTATACGTAATACCGAGGGTAATTCTTAACTCTTGGGCAAAATTTGAGGTAAATTACTGAAGTAGTTTTATCAGCTCAATGTTGTCAGGTCATATGATCATATGACCCTTAATTCTTGACCCAAATTCAGTCGGGTAAGTTGCTATGCAGCGAAGAGACAGACAAACGGACCGAATTCAGAAAATTTAATTAAATTTAAAAACCTGGAAAGATGATTTATTTTTACACGATTAGAATAATTTTTTTTTGCGAGAGCAGTAAAAAGATTACCTAACCCCTCCTGTGTCTGGGTGTATGTCCAAATTACATTTTGGCTAATTATTATCTATGCCTGAAATTTCAAGGTATTGTATTAAAGATTTTTTTTGGCAGAATGATTGAAAATGGCACCATTGCCCATTTTTATATGGTTGATATGGACCATCTTTTTTGTAAAAACGGTGAAACATATCAAATTTGTATATATAAAAACATTTTTTTCCACTATAGAGGTTAGAATAATGTTTTATTTCAAAAACGGGTAGCTTAAAAAAACCGAAAGTCAAATTTACTTCATCTCTTTCACCATTAAAAGATATCTCTACGGGGATAAAAAAGATCCCATTTTATATTTCGAAAGCAAAAACGGTGTACGTCAAAATTATTTTCTAATTGAATATACAATAAAACGTTTTATTTTACTATACCGGGAGAAAACCGCCCCCAAAATCAAAAAATACTTTTTTATTCAATAACGATTAATTAAAAAACGGTGGTACAAGTCAAATTTACATTGAGTTACTTTTGGGGGCTGAAAAAACCAAAAGGAACAAAAATTAAATTCTACGTTTTTCTTTTAAACGGAAGACGCACAATTTGTTTAATATTTTGATTATGAAGTACATTTTTTAACACAAAAATTGTACAAGTGATTGGCGTAGATATTTTGTGTCATTAAATAAAAATGCCAATACAATATTTGCAAAAACGGTGAAACATGCTGAATTTCTATTTCCCTCATTGAATTGCAATTTTTTTTTTGTATATGAACTGCAAGTTGCAAGCCATTGATTTACAAATATGAGGAAGTACTACTAAGTAAGACAGACGGAATTGAGAAAACATGTTTTTTGGCATCTAGGGATCCTAAAACGTAAAGATCTGAAAAAATCTCGGAGGGTGATTTTTTCACGATTACAATACTTATCTTTTACGAGGGAAGTAAAAATAGCAAGTGGGTTTAATTCCTACTTCCTTATAATGAATTCTTTGTAATAATTGTTAATACATTTTTACCACTGGATACTGGTTTACTGGATACAGTCTGGATTTCGTCTGGGTAACAGTGCTGCTAGACTCTACAATAGGTTGGCGAGACACGTAAAGGCTTGCTCATCGGTTATTGCTATAAAAAAACAATATCGCCAGCATTTACTTAGTGCCTGAGATTAAAGTGTGTTTTTTTCCTTTTTATTTAGGTATAAATACTGTTTACACTCTCCATCGTTTCAAATACTATTTGGGTAACATGCCTTTTATGTATTACTGCTAAACTCTTGTATCACTTTTTTCTTTCATTATTGGTTCATGCTATCTACACGCAAGCATAATTTATTTATTTAAGACTATAACGTTAGTAAAAATGTCGTTACCTTTGTGCTTTTTTATGGTGGCTAGGTGAGCAACTATGCTGGTTCCCGCCACCATTCTCAATATGTATTTAATTTTGTATTTATCCCCAATAAAAGCCTTTTGAATTTGAATTTATGAATCATATTTGTTGCGGCTCATGATAGTTTCACTAAGTGACTTGTCTCAAACCTAGTGTTTAGAATTGAGACAGTCTGCATACAACTCACGCAATAGAAAATTTATAAACATGTTATCTTAATTCGTACAATTTGCTTGGATACAGGCAGTTGGAAACGTATAATTATAACACCAGTAAGATAGTAATCTGTAAACATATGTAGATAAATCTCCATGTGGGGTAAGAAGACTTAGTATTTTCAAAACAATTGTGTAATACTTCGTGAAAATTATCGTGTTTACGCAGTTGAGTTGCTTCAATTTTATTTGGGGCCCCTTGTGTGATATAGAGATAAATTGGTAAAGTTGTGGTAGGAATTTAAGATTTTTTTGATTTTCTGAAATATTTACTTAGGATATATAGAGAGACATCCAAGACCAGATGTCTAACTAGAACAATCGAAGACCAGAAATATCTGGATTGATCCCGAGTCTACTATGATATAATAGGAAGGCAAAGTTGGAATCGTTTTGGGGTCATTTAATTTTCATTTGTTAGTCTAGTCTCTAGTATAATGAAAGTGTATTGGTTGCCAAATAAAATAAAATCTTTTTTCTATTAACTAGGTATTTATTTGTTTTTAACTCAGAGCTGTACCTTTAAGTAAACCATCACAATTGACTCAAACCTCCAATATTTTTTTTTATGTTACTAGTGTAATGATTTCAGTTTAAGATACAAATATATTGTAATTTAAAAACTTCTAGTTATTCTCTCTAACCTTATTTAACTTAATAATAATTTACCTTCAGATTACAAATTGTATGGAAAAATCGAAATTCATCAGTGATAATTTCTGTAATACATACTTTTAAAAGTCCTATCCAGTTTATAATGCTAAAACATGTTTTCGAAACACGAATTTGCCTAGAACCTCATACGATATGCGTATCAAATATACGTATATAAAGTAGACAAAAAAATAAGTTAATGTAAGACAACGAAAATTCGTATAAGCTGCAATAAAAAAGACTTATTTTACTTTTTCTTTAATTTTAATAAAAAAAGTTCGTTTCTAGAATTATTTTTATATTTACCAACACCACCACACTGTACAAAATCAGGTCTATTTTATTTCACGTTTATTAGTAACATTCAGTTGATAAACGATAAGAGTGAAATTACAGTGAATACTCTTTAAATATCAGTTATTGCTAAATTTTTTAATAATGTTTTTAACCTCGAGGGCAATTATGAGAAACAAATTTAATATTGGTATTAGCCTTGTACGAGCGGACTTTGCTCATACAACGGTATTAGGCAGTTTTAAGGGCCTCGCATCTTCTGCGTCTTATTAGACTGTAGCTACGCCACTGTGTTTAAATCATATGTGCGTAAAACGATTTGACTCATATTTTTGACATGAGTTCAGACATGTGTTTAAATCACCATCAAAACAAAATTGTATAGTGAAATTAGAGGAAAGCAAATTAATCAAGTCACAATAATTAATCGATCGAATTTTTTTATTTAGAAACTAGCATTTTATTTTTTGTCCTTTTGTTCCCTCCATAGCTCAAAAGCTACGCATTCGACTCTCCCGGTTTTTTTACTTAAAAGTTAAAGGAACTATAGCCTAACAAAATATTCAAATATTTTGGGCATTTAAAGGAAATTTTAAAATAAAGCACTTTAGTAGATCACATGTTTGAACCATTTTGTCGCATTTCATTGGTCCTAAAAAAATTATCAAATATTAAATAACCTCATGTTTAATAGACAAAGATATGCTTCTATTCAAAACCTAATTTTATTTGAAAGCAGATAAACAATAAACTCTGTTACTACATTCAGTGGCGTGCTGTGTAGGGGCCAGAGGGGGCGAATGCCCCCTCCGCCCCTAGATTACCGGCGCCCTTCATCTACGAAATAAAAAAACACGCGGCAACATTGCTCAACTGGGGCTGGGGCGAGACGACAAGCGCGAACGCGCCAAAACTTGAGTAGGTACGCCTCCAGAATCCAGATAGTTCAGTCCACATAAACGAAATTTGCTGTAGTTTTCCTTATTATAAACCCGTTTATTTTTGGTGGATTTTTGTTTTTAAAATATTAATCGTGAACAGTTTCGCTTTAATTCTTTAAAGTACTTAAAATGAGCAATTTAAATAAAACTAAAATGAAAAAGTCAGGAGCTGCGTATCGCAGAGAGAAACGACAGAGGTTGCTCCTTGCTGCTGATTTAGCACAAAGAAATGATAAAAATATTCTACAAAAATTTCTGTTACAAGAAAAATTGCAGTAAGTACCTACCTTATGATTATTGTTAGTAATTTTGATATGTTATAATAAATTGAAAGCGTACTTATTTTGTTTTTCTTTTTTAATCTTTTATTTGAATGCAATAACGTGAAACATTTTATTTAAATGTTTTGGTTTTGTCTAGACCCACACCCACAAATCGAGAGCAAGATTCAAGTTGTTCTTCGAATACTGATTTAATTGTAAATATGGAAATAGGAAACAGTAGTAATAAAGTGAAGGGTAGTTCAGCGGATAGCGTTAGTGGTGATGTAGAAATAGAGATGGAGGAAATTGCTAGTGATGATAACACCAGTACGAGTAGTAGTAACAGTAGTGCCGACCCTGGTGAGGGTATATTGTGTATATTGAAATAGTCGAATATTTTATTATGTAGAGTAATTTTGGTTTTCGAATAGTTTGACAGTATGTGATACCTACCTATTTTTCGAAATTCATAGGAGTTTGTACAAAACGCTACTTAGCACAAATTCTCGAGTTTAAAATATGAGGATCTTTAGAGTTAAAGTTAGTAAGCACAAAGTTCATATTTTTTAAACAAAATCACTCAAGAATTGTCAAGATTGCTAACTAAAAATTTGAAATACGGAGGTATTAAAAATTCACGTTAAATTTACATAAAAACTGTTAATAGATCTAGATTTCTAATACTACAAAATCCTCAAGTTCGTAACAAATGTTGTGCAATCCGTTCTACAATTATTATTAAGAAAAATATTTACAAAAAGTTCTTAAAAATAAGAAACACTTGGTATTTAAGAAATTGTCGATTTTTAAATTCAGGAAATTTTTGTCAACATTTTCTACAGATTTTTTAAAGACACCCTAAACAAAAATGAGGTGATGTATTGTTTTTATATAGTGGTATTTAAGTATTCTACAGTCTACAGTACTT
Organism: Kuschelorhynchus macadamiae; assembly: GCA_030620095.1. NCBI lineage: Eukaryota > Metazoa > Arthropoda > Insecta > Coleoptera > Curculionidae > Kuschelorhynchus > Kuschelorhynchus macadamiae. The sequence continues at coordinate 2,103,183 of JAUTXW010000772.1, read as the reverse complement.
ACCTATACCCAGTTGTAGGTACATAACTTTCGCAGGTGTGAATGTCAAAGTCAGTACTTTTTTTTTATTTTAGAGCCCGTTTCGCCTTTAAATTCAAAAGAAAATAAATCTTTGGAGTCAGAATATAAGTATCAGAGTGATCCATACTTGTTTAAAGATGTGGTTTTAGCAATCGCCGATTTCAAATTAGTTGGTATAAATTGGATGGAAACATTCGACCATGGCTTATTTATTCTCCTAGAGCAAATTGTCTCTTTTGTCGTTACTGCTGGCTTTTAAGTGGTTCTAATAAATCGGTCTGGGCAGATGCACTTCGAGGATTTAAAATTTTCAAAAAAGGACCCGAAAAGATAAAGCAACACTAAGAAGGCGAATTACATAGATCCCTTACTAACAAGCTTTTTGAGATGAAACAGCGTTTACTTAAAAAATGTACCGTAATTCAGGAGCAATTGAAATTAGAAAAAAGTGAAATTCTGAAGAATAGAGAAGCTTTAAAACGGTTGATAGATATAATATTGTATCTTGCGAAGCAATGTTTACCCTTACGAGGCCACGATGAGTCAGATACAAGTAAAAATAAGGGACATTTCTAGGAACTTGTCGATCTTTTGAAAAAATATGATATTATGGTCGCAAGTCACTTAGAAAATGCATCCAAAGTCTCGAAATATACCAGTAATCGAATACAAAATGAGCTATTGGATCATCTGGCTCTTGGGGTCCTAATTGACAGTGCAAATGATATTAAACAGGCAAAATATTTGTCTATTATCGTAGATTTAACGCTTGACTATAATAAAAAGGAACAATTATCTTTATCCTGCCGATTTGTCAATAAATTTGGTATACCAGAAGAAAGGTTTCTTATATTTATTGATATTCCTGATGGATCTGCTGAAACTTATTTCCTTACAGTGACTGATGAACTGAAGAACCTTAATATTGACATAAAACTTTGTCGTGAGTAGAGGGGATTGGGGGGTTAGTCTCGCTCCCCCCACCACTTTTTTCATTGGTCTCCCACTTCCCGCGTCTGTCCCTGCCACGCCTACTTGACTCTGCTTGATTCTGATTGGTCTTCCCCACTCTTACGTGTGCATCCGGAGGAAGATGTTTTATTTAAGCGCTAGCAGCCAACCTAACAGATCAATTCATTTCCATCTCTTAAATTTAGTCAGATGGGTTCGTTGAATACAGTACCTACCGAAGATATTATTGAACGTGTTGGTGAAGTTATTTGTTTAGCACTAACGGCGCCATTGTGGGACATTCCGGTGGGTGATCTAAAATATATTCCTCTTAATTACTTAAGAAGATTTGTAGAGTCAGTGGAGTTGTTACAAATTTGGGAAAAGCTAACAGAACGCTATAGACGTGACAAGAAATTACAGTTAAATTTACCGTGTTATACTCATCATAACCAAGAGGGTGACAGTAGAGATGGACCACCGCGATCTATTAAAAGGTGTTGTGGTCATGTGCAAGTTAGTGAAAGCTGTTAAAAAGTTAAGTAAAAAATTCTACTTGCTATCATTTTCTTATTGTCAGGATTCTATGCAAAGCAGACCACAATGGTGTCATTATTACGAGAAACTATCGAATGAGTATGCGAGTGCTGCATCTGCATGTGACAAATATTGTGAAACATTAGATTTAATACAACTTATTCATGACATAAGGGGATTGGGATTTGGTTATCATCTTCTTAAATTGAAAAAATATATTGAAGATCCCGTTCTAGTGAAAGACATTTTAAAAGAGGAAGAACTTTTAGTGTAATCATGGAGGAAGTTGTTAGAGAAATGTATGAAGAATTCATAATGTCTAAAGCTTGCTCTGAGTTTTTTGCGTTTGACGGACAAAGCAGTGAAGCTCAAAACATTATTGTTTATTTACACTATATGGAACATGCAGAATTATGTGAACTCGCTGCTAAGGCATGTATAGATTTTCTTAAAAGTAAAAATGAAAGAAAATTTATACATGATTTAAAACAATTAGAGTTAAGCGAACATATATTATGTATAAAGAAATATTTAACCAATAAAACAAATATATTTTAAAACGAATCGTTTTATTTCATAAAAAAATAGTTATACAAATGAAAAACATTTGCTAATGCACAAAAACATGGATTTTTCTGATGATAAAAGCAGCATGGTTCCAATTTCTGTAAGGCTGGCTGTTCATCAAATTCAATAACTGGTTTTTGAGAATATTTTCTGACAAACTCCGCCTTTTCTTCACCCTTAACATAGATAAAGTCGACTTTTTCGGTTAAATTTCTGATAACATCTCGACATCTATGATAAGGAGTAAATCCTTCATCCCAATCGATACAATGATGATTGTTCATTAGCCAAATAGCGTTGCTGTATAGTTTTGATGGTAAATGATTCATAGGAAAGGGCGCTTTAAATATGTGGTGGCTGATTTTAAACCCATCGTATGCTGCCAATTCTTTGACAATTAACTTATTGTTCTCCACTTTAAATCCTTGTATATCTACAATTACTTTCATATCTTTAAATAGTGAAATTTTTTTACCATTTCAAATTTTAATTGGTATTCTATCTGTTTCTCTAACTCTTGTAATTTGTGTTGAAAAATGATTAACCGATGCATATAATCCATAATGAAAGAAATTTCTTTGTGTCATGCTATAAATATTAAAACTGACGCATGCGTATTAAAGTTGTTTAACTATTTTTGTTAGAGGATTATAGCTAAATATTTTATCGTGGAGGATGAGACAATAAACAGAGGTATTTTTCTGAATATTTTCATTTGTTTCAAATTCAACTCTTATAACTACAGAACCACTTTGAAGCGATTCCTTCTGATGAGAGCAATCAATGTGTGAAATAGGCGAAGTTGTCTTAAATTTTTCAGGCGCAAAAATTGGTTCACTTGTCAATCCATAGTAAGAATTTCTAAAATTGGCAAACATTTCATATAGAGCAGAAAATTTGTTGTCTTTAAAATTTAAATATAAATCGTGATATGGATATCTCTCAGAATTTAAAAAATTCTTATGTTTGTTAGGTCAACGTTATCAAATTGACTCATGTTCTTTTTTAATTTTCCTTTTCGATCTACTTGGAAGGCAATAACAGCATGACGGGGCGTCTCCAGTTTACTAGTTGTTTTTACCGGCCATGTATGACGCGTTGCTTCAGATAATTCGGAATATTCAACACATTCCCAGCTTCGAAATCCTAACAATATTTCCTTGTTTGTTTCTAATATTTTCGTTAAGGCAAGTTGTTGAGGAATATCTACCTCGATATGTGGCACTTTCCAATACAATTTTTCAATCGTGACTTTTGGAGTAGGAAGTTCTAATGTTTTGGGTTCTGTATCATCTATAAAGAGCACAGCATCTAAATCATTACTTGTTCTGATGAGTACTAATTCTTGCTTCATATTTAAAATAATTTTTTTATAATCCTCGAAGAATCCAAGTAGCATCTTTAGGGGTATCGATACATTAAATTTACCTTTATTATCTACCAAAATTCTGTCTGCTTCATTTCTGTTGGGAAACCATCCAGCATTGTGAAGCTTTACGCTTTCATTCTTATTAAAAGATAAATATCCTTTGAGTGTTGATGTTAAACCAACATTTCTTACAGAGTCTACAGTTACTCCATTTAATTCATAACGTATTTCTCGAAACAAAAACGCAATACCATTGTTGACAAATCTTAATTTTTCTGTATATTTTCCTTCTTGATTAGCGAGATTTCCTTCTATATATAGAATACTTTCTGAAGATAATGTGTATGTGTCTAATTCTTGGATTGGAATACGTATTTCATCACTATAATCAAATTTTGAAGAAATGAATGGTTGATAGGCATGTAATTCGGAGCCAATTACAGAGTTGTCAACATATAGACTTTCATTAACGTTTAAAATATCCATTATTTAAAACTTTAAAACCCAACGATTTCAGAAACTGATGGTTTTTTGTTGTTAACCGTTTGATGTTTTTGGAACTACTAACTTTGTGATTAGGTTTTTCTTTTTTATAAGATTTACTTACGGAAATAGGTTGAAATTTAGATACAAATGGTCTGTTATATCTAATAACCATTGTTGATAGTTTTTAAATGTAATCTTACGGTAATGGTTTCGTTTCTGAAATTTATAAGGTGACCGTCTTGATCAATTATTTTTACAGTAATGTTGTTGATTGTTTGAACGCTAATTGGAAAGTATATAGGTAATGGTGATTCCACTATTTTATACCCTGGTGGTACCGTTGGAAAAAATTGGTGAATTATGTGAACTGGTTTGCCATTGTTAAATGAACCTACACAAATGTTACAATCAACACAAATAGCATTAACCTTGGAAATATTTACAACATTGTCAGATTCACTCCATTCATGAGGCTTGATTTTCCGTTTATTAAAACCTAAAAGGTTTCCTATTGAATCATCTTTTGTGAAATCAATTTCTTTACTGCATTTAATACTGTATTTTAGGGTATTGAGATTTGTCGTTAATCTAAACGAAGAGGGTTCTATAGTAAAAATTTCATGAAGTTTGTTATTTATCAATGTACTTAAGTCTTTTATGTCATAAGTTCCATCCGGAATAACAATCACTTTACCATCTACGTAAATTTTATTGTTTCCATCCTCTATATTAGGGATACTCATAAATGACTCAAAATCAGCTAAACCTAATAAATATTGCTTGTCGTCATCCAAATAGATGGGAGGATTAAAATCAGATGATAAAATAGAAGAATTCCCTGTAAGCGTAAATGTTGTAGACATTCTGTTAATTTTTAAGAAATGCCGTAATAATTTATTTCATGTGCTTATATAGAAAACTAAGAGCTAGCTGTCCACAATTATAGTTATTAAATTTTTGTTTGACCTCATAGGTGTAATATATATTTACACCCTTACTTGTATTAAAATATTGGATCAACTCAAAAGGTGGTTTGAGATTACCATAACTATCAAAATACACGACATCTTTTTGCTTTTTTATGTAAGCTACCCAATGAGAACCATCATTTTTTTCACTGTCCAAATTAACAATACCAGTTTCTTTTTGTCTAATTTTTCGCGGGAGATTATCACGCATAAAAACACCTCTAAAGTAAGGTATCTCTAAAATGTTTGCATATTTTATTATATCAATATTTGTTAAAGCTCTTTGCGGAAACTTTATTTGAGCTTTTTTTTAATGTTTTTTTTTAAGGAGCCCCCTTTATAGGGCTTAATGAACAACCCTTTTCCTTTTCTATATGGCTTTACAAATAGACCTTTTCCGGCTGCAACGTTTTCCATAGCTTTGTTATGACGTTGAGTTTCTTCGAGCAATTGTCTTGATGCTTTTACATCATTAACAGCTTTAGCAATTCCGGCTGCACCACCTCCCAATGCACCGAGGGCACCCAAAATTGGAAGCAAAAGAGGTAAAAATCCACCAATTTTTTTTGGAGTTTTTATAACGCGTTTTTTTATCCTGAGTTTTCGTTTGGATGTCTTAACACCCATACCAAACTTTTTTTTTCCTTTCATAATACCTGTAACCATCAAAGCTGCAGTTTTTTCACCCAACGATGAATCCTTAGCCTTTACTCTTTGCCAAGCCTTATCTGCTAAAATCTTATCTGCTTCGTGTCTGTTTGATAAATCGTTAGATTGCGAGTACGCTATGTCATGATCTTTACAAGCTTCGTCTAAAGGATTTATGCCACTATCCCCCCTACTTAATCTTTTTTCCAACTTTGTTCCCGGACCGCAATAGTTATAACCAGGAATGTGTAGTTCAACAGGTAGACTATTAATAAGTTTATTTACTAAACCCGTACCTTTCTTCTTGCTCTTCTTATTGGATGTAATCGAGTAAGGGTTGTGTATGATCATTTTATAGTTTTTGTAAACTGAGTCGATAGAGCTGCTCGTCTTCTATAAATAGTAAAACGGGCAGCAAATTGACTTGGCTGTTTTTTTTTATAAATACATATTATTTAGAATGTTAGGTCAGTTATTGCTGACGATGTGGATTGAAAAGCAAGCTTTTTCTTTACCTATTAAAAACCATGATGAAAAAATCTTAAACAAACCATTTAGAAAACATGGAGATCTCTTTGGTGGTGAGATGTCTTGTTGTAGGAGCATCGGGGGTTGGCAAAACGAACTCCATTCTCACATTACTTGAACATCCAAACGGAATAAGATTCGAAAATATTTATTTATACTCAAAATCGTTACATCAACCCAAGTATGAGTATTTAAGAAATTTGCTAAAACCTATTAAAGAGATTGGTTATTTTGAATATGACTGATGAAAATATTATATCCCCTCACGATATTAAACCAAATTCCGTTATTATATTTGATGACATTCCATGTCAGAATCAAACTGTTATAAGGGACTATTTTACATTTGGGAGACATAAAAATACGGATTGTTTTTTCATTTTTCAAGGTTATTCATCAATTCTCAAGAGGCTTATACGTGAAAATGCAAATCTCTTAATTTTATTTAAACAGGACCTAACTAGTTTAAAACACATATATAATGACCATTGCATGATGGATATGACATTTGAGAAATTTAAAGCTCTCTGTGAACACTGTTGGAAAGAAGACTACGGTTTCGTTGTAATCGATAAGGATTGTCCCTTAAATTCTGGCAGATATAGAAGCAGGTTCGATTCATTCATACACTTATAAACATGGATAAACGACTAGCAAGAGAGTTAGTTAAATCAAGAAGAGCAGTAAAACAAAAATATCAAGCATTAAAGTCAGAAGCCTCAATGACTCAAAGCCAATTAGAGAAAACATATCAACCGATAACACAACCACTACAGCAATTAATTTCAAATATTGCAAAAACGGAACCAACTGACATAAAAGAAGAACCTCATACTTTTAAGGAATTTTATAGTACTTCTACTCCAACAAGGACAGCTAAGAGAAAAACCGGGAAAACTCCCGTTTTACCCACTGAGTTACCATCATTTTTTGATAGGAGTATTGCATCTACTAGTAATTTCCCTACCATTCAAGAAACAAGCACAGTAGCTGAAACTACACCCCCATCGGGTGATAGTACTGTAGAGAATTTAAATATCCCTGATATTTTAGAGCAAACTAGACAAACAATTCAACAATACGTTGACACTCCAGGATATAAAGATTGGTTGGAAGATTTTGATGAATTGCCAAGAAAATATATCGATGAAGGAGTTAGGGATACAAGACATATATTTGATCACAATTATGGTATTGTTCATGATTTGGAAACAAACAAATTTCTTTTAGGGACAACAATGAAACCAGTTGAAATTATTAATAAAAATATAAAAGTTGAGGGTGTTGTTGGTGAGTTTATACGAACTACTTTTTAAAAAAGAACCTATTGGTTACAAGAAAGAAGACTTAGATCAGTATATGGACATTCTATCAAGAACTAATGCATATCGCAGAAATCACGACCGTAATGAGCAAGTTCAAGGTAATGGTTCAGTCAAATATGTAACTATTATAGGACCATACTTACAAACCAAAGGGGTAACGAAAACAAGAAATATTAAAACACCTGCAAAAAATCTCATAGAAGCATTTAGTAGACCTAAGGCTCCATATAGGCAAACAAGGCAGAAACTGGGAATGGGGATATTGAAACTTAACAAAACAGATACGGACTATGTATATTGGGACAACATCAACGAACTTGTTGATAGACTTAGACTTTTAATGGCTTCTCGGGTTGCCGGGCATACTGGACATAATAATGAAATAATCTCAATTATTGAAGAACTACGAGAAGCCAAAGTAATTCTATAAATAAAAGTTCTTGAAGTAAAAAGCAACAGTTGCATATTATATATTGAGTATGTCGGTAAATAAATTTGGAACTCATATCCTAAATGCCAATGAAGACTTATATTACTTTTGCATCCTTCCCATGGTTCTTGGACATTCGACAAAATCAATTAATCTACCGAATGGTGAAACAAGACGTTGTTTTACTATTAGCGGCGATGAAACTACTTTAGCGTTTCCAATTCCAGAAGCAGACGTGATAAAAGTTCACTGTAGTAAAGACATAGATTTTATCATAAATAACAATATATTTAGTTCGATTGAACTATTAGGTCATAAACTCGGTAATGGTGATAATATTTCTGTTGTAAGATCTCTTAAATATTCTGCATCACCTGGAGTGTTATACGCAGGATTGGTTTTAAAGTGTAAGACTGAAAATGAATAAAATTAAGGAGGATGTCGTTAATGAATTGCATAGACCCGCTAGAAGAAATTTTAAATGAAGACGAGTAATCGTAAAAGGGCTTAATGATTTGTTTCAAGCAGATTTAGTTGAAATGCAACCTTACTCAAAATTTAATAGAGGATATAGATATATATTAGTGGTAATCAACACTTTTTCTAAATTCGTTTGGGCACTACCTATTAAAACAAAAACTGGTAAAGAGGTGGCTGCAGCAATGAAAAAAATTCTCAAAGACTTAAAAGAAGCCCCTAAACACCTGCAAGGCGTTCCAAAAAATATACAAACAGATAAAGGAACAGAATTTTATTCCAAAGATTTTCAGAAGCTAATGAAACAGTTTAAAATCAATCACTATAGTACTTTTTCTAATTTGAAAGCAAGTATCGTTGAGCGAGTGAACCGAACATTAAAGAATAAAATGTGGAAAAAGTTTAGTCTTCAAGGAAATTATAAATGGTTAGATATATTGCCTGAAATTGTTAGTATGTACAATAATACAGTACACTCTACAATTGGTAAAAAACCTAATGCTGTTAATAAGGGAAATGAAAAAAATATATTGAAATCATCATTTACTCATATGAAAACAGTTGATCCCGATTTAAAAAAATTTAAAGTTGGTGACCTTGTTCGTATAAGCAAACACAGAGAATTTTTTTCTAAAGGGTACACACCCAACTGGTCAAATGAAATTTTTAGAATAAAAAAGTTACAACTTACAAATCCTACAACCTATTTACTTGAAGATGAAAACAAATCAGAAATTCAAGGAGGCTTTTACGGAAAAGAATTACAAAAAGTCAGACATTCAGACATATACTTAATGGAAAAAGTAATAAGAAGAAAAGGAAATAAGGTGTTAGTTAAATGGTTGGGATTAGACAAAACACATAACTCATGGATATTAAAAAAGGATATTTTGTAAAATATTCATCAATAAAACACATTTTTTTTTATATTACTATTGTTTTATTTTATAATCATATTTAACATATTATTTAAAACAGGTTTTAAAATAATTTCACATAATTCAATTCGTCTTTTAAAATGTTGTTGGTCCATGCATGCATCGTATGAAGTTGATTTTTAGTTTCATCAAAACTTACTGATTTCTTCATAATATTTTCTTTCTCTTAATTTTTGTTCGAGCTGGATTGGATGCATTAGTTCCAGCATTGTACAAACATTCTCACTATTGGTGTTTTCACTTGGCGACAGAGTATCATATACTTTTTGAAGACAATTGATTTCGGAAAACAGACTATTCTTAAAAATGTCGAAGTAACTGTTAAATTGCTGTTTTTGTAAAATATTTAATCTGTATTCGATTAAAGGTATTTGTTCCCATAATCTGATCACAGTTTCATTTCCAAAACAGACGTAATCATCATGTTTTGTAATCCTCACTATTGGCATTTCACCAAATTTCTCAAAAAGAATGGACATATTTTTCAAAAATATAGTTTCTTGAAAGGCGTTTGATGAGAAAAAGTAATTCGTTATAACACCCTGATATTTTAGTAGGTCTTTCCAATCATCTTTACTTAGAACAATAGATTGGTTCTTGTTTCCACCAAATTCAACACATGGCGTAAAATCACTTTCTAAACACAAACCAATATTCACAAACTTTGATTTGGATTTATTTAAAGGGTACTGTTTACAATTTACTATGGTTTGTTTTTCGATAGAATGTATAGATGTTTTAAACACATTGGACGTTACTCTCTGAGGGCTGAACATTATTAGACCGTAGAATATAGAAACTAACTAAATAATGATTTGCAGCACATTTTTATAGTCTACTGTCCCCTCCACTTAAATGGAGGAGGGAGATTACTTAACGTTGGAGGAGATAAAAAATTAAACTACAAAAAATTAAACTACAAAAAAATCAAATACTAAAACTTTTAATTCAGGTTTTCAAATACATTACAAAAGCAACGTAAGATGATTGATATTAAAGTCAGAAACAATAATATTATATAAAAATATACATAATTACAATTATGCTTTTTATGAACAAATTCTATCCATTCTGAATAAATGACAGGCTTTTTATCAAAGAAATATTTAATTTTCATATAATTATTAACACTTAAATCATTTTCTGAAATATTATAAGTAAACAAATGTGAGTTTCCATCTATGTAAATCATTCTCATTTGCTTATAACAATCAGTTTCAATTTTATTCTTATTGATGCACACGTCGGCTCTAATTGTGTTAGGAATATGATTAACATATAGTATTCTGCCAACAAGGAAGACTAACACGACTAATGAAGTAGTAGTCATTGTTCTAAAACAACTAAATAATACTGTTTGTTACAACATTTTATATATTCACACAAATTAGTGAAACAGATCATCAATGAAACAAATTTTATAAAACTTGACAACTTTAACTTCATTTTCCAATTTCAAAACCGGATAACAATTGTGTATCAAAACCACTTTTATTGCGAGTCTCTTCTAAACATAGTCTTTTAGATTTGGGTTATTGTTCAGATTGTAAAATAGATAAATTTTTAATCATTGATTCTATATTGACAATATCTTTGTGACCCCATGCTAAAGTTTTTGTGGTATTTGAAAGACGATATCTTTTATCGTCATGACTTGTCAAGGCTAGTTTGTTAATCAAATTCGTATAAATATTGTGTAGATGTGACTTAAAAACATACATTGTGCAGTATACTTTTTGACCTTTTTCCACAACATCTTTATAATCTGATAAGTTTAATTGTTTTTGTACGGCCGATTTACGAATACCTTTTGCCTTTTTATCTAAACTATCTTTGGTTTTTACACAGTATGCCTTAGCACCGGTACCAAAAAAACTTTCTAAAGGTACACCTTTATGACACACACTGATGTGGATATCGGCATATTATGAATATTTGGTTCAGGATAGTTAGAGGTGTCAAATTGATCCAGATTTTGCTTCATATCTTCATAAAAATTTTCCGTTTCAATTTCTAGTATTAAAGAATCAGTATCAGTGTACAATAAACTTACATTATCTCCATATTTTAATTTTAAATATCCGTAATAAAAATCATACATTACAGTTTTTGCAATATCCAATACACTCATTCCAACATAAATGGGCTTATTATATTCGATACATATCTTTTGAAGTTGAATAGCTACTAGATTTTCTGAAAAAATTTTTAAATCTTTAAATTGAGGTTTTGCAATTAATTTCTCAGCACTTAATTTGTTTCGCTCTCTCTCCCATTGAGTTACTAGCTTAATATCTACTCGGTTATCGACATTCTCCATAGTTTTACCAAAAATACTGTTATTTGCCAATTTGCACGAATTTTTTTCAAATTTATTTTTTGAAGCATTTCGTAAATTAGTATTTAAATCAATATATTTAGCTAACCATGGCGATTGTGTAAATTTAATTCACCTGTGTATTTTGAGAAGTTTAAGTCCAAATTTTAAGCTTTGCTTCAAAGCACGATAATGAAGAACATAATTGTACTTATTGTTTAAATTGGGAATTAGTTTAGAAAACTTGGAAATTGGTGGCTTAAATTGTTCGGGACAGAGCGGAAAGTCGTTATGGCTTTCATGTAAATTCTGAGGATATTCTAAGTCAACTTCAAATACATAACCCGTAGATGATGTATCTGAAATATTTAAAATATTAAGTTCATTAATTTCGTCCTCAGATAGCCAAACAAAGTTTTTTCTGGCAAATACTGTTTCATTGCAAAACCATACAAATTTGTTGCATCTAAATAGGCAATATATTTTGTTGGATACTTAGGATTGAAATTATCAAGAAAAGGATTATTTGCCTGCGATTTTCGAGCTGAACAAGTACTAACTCCCCCGCGAACCACTTTTTTGAAGAAATGAATCATATCTGGATCAGTCAATAATTCCAATTCTACATTTGTAAATTTCATCATAGCATCCCAACACATTGAAAGGCTTGTTACATAGTTCACGGGATCTAATTCATAAGTTTTATAACAAGTATTTCTATAATTTTCAAAAACATCGGCTAAAAGGAGAACGTCAGATTTCAAATATATATCTGAATATTCACCTATCGTGGAGCAATTGAATACTTTCCATACCTCTTTACCTCTAATGTAATCTTCATTACTAATATTTTCATCAATTAAGTCATTATAAAATTTATCAATATCGGGCAAAGATTTATCATCCAACTTTTCGTAAGAGTCAATATATGAATAAGGAAAAACTCCTTTTTGCCTAATATATTTAAATTGCTCTGCGTCTGAAAAATGTTTCTTAATTTCAAGACATTGAGAATTATCTAAAATATTAGATAGTGATTCAAGAGATTCTGGTAAAAACTGAAATGAGTCTATAAATCGTAAATTTAAGTAAACTATCTTTTTATTTTTAGAGTCACACGAGTTTACCATAATTTTTTTACTAAAAGAAATATATTTTTCTTTGTTTTGAGCAATAACGCTAATTGATTCTTTATTGTTACATAATGACTTAATAAATAGATGAGAATCGTAATTCTTTAGATTATGAAAAATTATTGGAATGTAAGTTGGAGGTATGAAATGTAAATTACAAATAGAATGAGCAGCGCCCCTATAGCTACCGCTAAAATGACAGTGGTCCTTACATTTTTTAAAATTTCCGTCTGAAAAAGGTTTTTCACATATATAACACACAAATGCATTTACAAATTCTTTTTGTTGCAAACTAGTTAACTTATTCATAGGCTTTTGATTTCTAAAATAATTGTTATAAAGATTTTTCACATCAAGTTCAATATATTCAATAAACTTTTCAGCACCATCAGTTCCACGATAAAGTTTTAAAGATGTGAGATTATTATCAAATGATGATTTAATGTAATAAGCGAATGAATATGGCACATGTTCAGCAGTTTTAACTGTATAGGAAGTTGTAGGATCAAGCTTTTCGTTTTCAACGTTTTTTAAATAGCACTCGAAATCAGCATAAATTACAAAAGGTGCTTTATACTGCTTTTGAATATTTTGAAACTTTAATATGTTTTCTGGAATTTGATTTCCAAACTTATCTAAAATAAGTTCATCTGAAGGATATTCAATACGAACAGATGTGCAATCATATTCTAAGTGTCTTTGTAATTTTGCGTAGGTACCAAAATATTGTAAACATCCTTCACACAAATTTTTTCTACATTTCTTTTTTGACAGTTGTTTAAAAAGTAATTTAAATAAATCTTTTATCCAATAATAATGACTATTACCATCATCAGAAGTATTTAAAAGTAGATTGATATGTAAATTCTTTTTATGTCTATTATAGTGTAATGGTCCTACAATCTCATTTACATATAATCCATTTCTAAAAAATTTCTCAACCCCATAGACATTTATGGATAAATTATTTTTGTTTTCAAAAGTACTTATCTGCTCTAATTTAACTGGAAAATTAATACCTGTAAAATCAAAGACAGTTCTGAAGTCCGGGTACGAGGAAGTTTTCCTAGGGTCACCTGAAGGTTTACATATTGCTGATACAACGGCATATGCAAAACAGAAATCATCTTCATTCAAAATGTTTACCAAACTACCTCGGAACTCTGGAATTGAAATATAAGAGTAGCCACAGAAAGGATTGTACTTGTTGATGTTTACTTCTAAATGGAGAATTTGTTGTAAAATCCAACCTGCAATTTAAAGAAGAGATAATTAGTATTTATTAAAAGAGACTGTTGTAAATTAAGATAAATTGAAGCAATAGCGTTTGAAATTTAACATTTTTGCAAGTAATTATTAACTTACCAGAATCTCGTTCGGGTAGTTCATCTGCTTTGGTTGTTAGAAATTTGAATAGTTCGTCATAGAGATTATTTAAATCAGTCGTCTCAGTCACGTTATGGAAGGCTGTGTTGAATGATTTAACGGATGTAGACTTCAAAACTGGCGAGTAGTAGATACCAAATAATTCTGCATTTATCTTAACGCATCTATATAATTGCTGTTGCTGGCGAATTAATGTTACGACTTTCTCGGAAATTTCTTGCTGAAACTTTTTAAGGTTGAAATGCATTTTGGGTGAGTAAACCTTGTATGCAGCAATTCGACTCTTAAAAGCACTTCTAATAAGGTCTATTCCACTTCCATATTTAATAGTACTCTTGCTTTTGTGGACATTTCTTCTTAGATGAGAGTTCCAAGCATTAAAATTAATATCAGCTTTACAGTCTTCGCAATAGCGAGTTGCATTATTCCTGAAGAATTTTGCATCAACTGAAACAAAAAATAATTTTTTTTTTAATTCACTATAATAATTTATATGCAATATAACATAATGAGCGGCGTAGCAAGATGGGGGAGAGGACTGACCACCTGCCCTGCCCCTGGACGCTTAGTGAGTCAAGCAAAAAAGATCATTGAAATAGCACAAAACAAATTTTATTGTTTTTCTTATATTTTAATTTATCCTAATTCTTAGTAAATAATGTAAATATACTTACTATCGATTAAATACTCATCCGGATTATGATTTGTGTCTCTTTTTAAACATGATTCTTTAATGTGTCTTATGGCATTTCGTCTCTGTGTAAATTCTTTTAGACAAAGTGTGCAGAGAAGGGTCATTTTGAACTGGATATTTATAGGTTTAGTTTCTCTTTAAATAAGGAATTGTGAATTTAAATTTAAAAGTTTGCGCTTACGTGTTTTTTTTTTATTTTTAAAACATTTATTTACCACTAAGATTTACCACCAAAGCAAGGATTTTTCATAAAAATATTACCTAAATTTAAAAGAAGCTCACCCTGTCTATGAATTATTTTTTAACAGTTGAGCAAGTAAAATTACTCAATTTTTTACATTCATTCAAATTGAAATAGTTGTTTACCATTGATTTGAACGTCGCACAACCACGTCTTTGATCTGTTTTTGATAAATTTTGCTTTGGTTTTAAATCTAAAAATTTGTTTAATTCACTTCTGTAGGGAGTTTTTAATGAATTGCTGAGTTGGGTTGTAACAACGGCCCCTGATTTTTCGATATCATCGGTTTTGATTTTTTTCATTACATTTGTTTCGTCGTCAGAAGATTCAGAAGCAGAACGTTTTCGTTTGTTCTGAACTTCTTTATATTCGACAATTTCACACGAATTGAGGTGAGGTTTCGGTGGACTATGGTTGCAATTTTGAACAACATTGTATACCTCAACATCACCTACAATTTCGTTACAGGTTTGGTCGAACACCGCTATCGATTTTTGGTGGAAATGTAATTTAGGAGCTGGTTGGTATTCCTCCCTGATTATTTTAACCTCAATAACGGTCTCTGTTGAATCTTCTGACGACGAAACAGAAATTGGTGAGTAGACTTTTTGCTCTACCTGAAATTTATTTTCACCCTCAACTCCCTGAAATTCATTTTCACCCTGTTTCCCCTCAACTCCCTGGCTCGAATAAACATCATTGACCAACATTTCAAACTTTTGATTTTCTAAATTAATTTCCTCCTCATTAACAGTGAAATATTTTGAGGAGGCCTCTCTAAGACTGTCTAATGATTCATTGACTGGATTAATATCTGAATTAAATTCCCCAAAGCTCGCTATTTCTTCAAAATTTATTGTTGAAATCAGTTCAGGTTCATTATTTTGATTATTAAAAATTGTAACTAAATTGTTTATAATTGTAGCGTCATCGATATCACCAATTTCTGATTGAGTATTATCCATGTTCTCATTAAAATATTTTTCTAACGCGTCCGGTTTTAATTGACACAAATGACAATCCATTAAATCATGGACTGGGCAAGCCTCTTCCAAATCAAATAAGGTAAAATCAAATTCAAAATCAAAGTCAGTTAGAGAATTCATAGTGGTAAAAAATAAAAATCAAACCTGCAAAAATCACAAAACGAAAGAAAGTTGTAAACTAGATCACACAATGTAGGATAAATTTTCAACACTCAAAACATAAAATTTAGGAGTAGGATAACTAGGGATTTGCAGTCTAAAAGGCACGAAAACACAATTACACAAGAGAATTCACCACAGACACTTAGAAGCACGATAGGAACTGGCGTACAAGAAATACGACTTTCAACTGACGGTACATGTAAACTCGAAAGCCGCTTAACACCACTTCTTGTTGTCACGCCCACTGGCAAGGTTGGTGGCTGGTACAGCGTGGTACCAAGGTCAACTGGTGTCAAATACCTCCCGACGTGAACTCGGCAACTATAAATTTTTTTTTTTTTTTTTTTTTTTTTTTTTTTTTTTAATTTTGCAACTCGACTTTTTTTTTTTTTTTTTTGTTAGTGGTTCTTGGTTGGTAAGTGGCAGGGTGGTACTTAGGCGTGTTGGGACTGTCTCTTTTGTGCTTTATATTCTCGTGATTCTACTGCAATAGTCAGTCTTTGTCATTTGATTCAGTCTAGATTGTTTTGTATCAAAATGTCGTGTGTGCCAAACGAACTAACAACTTCAGTTGAAGTACCAATATCGGAAAAAATGTGGTGTATACCGGAGAAACCAACAACTTCAGTAGAAGTACCAATATCACCCAAAATGTGGTGTTCACAGGAGGAACCAGGAACATCTGCCGAAATACCAATGTCCCCCAAAAAGTGGTGTTTACCGGAGGTAATAGAAACAACTTCAGCCGGAGTATCCATGACTCCACATCGACAACAGCAGTTGATGTCACCAGAGCTTACACCAACAGAAACATCACCCCCAGCATCAGCTCCATCAGAATGGTCAGAAACTGTGGATGAGGTCGTGCTAAGACGTCTGCACGATTTAGAACTTTTATTTGGTATAAAGGTAAGCAATGGACCTATTCAAATTGATATTGTGCGGTTAGTGTCAATCCCAATAAGTGCCAAGAGAAAACAACCCAAAAGGTTGTGCAAAAGATCGTTCAATTATAAATATAATTTTTAGTTTTAGGAGCAGAAGACTATTATAATTTATAGTGTTAAATGTAAATGACCATTATAATACAATACAAAGTGCAAAAGGTAATTTTAAATATATTTTTTAGTAATATTAATTCGATGTATAATAAATATTCTTAAATTTTATTTTGTTTCTTTTTTTGCGTCCGCATTTAATTGGTAATAAAACGTACTAAGGAGCATCAAATATGGAAGTGTGTGGGGCTAAAAAAAATTATGTATGATAATAATATTCTATATTACGTGTTTAAACAAAAATTAATTATATTTTCTTATATTTTATTAATAATTAAATTGTCTTGTGATAAATCTACTTCTATTTTTTTTTTCATTTAACAAGTTTTATAACAATTTTTATAATCATATAATATTTTTACATTAGCCAAGGCACAATGCCAAGGACTTAAATTTTTATGAAAATAACATTCTGGAATTTTCTTAAATTTGCCTAGTTTGGGTTCCTCGTTGACTGGAATGCTTATGATCAGCTCTGGTGTGAAAATTTTTCTTAAAAAGTTTGTCTTTGTAATGCCTTTGACATAGATCTTCGGATTACTATATGTCTTTACAATATTCTTGAGTATTTCTTCTATTACATTTAATTCTATATATCTAACGTCCCATTCCAAGCCATGATATTCTTCAGACCAATCAACTATTTCTTGATCCTTGGCAGATAACATGGTTCTTTTAAATGGTGACTTAAAAAGAAAATTAGACCAGCGTACACCATCGTAGATAGCAAGCTCCTTTGAGACCAAGTCAAAATAGACAATTATAATCTTGAATGTCCACGAATAGTTCTGAATAGCACTCGACCATGATTAATCTCCTACTATTAATTGTAAAGGTTATTCTGCAATTTTATTTTTAAAATAACTTTTGTCCACTAAATGGTTTCTAATGTTTTTTTATACTTCACTGCATATTCTACTGCTTTTTTATAGTGCGTAGAAAAAAACTCCTAGGTAATTTTTTGTTACTGCATATATTTACAAGTCCTCCACCATAATCCCATTATTCTATCCTTTTCAAAATGTATTGTATCTTTTTTTTTTTGCTTAACTTTATTCAAAATTACTTTTGTCCACTAAATGGTTTTCAATTTTTTTCTCTTCAGTTTTATTACACACTACACAAGTTTCAGGGGCACTGAAATGAAAAAGATTGTCATTGCACAATGTACAGCGCAAGTCTTTTCCCCAACATTCCATTGCTCTTTTGTAATGTGTAGACACAAAACTGTGTTTGCCAAGGGGTGCTTCTAATGCGTGCAAATAATAGCATCGTAAGCACAAACTATAAGCACCACCAAACGAAGACATTATGACGACATAATCTTGAAAAACACAAAATTCGCGGCGTAGATAATTTGGTTCAACAGCATCACTAGCACTTATTTTTTTAATATTTACTAGACCTTTTTCACCACAACCGGCATCAAAGAAATTATGTATCCCCTCATCTTCATTATCGTCTTGAAACTCTTCAAAATTGTTTTTATCTAGATCGGCTAACCATGCTTGTTTAACGTCGAAAATGTTTTTTTCCTCCCACCGTGAAATAGAGTATTTCATCTTCGTACATTGAAGACATTTTTTCCAATTGCTCAAAATGTAGGTCACTTGATTCTTGCAAAACAACGTGGCGACAACTCATTTTAATTAATATATATTTTTTAATTTCGTTACTTTTAAAAATACTGATACTACAGTAAGAATGAATTGCTCTGTTGGCTGCTAACACTTAAATAAAACATCTCCCTCCGGATGTACACGTAAGAGTGGGGAAGCCCAATCAGAATCAAGCAGAGTCAAGTAGGCGTGGCAGGGACAGGCGCGGGAAGTGGGAGACCAATGAAAAAAGTGGTGGGGGGAGCGAGACTAACCCCCCAATCCCCTCTACTGTCGTGGTCAGGGATATGACGGAACTAGTGTAATGTCTGGACATTTAAATAGGCTTCAATCTAAAATTAAGAATATTGTTCCAGAAGCTGTCTATATACATTGTTGTGCCCATAACCTTAATCTCGTTCTCATAGATGCAGTAAGTTCTAATACTGAGGTTAAGTTGTTCTTCGGTATATTAGAAAAGGTTTACGTTTTTTTTTTACAGAAAGTTTTCCTCGAATAAATCTTTTCAGAAAATCCCAAGAACAACACTCAGAAACTTTAGCGGCAAAATTAGCTTGATATTCTTGATGGATCTGCTAGAACTTATTTCCTTACAGTGACTGAAGAACTGGAGAACCTTAATATTGACATAAAACTTTGTCGTGGTCAGGGATATGACGGAACTAGTGTAATGTCTGGACATTTAAATGGGCTTCAGTCTAAAATTAAGAATATGGTTCCCGAAGCTGTCTATATACACTGTTGTGTGCATAACCTTAATCTCGTTCTCATAGATGCAGTAAGTTCTAATACTGAGGTTAAGTTGTTCTTCGGTATATTAGAAAAGGTTTACGTTTTTTTTTTACAGAAAGTTTTCCTCGAATAAATCTTTTCAGAAAATCCCAAGAACAACACTCAGAAACTTTAGAGGCAAAATTATCTTTGAAAAAACTTTCAACCACTAGGTGGTTCTAGAGCAGTTAATTCATCACTCATGTCATTGAAGAAACTTGTGAGAAAGTTCTAACCGGCGAACTAAAAAACGTTACTGCTCAACAAACAGCAGATGCATCGGGAATATTAAATATTATACCAACTTTCGAATTTAAATTTCTGTTGTCTTTTTGGAAAACTCTTTTGCAGAAAATTAATATATTATCAAATTATATGCAAACAGCTGATTTGAATATATGTGCAGCGGCAGCAATGATTGTATCTACAAAAAATGATCTAATGAGTATTAGAAATAATGAGAATTTTACAAGATTTCAAAACGATGCAACTACGCTTGCAGAGAAATGTGGTACATCAACCACGTTTGCTAATAAACGTATTAAAAGGTCCAAAAAGTTTTTTGATGGGGTTCAACCCGATTATGTACATGAAAGTCCTGAAGACAAATTTAATGTGTCAGTATTTTACACAACTTTTGACGTTTTTATTCAGACATTGGACCGTCGTTTTGAAGATTTTATCACATTATCTCAAAAGTTTAGTTTTTTAACTGATTTGGAGGATAATGATGAAAATCGAAAAAGTCTTATGGATCTACAAATATTTTAAAATAAAGACATCGGGACATCTATAGTCGATGAATATAAACATTTTTCTGCCCTAATAAGTAAAGTAAAGGAAAAACAAGCCATAAACTACCAAGAATATCTGTCTTTCTTAATTTCCAATAATTTAGAACCATTATACCCATCTTTGTGCAACCTTTTTAGAATTTTTTAGTTTACATCTTGAGGGATGGAATATACAGCTGATTAATCCGGGTCAATGTCGCCCTTAATTTCGCTTGCCCCTCCTCACCCCTAGACCCACGGCACGTCTCTGACTACATTCGTATAACTATTTGGATATCATTTTATGCAAAGACGTTAAGAACGATTTCAAAATGTTCACATTACATCAGCCGAGCCATATCATATCGTATCGTTACATTACGTTATTTGATTGCTTATTCCAAATATGTTGTTAGTTCTATCGACTTATCCCGTTAAAAAAGTGTGAAAAATGGATTTTAAAATGTTTTTACTGCATTCCAAGCATGGTATATAGGTAATATACAGTACAGTGGCACTGTTTGAAACACATTTCCTAGCACCACCAAATTGGGGGTTGTCGGAAAGATTGAACTTTTTAATTTGGTTTCAGGGGGACATCGTTTGAGCAAGGGTTCGACCTTGCGAACCTCACTTGATTTACATCCGACATTAAATTTAAGGTGGAAAAGCATTGAGTTGTTTACTTCTCTCGATTCGCAGCACGGGTAGGAGTAGAAGGAGAGAGGGAGAGAAGGAAAAGAAAAGGGAGGGGCAGAGAGAGTGAGAAATTTGATGGGGAGGGAGCGGGAGCGAGGAATAGAGAGACAGATATTGAGAGAAAGAAGAGAGGATACTTAGATATGATTGGGAGAGGGGGAAGAAAAGGGAGGGGAAAGGGGAAGTGAGATGGGAGGGAGGAAAAGAGGACGAGACGCAGAGAAGAAGAGAGAGGGAAGCGAGGGAGAGAGAGAGGGGGAGACGGAGGGAAGAACGAAGGGAGAGAGGGAGAGTCACCTTAGTAAAAGAAAGGTAGAAGCGGCCTAACGTACAGCTGGGCGACAGTTGTATACCTTCTTTTTCCGATGCACTTTAAAATCTTTCACTAGACCCTAACTTTCTTGGCGATCGAATGGTCGAACTGATTGGCAATCCTTGGTTTACGGGTATAATATATATAATTACAAAAATTTATATATTTCTCTGAATGAATTTTTGCTCAGGTCTTCGTAGTTTTTTAAACTATAGCTCTATAGTATGATATATTAAAAGAGGGGGTTTATAAGCTGCCTATATTTCTATACAGTGTCGACTCGTACTCTAAAATTTAGGGTGGGCCGAAGTTCAAGGCCAATCAAGGAGGTAATGAGGTAATTACCCCCCCTCTCCTCCCCCAGAGAATATCATGTGTAATTTACTTATTTTTGCAAAGGATATTTTACAATATTCACTTCACATTTCGTCACCACATTTAAAGATGGAGTGAAAATTGCTAATATATACCAACATTAGTCATGACTACGGTAAAGAACTAACAAATTAATTTAAAAATAAGTAGTATCATTTTATAGTAATTACAATTAATACCTGAAAAATGGTAGTATTCAATTGGGAAAAATTCAGGGGATACGGCCACATCGAGACGGGCCGGTGTTGGGTGATATAAGCAACGACGAACGTTATAGCATGGGGATGTATGCGAACGTACTACGTACCGCGTGATTAGTAGCTGAAGTCTAGCATGTGAGATGATGGAACTGTCTGGTCGAGCCGGCGTCTTTAATAAATATATGTATTAGAATATCTGTGGAAGGTGGCCCACGGACTGCTGTTAATGGCGTTATTTGTTTGTTAGTCAAGCAACGATAATAGGGATGCCTACCTATTTTGCTATGTGCCCAGGAAATAATAAACTACATTTTGGTTTGTGCGTTTTTAGGATGTTTGCAAAATTATTTTTGAAACATATTTGCCTACTATTAAAAAGAGAATTTTCCCTGTATATTTTTTGGTACGGCCCGGCTGACCCTGCCGCCTCTGAGGAGCCGATATGCGATTTCGAAATTGTATCAAATGTTTCTGGCTATTTTCTGAAAGTAATTGCTGACAAAATATCAGGCGTAGAAAAATGCCTGTTCATCTGAATTTCTCAACTAGTTACAAGTCATAAATCCGGATATTTTCAGTTAAATGTTTTCGTGCCTCATAATGTTAATGTCCTAATTACTCCACAAATCAACATATCATTTAAAACATATTTCTTCATTATTATTTACTTATTGCCAGTGGATATCTATTTGTTTACCTAAGGCAACGAAAACTCAAAATACGTTCGTATCAAAAATGTCTAAAATGTGACCTCAATTATACAAAATAAAGCTATGTACATTTTACGATTTTTCAATAAAAAAAAATTTCAACCAATGTATATAAACTTTCATGTGCAAATTTGTAAGTACTATGTTGCTGTGAAGTATGTAATCGTTAAAAAAATACTTCTTGTGATATTTTTTAGATCTTCACGTTTCAGGGTTCTTATATGACTAAAAAAAACGTGTTTCCTCGTTCCGTCGGTATGTTTGTCTCTTCGTGGCATAGGCAGCTAAGAACCATATGTCTAATAGATTTTCGTACAAAAATCAAATCAGTGTAAAAAGTCACTAATTTGTTTCTAAGTATTTCCCCAATATTTCATTTTACCTTGGATCATTTTATATCTTTTTACATCAGAATCAACAAATCACCAAATTTAATTATGCGATATGAAAAAATTAATTTTAATAGTATAGCGGTCCGGTTACATCCAGTTTATAATTTTAGTTTCTTCTGGTATCGTTTATTTCATACAGTCATTATCACGGAAAAGTAATCAGTGATGTCAGGTCATGCCACAAAGGATGAAATTTGTAAAGAACAAAGTATAATTTTCGATACAATGATTTGCAGATCATTTCCAATAACCCGTATATAGTTAGTTAATATCGTGATTTCGTCATAAATAATGATGGCAAATGACTGGTGATTTATAAATTGGTCAGTAATGATATTTATGGTCCGGTCACTTATAGTCATTTATACCGTCGTTTTTAAAATCGTTCGAAAGTAATGTCTAAAAGATTGCTTTCATATTAAGCTTTCAGTTGATACTAAACAAAGTTGACCTGATAAATAAAAAATCGGTAAATCTCCTTTACTCAGAACTTCCCTCGCTATGATTTTTTCCATTTGTTAGAAATGGAGAAGTGTGACCCAATTTAGTACTGCCTTTACAAATATTTATATTGGGCGCCATTTTGTTCCACCCTATTGGATTCCTACCAATATTTAACCAGTTTCTTTCTATTTACATTACACTGGACTTTTGGGCATAATTTAAAATAAATTCAATTCAAGTAGTTTTTATATTGACACATACCGCCATGTTGTTATGTTATGTTGAATTCATACAAGTTATCCTACCATTACCACATTTATTTTTTTTTGCAAAATTTAGTCAATTGAACAAGATTTTTTACGTTAATTTTTCCCACCACATACCAAAATATTACCAGGTCATTCCCTTATGACCCTTAATTTTTGACTAAAATTTGAAGTTAAACTGGTAAGTAGTTTTTAAGTTATGCCGCGAACTGACGGAATTGATAAAAAACATTCTTTGGCATCTAGGGACGCTAAAAGGGAAAGATATTGTCGTGAAATCGTATCTTTTTAATTTAAAAAACACTATGTAAAATTTAAAGACACCAGAAAGTTCGATATACAAACCTATTAATCTCTTTCTTAAAAAGCAGAAAACAAAGTACCTTTTAAAAAACATTCATAGCTAAATTTAAGGCCCTAAGCGAATGTTGTCCATACATATCTTACTTAAAACTATTGTGAAAAACATAGTGGGCGGCAAGAATGATTTTGCCTATCCTTTTACACACAAAAGGTAATGGAAGATAAGGCCTGCTCGGGCGGAGTATGAAAATTCACTTGACGCAAATATAGCCATTAAAAATACAACTAAATTAAGACTTTAAGAACAGTCAAAGCTTTTATCATAAGATTATACTATTTTGTTGTTAACCTAAAAGTTTTAACTAGATATCATAAGCCCTTCTGGCAAATAATCAAGAGACAAGTTGAATCGAAGTTTTTCAAAACACTGCAACAATAAATGGCTAAAATATAAGCCAGTCGACAACTTATATGAGTTCATGGTTTGTATTTAGGTGCGAGAATAACAGAGGATACTGAAAAACCTTACTTGCAATTTTTATCAGCTTATATACAGAGCGATAGGAGAGCTCCAAGTTGGGAGTATCTCAAAAATAAGATTTTTTGTTTGAAGAGATATTTTCAAAATGCATTCAGAATATGAAAGATGTAGTCAAAATACAATGTTTCTGAAAGTTTGATGTTCATTTTGACCTAACCTTAAAACCCTTCATACAACCTAAACTAAAAGAGATAATAAGCTTAAAACTAAACAGAAAGGTATAATTTGTCATAAGCTTCATTTTGAATCCTAGTATGACCTTTTTGGTCAACTTTTAATTTTTAGGTGAAATTTTTTTGAAAAAACAACTTTCTATTTTCACTCATAGCGTCTAAACGAAGAATAAAATTTATTAAGAAAAAATGCATATTTTCACAACATCTTTCGAACTAGACAGGTGCCCGATTTTTAAGAATTTTTTTGCTTTATTTTCACCGCGGGAAAATTGTCGAACGAATAGAACAGCTGATCGGTCGGAACTTTTACAAATTTTAACCTAGCGCGTTCGTATCAAAAGATAGGGAAAATAAATCATTTCGTTTATCAAGAATAACATTTTTTCAAATTCCGAACGGAAAGGATGATTATAATCAATTTTCATTTTACACCTAAAAACGTCCTTACGCGGCACAATAACTCTTTTAAGGAGAAGGCGACGATGCCCACATAAAGTATACGTGGAGTACTATTAGAAATGCAAGAATTGCCTGGCTAAATAAACCTGTTGATTTTTAATCGAATTTTGAAATGACCAACGTTCCCAGAATGCCAAGAGTGCAACTTCGCTCTGATTGGTTCAAACGTGCATTTCGGGCGGAGACCGTGGATCGCTAACAAAACCAGAGCGCTTTTTGGCCAGAATTTAGTAAGCTCAAGTCATTCGTAAAGTCAACGCGTATAGAACCGAAGCCATCGATAAGGAATTTTTCCTTCAACGAGGGATGCACGCCGGAGCTTCTATCTGAAATTTTGCAGAGCACTTAGCTCTACAGTAGGATTTTTGTTCGTGTGATTCGCTAAAGGGTCGTGCGTGATACTAACTATGTATGCGTACAGCTTGCTGTGGTAATCGGAAGAACCCAAGATAAACTGGTACTCTAAATTATCGTGTAGAACAAAACTACAGGTAAGCGGCCTTCCGAGTCTTGGCTCTTTGCAATCCCAAACGAAGCTATTAGTTAACCCTTTGTGCTAAATTATTATTTTGGCGAAATCTTACAAGCGTTTATTATTTTATTTGAAGTAATCCGGTAATGAAGTTAATTCCCTAGAAGTGTTTGAACATTTCTGAGCTTCCATTTCTTAGCCTTCAGAAGGGTTGAGTTTAATTTGTTTTTTTCAAAAAGTAAACTTACTCATAACATTTAAACATTTTTGTAACTGACTTGTGTGATATTTTAGTGTGAAATAAATTTTGTTAAATTGTTTAATTGACTTACACAACCCTAGGGCAATATTAGTGTTATCTGATAAAGTCACACCAAGTTCGCGACACTTTTATTTATTAAATTGTTTAATAATATTGTTGCTTTTAAATTAATATATCTTGCTACTTTTTAAAGTGTCATTAAAACTAAACGAATTTTGGTTTGCAATTTTCTCTAAACATTTGTGTAATACTGCGAGCTATATATATATATACATATATATATATATATATATATATATATATATATATATATATATCGATTTAACCTGATAACGTTTCATTTACTTCTATTTAGTTTAAAGAGCTTTGTCTCACATATTAATTAGTATTTGGTATTAACAATTCTAACAAGCTTAAGTTCTATCTTAATTGAGTCGAGCTTTTTTCTAATCGAAACTGTGACTAATAAGGGTTCTCTGCTTGATTGGATGGTTCCTAAATTTATCAGATAAAACTTGTAGTTGTAAAGTGCATGTACCGAGTGTTTTCCCGAATTAGGGCATGTATAGGTTAGGATGGTATTTAAGGTGTAGCTTCGAAAATTACGATTTTTAAATATCCCTATCAAGACTCTTGGCTCGACAGCTACTGAAACTTGCAGGCTCTCTTAACAGTAGAGGTTTGTGTGGAGTAGGTGCATTAGAACAACCATGCCTTATTATAAACAATTGAAAATTTGAATTTATTTATTATTAAGTTAGTGCATAATACTTAATGTGCATGTTGTATTGGTATTTTAGAACTACCGTAGAGTAGAAATTTCGCGAATAATATTTTCGAGGTGCGTGGAACGCCATGGTGGAATAAGTAGTGTTAATTATTATTGCTAAATTGTTTATAACAAAATTTTAATTGTTGCTAACCTCAAAATTTTTTCTTTTAACCGCGTTTGTTAACAACTGTTATATTTTATTAATTGTGAAATTCTTTTGATAAATATTTTCGAATAAGCGTTGATAAAAAAGTGATTTTTGTATTTATATTTTTGTCAAAAATATAAACAGCTGATCGCTACCCGACGTTGTGGTTAGTCCGTAAGTGTTAATTGTAACTAGTCAAAAGAATTATTTGATAACTTCCGGAGGAGGTTATAATTTTATAACGTTAATGAATATTTCCCACCAAAAAACGACAATAAAAGTAAAAATACAAAAAGATCCATAGGACAAATGTTAAGATTTTAAAGAAAAGGTCTATTTGTTAATCGTTAACCTCAGGACATTTAATTGTAAACAGTGTACTTAGCGGAAGCTGTTTGTCGCTAAGTTTTCTTTTGGCTTTCAGAGACAGTTAATATAAACTCTTACTCAGTTGAATAAACTTTGGATCAAAAAACTGTGAAGTGAATAATTGATTTAGTCAAAAAATCAGTGAAGTGGACATAAACTTTTGAACGATTTTAAACAAAAACTAAACTGCAGGTCCCTTGAAAGACTTTACGCTAAGCTTTCAGGAAGAAACCCACTTTTGTCGGTGTTTGAATTTTAACAAAAATTTGTAAATTAGTGACAGAAATTTATCCATCCGGCGTCCACGTTGGTAAAGTGAACTGAACGTAGTTAATTTTAAGAAATATAAATTAGAATTGTATTTTAGCAAACAATCATACAAACTGACTTACTTTCCCCCATAATACCTTCCCGTCGCTATTCTCAGAAGTTGTTTGACAGATGTGAAATTTGGTAAAAATGAAAATAATTATTAAATAGCATATTTGGGCAGAGACCACCTCAGGCTTTCCAATAAATATGACTAAATTCACGCCCAGCGACTTTTCTTCCTCCTTAGAGTCCCCGGGACTCCAAAATTTTCTTTGAGGCGGGTGCCCACTTTTCAGAGGGCAGCCGGGTAGTGGCGGGACCTCGACTAATCCTTCGGGGTTAGCCCTAATAAATAATTCTCTTTTGAAAAGTATTCCCTTGACTATGACTAACTTGTAAACCGAGCATGATGTAGTTAATCTTAGTATCTATAGCAATGAAAACAAACTAAGTAGTATTAGAAACCTACTGTATGAAGGTGAGAACATAAAAACAGAAAGTAATAGCTTAATAGAAATAGCCAATGGCTACTCCAAAAAAAAAAAAAAATTAAAAAATCATGTCGAAACTTCATGTAGGGCCGAATTGGAGTCTTTACATGATGAAATTAATTCTATGAATTTTTCTATTTTTCTATCTAATTTACTAATCAGCCGACGTCGCTGTCCTCAACCTCACATTTTTAATGACAGTTTTTGGAAGTTAATAAAAACTTACAAAGCTCTTCAAGTTACAAACCACTTAGTCATCAATCTGTAGTGTCTGCCAAATGCGGCACTGAGTACAAAATATTAAATCAAAGCAACAAATTTGACAGAGTTACCCTAGAGGCACCAAATTTAACTAAATTAAATGATCTTTTGTCTAATTCAATTATTAAAGCGAAAGCTACAGGGCGAATCATTAAAAACTCTCAAACTTCCGAAAAACCCGACGTTCCATTTGGGTATTCTCACCACCATACGGTGCAATTGCACGAGAATGTATATGTAGATCAAACTAACCCAAAAAACTAACCAAATGGAAAATATTAATACTCTTTTCTCTGAGTTCACAGGTAACCCAGAGGCCAAAAGTAATCCACATTCTTCATCCCCTAAAGGCCTTACAAAACCTACGAGTCATAATTTTAACCAACAAACCATAAATTCATCTGATTGTCAAAATCTAAAAAATAAAAATTTTCAAAGTTTCAGTTATATAACGAGCCATCAATCATCAGAACAATATGTACAATCTGAGAGGGTGATTTTTTCACGATGACAAACTTTTTATTTGAACGTCATTTTCTTCCGCCATCTTAAATTAGGAACACATGTTTACTAGTCGATCACTATAACATAATTAGTTACGCAACACAATAAAAAATCAATCCTTTAAGAAGTTTTTTTAGGCTGAATTTTTAAACAAACAAAAAAACAAACAGATGTTTGCTTTATTGTCGCAGGAAAATTGTTACTATTTTATGGACAAAGCGAAATTTACCTTAAAACAAAAACAATGAAAAAAACGAAATATTGATCGAAAAAAAAAATCATATTTTTCGATAGGTCAATGCAAATATATAAATTGTAAATATAACATTCGTTATATTCGTAACATTGCCGTAAAGCGGTTAATGAATCCAGGTGACCTAACAAAAGGAAATAAACAATACATATGCGAGGTGAATAATTTCGATGACATTGAAATTAAAATTACGCGACCTTAAACTCTATTTTGTTATCGTTATACAAGTAAAATAAGTGAAGTTAAACAAAAAGTGTACTGAACTAATATAGTAATTAAAGTTTATTAGAAAAAAAAAAAGAAAATGTATAACTTTAATCCAATATAACTAATAACTTTAATATATATGTTATAAAGCCGCCATTTTCTTCCATCCTTTTGGATTCGTACCAGAATTGATTCCAACATAATACTTTGATATTTGTGCAGAATTTGAGATACATTGGATAAATAGTTTTTAATAATTTTTTAACATTCCACTAGATCGTCAGTTTGTTTCGCCATTTTTTTCAAAAAATATATCCATATTATCCCCAACGCATCACTTAATTTTTTATCAAAATTTCAATCGGGCAAGTAGTTTTTAAGCTATACCGAAAATGACAGACAGACCGACCGAGTAAAACCTGAAAAAGTAATTTTTTCCACGATTGCAAACATTTTATTTGGCCGCTATTTTGTTCGGCCATCTTGAATTAGTACCACGATTTTGCTAGTTAATCCATATAACTTAATTACTTATGACACACAATTTGAAATCAATCCATGACGCTGTTTGCTCAGGCTGTATTTTTAAATGTTTTATTATGCCGCCATTTGGTTCCGCCATTTTGGATTCGTACCAAAATGTTACCAGTTAATTCCGACGTAATACTTGATGTTTGTGCAAAATATGAGAAAAATTGGATAAGTACTTTTTTAAAAATAATTTTTTTAACATTTCACTAGGTCGCCATTTTGTTTCGCCATATTGGATTTTTACCAAAATGTTACCAGTAATCCCCATATGACTCTTAATTTTTGACCAAAATTTGAAGTCAATCATGTAAGTAATTTTTTGGCTATGCCGCGAACAGGCAGACAGTCAGACAGACCGACGGAATTGAGAAAACACCCTTTTACGAGGGAAGTTAAAAAACATTTAATAATTTTTTTATTCAATAGTTATTTAACCATGGGTCACTTAAAAAGGTAAATGACCGGTCATTTTAGCAGTCATTTTTAAAAACTGGCGAATTTCAATCACTTTTAAAAATTACAGGTTATTTATGAAAGTGATCCGGTCATTTAAGTTACTTATAGGGTTAGTTTTAGTAAGTGAAACCCAATACTGCCCATAAAACTGCTGTGAAAGAAGCACGCTTCTCTATAACAAGGTGATATCAAGATCTGTGTGCACCTAGCAGCATGTTAGCGTATCTGTAGATGTGATACTCCCTGAAGGAGTATAAGTACGTTCCGGAAGCATCTTTGGTAATTTATTTATGACACTAATATTTTATGTATTCCTTGAAATCCTTTGCGCCCAGGAGGAATAAAAAGCAACCAAAAGAGTAAGTAGCATTTGGTTCTAGTGTACCTAAGGGACTTGCCACCCTGGTCACCCGGCATCTTGGCTCGCTCTTAAGTGAAAAGAGTTATAAGATTGCCGCCCTCGAAGGAACAGGCTCTCCAGATATTAATACTGGCGACGCGGGTGATAATATAGGGTCACGTAGGAATTTGTAGGTACGAGTGCAATCGGTTTTTCCTGGGCCAAATTACAATGGGGGTTCTGGCGGATTATTCTATAACGGGCAAACCCGGGTTTCTCAATAGCTCAAACTGGAAAACCGGGATAGAACATAAATTTACATAAAGTTATATTTACCTGACGTCGTTTCGAGAAACAAACGATAGAAACTAAGGATAAAGCGTGCTACTGTGAAAGAAAGAAATATGAAAAATAAATATTAATAAGGATATAGCCCATACATGGAAGTCTCTGAAAACTATATTGCATAAGGCGGGATTCTGGCATAAACCTAGATATTGGCATAGTCAGCCACACGTCCGACATCCTGAGACACAGAAGTCTATAAAAAACTTAAACGGGGAGTGCAATTCGATTTTTCAGTAGAGAACAATCAGAAAAATCCTAAGAAGTATTTTCCAGAGGTCCCGGAAAACCCTAGGACACCAACCGGGAAACCTAGATAAAGTACAAACACTTATAGAAACGTAGCTATATAATTGAAAAAAGACGAGTGATATACGGTTTTTCTTCTGGAAGCTATGAAGAATATCCGGGGGAGGGATAATTCCCAAACCTGAGTCTTCGAAACCATATAGTAAAAGCCTCGAAAGTGACTGGAAATTCACGTTGAATAAAACAGGGATATATTTGAAAGAGAGATGGATGCAGGTTCACCTGGGGGTTAGTCGTTTTAAAGTGTCCTCACTTAATAAATCTACCTTTGGGATATACTCTATTGAGTGATAGTTTTTGCATTTAGAATCAATCTATATTTTAAAAGTGTCCAAGAAAACACTGAAAAACACAAAGAAAAATAAGGATTGAAGTAAAAGTATAGTGTAATTTTTTTTTGGTAAAATATCTTAATAGATTTCCGACTGACCTGGAGGGATCATATTGAAAGGATCATAAAAAAGACCACAGCGTGTCTGTGGGAGTGCAGACGGTCCTTCGGATTAACTTGAGGTTTAAAACCTTGCACTGTGCATTGGCTTTACACGTCAGTGATAAGGCCAATGACCACTTATGGCGCTCTTATGTGTGGTTGACAACGCCAGACTGCTTTGCTTGGGTGACACCTATGTGGAACCCGAGCTTGTGGGACGTGCACGACCTGAAACGGTCCTTTCCTTTCTAAAAAGAAGTGGGCTCTTGGCCTAACACGCCTACTTGGGGGGATAGCACAATGGGCCCCAGTGAGCCTAAGTGCTGCCCTTGTCGGGCTCCCCATCTATGTATATAGTGTAATTTGCATTGTGGTGCAGCTTTGAGACATAAATAAACACTACAAAAAGAAAAAACTTCTGGTATTTATATTGGGCCAATGCCCGTTGATAAATAAATAAATAAATGAATATATAAAAAATATATACTAGTGTTGCTAGCTACCATCATTAACGTCGATATACAAGATTGAGTGGAGGAGGATCGAGCAAACTAGTTGAAAGGCGTTTGAAATGGGAGGTTATTATATAACCTCTCTAAACGTTTTTTGTGTGGTATTTCCTATACCTAAATTCAACTGTTTTCGAAAATGGCGCTCGACAGTTTGACAGGAGGTGTCATTTGTTGTGAAAGTAGAAATTGATGTTAGCAGAGAGATAACTTAAAACTAAGATAGTAAAGTGTAATTCCTTTTGTTGCAAGTTAAGTCGTTTAGGAGTTACATAGCTTCATAAGGTTAAATATGCCATTTTCAAGCGCCTTTTTCCCGAAAACAGTTGAATTTAGGTATAGGAATCATAACACAAAGAGTGTTTTAAATGTTAAGCACAATAAAAAATGCAATAATTTACAGGACAGTTGTTTTAGAAAACGGATATTGCCACGAGTTTAAGGTAGAAGCGGCAACATCGCACAATTTAAAATACTTTAAAAAGAGAGTTTATGTTGGACCTATGGTCAGAACCAAATTTTCAAAATAATCTATTTATTGGTTTTCCGGATACTTCTAATAGGCCACTGACCGTGAATAACCCTGTATAGCGGAAACGCTTCTGTAGAGTGTTATGGGCCTATGAAGATGCCGGCCAAAATTTTATTCTGTGAGATATTCACAAGACAGAGTTTTTAATAATAAATTGTATTTTCAAGAAAGCTTTTTGGCTTTTTGTAACGTAAAAAATATTCATATAAAAAATATATGTTAAAAGAAAAATAGTTTAATAAATTGCGTACTCACACGGAAAATACTGAATTCAGTATTAGGCGTTTATAAAAACTTAAGTTATTTTTTCACATTTTTTAAAATTATTTTCCATTTAATGTATATTTATACAGTTTTTACGTTGCAAAAGAAGCCACATATTAACGGAATTAGTTAAAAGAGTAATTCATATTACGGCTAGAGGTGTGCGAATAAGAAGACGGTTAGTTATTATTTTAGATACGATACACCTTTTCTTTTCTTTTTTGAATTATCCCGATTTTTCCAAAAAATGTGCTATTTTTCAAAAACTTCTTTTAGAGAATTATTCATATTTAGAGACAGGCCATAATCTTTACTAAAACATATATTCTACGAACTATTGTTTCAAAATTGTTTAAGTTTTCTCAACCGAAGTCCGATTGTTTACAGTGGTGTACATAAAGTTGAAATATATGTGTTTTCTCAAAATTTGTGCAGCTTAAAGATTAGAGCTGTTTTTTAATACAATGACGCTCTCTTCCACAAACAGAATAAGTGAATTATGCTCTCTAAACGGTTTTGCAACTTTTTGGAAAAGTTCACGATAGGCATAAATATCTTCGTATCGCAAGGTTATTTCAATGATGGCTCTTACGTATGTTACACAAGTGGAATTTTTTGATACGACGCAATACGAGCTTAATTTTTAAATTAATGTTTAATATAATAATAAATATTTTTTTTTTACTAGTTACGGCCGGTTTTGGGACATCGTAAAGATTTAACGCTCGCCGCGCAGAGCTCTATTTACAACATTAAATTAAAATTATTAATAATAAAGATAAAGTTTCGGGAGTCGTGATTTTTCTATTCAAAATTTCTTCCCCTTTAAGAACCCATTTTTAAAATTTCTTAAATGTTAACAGTTTACGAGTTATTTACAAAAAAAAATAAACTCCTTTTTTTAAATCTTAATTTAATAATATAATAAGCCCCTTATACTTTTACTAGTAGTAAGTAGTAAGCGAATTAAGACTAATTCACAGTTTAAAGTGGGAATTAAAGTTAATACTCTAGATAAGGGGATGGTAAACGTCAATGGCATACTAAAAAATTAATTTATTTAAAAAAATATGATCTCTTTATAACCTTAAATTGACCAATGTGTCTTTACTATATGGACATTCGTTAGGTGGGGTGGCAAACGACAAGTGTAGACGAAAAAAATTAATTTAGTTTTAAACGTCATTTCATACATGGTATTTCTAACGTACATACATGTACATACTTTGCATACCATAGTTCGCATCTATTTTACATTAAAATTTGTAATAATAATGCCATTAGAGGTCGGAAGATAAATAAACCAAACCCAAGATTACAGATTCTAACAAATTTTAAAATAGTACCTAGTTTATCTTTCTTCTGTAACAATACCAATATAAATTTAATATAAAATCTTTCGCTAGGTGAGGTGGCAAATGACAGCGGCGGAGTAAAGAACTACTTTATTTTAAAAAATGCAATATCTCTTTTATCATTACCTTAAATTTAACAAAATTTTGCAAACACTTATATATGGTCTTTGGTTAGGCAGGGTAAATGACAGAGGCGGAATAAAATTTTAAATTCGTTGTTTACTCCGCCCATGTTGTTTGTTACCCCACCTAGAATTCAAAATGATGCGGTATGTATTATATATATATATATATATATATATATATATATATATATATATATATATACATATATATATATATATATACATATATATATATATATATATATATATATATATATATATATACATATATATATATTGTATTAAATTTGAAGCAGTTATAAAAAAAGCTGCATTTTTAAAAATTAATTACTTTTTTACTCCGTATCTTAATTGTATATTAGTCTATCTGTTCGCAAAATGATAAAAGTAAAATTGCATTTTCAAAAATAAATTAATTTTTTACTCCACCTCCTATCGGTTGCCACTCCACCTAGCGAAAAATCATATATTAAGAGTATATTGGTCTATCCATTTATAAAAAACTAAGAATTTTTAAGTTAAAGCAAGATTGATACTGCATTCTCAAAAATAAATAAATTTTTTATTCCGTCCCTATCGTTCACCACCCCACGTAGCGAAAGACCTTAAAATATTAAATGCATATTGCTTCATCTTTTTGCAAAATTTTTGTTTAATATGAGGTAATGATAAAAGAGTTTGCAAATTTTTGTTTAATTTGAGGTAATCATAAAAAAGTTATTGCATTTTTAGAAATAAATTATTTTTTTACTCCACCCCTGTCGTTTGTCACCCCACCTAGCCAATGTCCATATATTAAGGATACATTGGTCGATTGATGGTGATAAAGATAATGCATTATTTTCAAATAAATTAATTTTTTACTACAATATTGACGGTTACCAACCCTCTATCGAAAGAGTTAACCTTAATTCTCACTTTAAATTGGGAATCAGTCTTAATTCCCAATTTAAACTGGGGAATACATTTCAATCTTACTTTTTAATTATTTTTATTACAACATTAGCTGTTGGTCTAAGTAAAAGTTATTCTGCTATCCAAGAAAAAAAACTAAAAAGTTGTTTGAATATTGAATTGGAGAGGACACCATAAGTGAGACCATAAAAAAACTATATCCTGAATTTGCAATTTGTTTTGCCTAAGACAAGCAAAATTTTGCATTCTCTCAATATATCAAATTATTAATTATTGTCAATTGTCAGTATCTCGAAAACTGTATGGATATAGTGTATGTAACAGATTTTCAATGGGATACCCCGTTCTAAAAAAATATAACAAATGTCACTATAGCATCTAAACGGATCATCCTGTAGTTTTTGAACTAGGGTCAAATTAACCTTGTAATAATTTGCAAAGAAAACAAGTTAATAAGAGTGTATAACAATTTTATTATGTAAATATTTATTTTTGTCAGTAATAAATAACAATGACAGAAAATGGGTATACAAATGACATCATTTTACTTTATGGCATTTTAAAAAATATTTACCATTTTCACATGAACTAGTTTTTGCCAAATTTAATTATTCAAATACATTAATTATTCGGGGATTTAGATTAGAATAGAATACCTACGTTACGTATATTTAATATAAATACAAATTATATATGATATATAGTATACAAATTACGCAGTAATTTATACAACTAAATAAAAACTCGTTTTAAATATTAACCTCTAGGACACATATCTATCTACAACATCAAAATTCTATATAAACGGATATTAAATGATATGAATTTGCTAGAAACATTTTATCTCCTAGACTTATTAACAATTGATGTCTTTTAAGGGTTTATAACAATATATATATATATATATATATATATATATATATATATATATATATATATATATATATATATATATATATATATATTTTATATATATATATATATATATATATATATATATATATATATATATATATATATATATATATATATATATATATATATATATATATATATATATATATATATATATATATATATATATATATATATATATATATATATATATATATATATATATATATATATATATATATATATATATATATATATATATATATATATATATATATATATATATATATATATATATATATATATATATATATATATATATATATATATATATATATATATATATATATATATATATATATATATATATATATATATATATATATATATATATATATATATATATATATATATATATATATATATATATATATATATATATATATATATATATATATATATATATATATATATATATATATATATATATATATATATATATATATATATATATATATATATATATATATATATATATATAATATATATATATATATATATATATATATATATATATATATATATATATATATATATATATATAATATATAAAATGTATTGTAAAAAAATATTTTGATATTTACTGAGTCAAATTAAAATCAACTTCACTTTAACAATTAAATTACACGGAAGTACTAAATTAGATCATATCATGTTTCAGATTATTTTAAATTCTTCCGATGCTGCAGTTTGCAATATAAAATTAGCTTGCATACTATCAAATACCAGAGTTTTGTTGATTGCTGACCTAGACCTAGATGATTTTCAAAAAGGTTTTCCTATCTGCAAATTTGCATAATGCAATAATTACACCATTCAGAATGACTATTCTGTTTAGTCTTTACAAGGCAAATTAAAACGGTTATTTTCGTTTTAATAGTGCCACGTAATATAATGTTTCTGATAAATTTTTCTGTATTATGTTTACGAGATACACCAAATTTAGCTTGTCATGTTGATATTGATAAAAAATTTGCATCCTTTTTTTATCAGCTGATATAATAGTGGATCTTCTTTTTGTATCACAAAATCAATGAATTCGATGTTCTTTGGCGTTTATGTATGAATCAATCACAAAGTTATCTACCTAAATTACACCGAAAGTGTTTTTTATATCCCGCCACATTTCCATTCTCTTACTAGAGCTGTATGCTTGATAGCATTTTGAAAAACTGTTACCCCAAAATCCAAAATCGCTCCTTATGGCTACGACTGCGGTGTCGTGATTTGTCGACAGTTTTTATAGTCAAATAACAAGCCCTCGTTCGAAAATTAGTCCGTTTTTATTTACCTCATCAGAGAAAAAAAATAGTTTTTGATCGATATTTTATCACTTTTATGATTAAAAATGTTATTTAGGAGAGGTTTAGTCACCTGAGTTACCTACTTATACCTACATCATAACTTTATTACAAAATTCACTATGTCTGGTGACAATGAAATCTTTACAAAGAGTATTTCACTGACCTTGTATGAGAGAAATCTAACTTTTGGAGTGAAAATAGTATAGCCTCTTATTTTCCAAGTAAAAATAATTCAATATTATTTCCAGTTGGTCTGATGTAGGGTCAAGAATTTTAAATGTAATCTTGTATATTTTTTACATAGTTAATAAATATATTTTAAAATTTTGGAAATTTAATACAGCGGCATTCTATTTTTATAAATGAAATTTTTATGATGTAAGGTGATAAAACAACAAACAATAATTTTTGTTTTTTTTTCAGATTGGCAAGTTTTGCCACACATTTTTTCCCAAATTTTAATTAGGATATTAAATACTCACAGTAAAGTGTATATACACCTATTTACCTAAGCCAAAGTGCTCAGCACAACGCAGCTTAATTTTTGTTTTATGTAGAATATCAACTAAACTGTCATAAGTAAATTTTGTATAATAAATAAGAGCATTTATGATATTGTAAAAAGTGATTATAATGTGCTTTTCTTAACTTCACTTCTCTGTGTGTTTTGTTTGTCTAATCAAAGAGATATTATACTTCGAACAGATGATCCATCCAATGTAATATAAAATACCCTCTAAATGAATCCCTACTTTGTACTGTATTTCATTTTGCTGGGATACACCGAGAGATTTACGGGTAGCTCAACCAGAGTTGCCATAGCAGGTTAAATTAGTTTATATACGGGTTTCACTCTATTACGCGGCAATCTTATTTGAATGTCATAGTGAGAATATGATGTAGTCAATTTATCTGTACCTGATGGACTGTCTGTTCAAAGTATAATAGCTGTTTGGTCTGGTTTGAATATGAATATAATGACTTTTTCATTTACTTCCACATAGTCAAATTCAAATTTGGCATGCGAACACAGCTCGCGTAATAACATAATTTGATACTGTCGTATTCAAAATGGCGGCACCAATATGGCGGACGAGTATTGTTATTTCTGGTCCGATTCGACTGAACATCTGTATCTTGCTTTAGTGTTTAATTTGAAACGAAATAAAATCTAATTTTTGCCTCACAAGTAAACCCAGTCCGAAAGAGACACGTTTATTTATTTATACACATTTAAATAAAGTAATAAACGTGATAACAGCTAAAAGTATGTTGATTTTCCTTTAAGAAAAATAATGTTAATCTTGTTTAGTTCAAGAGAATACGCACAATTTATATGAGCTCTAAATCAGTGGCGGCTCGTGGACTTAAAAAGGGTTGAAGCGAAGCGTAGGTAGGTGCAAAGGGCCGTAGGTTTCAGGATGCCACGCCCAAAATGGCTATTTTTTTAACGTTTTTATGATGTTAATTATCCACAGCTTTGGAGCGTTTTTTAATATTTAGGGGGAAATAATATGAATTTATAAGATTTTAAATATATTTTTTTGTTCTTAAAAAACAATTATGTATTTATATTTTCTATAACAAGCGAATAAGCGGCTGCAGCCTGCAGCAGCAGTTTTATGCCGCTCCCATCTCTATTTGGCTTACGGATATTCACTATTGCGTTGCCATAGCAACTGCCGTAAACAAATCTAAGCGCGAAAGCCGGCGTGCTTGCGTGTCTGATGCGGAATTTGTTACTGCTGATTGTGATTCCTCAACGGGGCGCTCTTATGAAAAGGTGTCCACTCTACATTTTTAAGTGATTATTATTTTTTGAGTATATGACGCACTAGTTTTGATAGAAAATAATGGTATAATTAAGTAAATAATGTGAATTTATGTCAAACATACTATATTTTTATAACAAAAATGTAAATTATAAAATGCTTAATATTTTAAAAATATTTTTATTTTTAAATAAAGTGATTGGAAAATGTAGGTGAAGCAGCGCTTCACCAGCGTCCCCTGGCGAGCCGCCACTGCTCTAAATGTCTGCTACGTTCCAGGATGTATTTATAAATTATAACAGTTTTAATTATAAAACGTAGATCAATCAAATCAAACTATTTCTAAATATATCACCAGGGACGGACATATAGGGGAGGTAGAGATATCCTGTTGCCCGAGGACTTGAAGAATACTTCCCCAAAGGCAATAATAAGACTCATTGAGGACTTAGAGTTGCTCGGGGAAGTCTAAACATAGGTGTGAGCCACAATAGACCACAGAGTCGCAGTGGAGGGTCGGTTTGATCCACTCATTTTTAACCTAACCTAACCTATAGGGGAGGTGGTGGGAGAGAGTCCCCCCAATATTTTATTCTTTTGGCAAAATCTTATTTTATGTTGGAATTATTTAATTTTTCAATAAATTATTAAAAAAATTAAATGAAAATAATTTTGTTCAGAACCGGAGGATCCAAACTAAGAAAAATATGAATGACATTAGGTAGCTACACAAAAGTGTGGACCCTTTTTTTTTTAGTTCCCAGTCTTGGGTTTTCGTACTAACTCCCCCCCCAATTTTCTCTTCGGTTCGTCCCTGTATATCACAATATAGATAAGTCGTTTAATAAGTTTGCCATTAAAAGTAATTTTCTCTCAGAAATTATTTGTCTTCAATCTTGGTTTACGCTTACATCTTTTAGCTGATAATTATTTTAGCAATATTTATATTTTTGTGAACTGTTTTTTATAAATAATACTAATAATAATAATCCATTTGCAAGCTCTGTGTAAAAATGTATTAAACGTAGTTCTATATTTAATATTTTATGTGGATTATTTCCGTTTTCGCTTTTGTTTATTAATAGATTTGAATTTGATACTTTCTCGGTTGACGACTTTGATCTGGAATTCTCTCGTAAGATAGACTTTATTAACTATATAAAAAGAGAAAGCCCTTTAACTAAGATTTATTAGATTTTAATTCAGAATAAAAAATATTACACACACATTTAAATATTCCTCTAAATAAGGTACTATTTATAAGGGCCTATTATATTCCGTAAAATAAGTGTTTAGAAAATTTATCAACTAACCCTGTAGTTTAAATATTATATATTTCAGGGCACGTGTCTTACAAAGATATGTTTACCTATACATTCCAAAAATGCTTTTGTTTATTTTTGTTTCGCTTCTTTTCGGTTTTGAAGCTTTAGTTACATGGCATTTTAGCTTTAATTTTATTTTGGCTTTGTTCGATTTACCCGTTTCAAATTCTTTAATCTTTAATCTAATATTTCAGTATATCAGTGTTTAGCTTTTGCCCTGTGTTCTTAAAAAATCTCATATCTTAGCAATTCGACACCACAATAATATCATCAGTCATTATTGACCTCACATTTGTTACGAGCGTTAAAACATCAAGACGAGATACAATACTCCATTTTCATTATGTAATATACGGTACTTCCTTAGTCACTATCGTCATCGTTGTGTCCTCTGTTCAGTGGTCTCCTACTTTCATCGTCTGATCCATAGATAACGTCTTCGTCCGAATCGTTAATCATTGAGAAAGCTGGGTTATCTTTTGTAATTCCTAGATCTGTAAATAGTACAAGTGTCACTTAAGCTATTTGGAAACATAAATGAGAGTGCATATGTACACCGTGGTCCACATAAAAGTACCCATTATACTATCTTCAAATACGTAAAAGATGCGAAAAAGAATTTCAAACAAATGTTTCTTTAAATTTAAAGTTCTTTTAAAATATAATGTTTCCATGTATACAGGGTATATAATTTTGCTGGGACGACATCAATTATAAAATTTTAAATGGGGCACCCTGTATTTTTGTTATTTCCCGGATAATTAAAGTTATGTGTGATTTTTTGAAAACTGGAACTATTTTTCAAATTACTATAAAAAATAACAAAAATCTGAAATTGTGCGTTTGGGTGGTAATTTCCGGTTTATAAAGCATCAATGCATATGTTACCGTAAAAAGCCGAAATCCGTCATATCGCGATCTAACTAATAAAAGAGTGTTAGTAATATCGAATTCTTACTAGTTATATTTAGTTATGATTGTTGGTAACAGTAAAATGCCGAATAAAAAGATAATTTCGGTATTTTACTAAGGTTTTTAGATAAAACCCGTTCTTACTCCAACTCAAAATATGCTTTATTGTCATAAGAGTAATCCTCTTGACAAAGGTATAAAGAAATAGATTAAAAAGTTGTAAAATTCAAACATCCATGCAGATCGCAAACAAAGACAAATCAACATCTAAGTCAAAATACAAAAGTCATAAAAAAAGATGTATAAAGTCATTCTAAATCTAGTTAAAACTAAAACAAAATAAAGTCATGGTTAAAAACACGTAAAAAAAACAAACAAAGAGGTAATATGATAATAATAGAATAGCAGACAACATGCTCGCATACAGTAACAAAAAATGGGTTCCACCCTTAACGTTACAACTTGTCAGAAAAGTATTCCTTTAAATTGCATTATGCTTTTTGTTCTAAACGTCTAGAAATTGATTTTCGGAATAATTTTAAGTCAGTAATGTTTCTCAGGCTTAGCGGCAAGTGGTTGTAGATCTTTAGGCTATTAAAAATAAGAGAATGCTTAATCATGGCCGTCCTGGGAATAAGCAGCGAGAGATTGTTAGCTTGGCGGGTGTTATATGGCGTTGTGTTATTACGATACTGATCGCGTCTTTTATGCATAATATACACAATTTGAAGAATAAATAAATAATGTAGAGTCAGGATTTGTGAGAAAATAAACATGGGTTTACAATGATTCCTTAATACCACCCTATTTAAATATCGAACTGCCCTTTTCTGCAACACAAACACTGAAGTAAACAAATATTGAGAGCACTGACCCCAAAAGACTATACCATATCTCAATATGGAGTCAACAAGAGAAAAATATACCATCCTCGCTGACTGCTCGTTCAATTCTTTAGATGCGATTCTCAATGCAAAGCATGCAGATGCCAGTTTAGAATTGAGGTTGATAATATGTTTATTAAATTTCAGTTTTTCATCTAAAGTAACGCCCAAAAATTTCACAAAAGTCTTAGATTCTATTAAATGATTGTTATCAAGTATTAGTGAATCTACATTACAGTCGAAAGCTAAAACATTTGGTTTTTTTTTTTAAATTTAAGCAAAGAGAATTTGATCGACACCACAATTCCACTA
Source organism: Kuschelorhynchus macadamiae (assembly GCA_030620095.1). Lineage (NCBI taxonomy): Eukaryota > Metazoa > Arthropoda > Insecta > Coleoptera > Curculionidae > Kuschelorhynchus > Kuschelorhynchus macadamiae. Next base: position 2,060,293 of record JAUTXW010000772.1, on the reverse strand, counting down.
TCCCAATCTCAAGCAACACCGTGTCCCGCAGGACCACGATGGGTCCTTGCCAAAGACTAGTCGCATCATCGGCGAACAAAGTGAATTTGCCATGAATATCCATGTAATAGTAAAAATGCGATCTATAAAAAAAGTATATATTTCCAGCTAAATTTTTATCAGTCAGAAACAGTAATATTGACACAATTCTAAAATAAGTCAAAAGAAATATGTTGCTAACAAACTTTTCTAACGCACTATGTTGTAACATACAAGAAAACTAGAAAATACATACATTGTTTACCCTATTTTCAATCAACGTCTATAACAAATGACTTTAGCCTTTGCTTACTATAAAAACTTAGTAAATGTAGAAATGATACAAAAACAGAAAAAATACGAATACAATCTTATACAGAGCGAAAGTTGGAAAATATACTCAAAAATATCTTAAACGATGTTAACCACAGCAAGAAACTGAAGGGTACGTGCTGCATTAGATAGGATATTGGCGACGTTGTCAAGTTCACGGTTTTCATAAAAAATCGGCCTACTATTTAAAGGGCATAATACAACTATTTCAACCAACGCCAAAGGACAAAGGACCACGCACACACCTTATTCAAAATGGTTTTATATGTTGCAGTTCTTGACCCCCTGAGCAAAATATACCATGGGCACAATCTAATCCTACGAAGAGTTTTTAGTATACAGGGTGTTAAAATTTTGCCTTAATCTCCTATAAAATACTTAGGGAAGAAAGGATGACATCAAATAGTTTTTTCTACATATTTAACGTATAATAATAAGTTCCAAAACAAGAAAAAAGCTTTATATGAATATAGGATTAAAAACCCTTCAGTTCCGAGATATAGGGCGAACAACCTTTACAATACAAAATCCTGTATCTCTAAAATAAAGCATTTGCAGACTATTTTCATATAAAACTTTTTTCTTATTTTGAGAAATACTATAACTTAAATATGTGGAAAATTCTGTTTTGATGTCATATTGTTTTCTCCATGTTTAGTATACGCTGTTTGGGCAAACTTTAATACCCTCTATATTAAAAACTAGTCGTAGGATTAGATTGTGTCTATGGTATCGTTTGCTCAGGAGATCAAGAACTACAACATATAAAAAATTGTGCCAATTTCACCGAAACCGTCTTTCTCTTGACCAATCAGGGTGTTGTAAGTATTCCAGAATATACTATATTGTATTCTTACCATTTAGCATGCAGTAAGAACCAGTTTTAACTAAAACGTTCAGTAAAATGCCGATATTTAATATTTTTTCGGTATTTACTTTACTTTACTAGTAAGAACCCGATATTCCTCAGACTCTTAGAAACTTCGCATTTTTACTAAATAGATTGCGTGATTATATATATTATATTGTGGCCATGGAATGGATAATATTTCTATTTGCGTTACTATAGCTAATACTCTAACTAATTTTATTTTATATTTATTTATCGCTAAATTTTAAATTTAAAACCATTACTGAAAATTAATTTTAGAAACAAACTTACTGGGTAACATATCTATCATCAAATGATTATAAAACTGATCTTCCACATACTGTCTGTTTTCTGCTATACATAGTGTATATCGCACTTGAATGTTTACCACAGCGTTTCGGACGGTGTCAGTATTATTAAGACTAATAATTTCTTCACGAATTTTTTTGCTTTAATTCATTTACAGAACAATCGTTTCGATTTTTATACACTCTATCTTTAAGTTTACCCCATAAAAAATAATCTGAGGGTATCAAATCGGGACTTCGCGGCGGCCACCGTTACTATATATGCCTTTAAAAACGCTCTTATGTCTTCTCCACAGTGGTATGGAGCATTATCTTGTTAATATACCAAGTCCTCATGAAGATGTCCGGAAGATCATTGAGTTTTTCCATAATTTGATTGTCAAAAACACAGGTCCTATTATCCGGTCATGTGTAATACCATACCACACTTTAACACTTTGATGATCTTGCCTCTTAATTTGTTTTACCAAATGTTTATTTACCTCAGAATAGTAGTGACTATTTTTGCATTGCAGATGTGGCAATATTTACTACTGCACTCCCGCAGTTGTAAATATTGCCTCATCTGTCCAAAGCATTTTATTTAAAATCCTTCTTTTAAAATGCAGGTTCATCATTTGCATATAAAAATCCAGTCTGGTCTGATAATCAGCTTTTTTTAAGAATTGAACTGGAAGAAACTTATATGGGGATATTTTGTTTTCTTTTAATACTCGATTTATGCTGGTCATGGAAAAATTCAAATCCTTTAGTGTATCTCTTAAAGAGTTGGTACGATATTCAATGAAATATAAAAAAATCTCCATTTGATAATCTTCAAACACGGGCTTTTTCCCTTTTTCTATATTTCAAAACTCCATGAGTTAATAAATCACTGTAAATTTGTTAAAAATTTTCTTGTTTGGTATCCCTGCTATTGGAAATATTGGGGATACTCTCTTAATGCAAGTCCTGTACTTTTATTATTTTCAATGTAACAGTTATACACATTTATTCGCTCTTGACTTGAATATTGAGCCATTTTTTAAAATAGAACAAGTAAACAGCGATACAAGGAAACCTTTTTAAAGTCTAATTATTTTAAATTTAAATGATTTCAATAAAACAACAACCACAAAAGTAAATTAAAAAACTATTAAATTTAAAACAAATAGTATTATTATCCATTCCATGGCCTCCTATAGTTTTTTTTGAGTATGCAGAATCACAATATTCAAGAAATAATTGAATTTAAGTATAGAACATTTAACACAAAACAATATTTTTTATAATGATTTAAAATAGCTCCAGTTTTCAAAAAATCCCACATAACTTAATTATCTCGTAAACTATGCAGAAATCCACTATAGTTTAAATTGGTAACTTCTGTTTATTTTTGACAAGCAATCAAACAATGAATTAAAATACAGGGTGACCCATTCAAAATTTTATAGTTGATGTCGTCCCAGCAAAATTGGGATACCCTGTATACATGGAAATATTATAGTTTAATAGAACCTCAAATTCAAAGAAACTTTTGTACGAAACTTTTTTTCGTATCTATTACGGATTTCCAGATAGTATAGTGGGTACTTTTAAACTTAAAGCAACCAGATTTTTCGAAAATTTACATGGAGACATCTGGAATTGCTTCAAATAAAAAATAAAGGATAAATGAAATGTCCCCATTTTATTACATGCAATAGGGACAGAAGCTCAAGAAATGTTTGATACTGTAGATGCTTCAGAAACTAATAGAAAAAACTAGAAGACCTTACTTTAAATATTAGAGGCATATTAGTAGACATAAAACACCGATTAAACAGCCTCCATCATCCGAAGGGCATAGCCCACGTGTGCGATGCTTATCTTATCCTAAATAAAATGCCTGACTTAACTTTATGCCCCAAATAATCCTGTCTAACCCAACTATGTGATCCAAATAAATTTTGGTTAACCCACCTATGTCATATTTTTAAAAGTAAAAAATATCCATGTAACCTAACCATTGACATTCCCCGTAACCCAACAATACCCAAATCGATTCTGACCCAAACTCCTCGTGACGTCATTTCAACGCACACCTCGACGGTCTAACATTTACGACATAATATTTTTAAAATAAGAAAAGGTGAAATAAATTATACTGTCACCATTAATAATTATTCGAACGGTCGTTAAACAAAATAGAACACCCATTGACGAAAGAAACCAACCCACCCGCTCAGACGCTCGCGGTCCAGACTGTCCCCCGCTGAGACAATACCGACCCTTGAACAATTAAATTGAATGAATTATTAGAGAAGACAGGTGTGTAGTTGTCATTGTTTACGAAGCATATAAAAGATCTTTATCCCTAATTACTTTACACTATATTAAAAAAAAACATATATAACTCAAGTCTTAATTAATATATATTTATTTTTCAAATGTTATGTTCAAACTTAGATGTATATATGATTGTATAGATTTCTACTTTAAACATGTTTCCACATGATTTCCCACTCATATATTAATATAGAATTGATGACAAAATCTCGGGTTATATCTACCTCTCAGATAAAATTTATATTTTGAGTCCACTGCCTAGATATCCAGTCCCATTATTTCATACTTAGTGTACTTTTTACAAGGCACTAGCCAATATATTTATTGTCTGTATTTCTACTTTAAACTAATTGATTAGGTTTGTGCAGTTTAAGAGCTACTTATGCTTCTTCTACGCATATTTGGTGCTTCTATTTTATTATCGGCAGTTTTAGTTACGACACAGTAACAGCAAAAAAAACCTTCTAGGTAGTTGGTCTATTTATAACATCTCCTTTTTTTTCTGAGTATAGTGATCAGTGCAATAGAAATATAACTATAGTTCACCATGTCTTTGTAAACATTCTGAACACTTGTGATAGACGTATACGATCTGATTAGGGACACAACAAATCATAACTTCTTCTGGTAAGTTCTTCACAGAAAACACTCAAAGAAAAGATGGTTTTTAGGTCCATCATACGGGGATCTAAGAACATAATGGCTACGACTCTTAACTTGCCTGAGATACTAAATATGATGAATCATAGATAGATAATAGACTTCAAATACTTTTAGTCTTCTACCTGATATATTTTCCGATCAAGATTCTTGAGTTGTACTTATTTATCACGTATTACTGATTAAGTTGGATCTGTATTGATAGATACGTTGGCGTTGGATACGTTGTTTAAACATCAACTACCACGTTGGTTGAGTTGTTTTAGTATTACTGGTTTGCGTACTTAATAAGCTGAGATGAAACATAGACATAATATATGATATATTTTCCGAAAAAAGACTTCGCGTTAGTGAAAGTAAACACTATTTGCTACCTTCTATTTATTTGATTACCTCTCTAAACTCCACTTTATTTCACTATTTTTTCATAGTTGAAAACACATTAAGCTGGTTAACTATATAAAAAATACACTACCTATAAACATATTTTATTTAAAAATGTATCAGTATAGACACGGATTTATTAAACATTAATCCGTAAATTCAGCTTTCACAGTTTCAAATGTTTTTAGTATAGAAAATCTGATGCTTTGAATAAATGCTCATATCACTAAGTCTTAGTATTTCATATCTTGACTTGTCCAATGAATTTAAAATATTTATTTGATCATTCATTTCGGTTTAATACTATCTAGAAGTTTATTAGATACTTATAAGCTTTCTAAAACGAAGTAAACGATAGACTTTGTCGGTTACTGCACACTATTTATATTACAAAATACTTACACAACTACATCCTTATGCATCGGCTGAAAACAAGTTGACACGTTAACTTTCTCATTAAGCTGCTTCATCTTGTTTAGCTATATCTATTATATCTCGTTAAGTTCAGTAGCAGGAGAATAGGTATATATCTAGCGCTAATGGAGAATGATTGGTTCATGATGGATTTGAAAACCATTTACCTTCAGTAACTAGCTTATAATTTCTAAAGGAACTATGCTTTATCTACTGAGAGCTTAATATATTGTGGAATATCTTAGACTTGCAAATTTTATTGTAGAGAGAAGTTAAAGAAATATATGACAACCGTTGAAAGGTAAAATATTGTTCGAAGTAGGGAATATAAACAGTTGAGCGTAAAGAGAAGTTAGAAGAAAACTATTGAGTTGAAAGTTGTTCAAAATAAGAATCATAAACAGGCGCAGTAGAGGGAAGTTGAAGAAATATAAGACATCCGTTAGGAAGTAAAAATTATTGGTACAAAATTGGTCAAAATAACGAATCGAAACAGTTGAGTGTAGAAGTTAAGTTAATAAGAAATTAAGAAATCTAAGACAACTGTTGAAAAGTAAAAAGAGAGTAATTCTACATATAAATATAAGATTATTTATACCTTGAATATACGTTTAACATATTTGGTTCCTTTGAGAGTTTAGCCGATACAATATCCCGATCCGGTTAAAACTTACAATCGATGCTATTGATTATATTTCGGTTGCTTTATCTGACTACTCGCATAAAAAATCCTCCGATAACTGTAATTCATCAAGTTGTCGAACTGTTTTTCATCTTTCTACACCATCTTTTTACCAAGTTTATTTTTAACGCAGCTTGATGCTGAGTTTAAAGCTTGTTATTCAACTTAGAATCAGTAGTATTTATTATATATTCAGCTACTTTCATTTGCTTTATCTTGATACTCCGTCTTCGATATCTGTAATTTATCAAGCTGTAATGCTTCTTAACTATCTTCACACCACCTTTTTACCAGGTTTTTTTTACCGCAGTCTTATAATCGAAGTCAGCAAAGATTGAAGAGTTTCAAACTTGTTATTCAAAACAAGTCAATTTATGTGACTACAGGTGTTCTCTAAGAACATATTGCAAATTTTGAAAGTGTATGAAAGACGAAAGATATTCGTAAACGGTATACTAAGTATAAAATAATACCATTGGTGCGTTAGGCCATGGATTCGAAAATATAAATTTTATCGTGGACACAGATACATCTCGATATTTTATTAATTTATGAATATAATATAGGAGTTTCGTTATTAACATGAATAAGAAATTAGGTTACCTTAGATGTGAATATAACTCGAGATTTTATTATATGATACAGAAAGTGTATTAAAAATATAGTTAACACACTTTTCTTTATTAAAACGGGTAAGAAATTATATCTTTAAAGTAGAAATATATATATATATATATATATATATATATATTTTATTGGTTTAATTTTTGTTTGACCAGTTTGAGTATATATTTTTATTTCAATTTTCTTGATTTAAGGTCAATTTAAAAAATTTACACATATACTTTAAATCATATATTTGCCCATAAACATGATGTAGTTAGATAACGTTTCGACCGCACTTCGGTCTTTTTCAAATCTAAAAATGGAGAAGGGCGTAGAATTTTAACTTAGTATTTTTACATTTAATATTTTATTTTGTTAGTATTACCTTAGAACGTAAACTATTAAGGAAAGTACATTTATTTTTAATTTTATAAAAATGGAAAGTGAAAATTTTCCTTCTTACCTCAATACGTAGGATTATTCAAAACGGCACAAGATGTCACATTTCCACATATATACATACACATCGATACAATTAAAACACACGTATTATGTTAAAACATTAAGATAAGACATCACATTGGTTATTCCAGTATTGAAATATAAAATTTACTCAGGTTGTTGACGTCCTTCTTATCGTTGATGGCATTTTTACTTTTTTGTATTTTGACCATCTCAAAAAATTCTCTTTTTTTAGTTTGCGGTTCGGATTTTAAGATTTTGGTGTTACTATAATCAAAGGTATGTTTTTTTGAATTTTCATGATTTGTTAGAGCCGTCGCGTTTTTTTTGTCATACTTGTGACCCTTCAGTCGGTTTTCCAAGTATTGGCTAGTTTGACCTATGTACACACTGTTGCAATCTTTGCAGGGTATTTCATAAATAACATTACTTTTTTTGTTTTTTGGGATTTTGGATTTTAATCTGGATATATATATATATATATATATATATATATATTTAATATATATTAATAAAGAAGTTAGTTATATATGTTTTATTTAATATATTGAAGGCAATTAAAGAGAAAGACCTTTTATATGCTTCGTAAGCGATGACAACTAGACATCTGCCTTCCCTAATAATTCATTCAATTGATGTGTTCAAGGGTCGAGACTATCTCAACCGGGGTACAGTCCGGACGGCGGGTGCCTCAATGGAAGGTTGATACTTTTGGCAACAGCGTTCTATTGTGTTCAATGATCGCTCAAATGAGTATTATAGTGACCGTTTAATTTATTGCACCTCTTGTTAGTTCAAAATTATATGACAGTTGGGTCAGAATTGATTTGGGTATTGTTGGGTTACGGGGAATTTCAAAGGGATTAATTTGTTAGGTTATATGAATATTTCTTATTACGTTTGAAAATATCATAGTTGGGTAAAAAAAGATTTATTTGGGTCGCACAGTTGGGTTATTTATAACGTTGGGTAAGACAGATTTTTATATAGGTTAAAAAAAAGAGTCATACACGTGGGCTATTCCCTCCGAAGAATGGAGGCTGTATAACCGGTCTTCTATATTTACTCATATTTTGCACCTACATCAATTAGCAGTATATTAACACATACACATATATTTAATACAACAAATCAACAAAAAGACGACTCATTCGATTTATTTTTGACTGAATTTAAACAAATTGAACAGAAACTTCAATTTTGAGGACTTAAAAGATAGTCTCATCACGTCATATGAGAGAATAGTTTGTAATTTATTTAATAGAGAATACGTGAAAATCTGACCAGAAAAGAAAACTTAACAATAGGTATCTGGAAAGCTGCAGAATTGGCATAAATGCAAACTAAAAACCCGAAACATGAAGAAACCATAGTATCAAACAAAATCAAGAAATAAACTAAGGGAATACGTCAATAAATTTGAAAAGTATGATAATGATTCAATGCAGTATAATAAATCTCTTATGGCAACAGAAATACTCAGAAACTTAATTTTTTCTGTTTGTGCTATGTGTGGTTACAAGTATGCTCAAAAAAACAAACAAACGGTCAAATCTTAGAAAAATTAGGAAGAAGCTTGCTTATACCAAAATATTTTTAGAGTTTTGGGGGGTCTAGACCACCTGGACCCCCCCCCTGGCTACGCGCCTGCACAGAATGTTGGGGAGAACTATATTTGAAACTATAAAAGTTGTATAATAGACTATAGTAGTTTGGTGTTCAAACTAATTTTTAATAAATAGGGTGATTCAGAAAAGGAATGACACAAAGCATACGGGTTTATTTTTAAATGCGACGGTCCGTATACTATTAGATCTTTAAGATCTACAAACAAATGTGTTATTTTATACTCACACCTAAATTTTAAGGTAAAAGCTTTATCCACCTCGCTATCAAGGAGTATTGCAATTCAATACGGTTAAGAGAAGGCAATAACTTACCATGCATGTTTTTGTTAGTAGGAGAATACACGTAAGCCATGGTGTAAACATACAAGTTCAAAAGTCCATAAAAAGACATAAATTGGGAAGAGTTGTTGTAGTGTGTTCCTAACTGTGCTACAAAATTGTCTTCGAGAACGTCCACCCCAAATTTAGATGCAGTGATAATGCCTCCAGTTATCAAAACTACTAACATTAAAAGTGTCAAAAACTTCAATCGAAGACCTATAAATTGAAAAAAAAATAATATCAGAAATTTAATTTAAAGCCGGTGGATACATTTATAGCAAATTCATTATCAGTTAAATTAATTAATGTTTTTATACTCTTTAACAAACTTAAAGGATGCACCAGAACCAATGCTATGTTTTATTTTTGACAGCGAGTCAAAGTCAAAGATTATCGTATCTCAGTGCAGATGTTAGGAAAAACCTAATGACTGTAAAATGTTCTAAATATATCATAGGCCGTGGTTTGTGTGTACGCATTTAACACAGATCATTACAAGGCTTTCTCAGTTAGTTCCCGTATTTCTGTAATATAAGAGAGCTCATAAGAACCACAGCACCTAGGCTCCCATAAAAAAAAAGGTGACGGTGTGACCACAGGGGACTTCCTTTAAATTTTTCTTGGGTCAGTGTTCCCCTGTTTAACGCGGGAGCAGGACAATCAAAGTAAATGTGATACTGTCTCATCTTGCTTACAAAATCTACAAAAAGGATCATTTAGCTTGATAATGTAGAGGTATTTTTCTTAGCTGATAGTTTCCAATATGGACGCCTGTTACCAATCTAGGGTTTTTATTGTCTGTTCTTATTGCATCTTATTCTATTCGAAATTGTCTGAGAGGTTATTGTTGTCTTTTTGCTGGGTTGCTGGAGTATTTTAGAATATCTAACGATTTCTATCATTGCGCAACTATTGTAGCTCAAGGGCGTTAGGTTCCTAAGACTGGCCAAACTGCCCTTTAACTCAACAAATAGAAATTACTTGGAAGACATCTACTACTAGGGCTTGTAATGATTGTTTACAGTGTATGTAGATTCTCATAATACATTCTTTTATGTCACTACATGCAACATTTTTTACAGCCAAAGTTATGCTAGCTATTTCAGTCTGAATGATGCCGGAACTTTTATTTACTAGTACCCACAGTAGCCTCGCAATAGATTGGCACTGTTTTAATCCGTTTGCAAAAACACATATTATTCCATAACCAGCACTCTCAGTTTCATTAGTTACATGAGTTCTGTAAGGTCTTTCAAAGGCAAACGGGGATGAACTCTGTTGGTACCTGATTCTAGGAGAAAATGTAACCAATATTTTAGTCTAAAAACTGAAAAAAAAATCAAAGGTACCTACAAATTGTTTTATAGAATTACACTAAATATATACTGATTTGTGTTTGCCACTTTTAATTTCTTGATTGTTTGCATTACTCTATAATATATTATTTTGAAATAAAATTGAACATTATTTCCGTATATCGTTTCAGTTTTTAGAATTTCAGTTAGTTTCTTTCTCATATTTTACTTTTAATATGTATCTAGCGTTATAGTTATACCTCCTACCAGCTATTTGAAGTTTTTTATTTCCATTCAATAATCCGCTTTCTTTTTTAGTGCAAGGGCCAAAAATCGATTTCAATTCCTCCGAAGGGCCACAATGGTTCACGTCACTTTACTACCATATCAATAAAATAAAAAACATATAATTTCAAAGTGTAATAATCTTTATTGGTTAAAAAGTTCAATCAATCAATGCGGTTTTTGACATTGTTTATTTTTGATAAATATGTCGATATTTGGTTTTATTTTTGTAATTACAATCCGCAAACTTCCTTCCAGATGTGCATCTGTAACTCTCGACCTTGTTTTAGACTTCACATTCTTCATACGAGAAAACGGCTGCTCGCACACCTATGTGCTCCTAAACAGAGACATGTTTTCAGATTTCAGGAAACGGGTTTTGATCCACATATTTTGAATAAAAATCAAGGAGATCCATGTCGAACTTGTATTTCAGTTTCGAATTACACTGCAAATAGATAAGCTCCATCTGACAATTTTCTGGCGTATGTTCAACGGATACACTGAATGGTCTAGCAAAGAGGTTGATGTAATTTTCATTATACTGAAGTCAGAAATTCTTGATTGGAACTCTTTTTTGAGTAAATGTAGTGCTGCGATATATTTATCCACATATGTACATTCGCAACTCTTCAATTTAGGAAAGTGTGTAAAGTTTTTTTTTCAACAACTGATTTCTCCATAAACCCATTTTAAACTCAAATGCCTTCACAGTGTTAAGTAGGTTGTTGATGAGATTTTCTTTTCCTTGTAGTTTGGTGTTCAAGTGATTGAGGTGCAGCGTGATGTCCGTGAGAAATCCAGTCGCGCAGCCAGTCGGGGTCACTAAATTGAGGAACTGGTCTCCCTTTGGTTTCCATGAAGGAGGCGATTTCTTTCTTGAGTTCAAAAACGAGTTTTTAGGATTCTTCTACTGCTCAGCCAACAACATTAAAAAAATATGTCACATCACCATACTCGGCATTAATTTCGTGCAAAAAATTGTGGAATTCTCTGTAATTGAGGCCGCCTGATTTAATGAAGTTCACAGTTTTTACGGCCACTTTCATCACCTCATCAATATTTGTGGATATTACACAAAGATTTTGTTGATGAACGATACAATGATAATGCATCAAAGGAAGAACTTTCTGCTGTTTTTTCATCAAACCCACCAGCCTTTCATTTTTTCCTACCATGGATGGTGCACCGTCTGTTACAATTGCAGAAAGGTTTCTCAATTCTAAATTATATTGTCTCAGTACCGTCATCAAACACTTATAAATATTACATCCTTTTGTAGTTTCTTTAATCGAAAAAAGGGCAGCCATCTCTTCAGTGATTTCAAAATTATTATCAATGCCCCGAATAAATATAGGTAATTGAGCGGTATCGGTTAAATCTGTGCTGTCGTCGAGCGCAACAGAATAGTATACGAACTTCGATGCATTTTCTTCTAGTGAATTTTTAATGTCTGCCGCTAATTTTTCGATTCTTCTGGCGACAGTAACACCGGACAAACTAACTTTAGAAAAAAGTTGTTTATGAGACCTGCACAATACTTCAGCGGCGGCCTCCATATATTCCTTGATAAATTCACCATCAGTAAGGTTTTGATTTCAAAGCTATTTTTTTTCGGATATAATGTAGCTAACCTTCACGCATGCTTCATTTTCTATGTTTTGCTTTTGAAAACTATCTTGCTGTTGTTGAAGCTCACTTTTTAGAGCTCTCACTTTATCTTGCCGTAATTGTCTTTTGAATATCTCACACTTTGTGGCATGCTTTGTATCGTAATGTCTTTTTAAGTTGTATTCTTTCAAGGCTGAAAGGGATTTTTGACACACCAAACCGACGGGTTTTTGATTAACACGAACGAACAGGTACAACTCAGTCCACTTTTCTTGAAATATGCGCTTTTCTTCACTAATGTTTAGTTTTTTACCCAAAGTAGAAGCCAGTTTTAAAGTCAAGGTAGAAGAAACGAGTTTAATTTTCCGATAAAAATATCCACGACAAAACTAAACTTGCGCGACAGCACGCCACAATACAGTATCTGCTTTACACGCTTCAAAACACACTATACTTACCTCACTATAATCATTTATCGCACAGGTAGCAACTTCACTGCTAGTTGGCACTCTTTCGCTTGTATCGCTTCGTTCGCTCTTGGCATTAGAACTGTCCGCTGCCGGATGATGCCGGCTTTATATAGGCCGAGCGCGTCAACTTTGAGTTTCTCGAAATTTCGAGCAGCTACGAGACTGGACTAGTAGGTCCCTCTAGTAGAGATAATTTCTAGAATCATTAGAAAAATTTGATAGACATGCAACGCCATCTAGTGGCTTTGTGGTTAGTAGTGATCGTGAGTTCACAGAGTGGATCTCTTCTAACTAGGTAGCGCTAGCGTCCTCGGAGTGTCATTCGCGGGCCCGGTGCGATGCAATATTTTCTTTAGCCTCTGGGAGCCGCGGGTTGAAGACCCTTGCTTTAGATTCTCTACACCTGCATGCAATAGAAATAATAAAAAAAAATCCTTTTTGTTATTTTCTTTGCAAACATAACCTCGTTAATTAGGTGTATGTAAAATTACAAATATCTTTAATGCTATAAAGGATTTACTTACCAAAAAATGGCATAGATCTAAGTTCCGAATAGGCTTTCAAAATAAGATAAGCTAGGTAGATGAGGTAGATCACTCCAAAAATGTAAAAGAATGCCTTTACAACCTAAAAAAAATCATCGAGCTAGAGGGCTATTCCTCATGTTTTGTGCCAATATTTAGGATTTATAGGAAAACATTTAAAACAAATGTACTTACATAAAAATTGGCTTCAATTGTGTGGTCGTAGGCAGGGTCTTTCAATTCACTAATTTTTTGCCAAGTAGATAAAACCAATGTTGGAAAATACATCATGGACACAACAAAAAACTTTGGAAGATAAAATGTGTATATGTTCCTTTCGTTCTGTAATAGATATTTTTATTAAAAATATATTACTATAACATTATGGAAGTAGATAATTAATAAAGGTACCTGTCTTAACCCATGATAAACACTTAACCAAAACAAAAGCAACATGGCCAAAAATGTCGCTTGGAAGATTGCGTCCAGCATTCCAGGTAACCATGAACTTATTAGAAATATCATTGAAAAAATCGGATCTGAAAACACATTATCAAAATTAAAAAACATATAACATCTTACTCAATAAGATTCAATAATGGATTATCTATTTTAAATTAAGAGCAGCGGAGCCTCTATTATAAAAAACTCATTTAAAACGATTATTGTTCCGGAAAGAGAATAATCAAATCATGTATAGATCTACAGTGCCGTAACCGGGTGTTAGGGGCGGAGAGGGCAATCAGTAAGAGGAGCACTAGAATAAAGTAAAGCAACGGTAAAATAAAATTTTTTGCGGACACCAAAAATATCAAATATCGCCCAGTAGAAACAAGTGACAACTGAAAAAAAAACGTCATAACGCCGTTTTACAAATACGACGCTGGGTTCACCCATAAAATTTTCTAAAATGGGCAGCGGGGACAGAGGGCCCCCTTAATCCCCCTTAGCTACGTCAATGTAGATCTATATGAAGAAAAACTTTTATTGTTAAGACTAAGTTTCTGCGCATCAACATCAGTTGATGTGTTAATGGATTGTTACATGAAAAAGCCACTTTGTAAACTTTACTAAACTATTGTTGTAACTTGTATCAATTTTGTCCTTTGTTAAAATATTAATATGTCGAACAAAGCTTTCACGACTTTGGTCAATTAAAAAATCGTGGTTCTTGGGATTAAACCGTGTCAAATGAGAATTGTTATCCGACATTTCGCCCTCGATTGCACTTCAAAACTTATAAAAAACTGTGCAAATTTCCTGGAAAAACTTAAGGCAATCCAGTTCGATCCTGGTCAGTTTCGATGTAGAATCACTCTATAGACATTGGAATATAATAATCTTGATAATAATAGATCTAGTAGAAGCTTGTCTTCTATCTACTTATTTTATTTTTTAAGAAGCTTTTTATGAACAAATCCTCTATCACCCGTGGAAGCGAATATCTTACTTCAAACTGGTTCAGGTATGTAGATGATACTGTTGTTGTTTGGCCTCATGGACCGGAAAATCTCCTCATATCTCTGGACCACCTTAATCAGTAACATCGCAATATTAAATTAATAATGGAAATTGAATCTAATGGAACGATCCCCACTTTCTAAATGTATTTGTTCAAAGGAAGGAAAAAAGAAAAATCGACTCATACAAATAGATAAGTAAATGTGGAATTCCTACCACTATCCAGCACAAAAGAAATCGGGTATCGGTTATTAATTCACTAATATTTAGAGCCATATCGTTTTCTGACAAAAATGCTCTTACAGCGAAACTGACCGAAGCTCTGAGAGGTAATGGTTATTGCACTGAAGATATTTCGCCTACAATTAAAAGATATAGTAACCTAACTCCGCGAAAGGAGAATGATAAGGAGTCATCGTTAGGTAGTGTTGTTCTTCCCTACATACATGAGACTACAGACAAAATAGGAGGATTACTTCGGCGGTCCAACATAAGTACAATCTTCAAAACACATAAGAAGATTGGACAATGCTTACGATTTCCGAAAGATGTGTTGTATACTTTTTAAAACAGAAGGAGTATATACAATTCCTTGCTCATGTGGAAAAGTATTTGTGAGAGAAACAAAACACTTAATATCCACTAGACTTAAGGAACATGAACAATGTACTAAAAAGAAAGAAATTGTTCACTGTCAACTGTTGTCTGCTGTGAGTGAACACCGGCATATCACTGGCATATCATAAATGTAAAAGAAATCAAGGTTCTAGCGTCGGTTTCAGGATTTTATAAATGGAAATAGAGATACGGGTTACGATCTACATTACACGTGGAAACCGATCTTAACACAAAGTCCCGGTTCGGCGAATTCAAGTGGGGTATAAGTCCGCCTGAATCGCTTCGAGCTCAATTAGTGTTCAGATCTCGTGAAGTAAAGATCCCTGAAGATGCCAACGTCGAATAGTAACTCCAATTTGACACGGTCTAATTCCAAAATCCATATTTTCTTAATATTAATTTATCATCTAAAACAAAACCGAAAGTGAAGTATTTTAAAACAAGAGCCCCATACGAAAAAAAAACGATGTTGCAGTACAGCCGTGAAGCGAACAATAAAACCAGGGTTGGTTTTCAAAAGTGAAAGGGCTCTAAGCGGCAAACTTTGATGGGCCCCTTATCATATGTAGGATTTTTTTCAGAACCGGCGCGAGATTTTGCGGCGCCGTGTGCAATGTTGACGAAAAAAACAATAAGCATTTATCATAAACGGAAGACTAAAAAAGATCAAACATTGGAAAATTCGCCTTTACCCACAATTTTCCTAGTACAAGATTTACCTATATACATATAACACAGTCTATATATGCACATACTTATTTGGCAATAACTTTATATGGGGTGATCCAATAATAACCGTTAATTAAGAGAAGAAAGGTTTGTAGGTAAATCAGCTAAGAGAAATCGCTGTAAATTATTTTCAAGTTCGGAAGATGGTCGCTAGGGGACGTAACAGCAACGAAAAGTATAAATGCCAATTTTCTCCTAAATTTTTCTAATTCAGGTATGTTGAAAATATAAGCATTATATTCTTCAACCAATTACGCGGTTTTTTGCTTAAGGCCATTTTTGTGTATTTTCAAAAATAAAGTGGTGGGGGAAGGTCAAACATTTTTTACTCTGAAATGTTATTATTTGGATTATTTATTATCTTATATGTGGATTCAACTTGTCAAAAAAGTGATTTTTTCGCACTAATCGTGCCGTAATGACTTTGTTAGTGATCACTAGATGGCGTTGAACGGTACGTTATGACTTTTATATCACAATTTATTTGGTAGTTATGGAGGATATTGACTAGTGAAAAAAAATACAGGTCCGCATTTAAATTAAGAAAGTTGGTAATATTTCGAATCCAAAACGTCGGATTGGAAAACTAACCTTGCAGTTTTGTAGAGGAAAAAAAGTAATAATGGTAAAGTGGAAATTATTTTCATATCCCATTTTAATAATCTTAAAATTTTAGGAAAACCAAAAAACTGGAAAAAACAAGGCTCCAATAGAAACTTTAGTAATCTTGCATAACTGTAAAGAACCAAACTTAACAAAGGAACAAAACAAAAAATACTAAAATTCAGTCTCATAATCACATAAGCCATAGCTAAAGGTATTGCGAGGCAGGGCAGGACTCGGTTTGGGCAAAAAGATTAAACCGAGTTGTACCTCGCTTCAGTGAAACAATAAAAAAAATGACGAAATGAACTAACGATAAACTAATAACAAATGTATTTAATATCAATAAAAACTACTTTCGAAAATGCTCATAATGTCGACCGTCATTGTCAATACAAAGTTGCAATATTTCCGGTTTGGATTGGACTGCAGCCTCCACTTCTGCTATCGTGATACTGGAGGGAGAAGTTGAGTCTGCAGTCCAATAGACACATACATACATAACATACCTCAATTAGGAAAATTTAAGAGAAAATTGGCATTTACCCTTTTGTGTTGCTGTTACGCCCCCTAGGGCTCAACTTTCGAACCTGAAAATAATTTACATCCATTTCTTTTGGCCGATTTACCTATAAATATGTTTTTTCTTAAGTTCTGTCATTAACTGTTCTCGAGCTACAGCCGACATCTCCTATTATTGGACGACCCTGTACAAACTCTATAAACTGTAATTTATTTTATTTTTTTAGTTTTTAACTTATGTATTATTGTTATTTTTATTATAATTGTTTATTATTCATAATTTTATATATACAGTCAATTAAAAATTAATTATGTCCTGTATTTTTTTCTGCCTCATTGGTTTTTTCCGAAATGTTACCATTGCGTCTCCATATGACGCTTGAATTTTAACCACAATTTGAAGTCAACCGGATAAGATATACCCCGTAGAGACAGACCGACACACATTACGAAAATGAGAGAACATGTTTTTGGGGGTATAAAATGCAAAGATCTGCGAAGCTCTTGGAGAGTGATTTTTTTTAAGATTAAAATACTTCTCTTACAAGGGTCGTGCTTTTTCTATTACAATTATGTCATTAGTAATCTTTTATCCATGATTCGGTATAGCGGGTTCAAATCCGAGTCCGGTGAAACGCGAGGCCGGTCTAAGCGTGTGGACGTGTGCGGTACCTGTCTTGCCCATGCCCCCCGGCCCATTTTTTAAAAATTTATATGTAGTAAAAAAACTCGTATTCTCGAAAATATTTATAAATTGCATATACTGTATGTCCGCGGATAGAAAAAAGCCTAAAAATAAGTTTTTCAAAAGGAAAAGTCAATTTTAAAAAAGCTCCTGTTAATAGGCCAATCAATAAAGGAGAAATTGATTGATTTGTTACAAACATTTAAAAGTCAAATATAACGTTTTTTAATTTTTTTGCATATAAAATGAAAAACGTTCGAGCAAGCGCGATGCTATACAGAGATGAATTGCAGATGATCGAAATACGAACAAAATGAAATCGACGAACCTGAGCTAATCTAATGCTAACGGGACAGATCTACCTAACAGTACAGGTTTTGTTAAAAAAAAATCCTTGTTTTAATATATACTCGGAATTTTGTTGGACCTCTTTACAGCAAACCTAACTTAACGTAACCTAATCCGCAATTATAAGTTTTGTTAAAAAAAAACTAAAAAAAGACATCCGTCTGAAAGAGAATTCAAGTGCATATGCACCAATAGGGGGTACATTGGAAAATCTTTGTTGTGATTGGCGGGTGCCCAGGATCTTTTGGAACGTAATAAAAAATATGGAAAAAACTAATTGTCAACTAAAATAAAAATTTCTGTATTTTTTTATGTTTGTTAAAATAAACTGTCAAAGAGCAACGGTCAATTTTTTATAAAGTACGTTCAACGTTTAATTGCAATGATATCTGGTACAGTTCACGACATAGATGTGTCGACCCATTATGGCTCACTTATTTTCATGCATAATTTATAGAGATCTGAGGTCCGGGTCGCTGATCCGGATCTTTGAATTGATTACGATCCTTTGACCCGGGTTCTTAAAAAGAAATATATCGCTAGATTCCATTGCGTTTATGTATCTAGATTTGTTTCATACAGCAAATAATGGTTATACGTTCAAGGTAGGGAGTTTTATAAATTCGCCACCTCACTGCCTCGTTTCATCGTGACATGAGTCGACCTCAGCGGAAATCTCTTGATTGATCCTAAGTCTATTAGAAGACGCCGAAACGTGGGACCTATTTAGGGGATCTTTTGTTTTGTTGAATTGTCATTCACAATTTAATCTGTTGTTGCTTACATATTATAACTATCATTTTCAATATTCAACAGGTATATGAAATATATTCTAAAGCAAAAGGAACTGAACATAATTTATGTTTGTTTGACATCTTTATACCCTTCCCCTTTTATCAATGGTACTATTAGAACATATTGTGTGCTTATAAAATATTTCATCCACAACAAATCAGCGTTACATTATGAAATCGAATGTAACAATGTATTATACCGTGGTTTTCCAGAATTTAATGGAGACCTGTATGAAAAGTCACTTTTTGATTGGTTTCATAATTATTTATTATTTTATTTGAAGACATAGATTTGAGAATATCTGCGGCAGTTTATGCGAATCATAGTTAAGCATAGCTACAGTTAAGAAAATTTTAAAAATTATATCCAGTTTTCAATAGCGAGGAATATTTGAGAAACATACTTACTATCAAAGGTCATCAGGAGTGGCAGTAACATTCCTACCCATTTTTGCTCAAATGCCCAACAGTGAATGGGGAATTTTTTTAAACACTGATAGTACCAACACTACAAATTATTGTTAATAGTAAGTTCTAAAATTATTGTAAGATATTATTGATATTCAGGCTTACCGTTATTAAAAAGGCCCCAATTAAAAATATTAGTCGAAACCATACTTCGATTTGCGTAAAATCCGGATTGTACGTTTTAAACTACAAAGAAGGTAAGAAGATAAATATCTTTATAAGTATATTTTTAATTTCTTATAGTTGATGTATTAAACCAACCCGTCACTTACATAAAAATATAGCTCTTTTATGTTGTATCTGGAGTGAAAAGATTCAAGATCGTAAAAAATAATATTTACAATATAATGGGTATAATCCAAATATCCTAAATGCATGACTATGAATTCTTCACATGCCTGTTTATCACAGTGTAAATGGCGGCTTCTGAAAAAAAAACACATATTAGATTATATCACCGAACATTAACAAGTCTTGTTAATGTTCGGTGATTATATGAATAGCGGTTTTAAATGGATGGAAAATTTGAAGGATATTAGGGAGACAACTTCTGAGAATAAACTTTTCGCAAGGGGTACTGACTATAGTAATGACAACCATTAATATTTAAGAATTATATTTTTCTCCAAATAAACTGAAGTAAAAAAATCGGTAAATCTCCTTTACCAAGAACTTCCCGCGTTATGAATATTTCCTTTTATTAGGAATCAATCAAGTGTGAAGCAATTTAGTTCCGTACATAGTTCTTTAGGAACACACACATATATATATATATATATATATATATATATATATATATATATATATATATATATATATATATATATATATATATATATATATATATATATATATATATATATATATATATATATATATATATATATATATATATATATATATATATATATATATATATATATATATATATATATATATATATATATATATATATATATACTGTCTTTTGTATGGATCCTAGAGGGCAGAATAAAATGGCGACTTAATAAAATAATTAAAAATTCAGCCTGAAAAAACTACTTAATGAACTGATTCGAAATTGTGTGCTATAACTTATTGTAGTATAGAAATTAATTTGTAAAAGTGTAGTTTTAATTCAACATGGCGGAACAAAATGGCGGCCAAATAAAACTTCTGTAATCTGAAAAAATCATTGTCGTCGCTTGTCTTGTCGCTTTGTCTGTCTGTCAGTTCGCGGCATAGCTTAAAAACTGCTCGTGAGATTGACTTCAAATTTTAGTCAAAACTTAAGGCTCATATGGGGATGACCCGGTAATATTTTGGTAAAAATCCAATATGACGGAACAAGATAGAGGGCCTAACCAAACATTAAAAAATTATTACTAAAAAAAGTAATTTACCTCAAATTTTGCAAAAAAAAAGTACCTACGTAAGAATGAACTGTTCACATTTTGTTATGAATATAAGATAGCAAAACAAAATGGCTGTCTAATAAAATATTTAAACAGTCTGAAAAAACTATCTATTAGATTAATTTCAAATTTTGTGCAAGCATTAAGTGTGATTCAGAGATAAGCTGTATTCAGAACAATTTTTGAAAGAACTCCACCTACTCGAAAAGCAATCCTAACCTGGGTAAGAAAATGTTTAGAAACTGGGACAATGCAAAGGAATAAAAAACAAAACAAAAACTCTGAGAACAAACTTTTAAATGAAATTTTATGGATCAAAGAAGTTTTAACAATAAACAATAACAAAATATCTGAAAAATTTTAATCTTAAAGTCTTAAACATGTCAAAGAGTAAGGTACATAATCTTTTAAAACTAGTTAAGTTTAAAGCGTATAAGATACAAACTTATCAAAAAATTGAAAATCATGCTATTGAAAAGAGATATATGTGCAAGACATTATTAGGTTTGTTTAGAAATCAACCGGATGCAATTTTAATGTCAGATGAAGTAATATTTCACCTCAGTGGAAGAGTAAACAATCATAACTGCAGGATTTCAGGTGACGAAAATCCTAGAGCTTACAACGAGTTTGAAAGAGATGCCTCTAAGTTAAATGTATGGTGTGGTGCGTCAAAAACAAAAATGTATGGGCCCTTGTTTTTTCAGGAGAAAATTGTAACTAGAAACAATTTTTTGTACCCTCAACTGGAACAAGAAGGAATACTGCATGATGTATATTTCCATCAAGATGGTACCCCACCTCAAATTTCTGTGATAGAAGGGAATATATATATATATATATATATATATACTGTCTTTTCAAACATTTGTATTGGACGCCATTTTGTTCCAATATATTGTATACCCACCCAATACAGGTTGTCCATCTATAAAGTATCACATTTTATCACAGGTGTAACTCAAAAATGAGTAAAGATTTTAAGATGCGGTTTTCACTGAATTTCTTAGAATTGATTATTTCAAATAGAACAGGGTGTTCCATTGGAAAACCTCTAACTAAATTTAAAAGCCTGATCCTTCCCCTTTCTAAATTCGTATTCATAACCTTTCATAACAAAAAACAACAGTAACAACTAATCTACATTAATTTTTATTGCATACAGCCTGATACAGCAGAACAAACGCATTAATTAAATTAATAAACTAATACATTAAATGCTCCATTTTCTTCAATACATGTACGCAGGCGAAAAACAAAATTCGCAAAAGCATTTTGGAGCATTTCTGCGGTAAAAATGTTGATTACGTTATTTCTGAGTTCATTTAAATTTGCAGGAGTAGGAATATAGCACCTTTTAATATACCTCCACATAAAAAAATCGGGTATTGTTAAATCAAAAGAATAGAGAGTCCATTTGATGGTGCCAGCTCGACCTATCCAGTTGTTTCCAAAAGTTGTGCTTAATCAATTCCCTGCTATTACAGAAAAGTGAGGTGGGGCACCATCTTGTTGGAAATATACATCATGCAGTATTCCTTCTTGTTCCAGTTGAGGGTACAAAAAATTGTTTCTAGTTACAGTTTTCTCTTGAAAAAACAAGGGTCCATAAATTTTTGTTTTTGACGCACCACACCATACATTTAGCTTAGGGGCATCTCTTTCAAACTCTTTGTAAGGTCTAGGATTTTCGTCACCCCAAATCCTGCAGTTATGTTTGTTTACTCTTCCACTGAGGTGAAATGATGCTTCATCTGACACTATTAAAATTACATCCGGTTGATTTCTAAACAGATCTAATAATGTCTTGCACATATCTCTTTTCAATAGCATGATTTTCAATTTTTTGATAAGTTTGTATCTGATACGCTTTAAACTTAATTACTTTTAAAAGATTATGTACCTTACTCTTTAATGACTTTAATTACTCTGACATGTTTAAGACTTTAAGATCTTTCAGATATTTTAAATAAATTTTTAATTTTTATATAAATGTCTTTTAAAAGATTGTTTTCAGAGCTTTTGTTTTGTCTTTTATTCCTTTCCATTGTCCCAGTTTCTAAACATTTTCTTACCCAGCTTAGGATTGCTTTTCGAGTAGGAGGAGTTCATTCAAAAATTGTTCTGAATCTTCTTCTTGTTATTGTAATTGAATTAGTATTAGCGTAGAGCAAAACGGACTATATATTTTCTTTTTAGGTAAACATTTTTGAATCACGTTAATGGTTAATAATAATCTGACACTTTTGTCCAAACATGTCAGGTGAAGCAACGTTTCACCTGAAAACCTTATGTGACAAAAAACCTAGAGCTTACAACGAGTTTGAAAGAGATTCCCCTAAGTGCGTCAAAAACAAAAATTTATGATCCACTTTTCTTGCAAGCGAAAACTGTTTCTAATAAAATTAATCTAGTTTAGTTGTTGCTGTTGTTTGTTCTGAAAAATTATAACAAATTATACGTTTTTAGAAAGGAAGGATCAGGCTTCTAAATGAGTGTTAGAGATACGGGGTGTTCTATTTTAAATAAGCCCTTCTCTTGTTCCTTCATATTTGATTTTTGCCAAAATATTACCAGGCCATCCCCATATGAGCCTTAATTTTTGAGTAAAATTTGAAGTCAATCTGATGAGGAGTTTTTAAGCTATGCCGCGAACTAACAGACAGATAAAGCGACAGGTGTACCGACGGAATTGATAAAACATGTTTTTTGGCATCTAGGGACGCCAAAACGCGAAGATATGCAAAACCTGAGAGGATGATTTTTTCAGATTACAGAAAGTTTGTTTGGCCGCCATTTTGTTCCACCTTCTTGAATTAATACCACACTTTTACCAGTTTATCTCTATGCTACAATAAGTTATGGCACACAATTTGGAATCAGTTCATTAAGTTGTTTTTCGGGCTGAATTTTTAATTATCCTATTAAGCCAGCATTTTATTCCGCCCTCTTGGATTCGTACCAAAATTTTACCTGTTGATTTCTACACAATACTTGATTTTTTTTGCAAAATTTGAGATAAATTGGCTAAGCACTTTCTCAGTAATAATTTTTTTAAGATTTCACTAAGCGGCCATTTTGTTTTGCTATATTGGATTTTTATCAAAATGTTACCAGGTTATCCCCATATGACGCTTAATTTTTGACCAAAATTTGAACTCAATCGGGTAAGTAGTTTTTTAGTTATGTCGCGAACAGACAGACCAGCAGACCGACAGACAGACAGACCGAAGGGATGTTTTTTGTCATCTAGGGACCCTGAAACGTACAGATCTGAAAAAATCTTGGAGGGTGATTTTTTCACGATTACAATACTTTCCTTTTATGAGGGAAGTAAAAACGATCTTCATCATTTATAAACATTATGACAACAGGCCTACGTCTTATCATAATTATTATAGTAGCTGCTCTTCTCCAAATCTTTGTCAATCCCCCTCCCTTCAATGATCAGAAATTATATAATCACCTACGATAAAACATTAAAAATTGTCGTTCATTAAAAAAAGAAATTTTTAAAAACTTATTAAGAAACTTATTATGAATTAGCAGAATTTTATTGCCAGATTTTTCAATTATTTATATTTTCTTTATTGTATATATTGGTTTCCTGATTTAGTCGAAGAAAGATTTACTTAAGTATTTGTGTTGATTGTAGAGTTTTATTGTAGCATTATTAAAATTTAATGGACTTATCAATCTTTGGACTTTTCTTGATTGAGTGTGTACATTTTCTCGGTCACTAATGTTTAGGTATAGCCCGCCTCCGGACGTTGTATTAATTTAAATTTTACGATATATTTTCCGTTCATCTCGGCAGAAACCCTGAGGGATCTAGGACTAGATTTTTGTTGCTTATTGAAAACAGTCTAGACCTCCCCCGAAACCCTAAAAATATTTTGATATAGGTATACTTATTCCTAATTTTTCTGAGATTTGTCTGTTTGGACCCCCCCGAAATAAATTTCTGGTTTGGACCCCCCCTTCCGAACCGATTTCTGCCTACATTCCTGACGTAAATTAAATGTTATTATTAGAAATTGATGGTCTTGCAAC
Source organism: Kuschelorhynchus macadamiae (assembly GCA_030620095.1). Classification (NCBI taxonomy): domain Eukaryota; kingdom Metazoa; phylum Arthropoda; class Insecta; order Coleoptera; family Curculionidae; genus Kuschelorhynchus; species Kuschelorhynchus macadamiae. The sequence continues at coordinate 2,035,439 of JAUTXW010000772.1, read as the reverse complement.
TTACCGATTTTGGTGGTCTTTAGCTGTTAAAATAGTGGCAGGTTTATGTTCTTCGGTTAAGCCAGATAAAGTGACACATATATCGAATTCTTTATCTATTATTTCTCCTAAAAATTAATAAAATACTTATTAATGTAATTAAATAAGTATATGAGAAAACTAATATTCTAAGCTTACCGTCTGTATTTTCTGTCTTTAGTTTCGCAATTACCCAAAGCTGTTGATTGTACGTGGATAACTTTGGTGTTTTCATGATGAAAGGGCCTGTCGCAATGTCTTTTCTGTTTATAGAATTTGTGTTATTTAGTTTTGGTAATAATGTCATGGCATCCACTGGGCTTGTTTCAGTTATTGGTGGACCTACGACAGATGTTTTAGAAAGCTCTGAAAGTATAAATAATGTTTTGAGAGATACCTGCTATTCCAATGAAAATAGTAAGTCCGAAGCATGCGAAAAAGAGGACGAAAATCATAACGAATTCTCTTTTGTGCATTGAGTACAGTCTCATTTGTACCGACCTAAAATATGATAAAACATTTTACACGGAAAAAATATGTAGATAGAGTGTAAGGACGTTTCTAATAGTAGTGGCAAATTATATGTTTTTTTCTATATTTATATAGACAACGAAGTTTTGATGTCTAAGTGAAGCGTAACGTTATATTTTTGACTTAATAACTCGCCACCCTGTATCATAGAGTTATGAGTCGCGGGAGCAGACAACAACATAATTAAATACAGGGCAGAAATAGATCATTATCGTTTGAGAGCATAACAGTGTGTTATGAACTAATTTGGTTCTACAGTATCATATATATTTTAATGCCGAATAAGGCATTATCAGATGTATCAAAAAAATCAAAAACCTAAAAATATATAAAAAAAAATCAAAAAACTAAAATTACGGTTTACAACAATATATACAGAATATTAGCAAAAATCAAACAGTAAATATTCATTCATTTAGGCATACAAATAAGCTTACAACAGATTAAAAAGTCTAAACATGTGGTTGTTAGTACAGTAACTTTATACACAGTGTAAAGTCACTGTAGTTGTTAGTACCCATTTAATCTAAGGTTTTAAACAGGTATTCTGAACCCATTATAGGATTCGAAATATCAATGCCAGTCATTTGTTAGTGTTTGTCTAAATTATTAAACACTAAATGTTGCTCGAAAATAAACTGATCGTTTTTACATGACACGTCAAAGTTTTTGAAGGCTCTATTAATTTCCAAAATCTCAAGGAAGCCAATTTTTGGCCTTTACTACAAGAGTATAATATTTTTATGTTATTTTTAATTTACTAAATTGTATGATATGAACCCAACAATACCTTTGTTGTACACTCTACCAAAAGTATATTTTGTTGGTTCTCCCTATTATTTGTTATCTGGAGGAAGAATCTAATAATTGCTTACCTTTTTTGGATTTGCTCTTGAAAAGGTAAAATAATAGAATCGAGTTTGAAATGTACAGAAAGTCCACAGCAATAGATAATGTTATCCAGTACAATTAAAGTTCACAATAGTTATATAAATTTGCTAGTTTAACTTGTTTTTGATGGGTGTATTTAGGGGAGGTGTCCGGAGTTTACACTAAGAAAAAGCATAAATCACTGACACGAAAGTGACAAGTGGGGACTTTTTCTTTAGTCGTCGACGACAAAAATTGTATGCTTGGATCCCACGGAACAAAATCCTAAATATTCATATATATGACCTATAAGAAGCTTATTTTTAGACTACAACAAAAATTATGGGCTCGGACCCTCCGTAACACAATTCTAAATACGTCTTTATTCCTTTTTTACAGAATTTTTTAATATCCAACATTCTCGTGAGGCATTTTGCAGAGAGCTTTCCATAATCAAATAAAAAGCTGCAACTAATTAATTTCCAATAAAAACAATTAACAAAATCTATTATAAATATGTAAACAGATACAAACTGTCGCATAATATTCTAACCTCCAAAATAAAACATAATTTTTCTTACAGATATTTCACTCATTTTGGTAGTATCTCTCTACAAATCGCAAAACTGTTTTTACCTCACAATATTTTATCGTTTTTAACACAAATAATACATTGAAACAACATTTAACTAAGGTTAAAGGTGTCCTCACTTTTATCTTCAGTAGTTTATTAGATTAAATGCAGACACTGTCTGGCGGTATATCAGGCCTAAGAATACCAATTAGGATCAATGGCGTCGTGCTCAGTTCAATAAATTTAACGACTCAGATTTGATTAGAATTGTTAAGAAATATTCGTCTTAGTTATTTTGTAAGAGGTACGAGCTAGGAACGTTTCGTATCAGGCTGTGGGTTTCAAATATCTCAGGTACTGTTCCTACCTATTATTCTTTTAACTCAGTTTGCAGGGCAAGCTGCACAGATGCAACGATGCAACACATCATTCGTTAAACGAAAAAGCGCTTCGGCATTTCTCGGGAGTGTGGAAAAAAGCCCCTCCCTGTCCAAACACTTAGCTAGGAAAAATATTTTGATATAGGTATGCTTTCTCCTAATTTTCCTGGAATTGACTGTTAGGACCCCCCCACCGATATTCCCGGTTTGTACCCACCCTCTGAACCGAATTTCTGGCTACGTGACTGTCCCTCTCCCTAATATTTTTTTAGAGTTAGGGAGCAATCAATCGGCTTCTATTTGTCCTTCTTTAATATACTTATTTAACCAACGATGTAAAATCAACTGTATAAAAATAAATATATTCCTTGAAATGCATGTCACAGCTATTTTATTTTATTCAATTCCCTAAGTCATGCTAGGATTTTTACCACCAGTCAACGATACGTATTTGGAAATATCTGTGAATTAAAAGGTATTATTTTATTTAAGGTTTTTCTGAAATTTGATATGAAATAGGCTAATCTTAAAATATTTAATACGAATACAAAAAACGATGGCGGGCTCTTTTCCATTCCACTCTCAGACCGGTGGCTTTCTCATGAAAACGGGACTAAAGGCGGGAGTCTAAATGAAACGTCCTAGTGCCAGAGTCAGTCTGCGTTTTGCTAACGTTATATCAAGCTGAGATTAATGCAGTCATAGTCTGCATACAGGAGAACCTTTCTAGAAGTTATCATGATAATGACAAATAGTTTTGATGCGGCGATTAAAGCAGGGCCGATTCTAATGCTGAAAGTTTTTCCAAGCATCTGGGATAACTAAGAAGCGGATCAGCTAGTACAGAAAGCTAGTTGTACGGCGCGGCGTTCGGAATAACTCCTTAAGTATCAGGATTAGAAATTGCACTGTCAAAAAATTCCGTGCAGAGAACAAGTGGGCACAGATCTACTAGTACTAGAGCTTCCATATCAGGACATTTAGCCACATTGATATTAACAGGCTCCTCAAACTTAAACAGGGGCAATTAAAATCATTACCGGAGTCCTAATTGAAAACTGGCTGATGAATTACCACTTGTATCGCTTGTTTCTAATTTACTAAAATACTTAAAAATTAAATAAATTGTAAACAATCTTTCAGATATACATATTAGTGAAAAACCTTAATTGCTAAAAACAAAATCTCCTTTTCCAAGCCAGACGTAACTTTATTCTTAGTAACTTGAATATTGTTTACACATGGTAACTCAGATCCGACTTTAAATTGCGTTCTCTGTACTCAAAAGGAGTTTCTCGCTGGCCTAATTTCTATGGGACTTATTCTTCTAATTACCAATCTAAACATCATAAGCAAGTTTCCCTCACAAGCTTTATCCTTGGATTTTATCTATTTATTAGAACTCGTATAAATAAAACATAGTCAAAGTAAACTTTTTTGAGTGACAAATGTAATGAGAGATGTAAAAAACATTTCCTTATTTTTATGTTCGTTCTGAAAAGATAATTTGATGACCATTAAAATGAGTTGTCACATAAAGTTTAATTCCATATAATTTAAGTGTTGAAGCTCACCCCTGCGGGGGGTTGAAGTGACAGAGTTGAAAATATGCATAAAAGACTTCTTCTTCGTCTTAAAAATCAACAGGTGTTAACATTTTCTTCATCGAGCAATAACAATGACAAATCGTATTTTTGAGTTCCTTCGTAAAAGGAAAGTATTGTATGACATAACAAAATAGCGGTATGCCAATGTCAAAACTGCATATTGAATTTATTTTAAATTATGCCCAAAAATCAAGTTTAGCAAAGGTAGAAACTGGTAGGAATCCAATATGATGAAATAAAATGCCAGATAGTGCATATGTATTACTAAATGAATATGTACTTAACTAAATTGGGTTACGCTTCTCTATTCCTATTAAAAGGAAAGATTCATAACAAGGGAAGTTTCGAGTAAAGGATATTTACCGATTTTTTTTTCAGTGTTCTTCCCTTATGTTCTCAAAAACGGCTACATCAGATTTGAAAAACTAGGATGCGTTGAAAAGAGAATTTTAAACTAGTGCCAGTCGACCCCTAAGCCCATTTTTAGATTTTGATATTTGTTGATTTTTATATCTTACCTTTCGCATCTATCATGGTGGTACGCTGGAGCAATGTACTTATCAAATTCGCTAAAGACGTCACTAAACTGAGACAATGCATTCCGAATTTTGGCTGACCAACCTCCTGTGGGAAGTTGATAGGCGTAGCTAAGATTTGCGTCGTTTGGAGGCATTATGAGATTTTATTTTATAAGGTAAAATTCACTAGAAAGCAAATTTTGGAAACTGACGATATTAGATGCTCTTTATCTGAAAGAGAATAAAATAACTATTTACTATACAAGTAAAAGTTTGAGGTAATTATCAAAAACGAGAATAATGTTTAGAATTATCACAGCTTTCTTTAACCCGGTTTACCTTTTAAGGAGATAACGTAAAGTGGTTAGCATTAGAGAATACATTTTGAGATCCTAAACATGAATATGACATATGTAGTTGAGTTAATTTGGAAGAGGTTTTTCGATCTCCATTTGACGAGTTTTTTTAATGACTTGATATAATTAACTGTCACATACGTAATTCTCTTTTTTTTTTTGGTATTTCCTCCTTTTTTGATTTAACTAGGTAAGCTTTAAAGTTAAGGATTCAATTTTTTTTATCTAAATCTAATGTCGTCACGCTCGAGTGCTAAGGATTGCTGGCAGAAAAAAGCAGACCTGTTCCTTGTGAAGCAGTTTTGGGATGCAATTTCATTTTTCGTATCTCCCAATTATATTGTTTTTAGCATTGTTACGGGGAAACCTAGCCGACGCACAGTGCGTTATTCAATGGAGAAAAATCGAAAAATCAGGTATATCAGGCCTTTTATGGCTTTGCACTCAGTTCGCCTTGACTTATCACTTGTTAAAGGTATGTCGAATGGTGTCAATTTTCTGTCAGGCGCATTCAAATATAGCGTTCTCACAAATCAACATTTTTATCAGTTAGTCCACGTTTTTGAATACCTAATTTAAATATCTTGTCACATGTTTTTACTTTGAATTGTCGTCAACACATTTTGTGCAAACAATACTTAAAGGTAAGTAGTTTAAACTATTATGTTGGTTTTGTTATAATCCTTATTATTAATGAGGACTATCTTTGTATATGTCTTCTATGAAAATTTTAAAATCATTTTAAAGACTTATAAAAGTAAAAAATCTGGAAAATGCACCCAAAAACACCTTTTAGTGCTTTAATTTTAATTTTTAATATCAATTAAACATGATGAAACAAAACTTAATTCATTTATTGGCAAACTTTCTCCATATTAATGTACAACTAATTCATTTCAAATAGAAGCCAAATATAACATGATATTTACAATATAAGATGGTAGTGTGTGTAATGTTACCATGAAATATTACATCTGTAGAGCCACCCCTAAATAAATGACTACTAATAAAGTAATGAAGAAAGTTCGCAATAAGGACCAATACCGTTTCGGCTTCTCTATCTTGCACTTATGGATTAGAATTTCCGAATGTTTACTTCATATTGCATACAGATTACCTTGTAAAATATGGCAAGTCAAAGGCGAAAATAAAGGAGATTTAAAAATACTAAAAGAAAAATATAGAATAAATTTAAGTCAAAATTGGGCCTTATAGTTGATAAGCTGAAACCAGGGTATGGATCAAATATTGATGGAAATACTTCAAAGAGATTCTTTACTAATTCCAATGATTACTTTCAGAAATTACAGGAATAAATGCCATTTTAGTTAACAAATTTTATGCTATCCTCTTCAAATCAGCTAGTAAATTCGATGATTTAATTAATAAAACTAGATATCTGTATTTGCATTTATATAGCTGGTATTACATGCCCAGATCTCTTAAATTTGTTAATATTAACATCAGATCCTTTACTTGCCTTAGAAACACGACAAATAAAAAGTCTAGATAGTTAAATAAGAATGTTGATAATTATTTAGTTTGTTCAGATACAAATGTAATCTCGCATAACTCTGATATTTTAACAGAAAGTTCTGAGAATTCTGATGAACAATATTGGTAACTCCAATTAGTTAATTTTAAATCATTTACTTCCTAAATATGCGTCTTCTTTGTTCATGTTGAAAATTAAGCTAATGATCTACTTTTAAACTATTTTCACGTTCTTTCTGTAGTTGAAACAAATAATATAATTACAAGTCAAATAAAACAGTTGTTAATCTTTCAAATAGATCAACTGTGCGCCGCAATAAAAGCTCTTTAAAGGCTGAATATAACCAACAGGCATTTTTATAACATAATTTGATTACATTTTGTCTGCTTAATATATATTATACCATCGAAGTTTATTTGCTAAGGTTCAAAGATTTTTGTCCCAGTCTATTATATACTCAACGCATTGTGGGACGGTGCAGTGATATCTTGTTTTTAATAGCAAATGGCATCAAGTCAGGTGTTATTATGCTATGCACGGCAGGCTCTTCTTTTATATGCCAAAACCTAATTTCCAAAAAATTATTTGCGAAAAATATTTCATTCATCTGAGTTTAAAAGAAATACTTATCAACTGGAAATCTCTACTGTTCGTAATAATTCGATATTTTCGTTCGATAGTTTCTTTACACATATATTAGTTTTAATGGGGCAAATATAACCTTGTGATAAAATTGCTACCATATTAGTTTTGTACCTTAAAAACAATTCAAACAACCAATTTATAAAGACATTCACCACCAGGTCAAAGCTGACGCTAAAATATAGTTTTATTACCCTTTGACAACCCAGTCACTTTGTTAATAGGTAAATCTAATCTTTTTTTAAAATTTGAATTAGTAATTTGGTTTAAAATTGCATTTACTAGTTAATTATCACGCTATTACCTCTCTCCACTGTCCTTTTTATTTACATCTACATAATTTCCGTATTCTATACATAGAATAGATTTAAATGAAATAATTATGTTATTTTCTTAGTACCGGAAAGTAAAAACTGACTCTTTTGTGTAGAATTCAGTGGCGTAATCAGCTTTTTTTTAATCGAAGATCCTGTCCATTTTTCCTTTTTGTTTCAGCTTTTTAAAAAAATATAAGAAACTCTATATTTTGCATTGAAAACTCGGATGAAGCTGCAGAAATATATTTTAACAGTTATAAACAATTGCATTCTTTTTAAATCACAGTCACAATCAGAAAATATCCTTGTAGGTGCACAGAAAGAACACAACCTGATGAAAGGATTTTTCCAAAAATAAAATCAAATTTAAGATATCTCCTAAATCTTTAAAAATTGGATGCTGTGTACAAGTCCTTTTGTAAATTCGAGAAGTACATTTTAGGATATCTCAAGTACTTTTATTTTTTAACTAAAATACCCTATTTCTCTTTCGAATTGGGGATTCAACTTAGCATTCTAAACTTATTTCATGTAGCATGTCCTATTCCTAGGTTTTCTAGATATTTAGGGTAACATTTGACTACTGGAAAGACTAAATCGTTTAGGGTTAAGGGCAAAACGAATTATTCCACTTTCCTATCTTAATTTTTAATGTCTTCCGTACGGTGTCACTTTACAAACAACATTTTTTTTTGTGAAAACAGAAATACTATTGCTTAAAACAAATTTAATGCTCTAAAAAAAGTTATATAAAACTGAGATAGACATGTATACTGTGTAGTTCGTTATATTTTTAAATTTTCAAAATCTCGAAAATAAGTATGAAAGTTAGGTAGGTATACGTTACTGAATGAATTACAGTTTTTGCCTCTCTTTTGAGCAATCAAAAACACTTAAATATATAATTGACACAGCGGTTATTTTTACCTTGGTTTATTGCTATTTTGTTAGGCCAGTCGTTGTGAATAACCCTGTATTCTAGCTTAAAAATTATATTTATAAGAAATATTTTCACAACGTAACACTAGCTTGTAAGGCCAGCTTTTGTATATACAAATTGATCAAGGACTTAAAAACGAAATAATTTTTATCAAGAGTTCTACACTTGGTTCTACATGCTTACCTATTAGAGTTTTCTACATAATTTCGAAAAACTGTTTTATCCATTAAATTGATTAACTCGTCTCCGGATTTTTTTGGTAAAAACGATTTAATTGTGACGTCATCTGTGTACGAGTTATGACGTCATACATATTGTTTTTTAAATTCAACAGCCCGTATGTTATTACTTTTTTATTAATCGCGGGAGCATTTCAAATATATTTTATGTTATATGACTTATACCTAAATTCAACTGTTTTCGAGAAAATGGCAGTCTCAATTTCTACCAGTTGCAATGTCTATCGGTGAAACTGTCAAACTTAGAACAAAATATTTGGCATTTTTCTACTATAACTTTTTCAAGTTGAAGAGAGTTTCATTATAAATTTGATTCTGACTAAATACTTAAGTTATCTTAGGTGATTTTTGATATAATTAGGAAAAACTAAAAATGTGCTATTTCAATTTTTCTCTGTAGCTCACCATATACGAGCGTTCTGGGTTTAGGACTAATACATTATTAAGACATTCTTTTTTAGAAGAACCTGATGAAGGTAAAATGAAAATTTAGGGACCTAGGCGCCATATTGGATTTATGCATTTTTTAAAGTGCCTTCAAATGATGTATTAGAAGTGAGATTATTATTTTATTAAGCTCTAAAACCAACAAGTAGGTACTGCCTATTTTTAATTTCCCTCATAAAAGGCAAGTATTGTAATTGTGAAAAAATCACCCTCCGAGATTTTTTCAGATCTTCACGTTTCAGGGTCCTTGTTTCAGAGTCATGTTTTGGCGAAACAAAATGACTTAGTGAATATTAAACAAATTATTTTTAAAAAACTACTTGTCCCATTTATCTCAAATTTTGCACAAATATTAAGTATTAAGTTGGAATCAACTGGTAAATAACATTTTAGTACGAATCCGAGATGGCAGGACAAAATGGTGGTTTAATAAAATATTAAAAAATTCGGCCTGAAAAACTGTTTAATGGATTGATTTCAAATTGTGTGCCATGACTAATTGTGGTACAGAGCTCAACTAGTGAAATTGTAATACTAGTTCACGATGTAATACTAGTTCCGAACAAAATGGCAGCCAAATAAAATGTTTGTAATCGTGAAAAAATCACCCTCTCAGGTTTTACATATTTTACGTTTTAGCATCCCTAGATACTAAAAAACAAATTTCATCAATTCCGTCTGTCCGTCTGTCGGTCTGAGGGTCATCTGGGGTTGGTAATATTTTGGTAACAATCCAATATGGCGAAACAAAATGCCGGCTTAGTAAAATGTTATTATCAAAAAACCACGTATCCAATTCATCTCAAATTTGGCACAAATATCAAGTATTATGTTGAAATCAATTGGTAAAACTTTGGTACGACTCCAAGATGGCGGAACAAAATGTTGGCATATCAAGTTCAAAAATTCACTCTGAAAAACTATTTAATGGATTAATTTCAAATTATTAAATTAAATTGAATTTATCTTAAACTTTGCGGAAAAATCAAGTATTACATCGGAATCAACTGGTAACATTTTGATATATCCAAGATAGCAAAACAAAATAGCGGCCTAATCAAATATTTAAAAAATCAGCCTGAAAATACTACTTATAAAATTAATTTCAATTTTTGTGCAAGAATTAAATGTCATATAGAGACAACCTGGTAAATTTGTGGTACCAATTTAAGATGGCGAAACAAAATGGAGGCCAATTTAAATTTTTAAAAATCAACTAAAAAAAACTTTTTCAATTGATTTTAAATTTTGCCGAAAAATTAAATGTGAAAATGGGATAAACTGGTACGAATTCAGTATGACATAACAAAATTGCGGTATGTGTCAATGTAAAAACTATTTATTGAATTTATTTCAAATTATGCTCAAAAGTCAAGTGTGCCATAGCTAAAAAGAAACTGGTAAAATATTGGTAGCAATCTAATATTTGACCAACATACTAAATTAAGTAAATTCTGGCACCGTTAAAATGCATTATTAAAATAATAAGAGAAAAAAACATGAACAAGGAAAACGACAATACTTTTTTTCCCATTATTTTGTGTAATTATATCATTTTTTTTTAAAATAAAAGTAAAATAAATCCGATGGAACTGGGAAAATACCTTTTTGAGGGATCCAGCGACCCTGCATGAAACGTGAAGATCTATAAAAACCTGCAAGGGAGTTTTTCCCCCCCCCCCCCTTGCGAAGGAAGTTATTAGAACGCAATTTATGCATTATGGGATGATAAACCGCTTTGCAGGTTCTATCATGATTTTGCTGCTCCTTATCTCAAAGGAAAATTGTAGAATCCCTAAAGCTCAAAAAATAGTTACTCACCTGTCGATTTTTTGTCTTCAAAGTATAATCCTGCAATTTCATATTATTACGCATACCTTTGAAAACTTCTAACACTATGCTGATTTGTACCTAATATATAAAAAATTACACTATTTAATAAAGGAGCTTTTAGACCGACCGAACAATTTCATAAGTTTTTTAAAGTATATTAGAGTGCAGATTTTTAAAATTCTAGATTTTCCTTTTATCCGGCATTATAACAAGAGAGGGTTTAGAATTTGTCAGACCAAAACAACACCCGCTGAAAAATCACATTTGTAGGAAAATGGTATCGATCGAATGCGCAGTCATCAAGGGAGTGAAACATTTCCACATGTTGCTGCTACACAGTGGCGGAGATCTGATCTAATTCGATATTATGCTAGATATATTTGTTACATCTTAATGAGGGACGATGTTTATGTAATCTAATCTTCCTGAAAGTAATAATATTAATAATAGTGTTTATTAAAGAGCGAAGTCTAGGTACTGAGGTGATCTGCGCAAGCTTAACCCATAACTACTTGTAATAACTAAAATAATTACTCTCCGTATTATTAGATAAAGTAAGCCTTAACCAAGAATAATAAGAACACTTAAAACTAGTTTCTAACATCTTCCTTGCTTTGCAGAAGCGCCATTCTAATAATATGCCTAAAAATGGTTGCAAGTGTTTGCACAAGTAAACCACCACCAATAATTATTGTAATATTTCACGGCGTTGTAACTAAAACATCGTTTATACAGATATGTTCTATGATGAGGCATAGAGAACAGGTTCGTTCTGATGTGTTTGGCTCCAAAAAATTTAAGAGAAACAGATATACTTAAGAAATGGTAAACAAACACAAGTATCACACACTGAAATAAGTAACTCATGTTGAGCCAATTTATTTGCTTTATTTTTTCTCATGTGATCGCGTCATGCCAATTATATGGCCACTTCCGATGAATCATTTAGAATTAAGCATCGTATTTCTAATTACTCATTCATTCTTGCTATTTCAGCATTATTTTTATATAAATACAGGAGAATGAGTAACCATCTTTAGTCATTAAGTAGCTCTAGATCGGTCAACATTCATTGTAATTTCGTGTTTTAAATAAAAATAAAGTTTTTAAAAATACAAGTTACAAGTTTGAATATAAAATTGGCGCAGTCGGTAGGATTCCTTTTCGGAGTGCGAAAAAAAGGTTATCCTGAAATCGGAGTGTAACAACGTTTCATCTCCATAAGGATTATCAGTGCTGCATCTTTCTGTTTCAACAGTTAAGAAAAGGATCAGGAACATCTACGACCGAACTAGGCACTTGTAACTCCTGGTACATCGATTATTTGTACGCCATTCGAGAAGCCAGTAACGACGATTTGGCCTGTGCTAGCGTCCAAGACAAGCGGTAGCCAACCTGAGCAGTTCATCTCTTCAGCAAAGCATCGTTTGATACAGGACCAAGACTTGGGACACATTGTAAGATATTTACTTACTTCCCTTATAGTTGAGATCCCTGTTAATTAAGTTTTGAAATTTTTGAAGAAAGAATTTTTTTGAACAAAGACAAATTTTTGTGTGAAGAAAGAAAAGTGAATAATTGAATTAAAGCAATTGTATTGAACAATTATTTAAATAACTTTCACTAGCTATTTTAGTTGTAAAGAAAACAAATGTTAACGCAGTTAACAGTAGTTAAGTACATATTTAATGAAGAAATTTAAGAATTGTAGTAAAGACATTACTTATCCTAAAACAATTCGAAGAAATAGTCTAGAAAATCCTTCTACAAGTAGATTATTACAAAGTAAATTTTGAAATCTGCAAGTGTATTAACAGAACTTTATTCAGACATCAATTTAGAAAATATTTTTAACCCTAGTATAAGCGTAGATACTAACATTAATAAGATGGCAGACGCTTTGAGAAGTACTGTTTCACTCTTAAAAACTTTCGATGGTACCCCATCACGTCTTGAATCTTTTATTAATCAAATAGATACTTTTTATACAAGATATTTTAATACTGATACTTCCCAACAAGAATTTGTAATTTTGGCAATTAAATCAAAAATTATAGGATCAGCCGAAGATTTTCTTTTAACTAGACCAGATCTTAATACTTGGCCAGAAATAAAAATCTCATTAAAACAAAAATTTAGTGATCCAATAACAAGAGCTAATTTACAACAACAATTAATATTCTTTTCAAGAAAAGGCGAATCAACCTTAGATTATATACAAAAACTCAAAGCCTTAGTCACCAAAATAAATACGAAAACTTGTAAGAAATAAGTAATATTGAAGCTAGAAATATAATTATAGCACAAAATGAATTAACAGCAACTCAAAATCTTCTTGCAAACATTTCAAGCGAATTAAGAACTTTACTAATCGTTCAAAATCCCCAAAATTTAGACCATGCAATCGATATTGTAACCAATTATGAAATCTTAACTAGTCAAAATAATTTTAAAAATAATTATTTGCAAAATAATAGATCAAATAATTTACTTAGCAATCAGAAAACGCCACCAATAAATAATATTAATAAATTTTTGGTAAATAAATCGAATAATTTTCCAAATTCATCTTTTAAACCAAAACCACCAAATCAATTTTTCAATCGAGTACAAAATCAAACATTTAATCAAAAAGGCAATCATTATCCTAAACAACAATACCCACAACCAATGTCAGGTGTGACTGTACAAAAAACAATGCCACCATTAAGACAACAACAACAAACTTTTGCCAGACAGCAACCACAACAACAACAAACTTTCTATAAACAACAACCCCAACAACAACATCACCCGAAATTTACATTCCAAGAATTAACACATTTAGAAAATAATGAACCCAATAATGACGAGTTATATAATGAAGAAAACCCCGAATTTGACAATTATGATCAAGATTATCAAAATTTTGATGAAACATGTGAATTAGATAATGAGAATTTAGTCGAGCAAATAGAAAATTTTCATCTATCAGCCTCGGACGAAAACCTTGCTTAACCTTAAACAGTTTTCAAGTAAATCAATTACCCTATGTAGAAATACCGAATTATAATATTCGACTACTAATTGATACAGGTTCTCATGCATCCCTACTTAGACCCTCTTTAGCGGAAACATATTTTCCCGAATGTATTAAACCTTACGTAAGCACACTTCAAACTTGTGCAGGTTCAAAGAAAGCGAAAAGTAAAGCTACTATTCCTTTATTTTTAAGCTTTGGTATAACCGAACCAATAGAATTTATTTTATATTCATTCCATGAATATTTTGATGGAATAATCGGAATTAAAGACTTATGTAAATTAAATTTAAATATTGATTTAAAAAATAAAAAATTGAAAAACCAATATTTAGAAATACCCTTTCAATATAGGCAAAATTTTGACGAATATACAATTGAAATACCACCTAAAACAATTCAAAAAGTAATTTTGAAAACTTCGCGACCAAATGGCACTACTTGGTTAATGCCCTATTATTTAGACGAAAATATAGAAATTCAACCTACCCTAATAGAAGTAAAAGAAAACACGTATGCTATTGATATTTTTAATCATACAGAAAAATATTTTACTCTAATAGAAACCACTAATGATAATTTACCCTTAAAACCAATCGAGCTTAACAATTTTGAAATAATAAATTTCGAACCAAATCAGAATCAAATTAACGAAAAAAACATAATCGAAGATATCGATTTAAAATCACTAATTAGGCACGAACACTTAAACTCTGAAGAACGTAAAGAACTTTTTAAACTTATTAAAAACTTTCAAAATATTTTACATAAACCCGGAGATAAATTAACATTTTTCAATCAAGTCAAACATACCATTAAGACCATTAAGATTACGGATGAAGTACCCGTACATGCGAAAAGTTACAGATACCCATTCATACATAAACAAGAAGTAGACAGACAAATAGACCAAATGCTACAAGACGGTATCATTCAACCTTCAAATTCTCCCTGGAGTTCCCCTGTGTGGATCGTCCTAAAGAAAATTGACGCATCAGGACAAAGAAAATGGCGTCTAGTGATAGATTACAGAAAAATCAACGAAAAGACTATAGAAGATAGATATCCTATTCCAAATATCGCAGATATACTTGATAAACTTGGTAGAAGTCAATATTTTACAACACTTGACTTAGCCAGCGGTTTTCATCAAATAGAAATGGACCCAAAAAGCATACCAAAAACAGCATTCAATGTAGAACATGGACATTATGAATATACCAGAATGCCCTTCGGACTAAAAAATGCACCTTCCACTTTTCAGCGTGCAATGGATAACGTTTTACGCGGATTACAAGGAAAAATATGTCTTGTATATATGGACGATATAATTATCTTTTCAACCAGTCTTCAAGAACATTTAGACTCTTTAAAACAAGTATTTAACAGATTAAGTTCTTTTAACATGAAAATCCAATTAGATAAATCCGAATTTTTGCATAAGACAATTGAATTTTTAGGTCATGTTATTACCCCTGACGGTATCAAACCAAATCCAAAAAAAATCGAAGCAATAAAAAATTTTAAAATCCCTAAAACACCAAAAGAAATAAAATCATTTCTCGGTTTAGTCGGTTACTACCGAAAATTTATAAAGAATTTTGCAAAAATAACGAAACCTTTGACTCATTGTTTAAAGAAAAACGTTAAAATAAATCATGATAAAGCATTTATTACCGCATTTAATCTATGTAAAAATATCTTAACTAATGACCCTATATTACAACACCCAGATTTTAGTAAACCTTTTATTTTAACCACTGACGCTTCAAATTACGCTATTGGAGCAATACTTTCACAAGGAAAAATAGGAAACGACCTACCTATAGCATTTGCTAGCAGAACTCTGAATCAATCAGAATGCAACTACTCAACAATAGAAAAAGAACTTCTTGCTATTGTTTGGGCAACAAAATATTTCAGACCTTACTTATTTGGCAGAAAATTCACAATTGTAACAGACCATAAACCATTACAATGGCTGTTCTCAATAAAAGAACCGAATTCAAAATTAGTAAGATGGCGACTAAAACTGCAAGAATATGAATATGATATTCAATATAAAAAAGGAACCTTAAATTCCAACGCCGATGCACTTTCAAGACCACCTCAAGAATTGTACCCAACCGAAATAATAAAATCACCATTGACACATATGTCAGCAGTATGTGAAAAAGAAGAAAATTCTGACGACCAATATATTTGGCATGAAAAAATAAAACATTTCTTTGACACCCAAGAAAACCTATTCGAAAAACCAAAAAAGATAAATAAAGAAAAGAAGAAACCAAAAATTAATATAATTTCCGATATTCAAATTAAACCCCCAAATAAACCAATTAAAACACCATCGCCATTGCCATCCACAAGTAAAATCAATGACGAAGGAAAAATTAATCAAAACAACTCAGACACAGAAACTATACATACGTCAAGAGAAGACCCCATATTAGGAACCCCGTATGTTAGTAAAGCCCTGAACACTTTTAAAAATCAAATCATATTTAAATGGACTGAAAAGGAACAACCTTATGTTGTCACTAAAAAATTATTTGAAACCAAAAAGCGATTAATAATTTTTATAAATCAAAACCCAATAACCGAAATAATCCAAAGACTCTTAAGAGATTATTTACCCCCAGATACTTATTGTTTACACTTTCCTAATAAAGAATTAGAACCAATAATAATTCGAATTTTCCAAGAAACCTTTCAAAATAACGCCTACAACCTTGTTATTTCTAATACACTATTAGAGGACGTCGTAGACGTAAATGAACAAAAAGAAATAATTGAAAGATACCATGCCACTAAAACATCCCATAGAGGAATGACTGAAAATATAAAAAATATAAAGCAAAGATATTATTGGCAAAGCCTTGAAAAAGACGTAATTAATTTTGTTAATACATGCGAAATATGTCAAAAAACCAAATACGATAGACATCCCTATAAAGTAATTTTTAAACCAACACCAACAGGCTGTAAACCCATGGAACATATTTATGTGGATATATATTCCATTTCAGGTTAAAAATATTTGACAATAATAGATAACTTCTCTAAATTTGCTACAGCATACCCTGTAAATGAAACATCAATCGAGATTTGTCAAAATCTAATTAAATTCTTTTCACATCATGGTACACCCTGTAAAATTACAACTGATAATGCACAAAGCTTTAAAAGTAATTTAGTACAAGACCTTTGCAAGACTTATCAGATCGAATTACATTTTACTACACCCTATAATCCAAATTCGAACTCACCAATCGAAAGATGGCACTCAACTTTGAAAGAAAGTCTTATTGTCCTTAGAAACGAACATCGAAATAAAACAATACAAGAATTAATGGATATCGCAATCCTTAATTATAATAACAGTATACATTCAACACATGAATATACACCATTTCAAATATTAAAAGGAAATTTAAATTATCAATTAAATTTCGAGAAAAATATAAATCAAATACAAACTGATTACATTCACGAACTCGCCCAAATATTTAATGAACTTAATGAAAAAATAAATCTAAAATTAAGTGCGAAAAAGGCTAATGTCCTAGCTAAATTAAATGAAAAACGCGAGATTGACCCGGAAATAGCTGAAGCTACAAAACAACTATTACATACACCTCGAAAATTACCATTAAAGTTAGAACCAAAATACAAACTAACTACTTTTAAAAACCAAAGACACCCAAAAGATATTAAAAGACGTTCGTAATTTTCAGGAACTTACTGACAAAATGAATAAGATCCTGATACTACTTCCACTACTTGTCAACGCACAATATAAAATAGAAAATATATCTTTATGTTCTAGAGACACACTGAATAAAAACGAACCCTGTATACCTCAAACAATTAATTTGACAAACCATTGTCCACTAATACCAATTAAATATAATAAAACTTCTATAACACAACTTGAAGACAATTCCCTTATAATTATACCTGCTTCTAAAGAAAGCATATACTTTCAATGTCCAAATCAACATAGCGTTGAAACCATTGACAAAGTATTCTTAATATTGCCTTCAGATTGCAAAGTAAAAATCCAAAATAATATTTACGATTCTCAAAAACTAGAAACAATTAGTTCAAGACTAAAACTCCCATCAATAAATATTGATGAAAAATTAATCCAAGTTACTGAACCCTTGGAATTAAAAGAAATAAATCTTGATAAAATCAATGAAGATTTAGAGAATGCTAAAAGATTAATAATTCATCCCCTAAAACAAATGGACTTTGTAAGCTCTGGAGTTTCGATTACTCTAATAATAATTATTATTCACAATCATCATAAGTTTCTTATATTATTATTGTAGAAAGGAAAAATCTAAAGAAAATGTAAAAGTGGACATAAAATTAGAATCTCTCGAAAATCAACCCCGATTTTCTCAAACTTAAGGAGGGAGGAATTATATGGCCACTTCCGATGAATCATTTAGAATTAAGCATCGTATTTCTAATTACTCATTCATTCTTGCTATTTCAGCATTATTTTTATATAAATACAGGAGAATGAGTAACCATCTTTAGTCATTAAGTAGCTCTAGATCGGTCAACATTCATTGTAATTTCGTGTTTTAAATAAAAATAAAGTTTTTAAAAATACAAGTTACAAGTTTGAATATAAAATTTGCCTCTGTAGATCGTAAATAAAACGACGACAGTTGTTTTTTGAAGGCGATGTTTATCATCCTGTGTTAATCATGGAATATGAATTTGAGAAATTCCAAATATCCGGCAGGTGCATATATCAGTTCTTGAGTTTTTTTAGCATTTAATTTGAGATTGTGCTTCTTGCAATAGGTTGAAATTTATTGCAAGTCGGCATTGACATTGACCCAACCTCACTGTAACACGAAGGGTGTGATAACATCATGCGGGGAGGAGATACTACTACGGTTCTACAGATATCTTTTTCGGCCAAGAATTTTTGATAAATATGTATGAAAGCGCATTTTTATCGATTTTAGTATGATGGTGCTAATACATACTTTGTGCCGAATTACCTACGAGTCCGCAACTCGCCGGAAATCTCCGGAACCCCAATAGGTGCCCCTAATTGTTATCCTTCACATGAAGTACTGTTCCAGTCGGATTGACGTTTCGTTTTCGATTTTGTCATGTCGAGCAATGTGTTAGTCATTTCAGATCTCTCTGGGTATAATCCTGCCTGACGAGGTTAAAGGCCCAAAAATCATGATCCCAGGAGAGTACTCTGTGACATAATCGAAAGCAATTCTTCTCGTAGGCCGTTCTGGCGATTCTGGTAGAGCCCACACAATTCGATTGAGTGCTTATTTAATTATCAATAGTGTTTTTAGATGTTGTCGTAGCAGTACTAAATCGTTTTCAGAAACCGGATTGTGTCACCGCTAAAATATAATTAGTATTTTTTTGCGTGTGTACTTTCCGCATTCTATGAATTCTGAAAGTTCCCCTTTTCCGTACTACAGTTTAAAGGATTTTCAGCACTGAAGCTGAAAATAATACAAAAACTATCACATACCTATTTCGCCACTTAATGAGACTTTGTGTGTTAATGAACACCACCAGAACTGGACTGAAGATATCCAATTTAACATATTAATAAAACATTGATGAGAAACACCAAAAAATCCAAAAATGATGAACCCACTGAATAATTACAGTCTTTTCTACCTGTATCGTCGCTACCGAAAACTGTGTGTTGATCATCAGTATAGACATCAAAGTGACAATACAAAAGTTATTGGACTTTTAACCAAGTTTTGAGTGAAAAATTGAGATCGAGAAGGAAATTGGAGAGAATATGATTGATGGAATTCCGGAAGACATTATCGAAGAAGCCAAGAATATAAACGTAGAACTGTTTCCAGAAATATCGAAATACCGTTATGCCAAAATATTTGGAAACATTTAGTAAATGGTGTACAAAAAATAAAATAAATAGTTTCAAGAAACAAGAGGCAATTCTAGTAGGTATCTATACTTTTACCGTATTTCAAAAACTTGCAAATCATCCACGTTACGGTCGAGATACTTAATGTTAAAACTTGCTAAAACTAAAACACAGTTTTGATATAGGATTATAGATATAATATATTATATTATATAATATAAAGTGATAGCATTTATCCAGGAAAAGAGTGCTAGTTTTCACACAAAAAATCTAAAACTCTAACAAGCAACGATAAAAAGCAATTTGAGAACGAGATTCCAGATAATGTATGTCATTTGACAAAAGTTGTCTAATAAAGTCCATCAATGCAGAAGCTTTGTAGCAAACGGGAAACGAAATTTAAACTGAATTTGCATTAATTAATTATATAAACGGAAAATGTTCTGCCCAATGTGTTGGGATTAACAAAATTGGCAAGATACCCACGGACGGTTTGAATAGCTGAAACTGCCAAATATCGAGGCTTTCACAGGATATTGTTTTAGGCAGTCTTTGCTAGTAGATTGTGGAGTAGATATTACGAATCTCAAGCGCCACTGTAGATCAAAGTCTATAAAAGTTTCTGAAGGTTACGTGGACGAGTCTTTATTAGTAATGCTATGTTAAGGAGTCTAACTAGAGCGCTATTCGACTGGCTCTTCTACCAACTTCTCTTAACAAAAACAAAATGCACAACTAATCCTCCAAAACCTCTAAAACCAGGCTACCTCTTCTAAATCGCAGCAACTAACAACAATTCTGAAAGAAAAAATCTTTCCGTATCAGTTAAAAACCAATTATCTGCAGCCATAATTTAACAAATGCAAGTAAGTGTTATTTTACCATTAATTATGTTAAAAACAAATAAAAATAATATAAATTTAAATGGTATCTTCACTTTGACGCTTAGACTAAAATAATATACCTGAATTATTATTGTATTTATTGGCATTAATGATATTTATTTTTTTAACTCTAAAACCGACATGAAATAAAATTTAACAATGAAACTTTCGCAGTAGCGAAGCAGAGAAAATTGGTAATAAAGATTATTCCAGATAATCTCCAAGCGTTTTGTGAAACCTTGAATCACCGTGCTTGTGTAAATATTGTTGGAGCTCGTATTCTACCCTTACTACTTACATTTTATTATTATTTTTTTTCCGTAGAGTATTTTTTATCGTCGAGAAAAAAATGTCCCAGGTAAAAGTATGCTGTTTTGATGATATTTTAGGAAATTTTGTATGTGTGTGTTTTGATTTGTTCTGTTTTGATTTTTTTCTGCCTCAAACAAGTTAATAGTTTTATTTATTTGAAAAAATAGGGATCTTCCTATAATCTGTTGTTTTAACAAATTTTATTATACTTTTTTTTTTTAAACTCAAGCGTCTTAAACGAACACTCTTAAAGATGTTTCGCTATAAATCAGACTCGCAACTAGATCTATTTTGTTATTTTCGTTGACTAATATCAACCTGTCATATGCAGACTTCAAAGAGCAGTTCATGTGCAGCATAAGAAAATAAAATTTAAATTCACTCTGATATCCCCATTACTGTAGTTCTCCCTTATTGAATTGAATGGTTCCATTGTCATACTGGTCCCAGTTTTATTATAAGTAAAACACCTAAATAGTAATAAATATATTTTATTACGACACATTTTAAACATTCCACATACCAACGTCCTACTAGTAGTAATCAGTAGATATATCGTAACATATACATATTTAGTAGGTACTTATATTAATTTATGATATAAACATCGGAGTAAGAAATTTACTCTGAGATATAAACTGTTGCTACTGTAAAGCCCACTACTCACTATGCGGTGCGATACGTTAATGCAATTTATCAATTTACACGCGCCAACGAATTAGCGTCTAATTCAAGGAATTGGCATACAATGCATCAATGATTCGTCCAAGAATCGACTTCTGTCGGAATCGCGGCACAACGAATTGTATGGACGAATGGGATCGTCCACACTATTGACGCATCAACGAATAGTAAGTAGCGGACTTAATGATGTATCACAGAAACGAAATAGAAGTTCGACTGTAAAAAATAATTTAATATACATATTTTTGATTTGTTTATCTCGATATAAATATAGTCCTATAGTGATTCGGATTTGTGATTGTCGGGATTCACTTCAGTTATATAAAATGTATAAAGGAAATCAGTTATAATACACATCAATAATATAGAGCATCTTATATAATGTATTTAAATATCGTGATAATAGAAAACGGTTTATGTAAGTTTAAGTTTGCATGATTCATAAAATAAAAATAAGAATAAGGAGTGTAAAAATACTAAAGTATGATGAAAACATTTGATCCAGGAAATAAAGAAATCTTTAGGCGCCTACATTTTATGCTTGATTTCCTTTAATGTTATTTTTAGTATAATCAGTATTAATTATTTAGCTAATAACTAAATCGCAATTATAATCTCATCAATTTCGCGTTTTTTAAACTTTATTTTATACTCATTTTTATTAAAATGTCTTTTTCAAAAAATAAAACGACGTGAAAATAGAGGTTTATTCAGAATTCTAATGGTAACATTTATTCATGTACATTTTTATAGATTTTAAGTGAGTTTTACAATTTAGAAATATTAAGAAGAAAACAATTACCAAAATAACTTATCAAAAACTAATCTGTATTCCTAATATTACTAAAATTCAACAATTAATAAAATTCGTTGAGGGGACACACTCTACAATGTCAAGAATATTTTACTTACAAATATGCATATCCAAACGGTAATTTTCAAATCTTGGTTGCGGCATATTTAGTTCAATATAAAGATCGAATTAAACCTTTAGTTAAAACAGCAGTCAAAAAATGAGTAGTTAATATGGACATTTATTAAGTAATTGAACAGTTTAAGGTCCATATCCGAAAAAATCGTAATTTTCGTGCGCAAAATTTCTAAATTCACATGATTTCAAGTTGACTATCATAAATTCCAGATTGCGAAATTTGTAAAAAAGAGAAAATGGGAATCAGTTAATAAACTTATCTTAACCTCTTAGAATTTTTTATATAATTAATGTATTTCTTCTAAGACAATCGCATACGTTGGGAAAACTGTAAGAGTGGTAATAAAGTTGTAATCCTTGCTATTCCTTACCTATTTTTTAGATAAAATGTCTTACAAAGCAATTAAAAAGGTGTAAAAATATGGGATGACGGTTAAAAATATTACAACTTTGTTCGCCATAAAATAGATTAAATTTTTGGTCAGAAATTTGGTCAAAAATATTTTGACTAATAGTAACAGTAAAATCAAATAAATGGGACTCCAAATTAACTTAAAAAACTGAATATCTAGAATGTATTCTCAGAAACGTAAAAACATGACCTCTATAATCGATTCAACGCCATCTAGGATTTGATTTTATGGAAACCCTGGCATACAATAATAGCAAGAAAGTGGCTTATGGATCCAGCTTCGATCGGGTCGTTATTACTAATTTATTGGTTAAAGTCGTTTTTTGGTGTTGTCCAGGTCAAGAGGTTTTGATTTTCGTTGGTCAATCGTCGGTTACCGTGATAAAACCAAATCGCTAAAACAAGTTTTTGACACTTTTAATTTAAAATAAAAATTTCCTTCATATTAGTGTTTTTGTTATACTCTTTTTTAGTTCTATAAACAGAAGCGAATACCAAACGGAACAGTATATATAAAGCTAACTTTAAAAATGAAGTTTTAACTTTGACTAAATCCTTGGAACAACTTCTGAATAACGTTCAACCAATTCATGACCAGCTGGTTAAATACGGGAAAGCATTCTGGAGACTAGGAAACTTAAAACAGTCGATGGGCAGGGTTCTCGTTCATATGACCAAAACAACTCCAAAAAATGCTTCATATAACAAGATTGACATAAAGAGAAATGTTTCAGTCAGTTTCAATTAGGAAAATAAATTAATTTCATTATGTTAAGGGTTGTGAATGATAGACAAATTCAATTATGCACCATTATTTAAGATATATAAGTATTGATTTTTTGAATAATCTATATATTTAAAACACGCCAGATTATTCAGTCAGTTCGTGAGAGAGTTGTACTGCATCAACGTATATGATTTTTTTTTGAAATGATATGTTTTCCGACACCTTCTAAAACTATTTTTTGTATTGTTTTACTGCGTATTTTTTCTATAAAATCAATATGTCCATAAATAACATTCATGGACGACTGGAAACTCATCGAGCGATCTAAGGGAAAAAGGTCTGCATGTTTCATACATTTTTTTAATAAACCATGTTAAATATTTGCAGTTATTGCAGATATCAGGTTATCACTGCTATTCGTTAGAAATCGATTTTTTAAATTAATCGTTAAATTGATTTTGGCTTAATAGATGGAGATAATTTCTATTTTCTTATCATTTCCAATTCTAAGTCCTTCCTCGCTTAGCCGGTCTGTTGTGTAGGGACAAAAGGAAACAGTGGCAAAGAAAATTGCACAATCAATTTTTTTGTGCAGTACTTAAATTTCAGAAAAACTCTAATAATTGAAGTTAAGACTCCTCCATTTACAAATACATTTTATCAAATATGTCAGCTTTTTATTTTATATCTGTGATTATACAGGGTGATCCAATGAAAATTTTACACCCCGATTTTCCGGTTTTACAATGAAAATCTGGAAAAACGCTGGAACCCGTTGATTTTTGATTTAAGGGGGAACTGTTTTTTAGCTTTTTTTATTCCAGGGATATTTTGTGATTACTAATTATATTTTGTTTACAGATTTTTTTTAATACTCATTCTGGGTAATTAAATGTAAGTAATAAAATAATAAAAAAAGTATTTACGTTGAAACTAGCGCAGACCGATCCTCTAAAACTGATAGATGCATCATGAATATATTTTTCAAATTTATGGTAGTAGGTCAGCTTAGCTGAAGAGTAAATGTATGTACAAATTATACTTGCAACTTGCAATATTATAGAAGAAAATTGCTTAGTAAGTAAACGTGTGGCCTTAACTAAAGCCCTCGGCCTCCCACTAGCCATATGTTCTATATAACTTGAACATAGAACTATTATTACCAAGATACTTAAAGGGGTACGTAGTTGTAAAGACGCATTTCAACGTTTTTTTAGCCTCTCCTCAATAAAGATCTTGTTATGGTAGTGAATTCAGTGGAAAAACGATGTTCTATGCTAAATAATTTATCACTTTAATCATTGTCACTCTAGCGACATTAAATGATGAGGTAATTATGTAACTTATACAGGGCATCTGTTTATATTTAAAACGGGGTCTACAATTGAAAACATTGACTTTCTTATTTTAAATGGAACACCCTGTATAATATACTTTTACTAAATAAGGATCTTATTGCTGCTTACAATTTTACAGGTGTGATATATTTCTCTTTAAAGGCTACCGATAAAACTGACAAGAAGCCTGCCATTAGGAGGCAACGTGTTAGAGAGAGATTGCCTCCACTACTTGTTAGAATTTTATGTTAGGGTTTTTATCAAATGAAATAAGAAAGTCAAAGCTCATTTTCTTCCATTTGTCATTTATTTATTTTTAAGAAAATTCTGGTGATTCAGAGTAAACTATAAAACCTTTGCATATAATATTTTTGATATTCTAAAGGCTTTAAATATAATCAGACACCCTGTACTTCATAAAACAACCTTTTATAAATCAAAATTGTATTGCACTACTTATTGATGGAAACCACTTATTACCGTAACTAATAACTGTATATTCTTTAAATAAAAACCTACTAATCTGACAATTATGAAAAGACTTTTATATTCAGATAATATAATTTCCAAATATACCGATGTCACAAGTTTAATATTAGATATAGAGAGTACCTGAGCAAGATTAATACTAAGAAATTATGTCAAAATGTGTTAAATTGATTGTCTAGTCTAAAATACTTTTATAGGAAACAGTTATACATTATAATACAATTATTAGTATTTTTAGAATGGTCACTGCCAATACTTTCAGAACTGAGACACATTGCTGGGTACTATAATCTAAACATTCTTAAATTACGTACATACATACATTTATAATACATCTTTGTGCGTAAAAACTATAATGTACTGAATAAGGCGTTTATAAGTATATAGCTTTATATTTGACTTATCATATATGCTCTAGAAATAAAAAAAAGTTAAAATAAACCGCTGGACAGACGAACTATACAATGATGGGCAAATTTTTGAACCCTATTCCTCCTCCTAATTATGAGTATGGCAATGAAAACGTATATCAATGTTGATCTTTTAAATTACCTTGAAAGGTATAAGCTTATACATGACAGGCAATACAGCTTCCGCCACTAAAGATCCACAGCAGAACTCCTTACCTTCGTAACCCGCAACTGGAATAAGTCCATCGAATTCCACGGAGAAGTCGAAATTATGGTCTCTCTCAGAAATTTTGTACTTGGATTGCCAGTTTTCTGTAGTGGTTGACGACCACTTATCAAAATTTCACCAAATCAACGCAGGCGTTCTACAGGGTCCCCGTTGGCCCCTGCTCTATTCCTTCTCTACATCAATGATCTACTTTCTTCTACCACTAATCCTAGTCACAGCTATGCTGTCTATAACATACTCCACTCTAATATACAATTTCCCAAACCTGTATCTAAGACTGAAATTGATGATAGAGCAATGACTTTGTCTCTAACCGAGGACCTCATTAAAATTGTACAATGGGGAGCAAAGAACCTTGTCCAGTTCAACGCCACTAAGGTACAATCATGTTTACTATTTATTATCTCCCATTACTCACATCATTCGAATAAATAATCAAATGGTTGAAGCCAAAACTTCTTTTAGCGTCGTCGGTATCACTTTTCAGAAAGATCTTCGCTGGCATGATCACATCACCTCAATTGCCACAGCAACCACGAAGAAATTGGGTTTTCTTTTCCGAGCTCGAAAATACTTTTCTTCTGCCAACTTGTTTACCCACTACACTTCGCAAGCCAGACCCCGCTTTGAGTATTCCTAGCATATATGAGAGCAGCCTCTCCTTCAATC
This sequence comes from Kuschelorhynchus macadamiae, assembly GCA_030620095.1. Taxonomy (NCBI): domain Eukaryota; kingdom Metazoa; phylum Arthropoda; class Insecta; order Coleoptera; family Curculionidae; genus Kuschelorhynchus; species Kuschelorhynchus macadamiae. The sequence goes on along the minus strand of JAUTXW010000772.1, from coordinate 2,008,670 downwards.
CTTAATATCTTTGACTCTGTCCAAAGAAGAGCTATTCGCCTGATTCATGATTCAAACATAACAAAGAAGCTTGCACCACTAGAGCATCGTCGAATTGTGGGCGTTCTTTCTCTGTTTTATAGATACTACTACGGATTCTGTTCTGATGAATTATTATCCATTATGCCATCCCTAGTCATTCCTGTCAGGGAGACACCAGCATCGACCCACATGCATCCCTTCACGGTCTAGCTGCAAAGACCAAGGACTTCCCACTTTCTTGTTCCCTTTATTATCAGAATGTCCCAATTATGGAATGTGTTGCCAGCAAATGCCTCTCCTTGTTCTCCTAATCTGAAAGTGTCTAAATCCCGCATCAATAAACTTTCCCTGTCTTTATTTAAAGCAACCACGGTAGCTAGTTCTTAGGCCTTCGGCCTTCGTAGACTGCTCATAGATAAAAAAAAAGAAAAATTAATGTTTTAATATTTTCCCAACGTTAGTTAATCAGTATTTCAGACAAATTATAATTGAAAAAGTTAACTCGTCTTCGATGAGACTCGAACCTAGTGAAAATATTGAAACTTGAATTTTGTTTAAAAATGTTCATGTGTCCAGCTGTTTGAGTCTCGCTGTGAATCTCGATTTCTCTGTCGGGGTCAAGAACTTGGGGCTAAATTTAAAATTAAAATAAATGTAATACTACATAAAAATCTAGTATATTTTGGGCCAAATATATCGTCAGCATTGTTCAGAGTCAATAGTCAGTCGGTAAGATCGAGAGACAATTGTTAATATTCTTTTAAATTATTTAATATTTGACTGCAAAGGTAGTTTTTAATATAATGGGTGTTTTATTTTTGATGTTAACTTTGAGGCTTCAAAAATTAAAATCCTATGCTGTATAAGTTTGCTATGAATAAATCAAATGTTACTGGATCTACCCACGGAGAAAAAACAAAATTAAACCGTTATCTCAAACCTAAAAGAAACCTTGTAAAAACTAACGAATGCAATTTTGGCTTTGCGTTTAAAGAACCTTGCCATCAGCTACAGGTGAATCCGTCGTTGTGGTCGTCATCCTGTCAAAACGTTTTTTACCCCACAGTCGCTATACCTCGAGATACTACTACCGATACCTTTTTAAAATAAGCGGGATTGAAGTTTAGGAAATACGTTTTGTTAATTTTGGAAACTTTTTAGGTCAAAAGCAAGTGTCAATCGCCTTTTGGGGTCTACATGGTTCAAGTTTTCGACAAAAGCAAACTTTATCCTGAGCATAAATACAAAAAAAAATCGCATAAGGCCTTGTCTTTAAAAAGTCTAAGCAATTACGATTATCGTAACGTGTTTAAACCAATTCAATTTTTTAATTTAAAGAATTTTTAGACAGTACTTACGTGTAAAAAACTTATTTTGTGCCTCTGACCAACATTAAATTCTATTACAATTTAGTCGTATCCTTTGAAATTCTGCGGTAATTTATTTGAAAGGTACATCGATACCTCCAAGTACTTCCAAAACACTAACACTATTGGTTAAAAGCTAAATAAAACTTATTTAGATTTTTTGTATATTGAACTAAAACCCAACGATACCTTTCCATTGAAGCTGAATATATTTTAAGTTGTTTACCCTTTTCACATAAAAGGAAAGCAGATTCAAAAACTTTGATGTATTTTCTATAAGTTACAATGTATTATTTGTTTCTACAACGTTCCAAAATAAGAAAAAATCTAAATTGAAAAAATACAATATACTACTATTTTTTGTCACAATCAAGAAGTATTCAATTATTAGATAAAACTTAGCTATTGTCGCTGTTAGAGGTAAATGAATATGTGTTTAAATACATTTGATTTACATAGATGGATGAATTTAGTAAGATCTTAAGAAAATTTGCTCTCATTCCCTATGTGTAGTAAATGCCGATATTTGTTTGAATCAGAAGCTACTCGACTAGATCATTTGGAGCCGCAAAGCTCTTTTATGTAAATTGGGTCCAGGGTAATTTCGTTTTTCAGTTTACAGGCCCAGATAATTTTTTTCCTCAAACATTTAGCTTCGAACTTAAACGCAGTTTTCTACTTTTTGCCTCTCATTATTTTTCTCTCATGATATTTCTCAATAAAACTAATTTTCAGCTAAAGGCAGCAAAAAAAAATCAGAAAAAAATACTTGAATTATTTAAAACACCGTGCGATGGACTTGCTTACAATTTTTTTTTGCTTTTGTCGAAAACTAGGACCTTGTAGGTACCAGCCGCACTCTTGCTTTTGACCTAAAAACAGTTTAAAAAACTCTTTCCAAACCTCAGTCCCGCTTATTTTAAATAGAGCTCAGAAAATCACAGAGAGCAACGTTCTCTGCAAATATTAAATTAATATTTTTTCGACAGTTATCATGTATCAAACGACGTTCTAAAAAAAACGATTTATTTTTCATTAATGGAAGAACAACGTACTAAATTTCAAAAGTTTATCTGAAACCATTCTCGAGATATAGCTACCGAAATGTAAAAAATACATTTTGGCATGAGGATGGGTCACCCTTTCAGGGACATAGCAAGACTCGATTGGACCTTTAAGCAAAAGAGCAGTTGGGTAGGTTGCTATATTTCAAACGTAAAAATAACGTACAAAAAATGTTTAACTGCGGGTAATTTTTAGTTTCGTCTAAAAAGAGCCCACCCTTTAGAAATTTTAATCAGGGTTACCAATGATAGCCACTAACCAAAAACACACTTTGAAGCCTAAAAACGACGAGTGACTATAACTGATCATTTCTAAATAAATCATTATGACTAAAAAAACTAATTTGCATCGGATCCCTTGTACATTTAAGTCCTTGAGCATTGATTTTTCCCGCTGTATGATAGCTACGCCTTAACACCCTTTACACAAGGTCCCACCACGGGAAGCTTCGGACAACATATTACTACACACATTACATTTCTTTAACTCGATGGGTCCACGATTGGGTACAGCCGTCACCCGTTCTACATGTTAGTATCGTCCGACCCGACAGGTAAATATAGACCCATAATAGGTAAAATGAAAAATGGTGCTGACTGACTATTGGATCGACTAGTACCTAGGTCGATCCAATTGTGTAGACAGAACTTGGCAATAAATAAAAAAAATATAATTGAGAGGCCTGATAATTTGAAGAATAAAAGGATCTAAAATTTCTCCCGTAGATATAAAAAGGTAATTTTAAATGTTGTCAATGTTTATCTATAGCAGGTATTATAAACATATATTTGAAAAATTAAATGTCAGTCTTTATTTCTCAGGGGAAGAGTTCAGCTGCATTACAATATCACTTTACGAAATATTATACGTGTAAAACAGCATTATGTGGCGTCCGTGGATATCTTTTAGTGCTTCGGCGAAGAAAAAGTATTTAATTGGTGATGCTAGGGAAATTGTAAAAACTGTTTATAGTTATTTACTTTACAGAGGACTTATCGCTAGTGCTACTGCAAACATGTGATTTTATTAAGATACCTACGACTATAGTGAAAAAAATAGTGTCAAATCTCATCACATCAAGAAAGATGGGTAAAGATGTCGGTTCCACCAAATCTTTCGACGAAAGCGACAAGGACTTAATAAGGCGAAAAGTCTACACCATCTACGAACAGCAACGTATACCTACAGGCAACGGCTCTATAATGATGAAAGTATCTAGAGAGTTTTGTCTAAAATGGGCTTTATATATTGCACAATTGACAAAAATTAAATACTTATGGAATCCCAGCAATTACAAAAATGACATCTTGAGTACAGAATATTGATAAAAAACTACCTTTCTGAAAATCGTCAAATAATTTACCTCGATGAGACATAGTTGCGAGGCTTAAAACGCCATCAAAGACCATTCAAAGGATGGTCCGATTTTTTCGGAAAGTGTAAAACCAGAGCTCGGTCAAATGAAGATATAACGGCAGAACTTTTTAAAGAATTGTTCAAGAATTGGATTTTACCAAACATTTTTCATAAATGCGTTATAGTAATGGACAATGTATTATAAATACATCTGGTTTGATACCTTTATATTTAAAGACACCCGAGAAATTTAAGAAGAACTCTGCGCTAAGAGGCTTTGTGTTAGAGAGAAACGGAGAACTATTACATAGCGCGGTTATGGCAGGGTTTTTGTCAAATTTCTTGGGTGTCTTTAAAGATAAGGGTATCAAACCAGGAATATTTATAATCATCAAGAAGATACTCATTCGATGAATATATAATGTACAGAGTGTTCCATAAAAAAAAATGCAACTTTGTATTACCGTGACTTTACGACAAACCTTGTATAACTATCCCATTTTCTTTGCTCTGAAAGATTTTCAAAAAACTGCTTCTGTTACTTTTAAAAATAATATGTTGTTTCTAAACATACCAACGATCCTTCTATAAGTAGTATTTAAAAATTTGTATTTTTTAGGTTCTTTCGTTCGATTAAATTAATAAAACATTACTTGTTTTCTTTAGAACCTCAAATCTACATTAAATACATTTATATCTAAAGTCGGATCTCTTAATATTTTGCTTAGACAATATGGCGGACACAGGTATCATTATACAGTGTGGACGTAAATAGCCTCCCCCTTCTAATTTTTGAACGGCAAAGAATATTTTCTTCACATTTATACCCGACTTTTAGGATTATAGTTGCTACTTTTTAACGTAAAAATGAAAACCAAAATTTCCAAGATGACGGCTGGGTGCCATCTTAGAAAAAAAATTAAATGGACAAGGAAATCTTCCAACACCACATACGAAAAGTATTTTGAACGTCTATTCTATACCGTTTTGTTTTTTAAAATCCCTTCTGAGTTTGCTGAGAAATGATAAAACCAAAGAACATTTTTTTTTTAAATAATAATTGTCTCAAAGTAATAAAAAAAACTGAACTTTAAACAATGGTTATCTTAAGTTATACTTAAAATGACTCTATTCTAACTAACCTTTATCTCAGCAAGTTTTCAAAATATCCCTGTACTTCCTAACAATAAAACAGTCTTTTCTAAAACTCATTTCGTATATTTTGTAATATCTCTGGGGTTATGTTAGCACAGACATCCATAATTCTGTTTCTAAATTCCTGCTTTGTTTCGATTTGTGTAACGTGTAACTTCGATTTTATATAAGCCCACAAAAAATCGAGGGGAGTTAAGTCAAGGGATTGAGTAGGCCATTTCAGTGGACCACGCCAATCCACCGCTCTGGAAATGTCACGTTCAACCAATCTCTCACTTATCTGAAAAAATGTGGTGGTGCGCCGTTCTGTTGAAAAATAACTGGATTTTCAAATTCATCAAGATTTTCATCCAGTATTTTTCAGTCTTGAGATAGACAACATCTTGAAGTAGTGTCAAGTACAGTTGAGTTAAGTTCTCTTGTAGAAATATGGGCCCTATAATTTTTTCCACAATATTCCTGCCCACACATTTATGTTTTGAGGAGCCTGAGTGTGACCCTCTTGAAGAATATGTGAGTTTACATACCAATATTTTAAAATTTTTCCATTTTAAAAAAAGTACATTCGTTACTAAAACCAATGTTTCTTGTGTAAGCTGGATTTTGGATTATCCGCTCGGACATGACTTCACAGAATAACATTCTGCTGTAAGGATCATCTTCAGCGTAAACAACGATTGCTCCTGTTTTTTCTTTTAACGGTCTGACGCGCATCATTTTCGACATAACAGAAAAATAGCACAAATAAACCCCTGTCAAAATTCAAATAATTAACCAATTGTCAATTATACCAAAATTTCGTGTTGCTTAGAGACCAACAATAATATATTCGCTAAATTAAGTACCTTTAAAGAACGTAGCATTAAATTTATTTATAATTTAGCAATAACAAAAAGGGTAGACATTTTTTTTTTTCTATTTACTTGTGAATATCAAACATTCCAAAACGTACGAAATGAGTTTCAAAACAGATTGTGTTATAGTACAGAGACAACATTTTTAAAACTTGCTGAGATAAAGGTTAGTTAGAATAGGGCAATTTTAAGTATAACTTAAGATAACTATTGTTTTAGGTCAATTTTTCTTATTAATTTGTGAAAATTATTAATTAAAAAAAATATAATTGCTTTTATCATTTCTCAGCGATTACTGAACCGATAAAAAAAGCCAAACGTCAATAAATAGAGGTTCAATATACCTTTCATATCAATGTCGGAAGACCCTCGTTCCATTTAATTTTTTTTCTAAGAAGGGGCCCAGCCGCATGTTGAACGTGTTGATTTTTATTTGCATTAAAAAGTAAACATACTCCTAAAAATCGGGTATAAATTAAAAGAAAATATTCTTTGACGTTCAAAAGTGTATTTTGATTGATTGATTCTGAAGACGACATTTATAAATAATTCAAAAGCCTACATAATTGATTTTAAATAAAATAGTAATATACATAATTGGTTATAAATCTACGGATGATGTCAGCATGTTTCCTTTGTACTGGATTGATGATGAACTATGTGTTAATTTTTAACTTACAGTTTGTGGTCAAAAGGGAAAGTGTAATTGTAATGTCCAGGAGATACCCCATGTTTCTTGATCCGACATAAAGTTATTACTTGAGTAGTGTGGTAATATAATATAATTTTCTTTTATCTAATCTTTTTATGTTTTAAATACCACATTTTGCTAGCCATATACTGGAAATACCTTTAACAACAAAAGTATTAATAACGAAATACAAATATAACCTTACAATAATTAATCTTGTTCGAGCTTTAACAATAACATTCACTAAAATATAGTCTTATAAACCCTGCGTTATGTAAAAATATCTTTAGAAGTTTTTGTAGCTTTTCGATACACTTCGCTGTTTTCTAGGCATCTATGTTACATCATTAAGGACATATAATTTTTCCGTCGAACTAACCTGAAAACAATAGTTATATTTTCAAATATTTTGTTGGCCAAGCGAATGTATTTTGTTGTTAACATTGAAAAAAATAAATGTTTGATAAAGTAACCCTTTTAGAGATATTGAAATGAAAAAAATCATGGTTACGGTTTTGGTAGTAGATTTTTGCACACGCTGTCTATCTAAAATATGTTCTTATTTTTGCTAGGCATTTAATAATGTACTGAGTGCAATAAAAACAGGACAGTGTCTCAAAAATTAAACGTTTATATAAACATTTTTTCTTATTTTAATGTTGGGAATATTTTTCGAGAAGCTTGACAATATTTTCCATATTCCAGAGGCAACTTACATAACTTTATTAAAACGTATTTACAGAGCAGGCAACAGTATGTGCAATTGGATTCATTTAATACTGAATATAAAAGAAATAAATGTTGTGTGCTTCAGGGCTCTGTGTTGGGACCCATAATGTATTCTTTGTGTTAAGTCTGAAACACTCTGGTCTTAAAGCATGTTGCAAATCACACTGTTTTGGTTTATAGTGGGAATAGTGTGCAAGAACTTAAACAATAAATTACAAATTTACATTGAAAAAAAAAATTAATGATTTTTAAACAAAAAATATCAAAATGAATAACATAAGAATTGAGAAAGTAAGAAAAGTTAGATATCTCGGATTGAGTTTGGATGAAAATTTCAATCGGTGAGATTATATAAATTATGTTGAAAAGAAAATTATTATACCAATAAGCATATTTTTGTCAAGAAAAAACATTTATGGATAATATTTAGTATAATATAAAATTGACTGATTTTTTTTGGTAGTATTTAAATTATACTTTTAACTTTATTTCTGATCTTGTTTCTACAGGTTGCTTGATAGTACATATCCCAGTTCATATACCTTATATTTAAAAAAAAATATTCGTGTATCAAAATATGCATATTCAGATATCCTATTTTTTCTTCATTAATAAAACATTATTAATTTTTTTAAAAGGATAACAATTCAATTTGGCCAACAGTGTATATATTTTTTAGGTGTAGCCAATTGGGTTCAATTTTGCCAAATAATTTAAATTGTTAGAGAGTTTACATCACCAAGTAATTCCATATTTTATTATACAGCTTTTTTTCTTATTTTTCGCAATTCTATACATTCTGTATAAGATGGTTTGAGTTTAAACTAACAGTATAAATACACCAACTTATAAAAATATTTAAAATTTTCGACTGTAAATTTTCAAATAGTTTCCATTAAAATATTAATTTTAAATAAAAAGTAGTTTTTATTTTTGTTTCGTATAGAAATGATGTGTTCTATTTACTTTAAGGTTTTATCCAACCATCGCATTAATTGAATTTAGTTACAATACTAGAAAATATAAACCTATCATAGATATACAATTTTTATCCATAACATCTGATACCACTTACACCATTTTGGACGGACGTCAACGAAAGGTTTGCCGAATTGGAGATTGAATTGATCAATTTCTCATTTTCTTCTCGAACTGAAAAAAAAGCCTTAATTTTAGTTTAATAATTTGTTAGTAATACAAGTAATATAAACAATAAGCAAAAACTTGAAGCAACAACGGAAGCGATATGATAAATTTTCTCAGAATATACCATGAACCGGAATGTGTTGAAAGAGTTTAAAGTGGAGGCATGAATTGGGACAGTATGAAAATAAAAGAATAACAAAAACAATAAAACCGACTTAAAAACAACGAAAAGTAAAGAATAATATTTTATTCCACCTTGGAATTTTGACTTGAAGAAGTTGGTGTACAACTAAGACCTAATTTATATCTAATATCTCAAGTATTAGATTATTATTTTTATTAGTTTAACTATGACTTCATAAAGTAAAATTTCCAAAATATATTTTTTGTAATTTTCAGTGTTTTTTTTTATTGAACAGGTCAGGTCAAAATTGTCGAGGCAAAAACCTAGGAGAAAATGTTGAACGTGCCTAATAAATTAAGTATGTACTGGGGTTCAATGAACTTAAAATTTTTACTCGAATTATGGAAACTATTATTATATAAAAGGCTACATCTATAAATATTTATAAAAATCAATAATCCAATATTACAAAAAATCCCTAAAAACTGCCACAGGAACAGTTTTGAGTCCGGAATAAAGGTATTCAATATTATCAATAGTCATTGAGATGACGAGAAAAAAGTTTGCCTTCCCTCTATATCAGGAATTGTAACTTCAGCTATGCCCAAATTACTTTTTCTTGGCTGGTTATAATTCATGCACGAAATGCTAAGACAATTTATTAAAACATTTGAAAGTTATGGCCGAAATTTTCTCACTTCGTTGCACTTCAAGCGCCAAATTTTAAAGGAATTTGTTTAGGACCGGTTTTAAAAGCTCACGGGCATTAAGTGGCTAATTTTGACGGGCCATGCCATCATAAACCGTTTTCAAGATTATAATTAAAAAAGAAATTCGTATTCGCAAAAACATTTATATATAATACATAAAAGAATTACAGTTTAAAGCGGAGCAATTATTAACATTAGATAGTTGGCTATTCTAAAAAATATATTAGGTTTAGGGCCCTACTAAAAAGCTGAATAAAATATAAGAAATGGTCACATTCTGATGCTAATGCAAACAATTTAAGTAAATGACCAACAGGCTAATAGTGGCCCACGAAAAATGAAAATCCCCAATGTGAAGTTGATAAGTCAGCATTCAACTAGATCAGGCTAACTCACGTTTAATGAATTGTATAAGCGATCACTCTAAATGCGTATTTTCGAATCTATGCAAAAAATATATATTTTGACAAACATAGTACTTCCAACGTCAAGGTTTTCTTAATATATATATATATATATATATATATATATATATATATATATATATATATATATATATATATATATATATATATATATATATAGATTGGGAAGACCGCTAAAGCAATGGAATTTGGCTAATCATAGACACGTGTTTCTGACATAAGGACTTCATCAGTACAGTCAACTAGTTGAAAGACATTTATGTTTTGGATGTTCTGTTGGTGATTCTGGTATTGTTTTGTGTATTTATTTCGGCGCCAGTTGTACTCGTCTTTCAACTAGTTGACTGGACTGATGAAGAGCTTAAGTCAGAAACACTTGTCTATGATTAGCCAAATTCCATTGCTTTAGCGGTCATCCCAAAGAATCCATTTTCTATTATATACTAGTTCTTACCGCGTTATATATTATTATATATATATATATATATATATATATATATATATATATATATATATATATATATATATATATATATATATATATATATATATATATATATATATATATATATATATATATAATATATATGCAAGAAAATATAATATATTTGCCTTTTTTAAAAATATTATTAGTTTCTGAAATAAAAGATATTTTCGTTTTTGAAAGTCTCTTTTACCGCCTACGACATCATGTGTACTCGAAAAAAATGCTATATATAAAAAAACTAATTTGGTGTTTTCTATCATTAAAAAAAACCTTAATTTTAATTTTGTTTTCAGGGCTGTTTTAGCTTCTTAGAGTTATCGTACTATAGGGAGCTTTTATAATCAAAATTATACGAAGCTTTTATATTAAAAAAAAACTTTTATTAGAAGAGCTTTTCTAAAGAGCTTTTATATTGAAAAAAAGGTAATTAAACCTGCCATCTTTTGTCGTTTTTTTTTTAATAGCCAAGCGTTATGGAAAGAAAAAATCTACGTTTTGCTGTCTGTCTTTGGTCTGATTATTTCTGATCTTAAATATTTTGAAAATAATATCTTTAATATTAAGGGACTTTGTTGTTCCCTAGCTAGTGGTACCCTGTAAAGGAAAAAAAATGGCTTTATATAGAAACGATGTAATTCATCGTTTATTTAAAAACCTAAACGCTTCTGATTTTTTTTCGCTTTCATGGAGCTGTCTCATTCAGCCAGAGCTATCTTGTATATTTGAAAAAAAATTATGTATATAAAATATAAGATAAATTTGACGTATTTTTTGAATTCACTTTTTTGTGTCCCTGGGGCTGGCTGCCTGAAAAAATAAAATAAATTTGACGTGTTTTAGATTTTCTTAAGAGGTGCTAAACGATACCATGTGGAATATGTTTATTGTTAATATCGTTTGATTGATGCCGACAGACTAAAATTTTCAAAATAGTATAAAATAACTATAACTTTCTCTAGCATATAAAAAAAATGGCAAGTTTCAGTGTCACTCAAATATTCGTTTAAAATTTCTTTATTTAATACTCTTTACAATGATGCATGATGGTGAACTTAATTATAGTGAAATTTAGAGCTTTTGTTTACAAAAATAAAAACTAGTAGCTAGTAATTTTATATTATTTCTACTTCCTCGATGGTCTACGATATAGTTGGCTTATTATGAACTAAAAAAAAGTTACCCCACTAAAAATTATTTTGCCCGTACAAAGTTAGATTCCAGGCTACGGCCCTACATGGACTGACCTCTGTAGATACATAAAAAACCAAGTAGAGTCGAATAGGGAACTTCCTCCTTTTTTTGAAGTAGGTTGGTTCAATTGTAAATGACTACGTGCCATTCGACATTAGTATTTTTGGAATAAACTTAGCTTTAGCTTAGCTAAAAGTATAAAAGCCGGCGAGGTCAAGTGAATGGAAGCTCCTTGGTGATCTATTTACTTTATTACCTAATACGCTCATTTGGCTAGATTAAAAAATGTTAGGTGTTCAAGCAGAATAGTATATACGTAAACAATATCTATGGTTGTATATGAACAACGATATGGCTAACGTTATGTATACATTAGTCAGTAATGTCTGTCAAATGTAAGTTAGTCGTATCTACATGCAAAGATGTATGCACTCCCGACGAATGTTTGCCAACCATTTGTTATTACCTATGTCCTTCGAATAGGAATGTTTAAGCATATTTGCTATTTGTTTCTCATCCACACGACACGGTAAATACCATATGACCAGGATTTACCAAAGTTTGCCTTAAGTGCCGTCTACACATACAAGTTTTACCGGTTTGCATCCGGAAGTATTTGCGCGTGGATGGTAAGTTGGTAGCACGTGCAAACCCAGAAGCGCGGCTTGCAAAAACGTTGCACTAACAAAGATTCAGTTTGTCCAAACTCACGATAAAACTTGTTTGTACACGGGGTACAAGTCATGGGAATACTCCCACCGACATAAAAATAATGGCCGTTGCTCCTTCTATGTTAACGTGAACAAATCGACTGAAAATCGGTTCACGTTAAATAAGAAAAACGTGTGAATGATGACTTTTTTGACAAACTTGTACTAACCTAACGGGGGTATTCACTTAACAATAAAGATTTTGTAAAAAAAATTTTGTTTTAATTTAGATTCGGAATTCGGTTGGCGCGCTTTCTTTGCAGCAAACCTAACCAATCTTAACCTATCCTAAGTTTAAGAAAATAAGTAATCCAAATTTTCATTAACTATAAATTTTGTTAAAAAAAAAACAAAAAACTTGTTCGTCCTTTGTGGGGATTCGAACCTACATGCTATACGGCGCGGGCTGAGAACCCTACCTCTAAGCTACCAAACTTCTCGACAACAAACTTATAAATAACTTATATTAGTTAGCGTGAACGCTAACGAAGTCACATCTGGTTTCGCGTGAACCAAAATTTAGAAAGTTCTTTACGTAAGTAGTTTTGGTTGTATTTTTGTGATATTTTCGGTATGTTCGATATTAGATTGATTAAATATTCTCACTATTTAATTTGTAGATTAAACAAGATACAGATAGGTAGAGAAAAACGCTTTACTCCAAATTTTTTACTTTGACAAAACTATAGTGTAGATCTAATTATTCTATAATTTTTATTATAGTATTAGAATATCGTTTGCATTAAATGTCACTTCTCCTAAATAATTAAAACTTGGGAAAACTTTAATTAACACTTTAAACGAATTTATTGATAATACTAAGTATTTATATATCATTTAGTCTAGGATTATTCCAGAGTGAGATTTAAAGCTTGATTTATAGATAAACTAAAATTAATGTGCTTTGTATTTTTAGTGGTGGATCCCTTTCATTATCTTTGCATTTCAAAATAATTTAAAATGACATAATTGACGTACTTCCCTATTACATTATTGATGATTAGAAGCTCTTCTATTGTAATCTCTATATAAACCTGTAAATAGAGGGGAGTGTCCAATCCTTTTTTGGGTATACGCTGCAAATTGTCAGTTGTTAACTTGTGGTGTAAGCCATGGTATCGTGCACTAACTAAGCAAGGCCAATAATCACTTTTGGCATCCTTACGTAGTAGATATTCATTCGCAATAACTGAAACTATAAGAATGGCACCTACCAAGAATTCTCTCATCAAGTCATTCTGCCCTTAATTGTGGTTCGTTTATTTTTTGACATATATTTTTCGACTATTAAGATCCGACCTTCCTCTAAACAGAAGAGGTGCTATCATTCCGGTTTCAGCAACTTCTAGGAGGTTGGGTGTCAATATTCCTGAGAGAGATTAATTACAGAAACCCTCCCTTTCTTTTTCAAACTAGAGGGCTCTATAAGTTCAATAGAGTTAGCATCATTCGAGTGCCTAGCCATCAAAAAATATAGAAGTAAGAATCGCCCTATCAAACCATTGGATACCGAATAATACAAACGACCAGGACTTAAAAAAACAAATGTTAAATTAGAAGTATTACCTGGCAATGGTGCATACTGCTGGTTCTGGACTGAGGCAGACGAAACTACCCAGCGTTTGGCCTAAAGATACTATGTTTTACTCCAGTTACTTAGTTATGGACATTTTACCTGTGACGTCTTGCGGGGGATATCACAGTAGGTCACAATAAGCGTAAATGGCGCATTTAACCAGCTCCCCTGCGAAATTATACAAAAAGTGTTTGGTAAAATGTTCGGCTCCTCTTCTAGAGGTGTATAGTTTTGGTGAGTTGGCAAAAAAGAGTTATTTCCCCCGGTAATTATTTAGTTCTTGAATTTTATGTTCTATAGCTTAAATATTCTTACTCATATCAGTAAAATAATGACATTTTTATATGCGAGTCCTAGCTATGTCGAAGGAAAACAGGAGTCATAAAATACACATAGATACAAAATGGCTGTATCTGTTACGAGTTCGAATATATATATATATATATATATATATATATATATATTTTTTTTTTTCTTTGGATAACTATTAACGTCGTAGTACATGACAGGTAAATATCATATAATTAAACCCATAACAGCAATTTTGATTAGTGCCATTTGGTGTCTCTAGTCTACCTAAAAAGGAACTTACTTCGTTTGTGTGTTTATGACCCCTGTTTTCCTATCGACCTCGTTCCGCTTATTACGGCAAATGGGTCTAGATTCAAGTCAAAGTGGAGTGCTATCAACGCTTGGAAAATAACTTAAATTTATATTAAAATTATAGTTTAAATATGAACAATTCAGTATAATAAGGAACAAATAACCCTTGAATATATGATTAATTTTAAAATTCACAAATACTTTTTTTATACATTTGAATAACGATAAAGTTGTTAGTAGACGTAAAGCAGATATTAAAAATACATATTATATACACAAGCTTTATTTACCCATCTTGTTATCTATTGTCCTCATAAAGTACATCGGGATTTGGAGAAAAGGTATAATACGTCAAGTTTCTGGTCGAATTATTACCAGAAACAGTAGCGGTACTTCTGTGTGTCAAAGTTACAACCACCGATAATATACTGACACAAAACAAAAGTAAATATACTGCTAGAATAGTATTTATAATTTTTTTTCTCTTCTTTTGTTTAGCTATTTCTTCCTTTGATAACTGGGATGGATACTGAGCACTGACTCCTCGGTGACTGTTGTGACTTTTAGAGCTACCGGATTCAGAATACAGTCTTGACCGGTCCGCAGGACTAAAATTAAACATTTTTAGGTACCACAATATATCGCACATTATTGAGAAAAATAAGTGAATAACATGCTTCCTCGAGGTAAAATTACAAAAACTTTGATAAATAATAAATTTTTTCAAAATACAAATTAGACGTTTGCGGAATTAATAAACTTGTTTATTATATATTTATACACAATATGGGATTTTTTTTAAATAATTGATTTAAGCAAAATTTGAGTTGACAAAAAGTTTTTGCTTGAAAAATAATGCAGAATTACAATAGAAAAGTTAGTCACGTGATTTATATTATCTGTCAAATGTGACATTTTTTTTAAATTGACACAAACTATCTTTTTTTGAAAATTTTGAAAAATGTTAAACAAAAGTTGTTTGTAAATAAAACTATTTTTTTTTGATAAATTCTTCGCAAAATAATTATTTTTTATTATTTTAAACGACATTTTGTTGATGATATCATGAATTGATCAAAAAAAAAATGCGTCTAAATTTGATGTTTATCCAGTTTCCATAATTTAATGTAAGATATTTTTAAATTGGGTTACATATTAAGTTAATACGTATTTATTTACTTTTTAATAAAACGAAACTGAGGAAACCTCTTTTTTACTTCCCTCGTAAATAGGAAGTATTGTAACGGAAAAAAAAATCTCCGAGATTTTTACAGATCTTAACGTTTCAGGATCCCTAAACGCCGAAAAACATGTTTTTTTCTGTTCTGTCGGTCTGTCTGCTCGCGGCATAGCTAAAAAACTGCATACCACACTTCAAATTTTGGTTAGGTTAGGGGATGACTTGGTAATATTTTGGTAAAAAATCAATATGAAAACAAAATGGTGGCCTAGTGAAATTTAAAAAAAATATTACTAAAAGACTACTAACCCAATTTATGTTAAAATTTGCACAAAAATCAAGTATTATGTAGGAATCAACTGGTAAAATTTTGGTCGCGGAACAAAATGGCGACC
Source organism: Kuschelorhynchus macadamiae (assembly GCA_030620095.1). Lineage (NCBI taxonomy): Eukaryota > Metazoa > Arthropoda > Insecta > Coleoptera > Curculionidae > Kuschelorhynchus > Kuschelorhynchus macadamiae. The sequence goes on along the minus strand of JAUTXW010000772.1, from coordinate 1,992,885 downwards.
AAATGATACATTTATAAATTGAGCCTGAAAAACTACTTAATGAAATAATTTTAAATTGTGTGCCATAACTAATTGTGGAATAGAGAGAAACTAAAAAAAAATCATTCTCTCAGGTTCTATATATCTTCACGTTTTAACTTCCCTAGATGCCAAAAAAATATGTTTTATCAATTCTGTCGGTCTGTCTGTCAGTTCATACCTTAAAAACTACTTACCAGATGGACTTCAAATTTTAGTCACAAATTAAGGGTTATATGGGGATGACCTGATAATATTATGGTAAAAATCTAACATGCCGGAACAAAATGGTGGCCTAGTGAAACGTAACATTTTGGTATGAATATAAAATAGCAAAACATAATGGCGGTCTAAAAAAATCTTGTTAATTTTTTTCAGTATTTTTACATTATGCCCAAAAATCAAGTGACTAGGTAGAAAGTGATAGAAATCCAATATGATGTAACAAAATGGCGCCCAATCAAAATATTTGAAAAGACAGTATATACGTGTGATTAAATGACTATGTACTGAATTGTATATGGGTCACACTGCACTATTCCGAATAAAAGGAAAGATTCATAACGAGGAAAGTTCCGGGTAAAGAAAATTTTTCGATTTTTAAATTTGTATATTGTCCTTTCTAAAAATAAATAGAATAGTTTTATTAAAGTAATTAATAGTTTTATGAAGGTTTAATTACATTTGGTTAGCTCGACAAAAAGGCATTAAGCAGAAAACAAAATTTGAGGAAAAAGGTAGTTTTTAGCATTTTTTTTAAATGTCAAGTTTGGCAGGTAAGAACAACGTGACTTGTTTTTTTTAAAACAGGACTTTCTTCAGGAAATACCATTGAAGCATTTATCAGAAATATTATTTAATACTCATGAAAAAACAGTAATTAATTAATACTATAGGTTACAATATTTCAAAAAGTGAACCAGAATAAGGTAAAGGTAACGAAATATACTGGATAGCGTTTTCCTAAAACAAAATTTTTACTTTCTGTATCATTTAAAGAAAATTGAGAAGTGGTAATATTATTCAAATATGTTTAAAAACTTCCCTTAGAGAACCTTATTTACAACGGTCAATGATGTATGACATTAATAGTAATAAGACTAAGTATTAGCTTGATTTAGAAATCATATGTTAGTCAAAATGTAATAAGAACAAGAAATCAATGACGTTTCTAAAACTAAATTTAGGAATTTTATTTCAAAAGTAGGATCGAGCTATTTTTCGTATTTTGGTGGTGGTTAAACCCAACTAAAGAACGATTTAGCAGAATAACGGATGTCCGGGGCTTTAACCTTCCCTCCTAGACACAAGCCTAAGTGCATTCAAAATGATTCTGGTGATAAAAACAATAAAACCAAAATATTTGTAAAATATCATAAATAATCTAAATTCAGAGCGTTTTATTAACTAATTGTATTATAAAATATGAGCTGATTCAAAAATTGCGCCACAGTATTTGTTTGCATTCCTATATAATAACAACTTGAATAACTAGAAATATTGATAGTAACTGAAATAGGATAAATATGTCAATAGGATAATATATGAACGTCACACATCTATAACAATCTAAAACAAAATTTTCCTATGGAAAATATACAAAGATTAATTCATTATTATTTTGTTTACGTACAGTATTCGAACATCGAAATATACCATTCTTCCTTTTTTCACCAAGCTCATTAAATATGCTGTAAATATTTAAGTAGAATATTTATATCGTTTCCTGTGCCACTTTTAATGTGCCAAAAATATATCAAATATACTATTGCAATATACATTGCGGTGATTTGAAATCCAATAATTACTTATTATTATCATCAGAAAAAAAACATTATTTTCATCTGTTGAAACCAAAGAACTGTCTTGGGTTTGTAGATAGCATTTTGATTATTTGGACTGGATTTGGATAAACAGGAAAAATCTCTTCACATTTTTGGGACTTCTGATCTTAAGTAACTTTGGAACAGAAAAAGTTATGAAGAAGCTGCATTTACGGATGGGTTTGGATCTTTTTTCCGGATTATTGATATTTGGTTATGAGAATTGCCGATTGTTGGCTAAAGGCAACTTCTTACTTTAAATGTATATTTTTAAAACTTCTTAAAATTTATAAAATTAAAAAGTAGTATTAAGAAATTTAGAAAGCATTAATGCTTGTATGTAAAACTGTACAACAAAGGTTATTTGATAGTTGAGGTTAGAGGAAGTATTATTTTGTATTGGTTTTTTACTTCTCAAATAAGAGGGAATTATTGTAATCGTGGAAAACAATCACCCTGCGACATTTTTTAGAGATCTTTGTGTTTTTGGGTCACTGGACTCTGAGAAACATGTTCCCCATTTCTGTAAGTCTGTCGATTTGTTTGTGGCTCTGTCTTATTCGGCTGATTTCACATTTTGATTAAAATTCAAGGATCATAAGGGGATGAAATGGTTACATTTTGATAACACCCAATGTGGCGAAACAAAATTGCGGTCTCTCAAATTGTAAAAAAATCATTATTAAGAAACTGCTTATCGAATGGACTTCAAAATTTGCGCAATAATAAAGTGTTATTTAGGGATAAATTGGTAAAATTTTGTGTAAATCCATTAAGGTGGAATAAATGACGCATAATGAAATATTTAATTCAGTACTAAAAATCTACCTGTCCAATTGATATAAAATTTTGCACCGAAACCAAGTGTTAAAAAAGATAGACTGGTGAATTTTTGGTGCGAATCCTGTATGGTAAAACAAAATGGCGTCCTAATGAAATGTTTATATATTGGGTAAAATTCAGGAAAAATCACCTGTATACTGTTTAAATATTAAATAACAACTAAGGTACCGAACATAGTATGTGCAATGGGGTAGACCGATATCCAGCAGTGAATTCCATGAACCGGTTGGTGCATATTACCACGTGTTAGCCGAAACTACCTACGTCCAGCAAAGTTCATCTAATAAAAGAGCACGTCGTTTCACATTGATAAGACATATACAGTTTAAAAGCAGTTGTTTTTTTATGAAGTAATGGAAGACAGAGGTTAAATAAGTCAAATGCATGTTAACAAATCTGTAAATTTCCTTTACCCGGAACTTTCCTCGTTAAGATTTTTCCATTTATTGACTCAATTTAGTTCAGTACATAGTCACAGTATATATTATGTGTTACATATACTGCGTTTTCAAATATTTTTATTGGGCACCATTTTGTTTCTTCGTATTGGATTCCTTCCAAATTTTATCAGTTCCTTTCTACCTATGCCGCACTTGTTTTCTGGGCATAATTTAAAATAAATTCAATAAGTTGTTTTTACATTGACGCATACGGCCATTTTGTTATGTCATGTCGAAATCTTACCAGTTTATTCCATTTTAACATTTAATTTATCTGCGAAATTTAAAGTCAATTAAACAAGATTTTTGTACGTTGATTTTTTTTAAAAATTTTGTTTGGCCGCCATTTTGTTCCGCCATCTTAAAGTCGTACCACAACTTTATCAGTTTATTTTTATTCACGCTGAATTTTCTCACAAAAATTTAAATTAAATTAATAAGTAGTATTTTCAGGCTGATTTTTTAAATATTTTATTAATCTGCCATTTTGTTCTCATATCTTGGATTCATTAGAAATATTACCAGTTCATCCCTATATAACACTTGATTTTTGTGCACAATTTAAAGTAATTTTTTTAACGTTTCACTAGGCCGCCATATCCAACTTTTACCAAAATATTACCAGGTCATCCCATACGACCCTTAATTTTTGACAAAAATTTAATGTTAATCTGGTAAGTAGTTTTTAAGTTATGCCGCGAACTGACAGACAGGCAGACAGACCAACAGACCAACCTATGAAACTTAAAAACATATTTTTTGGCATCTAAAGACGCTAAAATGTTAAGATATATAAAATCTGAGAGGGTGATTTTTTTCACAATTACAAATATTTTATTTGGTCGCCAAAATTTAATTACAAAAATTCAGGCTTAATTTTTAATATTTTATTAAACCGCCATTTTTTTAACCGCCATTTTTCATTCACCTTGGATTCGTACCAAAATTTACCAGTTGGTTTCAACGTAATACTTGATGTTTGTGCAAAATTTGAAATAAATTGGATAAGTAGTTTTTTAGTAATATTTTTTTGAGATTTCACCAACATACTACCATGTCATCCCCATATGACCCTTCATTTTTGATCAAAATTGGAAGTCAATCGGGTAGGTAGTTTTTAATTTAAATCCTATGTTTTACGTATTATTATTTTAACGTTTTAGCGTCCTTACTTAGATGCAAAAAAAAAATATGTTTTATTCATCGATTCGTCTGTCGATCTGTCTGTCTTTCTGTCAGTTCGCGGGAAGACTTAAAATCTAGTTACCAGTTTAACTACAAATTTAAATATATTATTATCTCCTAATAAGAAAATATTTACTTATTTTTAGTTAAAGATTTAAAGAAACTAGAGAAAATAAAATAACAAAATCATCAGGGGACTTTTTTTAAGTAATGTTTTATAGCAATTTAGTTTAAGTAAATGTATATATATATATATATATATATATATATATATATATATATATATATATATATATATATATATATATATATATATATATATATATATATATATATATATATATATATATATATATATATATATATATATATATATATATATATATATATATATATATTTATATATATATATATATATTTTGGAGGTAAATAATAAGACTATTGACAAAAATAAAGTGAATTTTGTCTGCATTTCCGTTATATTAATCACAGTGTTTTTAGATAAAATTCCACTTATTACTTTTTAATGGTTTTTATATTTTCTCAAAACGACTGAGTTAACTGACTTGCTACATAAAACATGTTTAGAACTTGAGGAGAGTCAAAATTTTATAAAAAGAAATAATGCATTTGGTTTAGACAAATTAAAAGTTATTGAAACTATCTCTAGAAATTATTAAAAAAAAAAAACGGTAATTTGGTTTTACCCAGAACTTCCCTCGTTATGACACCCTCCTTTTGTCAGGGAAAGTGAATCTTATAATTATTTAGTAATATGTAAACAGTAACAATACATATACAAATTATGTTATCTTTCATTCCATTATTACATGAAAGCATTCATTAACAAGGAAATTCCGGGTAATTGGCTTAACCCAACCTGTAATAAAAAGGAACGGTTCGTAATGAGAGAACTTCTGAGTAAAGTCAATTTTCCGCTTGCGGCTTAACCGGAAACGTCACCAGAAGCAACATTTTGTCGATACATCGTAACATTTTAGACCAGATGGAGCTCTCTTTCTTCTGATTTTAAAACTGTATAGATTTATTTATAACTTACACTTACAATTTTTTAATATTATTTATCCGAGCTTAAATTTTACTACAGGAATAGTAGACTACTCAAACATGATTATCTGGAAAATTATAAGCGATAAAAATCGAAACATATTTTCAAAATCAGGGAAAAGCGGCTAAACCGGATATGAAATTTAAAAACTATATTAGTTAATTTTGAATTTTTATTCTAGCTAAATCATAAAGTGACACCTTGTGTATGCAGTAACATTTTGGGAGATTATAAAGGCTGAGTTTTATTATAACTATAGTATAAGTTACCTATTTTTAAAGGGAAACAACTACATTATTGGAATTCTTAACGATATACCTACAAAGTGGTGCATTTAAAATAACAACGTTATTCTATGCCCGAAAATCTGCAATTTCGGTCCCGATATCGCAGGTTGCAATAAAAAAATAATAATAGTGCCGAAAAAACTTTCCAATTTTCTTTTAAAGACCGCATTATTATAACTCTACTTATTACGAAGTTATTCAAGATAAAGTGTGTCAAAATAGAGTTATCCACCCCACCCTGCTTTAAATTAACAATAGCAATTTAATCAAATAGAGTAATTCTTCTATTAGATGGAAGTAAAAAAGAATACCACAATAGGGCGTTTGGAATATAGAAATCTTTTTTTTTTCCTTATAAAAAAAACAGAGAAAATGATTGAGCCCTAAGAGGAAAGCATCAGTATTCCAAGACATATCATAAATATAAAAGAAAGGTTCTGATGTGTGTAGGATTTTTAGCAGAGGCATGGGTTACGTCACTGTGACAATCGAGATTCACCCTAAGCCACAGTTCCGTGTGAACAAGAGCTTTTAATTCAAATTTGAAACTGTCTAATTCCATAAACCATGAGTCCTTAAAAAAACATTTAGGTTTTATTAATTTTTATTTACTTACAAATTGTCTCTTGAATGACATGAAAAGATCGATCGAGGAGGGCTTTGGTTCCCTCAGACCCCAACTTAGTTGCGTCACTGATACGCATAAAATATTTTCTAAATTTATCCTTCTAGAATTTAAAATTTTAATTTGCAAACTACAAAAAAACACTTTCCATTTTATGAAAAAATATTTTATATATTTAAATATAAATTTAGGATTTACATTCTACTCAGCACTAACACGGTTTGTTTTGAAAATATATAAGTCATACTACATTTTATTCATAAAATTTTAAAATTTTATAAAGTATCTTTGCAAAACATGTTTTTTTTTTAATACAACACCCCATATACGTTTGTATTTTTAAAATCTGTAAATTGGATAACTGTCTAACTTGGTTTTGAAAAGAAAAGTGAGGAAAAGATTTAAATTATTTGAAAGTGGTTCATGTTGCTCCTTGGATTGTATTCATGGTACATCGATATCAAATTCTAATGTGCTACTATTCAAAAAGTTTTAGAAACATTTTTTAGGATTTTTTTGCCGAAATGAAATTAAAATTGTTCAAATATTCAATTGACTTACCCAGCTTCTGAATATCCTTTCTCTATATCGTATGCAAGACTACCGTTACCAGATTTCACATATGAACTATATTCCTTTTTAACTTTTTTTGACTTTTTTTTATGTACGCCTATATCTCTTTCTCTAAAGTAATATTCACTCTTCCTCCTTTGTTCGCTTTTGCGTCTCCGCCGCTTTTTTCTTTGATATATTTCTTCTAGAGAGGTAGTTCTTTGTAAGCGTTTGTGTCCTGAATTACACATGATATTAATTTAAAAAAAAATGTTTTGATACTTCGTGACTCGTCTCCAAAGCATGTAAATATGTTTATTCGAAAACTGGAACTTAATTAAGTTCTATTTTAAGTGCCATTGACATACAACATGCAATAATGCAAAAGTTTACTGTTGGTGTCTTTTATCAGATAAGTGAAATTAACTGTAATTGTTAAATTAAAAAAAAATCCAAAACATATCTAATAGATATTTTCCTTTCGAAAATATTAGTGGTTGTTTATAGCTAAAATGACTGTACTACTAATTCTTCAAAATATAAATTGTTAAATTAATTTATTAAATTTAAATGGTTTAAAAAAAAATTGAAATATTTTTTAACAGCTTAATAATGTTTTATAGAACTTGAAGATATGGTCGGTAGAATAATGAACGAGTTGCTGTTGCTGTTTTCCACATAAAATAAACTTCTGGTCAGTTACTAGTTTAGATGTAGCAAATTAAAAGCGTTTGTTTTGTGTTAAAAACATCATTGTACTACTTAAGTCAAATCCTAGGTAATTTTGCGGAAAAATTGCCATTGCTTGATATACAGGGTGTTATATAAGAGTCTACGTGAAATTGGCAGACGAAATTTTGGTCGTTTCCACAATTCGGCGGAAGTCCGTTTGGCGAATACGATAATACGGAGCAAGTCAATTTGGTGAATACTACAATTTGGCGAAAAAAAATAGCGTTGGTTCCGAATTATTTTGACAATTTTTTTGTAATTTAAAATTAATGTAATTTTGATATTGTTTAAAAAATAGTAACCGCCATACATATATTCGTGTGTAAACATTAAATTTATATTTATTTCAATTATATACTAAAACGTTTACGTCCTCTCGGAATTATGCGTAATGTCAGAATATGAATGTAAGTAAAAATGTTAATAGACACAAACGATTAAAAGCTATGAATTTATTGTCTAACTGATGGAAGTACAATCCGTCTTTGAGCTTACCTAAAAAAGGAATTATAAACCAGAACTAACAAAAAAATCATATTTATGATATGAATTTTTAATTAAAGCGTTAATGTCATAATAGGAAATCAGCTTGCAAACACCATTAAAAATAATGTTCAACAAAATACATAATCAAGTGTTATGAGACATTACTTGTATTATCTCCAAACTAATTACCGCAAAAACATGCATATAGGCCAAATTGACTTCCCCGCCAAATCGTCGCTGGCGAAATTGTCAGGGTCCCTATATAACGTCGTGCAAAACCGAACTTTTTTTGCAACTCGCAATTATCAGTTTTTTAATTATCTCACCGAGTGTGAGATGATGTGTAAATATCAACAGAGTAAGAAAGAGTTGGAAAGAAGTTAAAGCCACTCGTATTTCTTTTTAATAAACGTATCATACAGGGTGATAAAAAACAAATCAATTTTACACAATAGAATTATTGTTATAGCCAATTTTTTCTGAATTCTGGATATGTGATTTAAAGTTTCAGGTCACTTGTGAATTTATTTTTTTCAAGCTGCGTTTAAAGATATATTATAAAATAAATTTACCATCTCTATAGCCACTTTTCTTTCTCTATAAGATGGTTCACTCAGATTGAAAATCCAACGTTTCGTCTACGAGGTCTTATCAACTTTTTTAAATGCAGATCTGGATTTTCAATTTTGTTTTTACAAGCCCTTGATTACTCAAAACCGATGATGTAATGAACTCATTTTTTTAGAATATCTAAAATTCTTCTTTGTGAATTTGGGGAGATTCTGGTTCTCTGTGTCTCTCCAACACAACATAAATAAATCGTTACTTGTGGTAGGTGGAACTTATGTTAAAAATAAAATAAAAATCTACGTCCGTATTAAAAAAAAGGAAGTTGAAGATGAGACCTCGATGATGCAACGTCGGGTTTTAATTTGAGTGCACCATCGTGCAGAGAAGGAAAAGTGTCTATAAAGACTTATTTATTTTGTATATAATAATATTTGCTCAAGTGCAGCCTGAAAGAAATAAAAGTTTTTCGGATATTTTCCAACTTTGAGAAAAGCATATTATTCGAAAGTAAATTGGGCAACTTTCGTTCATTCGTCGCATAGCGTGGAGGGCTCGGTTCATCCGTTCGATTCGTTGCGCAGCGATACCGTCTTTTGAGCGAATAATCAAGTAGGCTTTGGCTTAGGCGAATAACTCGTCTGAATTTAATCTTTTGTTTTTCGTGTATTTTGAAACAGAGAAAACGCATAAGATCCATGTGAATGAATTAAATAAAAATTAATGAATAGTGTGGATGAAACGTTCATCAATCCGTTGATTTGCCAATTCGTGATTCATATGAATTGACAAATGGAATGTATGCGGTTGAATGAACGAATGGACCAATAGTTAGTAGCAGACTTTACAATTTTTGAGATATGAATGCTATTGCATCGATGTTCTAACACCCTGTATCGTTTATATATTAGATTTAAAAATGCACCTTGGTTTATGAAGGACCATATTCAAGAATTACACAAATCCACCAATGAATTCAATTTGTTTTATTGAAGTTTTTGCGCAACTTGTTACACACATAGAACTTGCTTACCTTGAAACATATCTAAAGATAATATATTAAACAAGAAATATATAAAAAATCAAAAAATTTAAAAATTTCCTCTGTAAGCAACAAAAATATTTCTATGAAAATTTCAGTTGATAATTTCATTTCATTTCAACATATCCAAATATTTAAAAGTTTTGCTTGTGACCTTGTATAGTCTGCTCTATCCTTTCGTTGTAAGATTAATTTCCTTTTGTGATCACCCTGTATTATATGTTTATTAAAATAGGAATACTCACTATAGCTTTTTCGGAGTTAACCTTTTTTTCAAAACTGTCCTAGTATTTTTGTTAATTTAGAAATATAGTTCCGGAAATTGTCTGTCATATTTTCTCTGCTAAAGAAAATTACTAAAAATGGCATATTTGTCCTGAAGAAAACCCTCGACGAATAGTTAAAAATTGCAACATTTTGCACGATTTACACAAATCACTCTATATAAACGGTCGTTTATTATGGCAAGCAAATTACAAATACATTTTATTTAAAAATATTTAACAACCCATAACAGAGTCCTAATTCCATTTCAGAACTAAGACCTTGTTATCTGATATCATTTATTTTTTTACATGTTTATTTTTTTGGTTTTTGAGTAAGCTTGCCAGGAGCACGCACTAAAATCGGATTTAAATAATATATCACAAACAACCAATCCGATCAAGAAAGTACAAAAAAAATCTTTTCAATAGTTTTAGTTTACAATATCAGAAATTATTACTAATTAAAAAAAAAACAGTAACGTGTTTCGTTAAAATTATGTTAAATTTGTCAAAACTGGTGAAAATAGAAACTACCTAAAAGCCTATTAGAGATATTAAGACTAATTATGAAATAATATATTTTTAACACCTAAAATTTTGGGTTATCTAAGTTCATTTCTGAAGTTTAATATGCATTATTGCAGTAATTAATTTCCTTAGCTAAATTTTTCAACGAAATTAATAATTTGCGATAATTATCTGTAAATTGTTTGTTTTTGATTTTATACATACTTTGAATAGCAGAAAATTAAATTCGAAATGACTTGAAGCAAATTATGAAGTATCAAAAGAATATAAAAGTTCAAAGAAAAATAAAAACTATTGCTTACCCTGCAAAAGAAAACGATGTGTCTCTATATAGGGTGTATTTCCACTAGCCGAATAATCGGACACACTACTGTGACTTGAAACTGAATTCAATCTTTTTAGAACTTCTTTGTTATTTGGTGGCCTTAAAAAACAATCTGAGCTGCATGAACTACCGGCAGTACCGCACAAATTACATGAATCTGTATTTTTGCATAGATAACTAGAAGATGTATTTTTCGCGCCTACGGATTCTAAACTGGACATCTTAGCTGACGGAGAATTCAAAATATAATGTGGCTTAAAATCATAGAACTGAATCATGTGTGAGATTTTCAGTGAAAGTGTTTAGTTTGAGGCCATAGGCGTCCGATTCTTTTGACGCATAATTTTAAGGATAGATACTCATTTTTCGTTAAAACTTCCGAGTGGCATATAATAGAAATATTTCTTTATATAAAAATGAGATATCTGCACATTTTAATTTTTGAAAGAAAACCATTTTTACTTTAAATTTTGGGTTCACCTCAAGATTCGAGAAATATTTTATGAAACAAATCGTTTCCTTCGACCAACTGTTTTTGAAACACTGATAATAGAAATCTTGCACAATTTTTTTATTTGCAAAATATTTTTTAAATACAACTCGCTGGCCCGGCCGACCTTGTTCTGCCTGCCATCTAACCGAAGATGGCGCGATGAATTTGAAGTGGAATTATAAGAATATGAGGCGCATTCACCACATCGTCCAAAATATTGTTGAAGGAAAACATATTGGTTTTATAGAAAAAATACGCAATAAAACAATACAAAAAATACTGTTGAAAGGTCTTTAAAAAAATCATATAAACTGGTGCAGTATAACCATACAAACGCTATAACTCATCAAAGTTTGAACGCAACTTGCGCCCTCTAAAATAGCGTCTGAGCATTTAAAAGGCGCGTGACGTCACGAAGCATTACTTTCCGAGGACGGTGGCAGATGCACGGTATAGAATACATGAGTTTTGCAGTCCTTGCTAGTTTTAATGTGTTGTATTCGCTGGGCGATCAAGGTATGGAAAAACATATATCAAAGTGCTATTATAAGATAAAAGCGACACCGGGCATGATGTGATCACAAAGATGTATCTGCAAAAAGCAGTATATGGGTTTGTGAAGACCATTTTAATGTATATATTAAAATATATTGTATTTATTAATTAATAATATAGTTCTTTGTATTTTATTTTGAATTGAAAATAACGGGTGTATAGAAGAGAATGAGACAAGATGTTGTGGCATTAAAACCAGACCGAAAACAAGCCGAACTCCCTAAGCGTTTCGTAGTCCTAAAGCCTGCGAGACTTATTGAAGATGCCTTACGTGATAAATCATGTACTTCAAAGGGCGATTTTATGTCTATCAAAGCAGATCAATCTTTTGAGCAACTACTAAAGGGGATAGAAGAACCATGTATCAGTGTGGGTACAAATTCATAAAAATCCAAATTATAGAAGCAAATCATATGGCTGCATCTCCATTACTTTCTCTCTCTGCCCTGCACCAATAGCTAACCAATGCACGTTGCAACCCCTTTTAAGTAGGTAATAAAAAACTTTTTTAGAAATAATAGTAAAAATAAACAAGCTAGTCTAAAAATATTTAATTATTAATTTAAGGTGAGACATAAATAGATTAATTAAAAACATCAGAAGAACATAAATAAAAGTTAAGTATTTATTTTTAACATTCACGTATTTCTTCAACGAACTATGATTATGTTATTACCTTTTGACTGATGTAAATAAACTATTTTTAGAAAAAAAGTCAGCCAACGTTACTGCGTCTACATGTGATAGAGTATCCGATCAGGCTTTTGTAAATCCTTTGTCAGCCTTGCTTTTTCGAGGACAATATTAGAAAACTAAAGATGATGTCAATAAAACATAAAACAATATTGCAAGTAGACGGGAACGGCAATATTGATTAATATTCTGACACCGACGCGGAAAACATGCTTCGTGACGTCACAGCCAATTGCATTTTTGGTGTGACGTAATATTTAAAGGGCCTTGGATGAATTTTATCTCACAATTATGCCAAAAATATTTTTTTTGTGCAAAACTAATTGACAAGGCTGTTTTTATATAGGTAAAGGTAGTAAAGTGTTTGGGTAAAAAATAAATTGTATGCAAGACCCTATTAAAATCTATAAAAGGATTTGGCCTTTGTTATGTCTACCACATCAATATTAGTTGGAAAGCAATCATAAGAAACATACAGGTAATAAAAACACTTTGATAGAAATCTCATCCAGGCAAACCATTTAGCCTTTCAGAAATGCGAGATTAGATACTATAGAACAGTTTAGATGAAAAAAGTTAAAATATAGAGAAACATTTGTGTTTTTTTTTTTTATAAAAAAAAAAGTTGATACTTGTTCTGCTTGTTGAGAAAGAATTCTGACAAAATGTAAACACAAAAATAAAATCGGTGGAACCGAATGTTTTTTCAGAAAACTGAGCGTTTTCAGTTAAAAACTCCGGTCTCTATATTTTATTTCTGAATAAACATTAGTTGGTTATTCCATTTTAAGATTTAGTACTTTTTGGTAGGGTCATTTAAGTTCTTTAAAGACGAAGTAGTATCGTCACCAGAGACAGTTCCTACTCAGACTATATTGACACCCCAGGCACATTTTACGACTACTAAGAACTAGGTAAAACAATGCAGGTTCTAGGTCTAAACAATATTATATGCTACATTATAAAAGTATGTGGTCAATTTCTTTTTAAGGTTCTTTTCTGAGGTGTATGTTGAGTTAACATGCTCCATACCTTACTACCAGGTAAGCAAATATAAAGACGACTGTAAGTAAATTTCTCTTTGAGAGGGTTTTACAAAGATTAATAGCCTTCCACTTAATTAGCTCACAACATACCAACTTTTTTTCTTAGGAACTGTGTCTATACTATTTATTTGCCCTAGAGAGAAATTTTAACATGTCACTGAACAGTGGATTTTTTGCAAATTTATATAAACATAGCAATATTATTCCGATTTTCTGGTGATCCAGAATTTCCAAAATTACAGATGAGTTTGTAATCAATCGGCTACATCTAAGTTGTTCGATAGTTTAGTATACGATCAATCAATAACCGGTCTGATTTCTGTCAAAATAAATCAACTAGAGATAACATGGTGAGTATAAGATTAATCTATTGGAAGGCCTTGGATTAACAGGCCCTCGTTTTAATGATATTTGGTTCCAATAAGATGACTATCCGGTTTATCATTGTGAACTGATTCAGGAACATCCAATGAATTACATACAAACTGGAATGGTGCCTTAATGCTCAAAAATCGAGGCAAACGGATAAACAGGCAACCCGCGGTGTTGAGGTAGACCCATCTCTCTCTATATTATTGGGTTAAATGGCAAGAAATTCGGATTTAACTATGTTTTATGATTTTAAAGTATATTGTATGTTAAAAATGGTAAATCATTAGTCTCTGTTATCCGTGTTGAATTATGGGTTGCACCTTTTATTGGATTGTGTAAGAAAATACCTCATTTTATCAGTTGTCTTATGGGGGTGAAATAAAACGCCGACTAGGTTTTCAGGCCTTTGTATAGTTTAAGTAAGTAACATAAGATTGATAAAATCATATTCCTGTAATTATTTTGATCTATTTTTTTGTTGTTATATCATGAATTAGAAAATTTTATTTCAATTTGACAATTGAAAAATATTTAATTACTACCTGCGCAAAAACAGAGTGATGGGAAGCACAAAAACAAGGAAGTTTCCAAGAAATCGGGAATGACTGAAAACATTTGTTTTTACATTATCTGATTATGACAAAACATAAATATTTGATAAAATTATTGATGTTTGTCTTTATTGCTTATTTATTTTTACTTCTGTATAGATGTTGAGAGATTCGAATCCCCGACCTGAATTGAATATCTTGCTATGCACCTTTAAATTATTCTTATTAAACATTTTTTAAAACACTTATGTTTAAGTTCTACATCAGTTTATACGTAAGCCAAATGCCAAAATTCAATGTTTTCCTGATAACGATATAAACTATAAGGACACTCTATCTGCAGCATGTACGTATAACAAAAGCTATAGCCTTTACTTTTAATACAGTTTTTTACGTGAAAAACCACACATTAATTTATGGAAATTGCACAGGGCACGGAACTATCTTTTTTTCTAAAGAAGCACGTAACATTTTAACTAATTTTTCATGTCAATCGGGCCAATAATTTGGAAAAACTGAAATTAAAAATTGGAAATTATTTTATAATTAAACACTTCCCAACTTTTTAAATGATGGTGATTTTTCTTGTATAACTTTGACTTAGAGTAAAGAAGTTATTCTCATGTGGTCTTCAAAATTTTAGTTTTATGTTGAACTCACGCTACAACCATCCATTGTTAACCAAAAAATGTGTACTTAACCAAAGTTTGAATTTATGTATGTGTATGTATTTACAGGGTGAATCACTTTTCCTTGTTTTTCAATCAAATTTCCAAGCGAGCTGTGGAACTTAACATGCAAGATCTTTAAACAAAATTGATCTTTTTTACAGTCTCAGGTGTTATCTATAATTTATTTTTACACCTCTATCGTTATTGTTAAAACGAAGGCAGCTAAAACAATTTAAAATTCCATGTCCAAAACTCATTGTTACATTTTATCTAGTATTTTTCGAAACATTTTAAGTGAGCTAACAGAATTTTTAGGAAATCAAATTTTAAATTATTTTATTTTAAAAATTAGCAACAAGAGAAACATTAAAATTAAAGATAAATCCGAAAATAACAAGCAGTTCACAGAAAAAGAGACTAATATAAAACACTTAATAGCGTGTTGTCATCTATTGGGGATGCTGTCTATTATTTTTCTAATAACTGCTTGCGGATCGCCACGTCCTAAATAATTCTATAGGTGCTCTATGAGGTTAAAATCGCAGGAACAAGCTGGTAAAATAATTCTTTAAATGTTATCTTCTTCAAAGAAAACTTGGGGATACAGATATCGTCTACATATTTAGATGGAATCTGGCCCAGCATGGTATAAAAAAAGGTATAATTATTGGAATAAGAATTTTATCTAATTAATGTCGTTATATAATAGTGACGTTTTGAATAAAAAAAATAGAAGTTTTTCCCAAAATTGTAACGGAGCCTCCACCAAATGGAACTCTCTCGACTATACAGTTTTGTTCAAATATTCTCCTATTTTTCTTCATAATTCAACCGTCATTTCTATATAAACAAAACGTGGACTGGTCGTGAACAATGTTTAATGTTTTTTTGCAAAATTTAAACGATTTGCCTTGTGTTCCCTTGTTAAACCTGTACACTTTTAAGTCCATTTTGATGTAATTACATGTATGTACACAGCTGGGTAATTGTAGTTTCAAATAACAAATTACTTATTAATGTAGCATCCATTTTTCTATTTCCCCTCGCTGCATTTCTGATAAAACTTCCCAGGTATTGGTTTTTCTTGCTCGGCCTCCTCCATGAACAGGACACGGCTAGTCTAGTAGTAAGACCTATTCCACAAACGAGTAACACCTTTGGTTCTTCCGAGATTATGGGCTACAGGCTGATGATCCATCCCGGTTGTACAAAGCTAACTGTTCTAACCATTTCGGCTTTTTGTAGGCGATTGTAATTCATGTTCTAAATACACAGGTTTGATATCTTCAACGTTAAAAATTAATGAAAAAATAAAGAATATCTGCATCATAAGACCAATGTGTGTAACAAAGATTCTACTTCTCTCTCCACCACATTTATGTTATGGTGCAGTTCTCCATTTTTTCGTTTACTTTTAAATATAAAGATATCAAATTTGGTATATTTCTAATTCGGAAAAAGAGAGCGATCTAGTGAAAGTAAACTTTACAGGGCATCTCATTTAAAAACAGGCAAGTTATATTTATAACTGTTATTTAAATACTTTTTAAATGCTTAATAAAACTTAGTAACAAGCCTTCTTTTTTGGTTGATACCCTGAAAAAAAGAAAGTTATAACAGTTTAAAATCTAGACAAGTTAAACAACATATTAATAGCGGGTAGTGAAAGGTCTTCATGCTCTGACAATCAGCTGTTTGCTGAAACCTAGGCATATCCCAACTCGTCCGAACAAAAACGGCTTAAATCGCTCCACTTAGGTAAACCTGTCTACACCACAAAGTGAAAAATATGGCAAACAACAAACCTGTCAAAGTACGATTTAAACAAAGTTATCACATTAGGTATAAAACGTATTGAATATTCATATAAATGGCCTAAAACTTTACAAATTCATAATTTTTTTTAAACTTTTGACTTAGGTAATTTCGTTGAAATTCTAAACAACTGTTCATCTCTTTATTTTTAAATTCCAATGAATGTATTTATGTTTTTGACAATAGGAATGTTTAACACGAATAACGAAAAAATATTGATTTTTGAAAATAATTATTGGGATGCTTTTGTTTTTTATAAATTAATTTGGAACAATTCATTTTTAAACGTATTTTATATTACGCTACTTTACAAGAAAACTGTAACTTGTATTACAATGATACAATACCTGCGACTGCCTAATTAAAGCATCTTTACATTTCATCATAGTTTTATCATTTAAAACATTTCATATTTTTTGTTATATTTTTTATTTATTATACACTACGGTTCTTGAGTAGTTGATCATTGATCAATTTTCCTTCGTCGCCTGGACCCATTTATTTAGAACCCGCGCAGTATTTTTTTGCGTATATCTAGACTGAAAACTGGAGCTCTTAGCGAACACATGCGCTTTCTCGTTGCCCATAACGCTACTATGCCCGGAGATCCATTTTTTTTCATTACTTTTGTATTTGTTAGCTCATTTAAAACATCTTTGAATTCCTGGACTACAGCTGAAATTCTCCTGGGTTTGTCGATAGCCCTGAGAGTCGCAGACTGTCTGTATGAATGCGTTATTGCTTTTTCAAAATATCAACAACGAAAATATTGCTTTAAGAAAAATCTCAACGACGAACGACTTAGCAAGTTTTTTTAAGAATTTTATTTATTAAAAACTAGCAATCTTTTTGTGCACAGAAGATTTTTTTGCCAAGTAGGTATATGGGGTTTTTAATTTATGAATAAATTATCCGACTAAACGATGAACTCCGGGCCTTTTAAACCCTGCCTCTCTTTTATCGAACCTGGTTAATTAAAATAATAATGATTACTTTAATCATTATAAAGTTTGCTAAATATATATTATATATAAATTAAATTAATATATAAATATAGATTATGAATAAATTGCTGTTCATACTGACTCACATATTTACCCTTAGTCAATGTATGCTTAAATTATTATATACTAATATTAGTCATTGTTTTTCAATCCTACCATTTGGGCTAGTCACAAAACAATATTTAAGTAAGTATATCTTCTAAAAACTGCGTGCGTGAATATATTACGGAAAAGCCGGAACACAGTTTGTTTTTATATATTTTTATTATCTAAAAATAACTTTTTCAAACCTACACTTGGGAAATCAGTTTATTCATGCTCTACTTTCAACTTTCATTCATAATTCGTACATACATAGATTCGATAGGGTAAGTTACGATTTTTGTTTTAAACTTTAACCAACAAACGTTTGGAGGCTCATGAAATTTTTGGTACATGATAAGCTCATTTTTTTTAATGATAGTTATCTCAGTTTTGATAAACTAAGAATGCTAGGCTGTAAACTCTCATTTATCACTGCGTTTTTAATTAATCGCGTTGTAAAAGTCGTTCTGTTATATCAAATGCCTATTCGTACATTTTAATATAATGGTGATACAAGATGAGTAAAATACCTCGTGATTCCTGTCTGAAACATGTCCTGCAATGCTGCAGGCGCAAGAATCCATTTCAGTCAAACGACGATCGCGATTTCGGTCTTCCATCGCGATTTCGGTCTTTTAGAGCTCATCAGGCCGCCATAGTCTAGGGAGCTCCGTAGGGCAAAGGCATAAAACGAAGTCACAGCCCTAGACGGAGCTCGCTAGTTTATGGCGGCCTTATGAGTTCTAAAAAGAACGAAATCGTGATCGTCGTTTGACTGAAATGGATCATTGACCTGCGGCATTGCATGACATGTTCTATACAGGGATCATTGTACCTTTGTAGTAACGTTGGTGTAACATGAATCAAAAATACATTAACATTATTTCTCCCAACGAAAGTCAGGAATCAATAGTGTAAGTCAATGCCGGGCGTGGTATTTTGGGCCTTTGCCCTACACGGGGCTCGCTAGCCTATGGCGGCCTGATGAGCTCTAAAAAGAGCGAAATCGCGATCGTCGTTTGACTGAAATGGGTCACTGCACCTGCCGCATTGCAGCACAGGTTACAGATAGAGTACATTGTAACTTTGTAGTGACGTTGGTGTAACGTGAATCAAAAATACATTAACACTATGTCTCTCAATGAAAGTCAGTAATCAATAGTGTAATTCAATGCCGGGGTGGTTTTAGCCGGCGGAGTAGTTACTTCTGTGATTGCAATTTGTGCCTTTGCCCTACAAGAGGCTCGCTAGTCTATAGCGGCCTAATGAGCGAAATCGCGATCGTCGTTTGACTGAAATGGATCATTGGCCTTCGGCATTGCAGGACATTTTCCAGACAGGGATCATTATATCTTTGTAGTGACGTCGGTGTAACGTGAATCAAAAATACATTAATGATGTGCGAAATGTTAAAAAAACATATTTATGTTTGATTCAAACTGTTTTTTTGTCTTCCTGACTGAAAAATCAAGTCACATACTCTTTAACTAACGTAAAGCCCGATCGTAAGGAGTAATTATTTTATTTTAGATCAACTAGATAACAAAATAACAAAAACATAAAAAATTTGCTGACAAATAATTATTCGGATACTAATCTTTATTAACACTAAAACCAATATTATGGACGCACTTACTGATAAATCTATTGTGCGTGGGTCAACCGCTTTCATTCTAGGTTTTATCCGCCATGTTTTCCTATAAATTCATAGGATTTATAGGAACCACATGACACGTGGTGTTGCAACAAATAAAAAAGTGCGAGAAATTATAATATATTTATACTACACAGGCAAATCAACGCAAAAAATTTCAAATGACTTAAATGTTGCAAAATCAATAGTCCGGGATATTACTAAAAAATACGGAGAGGCAGTTAGTGACTTAGTGTTTATGTTCGTGGCAAAAGTCCAGGCCGACCTCGTAGAATTACTGATAGAGAACGTCGTGATCTGGTCTAAATTTGCAGAACTAACAAAAGGGGTACCTTACGAAAAATAAAAGCCCAATGGAATCACGAGGCAAAATTAAATATCTCTAGGGAATGCTGCCGATTATGGCTGCATACGTCTGGTTACAATTTTTATTAAATTTACCTTCATTTGTAATTTTTCGTGGTAAAACACAAAAATTAATAATCGAAAATGTCCTGGGCAACAGAAATGTGGAGTAATGTTATCTTCAGCGACGAATCGAAATTTGATGTCTGCGTAGGTGATATTCGAAAAAGGGCGATTCGTACAAAATCAGAAGCAGTTCGTAAAGACTGTCTAAAGCGTACAGTAAAACTTTTCCAGGGGTTATGATATGGGGATGGATGAGTAGTAAAGGAGTTGGTAAATATGAGTTAATTGTAAATGCAGAAAAGTACCAACAAATTTTACCATGACACTTGATTCCAATACCAGAGCAAAGCATTTCAGATTTCAGCAAGTCAGTGCGCCCTGTCACACTGCGAAAATAACAAAAAAATGGTTCCAGGACAATAATTTAAAAGTTTTATCGCAGCCCCGACTTGAATGTCATGGAACTTTTTGGCATCAGATGAAGAACATTTTGCCTAACGATCTTCAGCGTACAGTTGTGGCATTAAACACAAAAATCACGCAAATTTGGGATTCATTCACTCCCGAATATTTTAGTAGATTCCATGCCAAAACGCATACAAGCCGTTATTGCCGCAAAAGGTGATGTTACTTGTTATTAATTTATGATTTAAATTATAAGATTTAAGTATGTCCGAATATTTATTTGTCAGCAAATGTTTTTGTTAAAATTAAACATAAATGTTTTTTTTAACATTTCGAACATCGTTCGAACATATAGTTAGTCCTTTAGATAAATCTTAAAAATATAGTATATTTTTTGACTTTATTTCCATGTTAAATTTTGTATTAGAGTTGCAGTATGCAGAGTTCGTTAGTAATAAGAGGTTATTCTCATATATTATTACATTATATCCGATAAGCAGGTCTTCCTTCATTCGATAATTTACAACTGAATTTAAAAAGTCTACATTTAAATATTTTTTTAATAAGGTAATAATTTTATCTTGGTGATCAGCTTCACTCTTTGAATAGGCTAATATTCTGAAAATATCTGATATAGGGATATAGGTCTCGAAAATTGTCGGGCCAAATTACAACAATATGCTGTTGATTATAAATATTTCTAAAAAAATATTTGACAATTTAAAAACAAACTAATAAAATACTTCTATTCAAAATTTGGCTTATAAGGGCATAACGTAAAATTATAAATTTACTAATATGGACGGTACCTAATAGCGAGGTCAGATTTGACGCTCAGTCAGAAACGCCTCGCCATAAGGTAATATTAATATTTGGCACGATCAGCAATAGTTATGATACTGGTGGGTTAGAATATATACAAGGTCTATAGAATTGCTTATTAGTGGTAGGATAGCGCAATTGGTTAGAGCAATGGACTAGTGATCCAGAAGTGTGGGTTCGATCCCCGCTAGTACCACAACTTTTGCTGTTGATTATAAGTATTTCTAAAAAAATATTTGACAATTTAAAAATAAACTGATAAAATACTTCTATTTATACAAAGTTAGTCACGTGATTTATCTTACCTGTCAAATTTGACATTATTTTAAAAAAATGGCATAAAACTAGTTTTTATTGAATAGATTTTTCGTCCAATGATTCTATTACTAATAGTCCATTTATAGTTTAAAGCAGGTTTGCTTACATTCGGTCGACTGTTTTAAAAAGAATTAGGTTGAAAAGAAATAAAAATAAAAATTCAACCTAATGTTATCACCTAGCAAGCCGAATGTAAGCAAACCTGAATTAAACTATCACGATATTACTAATAGAATCCTTAGATAAAAAAATTAATCAATTGCTTTTATAGGCTGCTTTATAATTTAGGCTCAACCTCTGGGTATTTCAATGAATTAAAAATATACACTAATTTATTTTTAGAAAGGGCGATATAAAAATATAAAAAAAGGTGCTGTTTTAATTAAAAAGTAAATAAATATGCATTAACTTAATAAATAACCCAATTTAAAAACATTTTACTGTTGTGGAAACTGGAGAAACTTTGTATCAAGTTGGACACATTTTTTTGGATCCATTTATGTTCTCATCAATAAAATGTCGGTTGTAATAAAAAATTAATTAAGAAAATGCATTTATGCGACAAACTTATCAAAAATAAACATTTAATTCAAGTTTGCTTATGTTCGGTAAAGTAAAAAAGCATCAATTTAAAAAGAAAATGAGAAAAATGTTATGTCTACCTATAGCGCTAAAACTTAGCAAATATCTATAAAATCAAAAAAGAAACCGTTTTTTCCTTTACTATTTTTCAAAATTTTGAGAAAAAAGATATTGGATATTAAAAAAAATCAAATTGGGCAGGTATTATAAATAACTAGACTAACTTTTTTATTGTCATTTTGCATTATTTTGCAAGCAACAACTTTTTACCATATCAAATTTTACATAAGTCAATTATAAAAAAAACTCCCATATGATGCGGACTTTACTGGTCAAATATAACGTTACAGAATACTCCAATGTACTTAATTTTTTTCATATAAAGTTTTTTAAACTTTTTTGTATTAGTTTTTTGGCAATTTATACTTCTATTTTAATTTACATTTTTCTGTGTCGATAGATCTAAGAACGTAAATTTGAAATGGGTCACAAATATTAGAAGAAACGGCAACACCTTTTAGCATATCAGTGTATCAATATATTAAATCTATATCGAAGATAAATATGTTTTAACAATTATTGTAGTAGTTTTCAGTCGACTTTTCGCTAACTGACGCCACTGAATGATTATTTTTAGATCAAAAGAGGTGCGTTTTAAATGTAAGTTACTCATTATTTTTACATAAGTCTACGTAATTTACTTGCTGCCACTGGAAAATTTATCGTGCTTTGTGGTTTTATGTGAAGTTAGTTAATTATCGATAATATTTTGATGCCAGAAATTTAATTAGACTTTATGCAAAATAATAATTGTTATTTTATAGATATATTATTCTTTTTTTTTTACCGACGTTTATATATAATTGGTAAACAGTCCTAAACCTTTAAATTTGTCATAAATGATTTTTAGTTTGGGACCTGGTAATCCTTTTAGCCCTTCCGCTAATTTGACAATGTATCAAAGAAACAAGACTGGTGATAACAACTTTACAATACTGAAGTGCTGAACTTATAAACGAAAACAAATGACAATTGTTTCGCCAACACCGTGGCTCTTTCAAATAAAATTTCTTAAATAAAAGGGTGACATAAAATGTAGACAACAAATACTTAAACTCTTTTTTAAAAATGCCAACATTATCCAGGTAAAATAGTTGAAATGAAGACCTATTTAGCTCCAACTGATCGTTTATTAGCGTACTGTTATTTTTATTAAAAAAATAATCAGTGAGCGCAAATTTTGTTGCAGAAGTCAAACGGATAATTCTATTTACTTTAAATATTTAATTCAGGAAATCCACAGTTATTTTAAGGGTACATTGAAATGTTACATGTAAAACGGAAGAACAAAAAACTAACTTTACTAGGTAGCATGGAAATAAAAAAACAACCAGATATTAGTAAAGAAACAGTTGGAACTAAACTCTTCCCTATGCTTATAACCTTTAACGGTTTATCGCTAAACCTGTTTTACCCATAAAATGTTCACAATTTAAAAAAATAAATTTTGTTTTACCGTCTTGGATTCGTACCAAAATTTTATCAGTTGATTTCTGTGCTAAATTTCAGATAAATTGGATACGTTTTTTTTCAGTAATATTTTTTTACACTTCACTAGGCCGCCATTTTGTGCCGTCATCATTGATTTTTACTAAAAGGTAACCATTCTATCTCCCTATCATCCTTGATTTTTGACCAAAATTTGAAGTCAATCGGATAAATAGTTTTTTAGCTATGCCGCGCACAGCCAGACCGATATATCGACTGAATTAAAAAAACATGTTTTTTGGCATCTAGGGATTCATAAATGGTTAAAATACTTCCCGTTTTACGAGAGAGGTCAAAAACGGTGGGGTCGATCCGGCAGCTATGGCTGAGTAAAGGGTCATATTGCAAATATGAAACTGTTTAACTGTTAGCACACTTATAAATATTACTTTCTTAATAATAAAGTTAAATCTGTTGAGGGTGTAGATAAAACTATAGCAAATATTTTAATTTAATATACCGAATATTAATTTTTTGTGGATTTATATTTGATTCTATTAGCGGTCACTAGATGGCGCTTTTTTCTTAATACTTCAAGTAATACGAATTTTCACAAAAAAATGAAATAGTATGATGACTTTTTTGTCATAACTTAATTTAAGATTATAAAAGGTATCGAATTGTGAAATATAAAATCCAGGTCCGTATTTAAATTAAAAAAGTTGTAGAAGAGAAAAAATGACAATGATGAAGTGAAAATTATTTTCATCTGATGATAGAAAAACCATAAAAGTTATTTTTTGTGTTTTTTAGTTTTTCTAAAATTGTAGGCTTAGTTGAAATGACAGACGAAAATAATTTTCACTTCCTCATGGTCACTTTTTCTCCTTTTACAAAATGGCGAGGTTAGTGTTTCAATCCCTCGTTTCGGATTCGGGCGACCATTTTTTACTTCATTATTCGATATCTTTTATAACCTTCAATTAAATTGTGACAAAAAAGTGATATCATACTATTTGATTTTTTTGAGAAAATCCGTATTATCTAAAGAATTACGAAAAAACGGCATCTAGTGACCACTAATAGAATTATTACGGTACTGTTAGTAACTTTACGTGAAGAGCAAAAAAACAGAAAAAAAAAAGATAAATAGCAAAAAGTTGCCTGAATAATACAATGCTTATATTTTCGACAAACCTTAATTAGGAAAATTCAAGAGAAAATCGGCATTTCCATTTTTGAGTTGCTGGTCGTTTTTCCTACTGGAAAATAATTTCCAGCGATTTTCTTGGTCGATTTACCTATAAATATTTTTTAACTATAATTGTGTGATCAACGGTTAACGAGTTATGGCCGGAGACCATTCTTAATTGGACACCCCTTACATATTCAAATTCACCAGTATCATAACATTTTGATCCTGCCAAATAGTCTAACCATAAAGCGCGGCGTTCCTGATTGGATCTGACGTCGTTATTAGGTTCCGTCCATATTAGTAACTATATACATTTTTCGGGTTATTCCGTATAAGCCAAATTTTTAATAGAAATATTTTATCAGTTTTTTTTACACTGTGAAATATTTTTTTAGAAATATCTGGTCAATGGTAAAAGTTATGGTACGATCGAACCCGCTGAAAAAGTTTTATAGACGGGGTACGAAATAAATACAAAAATGCAAGTTTCCAAAGCAAAGAAAATTGAGATTCTAACTTTCGAGACAGCCAAATTAAAAGCCAGCAAATGCAAGTTAAAAAGCTTTTAGAAGATTTTTTATAATAGTAAATTATAAATAATTGAAATAGTTTTTAAGGAAATGAATGTTGAATATGTAAAAATGACGCATACATATTCTCCATTAATTTTCTCAAAAACTATCCCAATTATCAAAAAACTTCAAAAGTTTGATATATAATTTTTTTTATAAAGTCATAACAAAACAGTTTTCCATATGTTAACTAATATTGTATACAGGCTGTATACATACTATGTGTGCATATTAGGTATATAATTAACTAAACACACTAAACCAGTTTACATATTTTATAAGAAATAAAACTACATATATTTCCTTATACAAAATTATCGTATAGAATTTTCGAGATCAATCAAGCTTCCTTAATTAAAAAAAATCTGTCACCTATAAAAAAAATCTTTGTAGGCTCCAGCATTAAAACTGATTTTATTTGATTTATATTACCAAATCTGAAAAAAATACGGACCTGGCAACCTCTCACTAGGCCGCCATATTGGTGTCACTTACGCCAATTTTATTTTACATGTTAGGTTACATGCATGCGCTCTTATTGTTTTCTGTGCTCTGTGCCTAGGTTTCGACCGCCCGCTCGTACCATAATTTTTACCGTTGATCAAATATTCCTAAAAAAATATTTCACAGTTTAAAAAACTAATAAAATACTTCTATCAAAAACGCTATTAAACAAAGTTTATTAAAGCAATGTTAAAAATAACTATGTCATGTTTTGGCATATTCTCCATTACGTTCTACGCACTTTCTCTACCGTTTTGGAAGTGCTTCAATACCCGAAGTAAAAAAATCATTTAAGCGAGTGCCACTTCATGTACCGCCTGGATCATTTAATCATTACTTTGAGAATTTTTCCCATCTAATGCCTTTTTAAGTTGTCCAAAGACATGATAATCGCTTGGGGCGAGGACAGGGGAATAAGGAGGATGTGGTAGTCACCCAAACTTTAAATAATGGATGGTCGCCGCAGTTACACGCACGTTGTCGTATTGCGAAAGAATAACGTGGCGTCGTTGTTTCGGTTCTGGGGTCAGTTGCTTTGGCACCCATCTTGTTGACACGCTATGGAAATTAAGGATATCGTGCATAATGTGGTGCATAGAACGATGACTCATTTTCAGAACTGCAGCGCTTTCTTCCAGGATAATACTACAATTTTCTTTCACTAAGGCTTCAACTGAACACTCAGGCGTCACAACACGATTTAGTTGACCAGGTCAGTGAAAATCAGCTACGGAAGTAAACCTATTGTTAAATGTGTTGCTCCATTCATACACTTGCTGGACTGATAAACATGAATTTCCATATCGTAGCTTCATTTTACGACAAATATCAATAGCTGTACGTCTTCACAGTACAAAAAAATGAATAACAGAACGCTGTTTCTCTCTAATGCAGTACTCCAGCGGAGTTACCATTTTTAAACTGTCAGTGTGACTACAATTTCAATTTTTCCTACGATATGTCATTAATAGAGCCTTCTAGATCTCAAAATTAACATATCTGCTAACTTTTAAGACAATATTCTGTTTCGTGCATTTTTTAGGGCACTTTTAAGGTTTTTCATTTGCGTCTGCATCGTATATTACTGTATATTTAACATTTAATATATTGTGGGTATTAATAGTCTTTAGTTTTGTTTAGTAATGAAGGAAAACAAAAGTCGACAAATCTACAAGGATTTCTGACACAATGCCAAAAATAAGTCCACAAAAATCAACACTCTGTATATAAATTTAAAACATATTTAAAATAATTTTAGTCGGACACTATACATATATATTAGTAGGAAACAATTATTGTTTTATACAATGTTTTTACAGAAAAGCAACCCATTTTATTAAAATTTTTGGTACCATAAAATTGCACCTTTATTTCGCCATAGCTCAATCGAGTCCGCGTGTTTATGCAAAAATAAGCTAACGGGGCCATAAACCATCACATAATAAAATTTAGGAATTTTGACCCAATGAATTTTTTTAATGTAATTAGTTGTTCTTTGGTGCATGAATTTTAATAAAGCAATAAAAGTAAAGATGTACATTCTTCAACCTAGGAGGAGGGGAGAGGCAAACTTTTTTCTCTCCAAACTATTTCAGTAGGTAAAGGACGTAAAACGTCTCTTGAATCAGTAACCAACGTGTGTGCTGGGGGAAGCGGTGAAATTGAAAGGAGGGAATATGTATTTTTCGAAGTTCAGTTTTAATAATCATTTTTACACCTTGTTTTGTCGATTTTCCATAAATATGTACCGATTGCACTTTTAATATAAATTAGTTACCGCATTTCTGGTAAAATTTTTAAAGTAAAAAGTCGGCCTGATACCAATACAAGGAGTAAATAGACTCTTGTGATACTAGGCATTAAGACCCTCAATACATGAATGTATGTTTTGTGATGTGGTTAATATTTAGATCTTAGCTGGATCCTGACTATTTGCAAAACGGAATTTTCAGGACGGAAATTTTTTTATTAGTACCCTATTTTGCTTATTTAAAGTACGTCTTAGCGTGTTTAAATCCAACTTACAAGTACCTTGTAGCGTCAAATATAATAAGACTAACAAATGTTTCAAAAAATATATTCAAATACTCAACAATCTTAGTGAAAAGTACAGTTGGTATTTGAAATATGAATACTTTGGTTTTTTAGGTCAGAGGGACTGCTGTTTAAATTAATATTGCCAACATTCTCGGAAGTCAGTAAGGTTGCTAATACTCTCTTCAAGGAAACCAGTCGTCGCAACTGCCGATTTCCATCCTACTTGTCCATCTATTTTCATGCCACTATTCGCCATAATAGCGGCATGACAATAGCGGACGTACGTCGAAACGCATGTTCCGTGTATTGCTCAGAATCCACAGAACAAGGAATAAGTCGAGGGTCTGTGTCAGGATCCTTCAATTTAAGATAACGTGCAATTTGCAAGAACATGATTCAAATGTGTTAATATCAACCACTTGATTGGTACACTCCCCCTTATATCGTAAGAAAATTTCACACCTATACTTTATAGCCAATCAGATGTCTTTGTTTTTCAACGATACTATAGCAACGGATGGGATTTCCGGAAATTTTTTTGCCTCCAGGGTAAGCTAGAGGTGATTACAATGGAAATCTTTTTGACATGTCATGTGATTAGACAGAACATTTACATTATTGCATTATTGTTTAAATATTTTATTCCAAAATTCATACCATTCGATAACATAATATTACATATTTACTTTTGAGAAACAATGAATTATTCTAATCTTGCAGCTAAGGCATCAAAATATTTCTTAAATTCTTGCATTATTTCTTTCTTTCTTAATGGGAAGTAAGGATGTGCTTCAGGTTTATACAACTCATTAGATGCCCATAAGTGTTTATTTTCACGAAGTAGATATAATATTTGGACACTATTTTGTTGTGCTTACTTCGGGATAATCGGTCTAAGAAAAAAGAGTCTTGATAAACTATTTTCTTGACATCCGTAAGGAGACCTTTTTGGAAAGAGTAGACAGCGGCCTTTTCTACTACTTTTGTTCTGTGGTTTAACTTTTAAAATTATCCGTTTTAAGAAAATGTTTCCATATACGTTGGGCGGTGTAAGTATCACTGTCATTCTTAATTGCTTAGTTCATTTGTCGTAATGAATCTGATAAAGTATACTTCTCGTTAGTAAAGTTTACGGAAATTAGTTTATTTTCTAGGTAACAAAAACGTAAATAGGTCGTAGTTAACTAAATTGGCAAGTTTTACTTAATAAAATATACTTCCTTGAAGTTTAGTAAATTAAGCTTAACTAAAAATAAAATTTTAATATGTTTTAAAGATAGTGCAAAATATTTTACTTTGCTAAAGTTTTAGCAAAAGTTTTTAAATTTTTTAATTTTAAACCTAAAATAAAAATGTTTTTTATAAGAACAAAAATTATACTTCCATAGAATTTTCCTAAACAAAATTTTTTGTAGAGGTATTGTTTCATCTATAACGTAGTATGATTTTTCTTTACAAAACTCTAAAAATTGCCTCCAAACACTAGCTTTAGATCTTTTGGTATTATGGGGCGTAAAATTCTCAACTTCGCTTCTAATATTTTGTATATTTTCGTTTTCAAAACGTGACATTTTTAATATACGCATTAGACGGAACTAGACCACCCTAAACTAAATCAACAAGGGTTCTGTCTGAACTTTACATTATTCACAGCCGACTAAATAATAATTGAACAACAATATGTCGTTTGCCTACCCGAAAATCGAGATGAAAATTAAAAATAAATTTTGGTTGTGAGATTTTCTTACCGAATCTTCCACGTGCATGAATTAATACCGGAAATTATTTCCTCGGTGCCGAATTTTTTGAGAAAATTTTCCCTCGTCTTCGACTCGGGAAGATTTTCAAAAAATTCGTCCACTCGCAAATAATTTCCTACAATAATACAAGCACTAGGGAGATTACTAGTGAAAACTCGCTCTGTACTTACATTTTGGGGGCGCAGTGATAAATATTGCTTCACCAAACGCACACAACTAATTCCATCAGTGTGTTAAATGCTCGGATAGTAATAAGCAATACGCTTCATTCTTCTTTGATATCAGATAAGCGTAAATCGCACAATTCACATCTTCTACAAAAGCCAAAGATACCGCAAATGGCTACCACCCTCAAAAATAAATACGTGCACGATATGAAAAACTTCCGCAAATAGTCTTCGTTGAATACATAATAATAAGCCTTCTTGGCTACGTTATTCTTGCTAATTGCCTTCATGAATGCCTTGGATGAATCATTTAACATTTCGAATGGATAGCCCACATAGTCGACGACTTGTACTGCTCCGACATTTTCTGAAGATAAGCAAGCACAACTCGTTCATCTGTATCTGTTACCTTTTGCTCTGCCATCCATTTGATGAATTTGTCGTATTCTTTTTTATAAACTTGTTCCGATTTTTGCGGTATCAACCGCCATTTTGTTCTACTATTTAAATAATCAATGTTAGAACTCACTTTTAAGCGAAAACAATGTGACACTTATGTGACAGATTGTTTTCGTGACAGACAACGAAATGTATACTCACGAATTTGATATTTTACATTAGTAGTTCTTTTTCCCATTTGTTGTAGTGTTAATATCAGTACCTATTTATAATTTCAAAGTGTACCAATAAAGATAAAAATACCGTAAAGTATTCGTGGATAACTGGTGTTTAAAATACTTTCTTTATTTCTCAAAGATCGCTTGTGTTTTAAAGTCCTTAATATCCAGTCATACTTTAATATACTATTTTACTTTCTAGTTTTTTATTAAAGGTTTTATTTTCTTCATAATTTTTTTAACATAAAAATATTTTTAAAAAATCTACACTTGCAATTACAGAGTAACCTAAATAAGTTTTGGTCACTGTGTGATTTTGTATTGTATGATTTTTTTAAATATCAGTTTGAAGGAAAACTGTAGAGTTCCATCCTTACGCCTAGATCATACCTGGAAAAAATCTTACATATCTAACAACACTTACACGCTCATCTAAAGCTTCTTGATTACCCCTATCCCCAAAATATAATGATATTTAGGACAAAACATTAGTTAAAAAAATGTGTTTACACTGCTTGTCAAAAAATAAAAAAATATTTGCAATCCTTTAAGAACTCCATATGCTTCCTGTTTTAAAAAAAACTTTTGGGAAGGTCATAAAGCCTTTATGAAAATTTTGTCTTTCTTTAAACGTGAAAATCAAAATAGTAAACATTTAGCTAATTTGTATATTCAGATGAACGTCTGTATGCTCCCTAAACAAGTTCTTTTTTCGTCTACTTTGATATACTATTCTACTTTCTAGTTTTTTATTAAAGGTTTTATTTTCTTTATATTTTTTTCAACAGAAAAAATGTTTTTATAATATTTACACTTGCAATTACAGAGTAACCTAAATATAAGCAATTATAAAAAATAACCTCATACAAACCAAACTGCTAAACTAATTTTGATGTGTTAGGGACCAGAAAAAATCGTATTTATTACTTTGGCGTATTAGACCCAGGAAGATCCAACGAGAATTAGAGCTAAGTTGCAGGTATCAACGGCTTCCTAATCAAAAAATGTCATTGCCATATGTTCATGACCGGATTTTGAGACATAGACACTTTGCCCAAATCCCTTACTACATAAGCAAAGACGTATAGTTCTTCCAAGAATAATGCTTGCTTCCGAGAGGGAGCGCATAACGTTTACGATATAACGATATCGATGTAATAAAGTATATGCCCATCTATGTTCATATAAAATTTTTTGCTTATTTTTAGAAATACTATACGTTAAATTTGATACAAAAGGTTATTTTTTGTCATCCTCTCTTTCTCATATATTATATATTGGACTTAGGTACAATTTAACAACTTGTGTTACAAAATCCGGTTATAGGATCAAATTCCAGTAATGATATTTTTTTATTAAAAGGTCGAGGACGGGATTATATCAAAAAATAGAAAAAAATATCAAAAGCCTTTTTGCATAAATGGGAGACGTCCTTTATCAGAATAATTCATTTCCTTTATCGGCCGCTAGATATTGTTTTAAGTCCCCCTGCATTTTTACAAAGAATGAATCCTACTTTGGTTTCAGTATCTCAATAACTTTGTCTTAATTTTAATTGGAGGTTCTATTATCGGAGATAGGTTGAATAGATGTAGGCTATGTGAAGGTAAACTAATCAGTTGAAAGAAAAAAAATAAATTCTAATATTTTGTTCCAAACATATGTCCATGAATGCCAACCTATCTTAATTGAAATTCAGATGGGAATTGAAAAATAAATAGATGGAATGGTTACGATTGCAGTGATCAGCACTGAAGACTTTTTGTAAATGCACAGTACACAAAAATTGTCATTAGCTATCAAATTATCTAAAACAGTTCTTAGAGACATGGAACATAACACAATTACAATTACAGAGGTTTGTGTAATGAATGGTTCATTTAGGTATAAATTGAGAGAAGCTCAAAATGAGAGTCAAATTCAAATGGAAGACTGTTAGATAAGTTCAAAAAGAACGATTTTTCACTTTTTGCACCATATCTACAAAGCTATCTAAAAAATCGGCAAGATTGTACAGCAACTTTATTTTCTCTATTTAATAACAAAGAAAATGGCATCAAGGTGGCCCAATTTGAAATAAATAAAACAGTAAAATCTTTGCCATATGGTAAACATTTTTTTAAATATTGTGTTTTAGATATTTATTTTTTAGGTTAAGAAAAACTCTTTTATCAAGATGTCATAATAGAAATGTCGAAAATTAGTTGTTTTTTAGATTTCTTTTTGATATCAGGAGAAATTGATGCTGACAAGACAACATTTTACAGGAGCTTACAGAAAAGTGAACTTAGTCATAATATTCAAAGTTAATAATTTTTTCTCATTGAACATTGAATTGTTATTTGATAAAGTCTCTCCAAGTTCGCGACACAGTTTTATTTATAAATTGCTTAAGGGGGAACTGCACGCAATATTATGGATCATTTGCAAGCCCTCCGCCGCTGCAATATTACGTTAAAACTATAAGAGATATGTATTAGCTTCAATGTGATTTTAATAGGGAAATATGTATAGTTGGGCGCTAAATGCAGATTTTTATGAAAAAATCAAATCTAGAGTTATAAAATAGAAGTAGATTTGTCCATTTTCGACCATTTTTTGACCACTTTTTGACGCAAATGCCGTCGTATATAATTTTTTTTCCACAAAATGGCTCTTTACCGCCTTACATTGATCCTTTGTCTACGTAACTGCAAAATTTGAAATGGAAAATCGTACTCATGTCTTTGTATTTCTTCACCGCGTGAACCCTTTTAAACCCATTTTCAAACGAAATGTAATTTAAATTACCTATACATAACACATTTTTTGAGGTCAGACGTGCAGGAGGTTTTCTCTAATACGTAGGTACCTTTTTATCTTACTTTGAACTTGACTAGACCTTGTCGCTGGTTTTTCACTTAATAATATTGTTGCTTTTAAATAAATAACTTTTGCTAATTTTTAAAGTGTCATTAAAACTAGACGAATTTTGTTTTCCAATTCTGTCTTAACTTTTTGTATTTGTTATTAACAATTCTGACAAGTTTAAGTTCTACCTTAATTCAGTCGAGCTTTTTTCTAATCGTGACATATCGAAACTGTGACTAATAAGGTCCTTGATTGGATGGTTCCTAAATTTATTATTTATTAATATATATATTTATTTATATTTATATTATTATTTCGAAAATTACGCTTTTTAAATATCCCTATCAAAACTCTTGGCTCGACAGCAACTGAAACTTACGGGGTCTCTTAACAGTAGAGGCTTGTCTGGAGTCGGGGCATTAGAACAACAATTGAAAATTTGAATTTATTTGTTATTCATTTAGTGCATGATGCTTAATGTGCATATTGTATTGGTATTTTAGAACTAACGTATAATAGAAATTTCGCGACGTGGTGGAATAAGTAGTGTTAATTATCATTGCTAAATTGTTTATAACAAAATTTTAATTGTTGCTAATCTCAAATTTTTTCTTTTAACCACGTTTGTTTACAACTGTTGTATTTTATTAATTGTGAAATTCTTCTGATAAATATTTTCGAATAAGCTTTAATAAGAATGTGATTTTTGGACTTTTTTGTCAAAAATATAAACAGCTCATCGCAACCCGATGTAGTGGTTAGTCCATAAGTGTTCATTTTTACTAACCAAAAGAATATATATTAGTAGGAAACAATTATTGTTTTATACAATGTTTTTACAGAAAAGCAACCCATTTTATTAAAATTTTTGGTACCATAAAATTGCACCTTTATTTCGCCATAGCTCAATCGAGTCCGCGTGTTTATGCAAAAATAAGCTAACGGGGCCATAAACCATCACATAATAAAATTTAGGAATTTTGACCCAATGAATTTTTTTAATGTAATTAGTTGTTCTTTGGTGCATGAATTTTAATAAAGCAATAAAAGTAAAGATGTACATTCTTCAACCTAGGAGGAGGGGAGAGGCAAACTTTTTTCTCTCCAAACTATTTCAGTAGGTAAAGGACGTAAAACGTCTCTTGAATCAGTAACCAACGTGTGTGCTGGGGGAAGCGGTGAAATTGAAAGGAGGGAATATGTATTTTTCGAAGTTCAGTTTTAATAATCATTTTTACACCTTGTTTTGTCGATTTTCCATAAATATGTACCGATTGCACTTTTAATATAAATTAGTTACCGCATTTCTGGTAAAATTTTTAAAGTAAAAAGTCGGCCTGATACCAATACAAGGAGTAAATAGACTCTTGTGATACTAGGCATTAAGACCCTCAATACATGAATGTATGTTTTGTGATGTGGTTAATATTTAGATCTTAGCTGGATCCTGACTATTTGCAAAACGGAATTTTCAGGACGGAAATTTTTTTATTAGTACCCTATTTTGCTTATTTAAAGTACGTCTTAGCGTGTTTAAATCCAACTTACAAGTACCTTGTAGCGTCAAATATAATAAGACTAACAAATGTTTCAAAAAATATATTCAAATACTCAACAATCTTAGTGAAAAGTACAGTTGGTATTTGAAATATGAATACTTTGGTTTTTTAGGTCAGAGGGACTGCTGTTTAAATTAATATTGCCAACATTCTCGGAAGTCAGTAAGGTTGCTAATACTCTCTTCAAGGAAACCAGTCGTCGCAACTGCCGATTTCCATCCTACTTGTCCATCTATTTTCATGCCACTATTCGCCATAATAGCGGCATGACAATAGCGGACGTACGTCGAAACGCATGTTCCGTGTATTGCTCAGAATCCACAGAACAAGGAATAAGTCGAGGGTCTGTGTCAGGATCCTTCAATTTAAGATAACGTGCAATTTGCAAGAACATGATTCAAATGTGTTAATATCAACCACTTGATTGGTACACTCCCCCTTATATCGTAAGAAAATTTCACACCTATACTTTATAGCCAATCAGATGTCTTTGTTTTTCAACGATACTATAGCAACGGATCGGATTTCCGGAAATTTTTTTGCCTCCAGGGTAAGCTAGAGGTGATTACACTGGAAATCTTTTTGACATGTCATGTGATTAGACAGAACATTTACATTATTGCATTATTGTTTAAATATTTTATTCCAAAATTCATACCATTCGATAACATAATATTACATATTTACTTTTGAGAAACAATGAATTATTCTAATCTTGCAGCTAAGGCATCAAAATATTTCTTAAATTCTTGCATTATTTCTTTCTTTCTTAATGGGAAGTAAGGATGTGCTTCAGGTTTATACAACTCATTAGATGCCCATAAGTGTTTATTTTCACGAAGTAGATATAATATTTGGACACTATTTTGTTGTGCTTACTTCGGGATAATCGGTCTAAGAAAAAAGAGTCTTGATAAACTATTTTCTTGACATCCGTAAGGAGACCTTTTTGGAAAGAGTAGACAGCGGCCTTTTCTACTACTTTTGTTCTGTGGTTTAACTTTTAAAATTATCCGTTTTAAGAAAATGTTCCCATATACGTTGGGCGGTGTAAGTATCACTGTCATTCTTAATTGCTTAGTTCATTTGTCGTAATGAATCTGATAAAGTATACTTCTCGTTAGTAAAGTTTACGGAAATTAGTTTATTTTCTAGGTAACAAAAACGTAAATAGGTCGTAGTTAACTAAATTGGCAAGTTTTACTTAATAAAATATACTTCCTTGAAGTTTAGTAAATTAAGCTTAACTAAAAATAAAATTTTAATATGTTTTAAAGATAGTGCAAAATATTTTACTTTGCTAAAGTTTTAGCAAAAGTTTTTAAATTTTTTAATTTTAAACCTAAAAAAATCTTTTTTATAAGAACCAAAATTATATTTCACTAGAATTTTCTTAAACAAAATTTTTTTGTAGAGTATTGTTTCAACTATAACGTCGTATGATTTTTCTTTACAAAGCTCTAAAAATTCCCTCCAAACACTAGCCTTAGATCTTTTGGTATTGTGGGGCGTAAAATTCTCAACCTCGCTTCTAATATTTTGTATATTTTCGTTTTCAAACCGTGACATTTTTAATATACGCATTAGACGGAACTAGACCACCCTAAACTAAATCAACAAGGGTTCTGTCTGAACTTTACATTATTCACAGCCGACTAAATAATAATTGAACAACAATATGTCGTTTGCCTACCCGAAAATCGAGATGAAAATTAAAAATAAATTTTGGTTGTGAGATTTTCTTACCGAATCTTCCACGTGCATGAATTAATACCGGAAATTATTTCCTCGGTGCCGAATTTTTTGAGAAAATTTTCCCTCGTCTTCGACTCGGGAAGATTTTCAAAAAATTCGTCCACTCGCAAATAATTTCCTACAATAATACAAGCACTAGGGAGATTACTAGTGAAAACTCGCTCTGTACTTACATTTTGGGGGCGCAGTGATAAATATTGCTTCACCAAACGCACACAACTAATTCCATCAGTGTCTTAAATGCTCGGATAGTAATAAGCAATACGCTTCATTCTTCTTTGATATCAGATAAGCGTAAATTGCACAATTCATATCTTCTACAAAAGCCAAAGATACCGCAAATGGCTACCACCCTCAAAAATAAATACGTGCACGATATGAAAAACTTCCGCAAATAGTCTTCGTTGAATACATAATAATAAGCCTTCTTGGCTACGTTATTCTTGCTAATTGCCTTCATGAATGCCTTGGATGAATCATTTAACATTTCGAATGGATAGCCCACATAGTCGACGACTTGTACTGCTCCGACATTTTCTGAAGATAAGCAAGCACAACTCGTTCATCTGTATCTGTTACCTTTTGCTCTGCCATCCATTTGATGAATTTGTCGTATTCTTTTTTATAAACTTGTTCCGATTTTTGCGGTATCAACCGCCATTTTGTTCTACTATTTAAATAATCAATGTTAGAACTCACTTTTAAGCGAAAACAATGTGACACTTATGTGACAGATTGTTTTCGTGACAGACAACGAAATGTATACTCACGAATTTGATATTTTACATTAGTAGTTCTTTTTCCCATTTGTTGTAGTGTTAATATCAGTACCTATTTATAATTTCAAAGTGTACCAATAAAGATAAAAATACCGTAAAGTATTCGTGGATAACTGGTGTTTAAAATACTTTCTTTATTTCTCAAAGATCGCTTGTGTTTTAAAGTCCTTAATATCCAGTCATACTTTAATATACTATTTTACTTTCTAGTTTTTTATTAAAGGTTTTATTTTCTTCATAATTTTTTTAACATAAAAATATTTTTAAAAAATCTACACTTGCAATTACAGAGTAACCTAAATAAGTTTTGGTCACTGTGTGATTTTGTATTGTATGATTTTTTTAAATATCAGTTTGAAGGAAAACTGTAGAGTTCCATCCTTACGCCTAGATCATACCTGGAAAAAATCTTACATATCTAACAACACTTACACGCTCATCTAAAGCTTCTTGATTACCCCTATCCCCAAAATATAATGATATTTAGGACAAAACATTAGTTAAAAAAATGTGTTTACACTGCTTGTCAAAAAATAAAAAAAATATTTGCAATCCTTTAAGAACTCCATATGCTTCCTGTTTTAAAAAAAACTTTTGGGAAGGTCATAAAGCCTTTATGAAAATTTTGTCTTTCTTTAAACGTGAAAATCAAAATAGTAAACATTTAGCTAATTTGTATATTCAGATGAACGTCTGTATGCTCCCTAAACAAGTTCTTTTTTCGTCTACTTTGATATACTATTCTACTTTCTAGTTTTTTATTAAAGGTTTTATTTTCTTTATATTTTTTTTAACAGAAAAAATGTTTTTATAATATTTACACTTGCAATTACAGAGTAACCTAAATATAAGCAATTATAAAAAATAACCTCATACAAGCCAAACTGCTAAACTAATTTTGATGTGTTAGGGACCAGAAAAAATCGTATTTATTACTTTGGCGTATTAGACCCAGGAAGATCCAACGAGAATTAGAACTAAGTTGCAGGTATCAACGGCTTCCTAATCAAAAAATGTCATTGCCATATGTTCATGACCGGACTTTGAGACATAGACACTTTGCCCAAATCCCTTACTACATAAGCAAAGACGTATAGTTCTTCCAAGAATAACGCTTGCTTCCGAGAGGGAGCGCATAACGTTTACGATATAACGATATCGATGTAATAAAGTATATGCCCATCTATGTTCATATAAAATTTTTTGCTTATTTTTAGAAATACTATACGTTAAATTTGATACAAAAGGTTATTTTTTGTCATCCTCTCTTTCTCATATATTATATATTGGACTTAGGTACAATTTAACAACTTGTGTTACAAAATCCGGTTATAGGATCAAATTCCAGTAATGATATTTTTTTATTAAAAGGTCGAGGACGGGATTATATCAAAAAATAGAAAAAAATATCAAAAGCCTTTTTGCATAAATGGGAGACGTCCTTTATCAGAATAATTCATTTCCTTTATCGGCCGCTAGATATTTTTTTAAGTCCCCCTGCATTTTTACAAAGAATGAATCCTACTTTGGTTTCAGTATCTCAATAACTTTGTCTTAATTTTAATTGGAGGTTCTATTATCGGAGATAGGTTGAATAGATGTAGGCTATGTGAAGATAAACTAATCAGTGGAAAGAAAAAAAAATAAATTCTAATATTTTGTTCCAAACATATGTCCATGAATGCCAATCTATCTTAATTGGAATTCAGATGGGAATTGAAAAATAAATAGATGGAATGGTTACGATTGCAGTGATCAGCACTGAAGACTTTTTGTAAATGCACAGTACACAAAAATTGTCATTAGCTATCAAATTATCTAAAACAGTTCTTAGAGACATGGAACATAACACAATTACAATTACAGAGGTTTGTGAAATGAATGGTTCATTTAGGTATAAATTGAGAGAAGCTCAAAATGCAGAGTCAAATTCAAGTGGAAGACTGTTAGATAAGTTCAAAAAGAACGATTTTTCACTTTTTGCACCATATCTACAAAGCTATCTAAAAAATCGGCAAGATTGTACAGCAACTTTATTTTCTCTATTTAATAACAAAGAAAATGGCATCAAGGTGGCCCAATTTGAAATAAATAAAACAGTAAAATCTTTGCCATTTGGTAAACATTTTTTTAAATATTGTGTTTTAGATATTTATTTTTTAGGTTAAGAAAAACTCTTTTATCAAGATGTCATAATAGAAATGTCGAAAATTAGTTGTTTTTTAGATTTCTTTTTGATATCGGGAGAAATTGATGCTGACAAGACAACATTTTACAGGAGCTTACAGAAAAGTGAACTTACTCATAATATTCAAAGTTAATAATTTTTTCTCATTGAACATTGAACTATTGAAACATTTAATAACTTATTTGAACATTAAACATTTTTGTAACTGATTTAAATTTTAATGTGAATTAATTTTTGATAAATTGTTTAATTGACTTACTGATCACAACCTTATGTAGGCCATATTAGTGTTATTTGATAAAGTCTCTCCAAGTTCGCGACACAGTTTTATTTATAAATTGCTTAAGGGGGAACTGCACGCAATATTATGGATCATTTGCAAGCCCTCCGCCGCTGCAATATTACGTTAAAACTATAAGAGATATGTATTAGCTTCAATGTGATTTTAATAGGGAAATATGTATAGTTGGGCGCTAAATGCAGATTTTTATGAAAAAATCAAATCTAGAGTTATAAAATAGAAGTAGATTTGTCCATTTTCGACCATTTTTTGACCACTTTTGACGCAAATGCCGTCGTATATAATTTTTTTTCCACAAAATGGCTCTTTACCGCCTTACATTGATCCTTTGTCTACGTAACTGCAAAATTTGAAATGGAAAATCGTACTCATGTCTTTGTATTTCTTCAGCGTGTGAACCCTTTTAAACCCATTTTCAAACGAAATGTAATTTAAATTGCCTATACATAACACATTTTTTTGAGGTCAGACGTGCAGGAGGTTTTCTCTAATACGTAGGTACCTTTTTATCTTACTTTGAACTTGACTAGACCTTGTCGCTGGTTTTTCACTTAATAATATTGTTGCTTTTAAATAAATAACTTTTGCTAATTTTTAAAGTGTCATTAAAACTAGACGAATTTTGTTTTCCAATTTTGTCTTAACTTTTTGTATTTGTTATTAACAATTCTGACAAGTTTAAGTTCTACCTTAATTCAGTCGAGCTTTTTTCTAATCGTGACATATCGAAACTGTGACTAATAAGGTCCTTGATTGGATGGTTCCTAAATTTATTATTTATTAATATATATATTTATTTATATTTATATTATTATTTCGAAAATTACGCTTTTTAAATATCCCTATCAAAACTCTTGGCTCGACAGCAACTGAAACTTACGGGGTCTCTTAACAGTAGAGGCTTGTCTGGAGTCGGGGCATTAGAACAACAATTGAAAATTTGAATTTATTTGTTATTCATTTAGTGCATGATGCTTAATGTGCATGTTGTATTGGTATTTTAGAACTAACGTATAATAGAAATTTCGCGACGTGGTGGAATAAGTAGTGTTAATTATTATTGCTAAATTGTTTATAACAAAATTTTAATTGTTGCTAATCTCAAATTTTTTCTTTTAACCACGTTTGTTTACAACTGTTGTATTTTATTAATTGTGAAATTCTTCTGATACATATTTTCGAATAAGCGAATAAGAATGTGATTTTTGGACTTTTTTGTCAAAAATATAAACAGCTCATCGCAACCCGATGTAGTGGTTAGTCCATAAGTGTTCATTTTTACTAACCAAAAGAATTATTTGATAACTTCCGGAGAGGAGGTTATAATTTTATAACGTTGACGAAAATTGTGAAGTGAATAATTGATTTAGTCAAAAAATCAGTGAAGTGAACATAAACTTTTGAACGATTTTAAACAAAAACTAAACTGCAGGTCCCTTGAAAGACTTTACGCCAAGCTTTCAGAAAGTAAGCTACTGTTGTCGGTGTTTGAATTTTAAGAAACATTTGTAAATTAGTGATAGAAAGGCGCACAGTGGTCGAAAACGGACCATTTTCGGAAAAAAATATGTATAACCGAATTCCTTGAAAATTTGCACATACTTTTTGTACAATACAAGAAATATTTGAAAACATTTTCTTCCATCCCCACCCGTGTTCTAGTCCTGTAACAGTCTTTATTTACATAAAGTCTCAACTCTATCACAAATTGTTATTTATTTAATAATTGCCTCAACTTCAACAAAAGATAGAGTAGCCTAATTTAAATTTAAAATTAACCTAAATAACATAACGCGCCGCTGACAAAATTTAGAGCATATTATTATACAGGGTTGTGATTTAATAACTGACAAATTCATTTAAAGGGTGGGGAATTTTTTTTTCAGTTAAATCCTCAGATATATCAATTTTTATTTCCATTTCTGCATTTTTATTATCTTATACTAGTATATACAGGGTGTTGCGTAAATATGATACCACGTCAACGTAACTTTTTTAAATGGAATTGATTGAAATATTGAAAAGTAAAAATCGAGATATTTCAACTTTGACGCCACGTAAAATCATTAAAATATTATTCTTTTAATAATAATTTAATTCTTATTTATTTGATACTGGTTTCACTTTTATCAATACTATACCTGCCCCCTCATGGTAACAAAAAACCGTATGTTTATATTAAGTTGATGATAAAGGAAAGATGTTTGGTATTTACACAAGATAAGCCGACCTTCGTCTTTATCATTTATGTCCAGCGAGGTTTAACACTGTGCGCACCTTATTCATAAACCCAGTTACTTATGGGGTTGAAAGTCAAAGCAAGCTAGAATAATATTTATGGTTATTATTTTACACTGTTTACTATATTCTTACCTCCTCTTTAAGTCCCAAACGTTGCTT
The DNA here is from genome assembly GCA_030620095.1 of Kuschelorhynchus macadamiae. Taxonomy (NCBI): domain Eukaryota; kingdom Metazoa; phylum Arthropoda; class Insecta; order Coleoptera; family Curculionidae; genus Kuschelorhynchus; species Kuschelorhynchus macadamiae. The sequence goes on along the minus strand of JAUTXW010000772.1, from coordinate 1,950,449 downwards.
GGGAAGTTTTGTCCCCCTAAATATCCAATTCGCCGCACTGTGATGGAGGGAGAAAAAGCGGATATTTTTATAATCTTCCATCTAAAGAATAAAGTATTCTCCCCTAATCCAAAATTCAGTAACTGACCATGTTAGTATTGAATCACCAACATAACTCTCAATCATCATGATTTTCCGGGTTACATGCACCTATGTTTAGAAGAATAAAACCAAAAGGGGCAAAAACGGGCAGTCAAATTTGGTATAGATAAAAAGGGGAGATCGTAGATAAAAAACTAGGTTAATTAGCTATTTGGGTCAACTTGGCAAAATAGTTTTTGATCCAGCGAACTTTTTTTAAGAAAAAAAATTGAATTTCTATGATTTTAACTTTTTTTTTAGATGACAAGCTGAAAATTTTCTATTTTTTTGTGACGTAATAAGTCTAACTTTCTATCTTTACAAAAACCTAAACTATTTTAAAATATGGTTAGGCGTGCCGGATCAGACGCCCCTAAAAGTATGTTCCGTTTAGCAGAAAATACACTCAAAAAGTAATACATTTTTAGTTTGCAAAACGATTTCTCCAAAAGTAATGTAAATTTTAAAATAATGTTATTTGCTTAAAAGTCAAAAAATAATCTGTTTTCCCTTGAGTATGACTAACTTGGAGAAGTAAGTAGTATTAGAACCTCCCTTATGAAGGTGAGAACATAAAAACAGAAAGTAATAGCTTAATAGAAATAGCCAATGACTACTCCCAAAAGGAAAATTTAAAAAATCACGTTGACATTTTATGTAGAGCCGAATTGGAGCCTTTACATGATGAAATTAACCCTATGAATTTCCCTAATTTGCTGGTCAGCCGACGTCGCTTTCCTCAGAGTCAAATTTTTAATGATAGTTCTTTGGAACTTAATAAAAACTTACAAAGCTCTTCAAGCTACAAATCATTTAGTCACAATCTTTAGTGTCTGCCGAATTCAGCACTGAGTACAAAACATTAAATCAAAGCAACAAATTTAACACTGGTACCAAATTTAACTAAATTAAATGACCTTTTGTCTAATGAAAATATTAAAGCTAAATCTACAGGGCGAACCACTAAAAACTCTCAAGCTTCCGAAAAACCGACGTTTGAGTTAAGTATTTTCACCATCATACGGTGCAATTGCAGGAGAATGTATAATATGTAGAAAAAACTATCCCAAATACCGTAACTAACCAAAGGGAAATATTAATACTCCTTTCTCTGAGTTTACAGGTAATCCAGAGGCACATTCTTCATCACCTAAAGGTCTTACAAAAATTACGTGCCATAATTTTAATCAACAAATAAAAAAATCTGATTTTCAAAATCTAACAAACCGTCCATCATCAGAACATAATGGTATTACATTAAGTTCTATACGTCTCAGTGATACGAAAATGTTGCCTTAATGCCATGAATAAATTATGGATTTCAGAATAAATCCGTGAGATTGAGCAATTCAATTCCTAAACTCTTGTGGCGTACGTCCCTTTACATGCATTCGTTTTATGCTTATGTGTATCATAATAAAAAAAAATATATAAAATTAATTTTTCCTTATTAATACCTTCTAGATGAACCTTACAAAATATATTGTAAAATATCAGAAAAGTTTAAAGATATTATTCAAGTAGTTAACAGCAACTGGTAATGAAAAAGCAATTACTTTGCACAAATTGTAAATAACCCCATAATTTTAATCCGTAGTTACTGCTACATATATCAGGTTTCGGTCACGTGTACAATCGTGTGATTTTTTTTTTAATATCAGTTTTGAAAGAAAACTGTAGGGTTCCACCCTTACGCCTAGGTAATACTTGGAAAAATCTTACGTATCTAAAAATAGAAACACTTACATTCTCATCTAAAGCTTCTTGATTACCTCTATCCCCAAAATATTATAATATTTAGGACAAAGCATTAGTTAAAAAATGTGTTTACATTGCTTGTCAGAAAGTTGAAAAATAGAACATCTGCAATTCCTTAAGATCTCTATAAGCTTCCTGTCCTAAAAAAAACTTTTGGGATGGTCATAAATCCGTTATAAAAATTTCGTCTTTTCTTTAAACGTGAAAATCAAAATAGTAAACATTTAGCTAATTTGTATATTCGGATGGACGTCTGTATGCTCCCGAAACATGTTCTTTTCATCTACTTGAGATGATACTTCGAAAGTACATACAATGGCAATACAAAAATTATTTTTCATTTTGTGCAAGAAACCAGAAATCATGCAGTATTTCTTCTTCAGGAACAGACTATGTTAGATTGGCTCTTAGGTACATACCTTTATAAATGACTAAAACCTCACCTTCAACCTCACAATCGTAAGATACGTGTAAGATCTTTCCGTGACTCTTAGATGGGACAATTGAAAGCGACTGCTGTTCCACTCCATGCAGTAGCACAGGCAAATATTACTGGAGCAAAGTGAAATCGAAAAGATTTTAAAAGCTCCCCATCTACTCTCGAGTTATTACATTCTTTGCGTATAGACAAATCAATATATTATTTAGTTTTTGAGAAGACTGAATCTTTTATTTCCTCTGTATAATTTTCCTCCAAGAAAAAATAAATTAATACCGGTTCTAAGGTGTTGGACCATCAAAAACAAACAATATTTTAATGTGTTGCAATTTGCAAACCAGAAAGAATAACTGTCCTCAAAGATGTAAATGAATTCACACAATATACTCAGCACAGAAATTTAAAAACATATAAGAAATTCTGTTCGATATCTCCAACTGGAAGTTAGCCTGTTTCTGTGCCAATGATTTTGACCTCAAATCAGTGTTTTACTTATATATTTTTTAACTTAGTAACTATGTACGTATTAAGAATGGAACTTAGTAACTATGTACATATTAAAAATGGAAACAACTGATTTTTTTTTCTAAATAATATCAAAATATTTGCAGAGACAAATCAGCTAGAAAAAGCTTTAATCCTCTTTTAGGTATTTTTACATCTGCTTGTTAGGATTCTTCTCCGTAAAAAATTGTATACAAAAAGGGGTTCCTAAAATGAAGTACCATCCCGGGCCTCAAATACTTTTAGGCCGCATTGAATGTAATGCACATATATGCAAAAATTACTCTACCATCTCTGTTTTAATTAAATATTCGAGCCATAATATGCTTGTTTTCGACGCAAATAATGAAAAAGCAATTTAACAGCTACTGCCTATTAAATTGGGTTTTGTGTGAACATTTTATGACCCATAAATCGATTCGGAACAAAACATTTTATAAATATTTAGATTAATTAAATTCGCAATTACTGTCAATTTTCAGGCCTGCTGCTGGCTGCGTTGTTTTTGTTTTACAAATGCATTGTTGATTTTTCAAACTTTTGTAAGCATTTAAGCACCAACAATTTTCATTTCATATCCGAAAAAATATTGACTATTTTCATACCATATTTGTGTTTTAGAGAACAAGTGGCCAATTTGTAGGGAACGTAAAGTTAGATGAAAATAATAGACGTTTGTATTAAAAAAGGACAATCTGAGTACAGAGATCACAGAGGAGATGAAAATTGGTCAAGAAGGCATACAGTCCAAGTCAAAATGCATCATAGCAAGAACATTGATCATGGTGCTTTGCTAACATGCAGGACATGTTTCAGACAGGGATCATAGTATCCTTGGTGTAACGTGAAATAAATATTTATTAACATTATTGCTCTCAACGGAAGTCAGGAGTCAACAGTGTAATTCAATTCCGGTTGTAGTATTAGCCAACGAAGTAATAGTTGTTTCTGCTATTCCATTTTGAGTCCAAATAAAAGTTCGAACTATTGACATATGTATATTGCACAGTTCACATATATTAAGTCAGTTTGTGCGAGTTTGGGCTAGTTTCTGTTGCTTTTGGTTTAGCTTGTTGAAACAAATAGAAGCGAAAATAGCATAATTCATTACGTTTTGGCTTAAGGCGACTTTAGTTTTTTTATTTATTATTATAATTTTTGACATATTATTAAATAAGATTATTAATTCTTATAGATTTCGCATTGGGGCTAACTTTTTACTAAAGCGTATTCCTAGTAAAGGTTCAAATGCTAAATTAAATTCTGCTGATAAATGAGTCCATTTTCTCAGCTCTCTGAACTATGTGACGGCCAGTCTAAATATTTTTGGACACACGATTCATAATATATTGTATTTATAAATAAATAAATAGTGGTTTTGTTATTACAATATCTAAACTGCCAGAGGTGCAGTCTAGCTTAATTTCTACTCTACTGAACCAAACTAAAAAAGTTATTTAAAAAAACGCAGCAGAGAAAGATAGTAAAAAAAACATTTTTTTAGCCTTAAAATTATTTACGTTTAAATATTGAATTATCACAATGAACCGCATTAGAAAAGAAACTACGCACTTCGATGATGTCGCAAAATAAGATTCCTGTTCTGTCTACTGCCTATGAACATCTCCATGAAACGTCAGACGTTTCCGAATAGTAACGGAAGAAATCGGATTTTTAAAATTTCAAATTAAGAGTGTATAAAAGTGCATCACTCTTCTTTCATTCATCCTCAGGTATACAATAGGTTTATAAAATCATTTTGCTCCCTCTGAATTCCGCGCCGGCATCTAGTCTCTTGATCAAAGCAAAATCCATACAAAAAATACCAGTAGCTAAAACGTGACAAAACTAGTGATTCACACAAATTTTTCTTTGTTAATTAATACATTATTATATAGCATTCTGAAAGGAAGGTGAGTTTTCTGAAATATTTTGTTTAGGCAGAAGATTAGATTAGCAATTCGACACTTTTCAGGTAAGAACTATGTCAAAAGCCTTAGATTTATTCTAAGAAATGAAAACCCTTGACTCGAAATACCAGAATACAGTTAAATACCAATTCTACATGCACCAGAAAGTTCACAAATTAGGGCATATTTAATGAAAATATTATAGGGTTAGCAGTCAATTTGATTCGTGTACTACTTGTTAAGAGCTTTGTATAATATTGTATTTTGGTATAATTTGTACATTATTTATCGAGATCAATTTGAGATTCATCAGAATGCTAACGCACTCCTATAACTGTTACCCCAAAATAGGAACCCTTTCAATAAGGAATAAAATCTCTCTGCCAGGCAGAAAATTGTCAGGCAGTTTAATTCATGTAATACTCGTAAATATCCTTCATTTGAACTACTTTAGAATGTTTCATTCAAGCCCTACTAGAACATTAACGCTTTCCATATAGTTTTTATTTAACACTTATTGAACCTAAAATAAAGGCAGTCGAGCCATCTGCCATGCGTAAACATGGTCAAGTTTATTCGAATGAAAGCTTATAATATATTTATATAAATAGTAAGTAGTATAGGCAATGGCCAAGAACCGATCTCTGTGGGACTCCTGAGAGTATTTCAGTTTGATCAGAAAACCTGTTGTTTGAAAATACTCTTTGTATGACATGATTAAATGAAAAGAAGTGACACTAAAATTATAACATTTTTACTTTAAAATACCTAAACTATAATAAATAATGTCAAATGCCTTCGAGAAATCTATGAGAACTAAAAAAATTATATAATCAAAAATTGATGTATTGTTTTATTTTCGATATCGCATCGATTTTCTGAAATAATATTATTTTCTGTACAATAATCATACGTCTGCTAATATTGCATTAAAGAAATCATCACAAATAATTTAAAAAGTTAATCAAACTAAAAGTGCTAACAACAAGGATTCTGGCCTGACAGTGTTACCTGAGGGAACATTTTCACAATGTGAACCTAAACGTCATTATATTCAGTTTTGTACAACAGGTAGTAAATAGTACAAAGATTAGTTCTTATGGCAAATTCATACAGTGTATCAGCCAAATGGAATAAATTTGATAATAAATAAATGGGGCCGTGTTCCAAAAACCGCTCGGACACCTCGATTGCATTTTTAGTTGCGTATCAAGAAAACTTTTTATACAGGGTGTGTCATGTAACAGTGGCCAATAACAACTTTCTTATTTTAAATACCACACCCTATGTATTATTCAATTTTTGGATTCTTCAGAAAATTCTAGACATATTTCATGTACAATATTCTATATCTATCTTCAACTGTTTCGGAACTATTAAGTATTTTCAGATTTATTGCAAAAATTAACATTAAAAAATAAAATTATTTGATTGCATAAATTCGCTATAACAAATAAAAAGAAGTCAATTTGGGTATTGAAGAATATCCTTGCTGCGAACGTCATGACAACATCCTCATCTCAGGCGTGGCCGGTCTAATCTCAAACTTTAATCGTTTTCTTAAGTCAGCTGGCATGACATTATTTTGAAGCAGCGCTAAATAATTATCGTCATCCAAATTGCCATCAAAGAAAAAGGGACCTATGATACGATCTCCAACAATTCCTGCCCAAACATTAACCTTTTCAGGGTATTGCGTATGTTTTTCTCTCATCCAGTGAGATTTTCCCTGGACCAATAGCGGTAATTTTGACGATTAGCGCGACCGGGAAGTGTAAAGGTGCCCCCTCAGAAAACAAATCATGTTCTGATCGGATCACATTGTTATCTAATATTGCCCATCAATTGTTCACAAAAATACATTCCCCTACAAATCAAAATCGTCTTCCATGAGCTTCACTTTATAGGCATGCATTTTATTTTCTTTTAATGTTCGAATAATCGATGAATGACTAACATGGAACATTGTACAAGGGTTTTCCTCAAACTCAAGCATAATATTCAATTTGGTATCATTACTTATTGCATTGGCAGCTGCTTTTTTATCTGCCTTACATGTCCAAGCTCGCAAAACTGCTTTTATATTTTATTAATTGTTCCTTGGGATATAGGCGGCACATTTGGACATTTATCATGAAATAAGTGATTAACTTCTTTTGTGTCCGTGTGTTATCTCTATAACCAATCATCTATAGAATTGTTATTTTGTGAAGTTCTGTTAAAAGAACCAATTTTCTGAAAGCTGAAATGGTTTTTGCTTACTTTCTCAGTACCAAGACCTAAATGGGAAGTAAGTCAGTGTGTTGTAGCAAATTCTATAATCAAATAATTTTACTTATTTAACATTAATTTTTGCAGTAAATCTGAAAACACTTAATATTTTCGAAACAGTTGAAGATAGGCATAATGACCTATACCTATACCATGAAATATGTCTAGCATTTTCTGAGGAATCCAAAAATTGAATATTATTTAGGGTGTTGCATTTGAAATAAGAAAGTTGGTATTGGCCGCTGTTACATGACACACTCTGTAAAAAAAAATTTTGTTGAAAAAACTGAGCAACTAAAAATACCAATCGAGGTGTGCGGTGTACACACTTTAGTACACACTGTATGTGAGACAAGGGTGCCTAACAAATCTTGCATGCTGTATGTGATTGGCCGAAGTTATGCGTCTAGAGCAGGTGACCAGGAAGATGCGATATTTTTACATACTACAAATTTTTAGCTTTCTCGGTACAATCGAGATGAAAATGTATGGTCAATTTATAATAGATTCAATTGTTGCCGGAGTTAAGAATGTACAAACAAGCAACAGAACTGGATTAAATATCCAATATCAGGTGTAAAGATATCTGTATAAAAAATATTGAAACTTATTTATTTGTTTTTGTTAAACATTAAGTTAGAATAAAATTGTTTATATTTTGTTCAATGGACCCCGTGTTTGCAAGAACGTAATGTGATGTTTACCTAAATCATAACTGGCTAAGTAGATTATTCTCTACTCTTTGGATTTTTTATACCCGAAAGGTTTTAAAACCTTAACATATCGGCTGTTTCCAAAAGAGCTTTTTTAAATTTTCAAACAATCAGTTTTAAACTTATAAATAACTATAAACTTTATTTATGTATTTGACGTCAGGTATCTGTAGACAAAACCGTAGAAATAAATAATTAATATTCCACAATTTATTGCGCTGACCGACAGCGATTTACGTAAACCACTACTTCGCATTTCTTCGATGATCGGCAACTTAAAATCGACTGTGTACGAAAAATATTTAACAAAATCATTTTACAGCATGATAAATCTCAATCAATTTATATTCTTCAAGCGTCAGTTAACGAGTGTTATTTATTTCTTCGAAAAATATTATATGTAGGCGAATTTGTTTTTTCCTAGGAAATCTACAGCTAAAACAAAATGAAAAATTCCCTTATTTACGTCAAGATCGAAATCTGATGAATTACATTTTTTTATTCTGACTATACCTTCAAGATAATAGTGGCAGTAATTAATTTGTTAGTAATTTTCGGACAATTAAAAGGAAACAAACAAAATAAATATGATTCATTCAAATTTAACGATTTCTTAACTTATACAAAATTGATTTGAAAATAATTTAATAATAATAATATTTTCATCACTCGCAAAAACCATTAATGAAAACTTCTCCCAAAGCTCCTTCGCACCTTTTTGTGATTAACATTTTTATTTCTTCTGCTCATTACTTTTTCTATTAGTTCTTACCATATAAAGGTTCAGAAAAGTCATAAAAATCTTAAAATAAAAAAGTATTCTAGCTCCCAGGGCTTCTATCCTACGCCTTTATTTCAAGTATCCGATGATATGAGCACGTTTCCTAGCAGTAAAGGCCGTTTTACATGCTGCAATTGTTTCTTGCAAGTTGCAATAGTCTTGAACAAAGGCACGCGCAGTTTGACAAAAGGTACAAATGTCTTGCCACTGCGCATGCTTTTGTTCAAGACTATTGCAACTTGCAAGCAAGAATTGCAAAAAACGGCCTTAAGAAACTTTACGTGTACAACCTCTTCGTAAAAAAGGACAAAAAATTTCCTCTTCTATCTACAGACCAAATCAATACTGATTTTTAAATTAACCCAAAAAAAAAAATCTATTTCTTTCGTTACTCACAACTGGAATAAATCTATAAAATTTTATTGTCCAGCTCAGAATATTGCCTTAATATATTCGAAGAATTCAATTAATCCTAGCATGATGCACGTTTTAACAAAGTCTCCTAGTCCGAGATCGATATACATCAAATACACAGGCTGGTAATTAGCTACATAGTACGCCACTAGCTCGAAGACACTAGTCACCAGCATGTATATATGTTAAAAAAAACATTCTAGAATAGCTCCTGCCAAAAAAGTATTTTTAATCCCGCCTTTATACAGACAAAATAGGTCTGAAAAGTTCCGTTTTAGGTAAACAAACAAAAGGGCTTTAATCATAATTGCTCTTGTTACGAATATATGACATTTATCTTTTTTTAATGGTAGCATAGGTTAAAACCATAATAGAAGCCAAGATAGGACAAGAGTCCTACTAGTTTATAAAAAATATATAACTAAAAAATAAGTTAAACAAAATTAATATCACACTGGAAAGTGAGTAAAGTGCTACCTCGTTTAAAAGGTTTTTAGTTTTTTTAAAATTTAGTGATACATTGTAGGTCTCCTGAAAACCTCTTAAACTAGATATCACTGGAACCTGTTTCCTCTATTTTTTAGCATGTCTGTCGTTTTATAATTTTGGAGGAAGCATTGTAGTCAAAAGAATGCTTTAAATTCAAATGAAGATTTCTTATTTACATTTTATATTCCTATACAATTAAAATATTTAACTTAATAAACAAAATTACTTAAATATTTAAATTATTTATGCGATGCCAAACGAAAATGTATGTAAAAATTTGCAGAGCCATATATGTTTGCATGTATTCTAAAGTTCTTTAGTGCACGTGATCCACACCATTCTAAATGGTTTCTGGTTTTCTATTAAATTGTTAACACTAGAGCTACACCGGATATTTTTCATTTATTAAATGAACAAATACATTATATATATTTAATTTATTGATATTTACTTTTTTGAGAACTGTGTGAAAACTATATCAACTTTTGGAAATTATTTTTTGGTATACAGAAACTTTTCGAATATGAATATGAATTATGCCTTAAAATATTTATGCAATATTTTTATTAAACATAGGCACGTTATTAGCTAAAAGTGCTCTCTATTTTTGTAAGAAATTATGTATTTTTATATACTAAAAATTTATTTATAAATGGGTGAGGAGAATAGGAAAAAAAGTATCATATTGCTCGGAAATATCTGTCCGGTTTTCTATAAACGGAGTATTCAAAATGTCCGTGTGACCAGAATATCCAAAAGTGGAAGTTTGTTCTTTTCCTATAACTCTAAGGTAAATTGTGTTCTGGGATGCATTGAATTTATATGAGAAATTTTTCGAGCTCTGTGTTTACATAAGGAATCCATAATTTTCGCGCCTACTGCTGATAGCGAGGACCCCATTAGAACACCATCTATTCGTTTGTACATATGTCTGTATTATATATATAGAAATAATTATTTTTAAGGCAATGCTCCCAGAGTTGTATTATATGTGCCTGTAAATCCTCGTTCATAGCAAACCTGTCCAGTCCTTCGTAGATGCGAATACAGGGATACAACGACTTGACATCTAGGCTTGCTATGATATCGCCTTTTTCAAAAACGATGTCTTGTGTAATTCAAGTGAAATTCTCCGAGTTTTTTTTACAAATTGATCAGTTTTTTTCAACAGCTGGTTGCATATATTTTTCCAGTATTTGTAGCGGCCAATTAACAGCACTAGCATTAGGTCTCATGGGCGCCCCTGGTTTGGAAACCCAAGAGACAAAATCAAATTGGAAAACCACAGGGTATACCTCACTACCTGCTAAAACTGTGAAAAGATGTACATGGGGTAAACTAACAGGCGAATATCAGAATAGAAGAGCATAAACTCGGCATCAGAAACAAACAACCTAAATTCAGATGGATGTGTAGGGAGCTTGCCAATATAGAGAATTATAAGACCAGAATAATCCATGAAGCAATAGAAATTGAAAAACAAAGTGATTTAAATAAAAATATGGAATCATTAAAACTACCAACAGTATGGAAGTCAATAATGGATAAATCTAAAATCACCTAATTGCACACATAAGTGCAATTAGAGCAACAACACCAACATCCCGAAAACATTTTCAAGCAATTTCAAAACAGTACATTATTGTGTTTAACTAATGACGTCACATTGAAATTGGATTAAAATGTTTCAAAACACAATCTCTTCCCGTTTCAAATACAGATGCGTGCTTGCGTGACCAAATTTAAAATTAAAATAGAATTAGCTCGTAAGTTTTATCTAGCGGGCCAAACAATGAACATGTGGTATATGTTTAGAAAAGTAGTCAAAGTTTCTAATGGCGGCATAGTATATCTATCGTCGTCAAAAGTTTTCTTAAGAATTTTTGGAAAAGCTCTCGCCCTATATGAAATAATTGCAAAAAACCGTATTCAATATACTGTGGCAACTATTCCGATTAGGGTGATTGGGGAGGACTTGATCCCTTACCCGCGGTTTAGTGTATTGTTAGGTATCTTTTCGTATATTTAATCTAAGGTACTCCAGTTTCACGGCTGCCAGATGTAAGAAATATGCATACAACATAAACAAATAGACCTATCTTGGGCATTCGGCAACTCAGCGTCTAATCGAGCGCGACACGAACAATTAAAAGTTGTGAATTTATTGTGTATCTGATGGACCATCTATGCGAAGTAAAAACGGCCTTTGATATCACTTAGCTTTAAGTGACTCTTTTACGTTTAACAACTGCCGAAAAAAATTAAAGAAGCAAAAACGTTTTCTTACCGATTTCGTCGATGATAGGAGCCATCCTTAAGGTGATCCCGACTAGTAACAGGCACATGAAAAGCAACAGGCAGGCAGTAGCTACGATTGTCCATTTTGCTCTGGGGGGTAATTCGTCATCATTGAGGGCTTTGAATTCACTATCGTGCGCTAGGGTATCTACGAGGTGGGGATTCAGTGCGAGTCTGGAAACAAAAAATAATTCAAGCTTTTGTATCGCTGGGTGAATGAGGAACTAGTACAGTTTTGGTCAAAATACGTTTTCTATATCTTTGTACTATACAGGTTTCGAGAAATTCGCTGCACAAGTATCTTAATTGGAAATTGAATCCCAAGTATAGTAGATATCAGAATTAAAGTAGCTTATATTTTAGTGAGGAATTCTCTTATGTGAACATAAACTAGGTTAAATTTTAAATTCGTCACTAATATAGACACATACGTGTTCTGTTTTAAATGTGCACGAAAAAGTTGGTATATTTAGTCCACTAAAATGTACAAAAGTAGAGTGAATGGTATTCATTAGAGACGCATCGACTGCATGGTCCTCTAGCATCCTTTAATATGGATTTTTAAATTTTTTTATTTATTTAATTTTTATTTTGCAGTGCTTTTCTTGTATATTATACAAGTCTGCATCTTTAAGGGATTTTATTAGATCTGGTAAAGTTAATTGAATAGATAATGTTTCTATTTAATTTTGAGATGAATATGTGATGAGGGTATTTTTTGGAATGTTCGAATATTTGTGCTATAAAGGGATAGTGTTGCATTGAAGGTATTATAGGTTGGAGTTTTCTGTTTATTTTAGTGGGTCGTATTTTTATTCTTGTGATGATATTACAATCCCTTCTGTTTATTTGTCGGGAACTGGTTCGTATAGAATATGTCTGTTACTTTTTTTAATTCGTTTGAAGTATCTAAGACCTTTTTATAATTAAGTCAACTTTTTTATCAGTACTGTATGATGAATTTTAATATATTTAATTAGTTATTTTGATTCGAAGCTTATAGCCCTATCATTACCAAATATAAAGTAAAGAGATTGTACATAATTCAGCATTGTTGTATAAAATAAAGAAGCAATTTCTGATTCGTTGCAAACGCTAATGGATGGACTGGTATGGAAGGCTCGTATGGAGAGTTTAATTCCTTTATTATGAATTTGTATATAATTTTTCTAGGTAAGTTTTGTATGTATATAATGGTACTGGTATATAATGGGGCCATATTCTAGTTTATTTTCTATTGAATAGAAATCAATGTTCTAATTTTTGCAGTGCGCTTTATTTATCTGCCGGAGCAACTGATTTTGATGAAGAGAAGCTCTGTTAGACTAAGCCCAGGTAGAAAGTTTATTTGGGCATGTTTGGATATTATTGTTGTTGATAGTTTCTTGATGTATCATGATATCATTAGTAAATATCCGGAGGTGTATTAAAAGTCGAATATAATTTTTTATTTTGTTTACAGCTCCTATTAATAATGTTGGACTAATTGAGGATCTTTGACGATTACTAAAAGTTTGGTAAAAATATGTCTAAATCGGTATGGTGTACTATTGACAAACAAAAATCTTTTTTGGCTTTTTCGCAACTGAATAAAAATATTTAACTTTAAATTAATTGAAGCAGATATTTAATATGATTACATACCTCAACATGTAGACTAGTCTGTCTACGGAACGTTTCGATATATAATATAAATAATATTATTTAAGCAAGCATTATTATATTTATATTATGTATCGAAACATTCCGTAGATAGAATAGTCTACATGTTGAGGAAAAAGCCAAAAAAGATTTTTGTTTGTCAATCTAAACGCAACAAATAATCTGGACATATTTAAAAATGGTGTACTATATTGTCCATGGCGAAGAAATTCCTGTACGTATGTCTTGGGTTCACCAGATGTGCTCAAAAAGTCTTAGTTATATCTAAGAATGTTGCTGGGATACAAGGTGGTTTTTTTAAAATTCATTATGGATATTCATACCGAAACCTATCAAATGATCTATTGTGGATTTTGTTCTGTATGAAACCCCTTTGTTCCTGTAATAAGATAAGATATTTTTCTAAATAATTAGTCTGTGGTTGACTATTCTTTCTAGAAAATTGCTGTTGTGGTTGGTTAATGATATTGGTTTATGGTTTTTGGCTAAAATGCTAGTCCTGTCAGGCTTCTCAATATGCATTAGAACAGAATCTCTCCATTGAGTTGAAAAACTAAGTACAGTCCACTGTATTTGAGATCGTGAAGAAATTCCAGTAGCAAGCTCATTTCCGACAAATTGGTATTAAATTGCTGGCCGATCTGTTGGGTAAGTTCTTATGTTTGCATGACCGCATTTGCACATAAAAAATAGTACCTACAGGACGTGAAATATAACCTCTATATTTTTGCAATAGTTTGTTTATGTTAAAAATTTTCAAAATATTTTTTAAAATTTTTTGTTTCTGGCCAAAATGATCTTTGACAAAATAAAAAACAATAATTTCTAGCGATTTTTGATATTTCCGTTTGTTTGCAATATACAGCGTTTCTAAGTAAATTTTGATATAAAACATCTTTATCACCTAATTTATTATCATTTGTTATACCGTTATCATTAGTATTAAGAAGTATCGATACAGAGTGTGACAAAAGTTAGCTAAAATTTACCGAACACTAACTTGATGTATTCTATAGATTTTACTATAATTTGTTTCTGAAATTATGTCAGACGTAAGATAATTATGATCTATCAGCAGTGATAAAACTTTTGTGAACTATGGACTTTTTTGCTAAAACGGTTTTTTTCATTTCTACTCTAGCCGTTTTATTATCCTTGATATAAGGTATTCGTTTGTAATTCCAAACGAGTTATACAGGGTGTTATTTAATCAATATAGAAAAATGCAGGACGTAATTTTCTAGCTCATTTTAGGGCTGTATATTGAAGAAGGATCCGCAAAGCCCTCATTTTTGAGATACCAGGTGTTAAAGTTTTAATTTTATATTTAGTTTTTTTCATGGACTTTGTACATTTCTATAAATAAATCATTCAAGTATGATACACTGTATGATGTGAGCGATGCATTCGAAATAGCTATAATACATTTTAGAAAAATTCACATCGTGTTAATTTTTCCCAGGTTGCGATTTTTAATGTGACGCCACTGGCCAATTTCCTGTTCTGTAAATTTTTGGTTTCTTAGATTTTTTCGATATTTTGTACCGTTTATAAATTATTTAGTAAAGTATCCATTTATGCCTACCTAATTCTAAGTTCATAATGCGTTAACATTACAATTTTACAATTTCTTTGGTGTTCCATATGCCATGACCATGCATGAATGGATATTTTGCCAAACAAGTTCCAAACGGTAAATAAGACATTTTGGCAAAATAAGTCAAGGGCGGACCCAAGGGGGGGGTGTGATGATCCCCACCCCCATAGGCAAGAAAAAATGCATATCAATAAAATTCCTCACCTGGCTTTTCAGCGGCAGGTAGTTATTTTTTTATACTTAACGAGATAAAATAAATATCGATATGCCGTTACCACCTCTATGTGTAATTTCGCGTCGGCTTGCTTGATGCCTGTGTGCACTGTGTCATCCACGAGCCACGCCAACTCGGTCGTTCGACTCTATAACGTTGTTGCGTACATAAGAACCGAATCTCCTAACTTATTTTATTATTACTTTAGTATAATCTTTAGCTTATATTGGTTAGTCGAGTGATAGTTGTGAAATAATTGATTAAGACTAATTCATATTTTTTTCTCAGTTAACAAGGTAAGCGAGGTACACATTTTAAGAATGTATTTATAAATCAGTATCAGGGTTCTAGTTCCGTATACGACTTATTCTAGTTCCCGTCCCGCAGCCTAAAATAAGTCGTATACGTCATATTTACTTGATCACCTGACTTTAGGACTGGGAACGTGGGGCATCAAATAAATAGTCATTAATTAAGCCAGTAATGTGCAAAAAAATATGTTGAAAAACATAAATGTATTAGGCGATTTGAATTAGTGTTGTAAAATGTTTTATTAACATTTCTGACTGTCTTATAAAATTATCGAGAGGTGGAGTGGATCAGGTGGATCACTCGAAAAACATTTTGCAAGGTTTTCTAATCCCAGATGTAAGTATCTATTTATGCGATTTTTCTGGATATACGGGGATTTATATGGAATTGTATTAAGATTTTGGGAATTAGAGACATCCTCGGATAATTATAAAGATTTTTATTGATATACGAAAATCTTTGGAGATGTTCGTGTCGTGTATTTACGGAATTTACTGAATTTATCAAGATTTTTGACTTCTCATTTACCATTTATCCCGAATTGGAATGTAGTTACTAGTTTGTGCGTTTTCTGATACATTTTTGTTACATTATTGAATGAATATATTTAGTATCAAAATAGGTCGAGGAGCTTTAACACTAAAGAAAAATTTTATTTTTTAAGTAGGCCGAAAAATATACAGATTTAATGCCGCGGGGGCACATATATGGAGTGGACAACTTTTTCAGAAATTTTACGTCTTTATTCTGTATGTTGCTTAATTTAAACCAACCAAACTAGCTAAAAACAGGACTATCGAACCTATTAAAAAAATTGACATGTTAAGTACAAACCTCCGGCGCGTCGTCTCACATCACTCCTCTGGATCCGCCCTTGCAATAAGTTCTAAACGGTAAATAATATCGAAAAATCTAAAAGACCAAAAAGTTACCGAACAGAATAAGGAATTTAAATTTTGCTTTAAAACTAACCAGTGGCGTAGCAACTCTTTTTGTTTCGGTCTAATTAATAAAACATATTGGACAATTTAAATGAAAAATAGTTACCTTTTGCATTATATTTTCCAATTAGTTGTAACAATAAACACACAAATAGTTAACGCGACCACGATAAGTCGAAGTGAAGAATCTTTAGCAGCTGTACAGTCAGCTGTTCAATGAAATCTAGGTATATCCAAACTCCTCCGACTATTTCCTATATTCGCATTTTGTATATGTTCTCAATACAGTTATGCAGGGTCCTTTGACAACATAATGCCGCCTGTTTTTACCCGATTTTATAAGTTATATTATTAATGGTAATTGTATTCATCTGTTAAAACAATAAATTACAGCACTTGAACCAAATGAGAAAGAACGGCGACCGTAAACATTTTATGTTTGTTACATATTTTTGTGTTCATTAGAGAGTGTATTTTAAGGTTTCTACATCTGCTCGAGGGGATATATCACTAGAAAAAGCAGGTGTTCAGCAGAAATCTATAAGCGCTAAGTAGCGTTACTATATGAAGAAAGCAACCATTACTAATTACCTTTTCTTTAGCCTTCTTTTCCGTCTTCTACGTCGTTTCCTTCTCGCTCTTCTCAGCTCTTCTTCGGCGATAATAGCATCAGTTTCAATATCTCCGTAACCATCCATTTTAATTGAGATATAGTCATCTGTAACTTGCATAGACCTAAAACAAAATTTCAGGTTTACTATAAAACGTATTATTAAACAGTTTATTATTAACTTTTGTATACATGATAAACTAAAAATCAAGTTAAAAGGGTAACAAAATGAGAAAAGAGGTTTGGTCAGCTTTCTAACCTAACCTTTCTTGAATATTTTATTCATTATCAAATAAAAAAATCAGAATTTTTAAAAGCTTATTACAAAAGTTTTAAGTAGAAAAAACTCACATCCTCAAAATCACTTTTTTAATTTAATTTTTATACTGTTTTTGGTTGTGGTAAATCAAAAATCCTTTAAAAGGTCGTATGACGAAAGACATCCATCTATCCATGGGTTCTTTTTGCGGATCTTTGCGTTTTCGGGTCCTTAGGCCCCGAAAAACATTTTCTCCCAGTCTTTCGGTTGTCTGTACGCGGCATAGCTTAAACATTTCTTATCCGATTGACTTCATATTATAGTTAAAAAACAGTAGGGCTAAGGGGATAAAATGCTTATATTTTGATAAAAATCTAATATGGCGGAACAAAATGGCGACGTCACAAAGTATAAAAAAAATCATAAAGAACCTATTTATCGAATTGACTTCAAAACTCGCACGAAGATAAAGTGTGATATAGGCATAAAGTTCCAAACTTTTTGTATAATTCCATTATGGCGAAACAAAATGTCGGCCTAATGAAATGTTTAAAAATTCAGTAGCAAATACTGCTTACTCAAATGACTTGAAATTTTGCACACAAATCAAGTGTTAAACAAAGATAGGTTGGTACATTTTAGTGCGAATCCTATATGGTAAAACAAAATGACGGCCTAATAAAATGTTTAAATATTCGATATAATTTCGTTTCTTGGAATAAAACCTAAGATATATAATATATAAGATATTAAAATGTCCTTTGGATTTATATATGGATATTACTATCAGAAAAGAGAATGCACATCTAGACAAGATTGTCACAAAAATACAAGACATACAAATATCTGGGAATAGCTCAACATCGCTCACTGAACCATGTTACACTAAAAAGGGAATTTAAGAAGAAGTACAGGCAAAGGCTAACCAAACATATAAATATTAAAAATCTTGCTAATGGCATTAAGATCTGAGTTATACCTGTGCTAACTTATTCATTTGGCTTACTTAAGTTCTCAAATACAGACTTACAAGGTTTGAATAGACTGACCCGGCGATTGCTCACCAAATTCCGAATACATCACCCTGGAGCAGAAGTAGAGAGAGTTTACTTACAAGAAGTGAGGAGAATAATATGATGACATTTTTCTTAAACTCACAAGATCCACTCATACAGAAATTATAAGTGTTTATACGAGTCGTTAGGTTCCAAATGACGAACGAAGCTTACTTTACTGCACACTTATCTAGATCAAATTCCATTCCAAGGTCCCGTGTCTATTCTTCCACTATTTTCAAAGATTGTTTGTAAATCTTGGTCACTTGAAGCATATATCTTAAGGTTATCCATATACAAAATTAGATGTCTGCCGATTTCCAGGAGGTCCTCACACATAATAATAATTTATTAACAACACTATTAATAATATACGACGAAGTATTATATTTCCCAAAACACGTTTTTCTAATGGTTAATGTTAATAAAAAAAACAGGTGGGTATATTATTTTTACAAAACATATATATATATATATATATATATATATATATATATATATATATATATATATATATATATATATATGAGATGGTCAACTTAAACCAGTTTTCTAACTAACCCTGTTTAATTGCAGTAAATAATAAGGTATACCTTTATAGAAATAAAAGAATAATCTAAAATAGCAGGAAAAGAATAGGGTGTATTTTTTACAATAGAACAAACTGATGCTAAAGAGAGAGCCGTTTTATACTACGATTCAGAACGACTTAAAAGTTACATATGAGCTTTCAAGGAAATTGTTTTTCAGTATTTATGAGAAGTGCAATTTTTCAGCACCGTATGTAGCAGCTTTTACTTTAAATAATTTCTATGTATAGTGGTACAGAGATAAACTAGAATGTTTTAGGTATTATAGTATTAAAATAGATTGTACATACGTTGTTAAAGAAATTACAGATAAAATAGTTTACTTGACATTTTGAAAATGCAGAGAAGGCTTTAAGAGTTTGAAGAGTTTTGGTGGGCTTGTGTTGTTCTCTCTTGAAGGTCTAGCTGGACTTCTTTGAACAAAACACTACCGCAAATAAAGCTCGCTGGTTTAATGGTTTAGGTACATGATTTATTAGTTATGATAGAACACAAGATTAAATAAATTTTCATATGAGCAACCTGCTCCGCTTAGCGTAACAAAACATTAGTGCCTCTTTAAACAGCTGATGAGAGACTTAACCTTTACCTACAAGGCGCGGTCGCTTCGCGCGCGTTTCTTTTATTGATTCTTAAGTCACATGATTTAAGCAGCGTTGTCACTATTTTTAAAAAATACTAAAATATGGTATAATTATATTTGAAACGCGACATAGCCGCCGGCCTTGAAATCTCCTAGTTTCAAAGAAAATAAACAAACTAAATAAACAAACATCAGTTTTGTTTTAATAACAATAAGTTATGATCTGAAGTTAAACTAAAACTAACATTAAAACGTGTATACATATAATTAAGCAAGAAAGGTTAAGTAAATATCAAAAATTAAAGTTCACGATTCAAAAGGTAGCATACTAATTTTTACGACTGAACGTTTGTATACACCATCCTTTGTTTTTACAGTCACAACTCGAATTTTACTGTCTTGTCCCGGATGAACTGCAATAATTCTTCCTAGCTTCCACAGCATACGAGGTAAATTGTCCTCATGAAGTACGACACATTGTCCGACCTTGAACACATCGGATGATGATTGCCATTTGCACCTCTCTTGCAAAGTATGCAAGTAATCTTTGTGCCACTTCCGCCAAAACTGCTCAAACAAGTACCGCAAATGTTTGTACTTGCAACGTAGGGTTTGCCGAACATCGGTAACAGGACTCTCGGGCAACGCTAGTAGAGAACCGCCAATCAAAAAATGTCCCGGCGTCAGAACCATAAAATCTTCCGGGTCCTCACTGAGGGGAACCAAAGGTCGCGAATTGATTATGGACTCGATCTGAACTAATAGGGAGTAAAAACCTTCAAAACTCAACAACACACCCTGACAAGTACGCTTAAGGTGAAATTTCATGAGTCTTACTGAGGATTCCCATAGCCCCCCCACATGCGGCGACCTTGGTGGTACAAAATGCCATACAATGCGATTTTCAACAAGATATCTCTGAAATTCATTACTACTAATTTCTTTAATAATATTATCTGCGCCGATAAAGTTTTTGGCATTATCCGAATAAACATCAGAAGGCAAACCTCTCCGTGCAAGGAATCTCTTAAAAGCGCTTAGAAAACAATTTGTCGATAACTCAGTTACCAACTCCACATGTATTGCCTTTGATGCAAAACAAATAAATATGCAAACCCAAGCTTTAACTGATTTTGTATTGCGTAGGTAACTATTTTTTATTAGGTAGGGTCCTGCATAATCTACACCGCACACAGAAAACGGTCTTGACGCCTGTACCCTAGGAGCCGGTAAATTACCCATTTTTTGAGTGCCCATAGTGGGAGAGACACGATAACATATAATACATTTTCTTAAAATATGCCTAACAGCATTTCTACCTTTCAATGGCCAATACTGTTGTCTAATAACTGACAACAAGGTCTGCGGACCAGCGTGTAAATGTTTAAAATGAAAGTATCTAATAATCAGGGATACAAAATGACCTTGAGATGGCAATATAATTGGGTGTTTTGCGTTAAACGGAATATCAGCATTTTTAAGTCTGCCGCCAACCCTAATAACACCGTCATTGTCCAAGAAAGGATCTAATCGTATTAATTTACCCTTTCTAGAAACTTGTTTAATTTTTATTAAGTCCTTGATTTCTATAGAAAAATATTCGCTTCGCACTACCTTAATAATAGCAGTGGTAGCATTATCTAATTCGAAAGAATTAAGCTTACCTAAGACGAAAGGTTCCGATTTTAATTTTAAAGCTAAATTATTTTTATATCTAAGAATATAGGCTACAATTCGTACCAATTTTCCCAAACAAGAATATCTTTCAATTAAGTCGTTTTTTACAAATGTATTAACGATTAAAACGTTTTCAACAGTTTTTATCTCCGGAATTTCAACATTTGTTGACGGTTCACTATTTGGCCAATACTCGTAGGACTTATGTAAATAATCCGGACCCGTGAACCACATACTCATATACTGCATTTTCTCGGGGTCTACCCCGCGCGAGACGTAATCAGCTGGGTTGTGTGCGGTAGGCACATGTCGCCACTGGTCGGCGTTAGAAATTGATTGAATTTTTGATACGCGATTTGCCACGAAGGTTTTTAATTTAGTTGGTTCGATTGCTAACCATGCTAACGTGATAGTAGAATCACACCAATAATATGTTTTATTAATTTTTATATTAATAGATTCTAGAACCGATTTTGACAATTTAGTTCCTAACAGCGCTCCGCACAACTCTAGGCGCGGCAAAGATACTACTTTCAGGGGGGCGACTCGCGACTTAGAGCAAACTAAGTGAACTTTAATTTGACCATCTAAATTTATAGACCTGAAATAAATGCAACAACCAAAGGCTGCCTCCGAAGCGTCGGTGAAGACATGCATTTCTGTTTCTAGATAATTATTAATTAAAACATTTCTGGGAATCTTGATTTTTTCAATAAAATGTACATTTTTGTAAAAATTTAACCAATTGACTAAGAAGTCATTAGGAAGTGGCTCATCCCAATCAATTTTTAGTTGCCACAACCTTTGCATAAATATCTTTGCCTTTACTATTACTGGACTTAATAGACCTAACGGGTCGAAGATTTGGCTAATAACCGACAATATTCCCCGTTTCGTGAAATTATTTTCTGTTTTAGAATTTACAGTGTACTACAAAGTGTTTTTAGCAGAATTCCAAAGAGTCCCTAAAGTTTTATTACTTTGCTCATCTTTAATAATATATTGTGATTTAACTTCGGGCTTAATTGAGTTTTCTGACCCGTCAAAAATTTTTAAAATTCTTTTGTCATTAGATGACCACTGGCGCAAGTGGAACCCGGCCGTACCCAAAATGTTATTGACATTTTTTATTAAATCTATCGCAGAATCAATATCGTTGGCTCCACTCAGCCAATCATCCATATAGAAATCATGTAGAATGGATTTTGACGCATCCGGAAAATTGTCTTGGTTATCGAGAGATAGCTGCTTCAGGCACCTTGTAGCAAGAAAAGATGCTGGAGCAGTACCGTATGTAATTGTGTTTAATTTATATATGCATAACTGATCGCTGGGATTAAACCGCCATACTATTTGTTGATATTTACGTTCGTCTTCATGCACGTAAACACAGCGATACATTTTGGCGATATCGGCACTTATTACAATACCATACGTACGAAAGCGCAACAGAATAGTAAATAAAGAATCCTGTATACAAGGTCCGGTTTTTAAACAATCGTTAAGGGACACTCCAGATGTAGTTTTTATTGAAGATATTAAATTACTATCTAAACGTTAAACTAATAAATAATGCCGCAACGAAAGTCGAGGTTGTGTTTATGCTATCTTGTTTATATTTAGATTAGACTCGACCCAACGGCACCTATATTGTATAAGGATATTTTTCTTCAGTCAGTTCATTGGCAAATTCGTTAGAATAAGCATTTCATTTTTCTATCTTGTAATAGTTATTTTAATAAAGTTGTTTTTGTTGCAAACCACAAAAGTATAATTATTTATCTAAAACATCAATAGGTTATGGGCCCAGTGCACTTAGGCCACTAATAATAATTATATAATTGTTTTTTAAAAAGGTTGCAACTTCGCGAGTAATTTCGGAGGTGTAATAGTGCTTCAGGTGTAGTAGAATTTGGACATCGTGTTGTAACTATTAACCAGGTTATCATGGAGTTTGATAAGCCCAAAATCGAAAAACTGCGTGATGCAGACAACTGGCAACAATGGCAATTTGTTATGCAAACTATTTTGGATAGTGAAGATGCGTTAGAGATTTGCAATGGAATCGAAAAAAAGCCTGAGGAGAGTGTAGCTGATTATGCTGGTAAGCTCAGAAACTGGACAACAAGAGAAAGGTTGGCTCGTAAGCTAATTGTTACAGCTGTGGAAGCCAAGCCACTCCAGTTATTGTTAAATTGTTCTACTGCTAGTGAGTTAGTGGTTAAAATTGCACAGTATTTATGATTTAAAATCAGAAGAAAGTTTGGCATTAGTACAAAAACAGTTTTTTGAATTTAAGTGGGACATCGATGGCAATATTGCGCAACATATATCTAAACTTGAGCAATTGGCAAGTAAAATGGATAAATTGGGTGGCACTATTCCTAGTTCTATGTTGATAACAAGAATTCTGTCAACGTTACCTGCCAAATTTAATCATTTTCACAGTGCATGGGATTCTACTGACCAATCTAAAAGAACAATAGAAAATTTGACAACTAGACTATTGACAGAAGAACTTCGCTTGGAAAAACAAGATGATTCCGAAGATTTAAAAACTGCTTTGTTTTCTAAAATGCAAATTCAAGATTTTAAGAAGAAAGGGTTTCAAAAAGGGAGTTTTTCAAAGTCGCAAATGAATTCGGGTGCTTCTACATCGCGATGTTCATTGTGCAAAAGGGCTAATCATGTGTTAAAAAACTGCAAAGGTTGTTTTAAATGTGGGTCCAAAGAACATTTATTAAAAGACTGCAAAGTAAATGTAGACAAAAAGGAAGCATTTATTGGTGATATCAAAGTAGGTTCAGATAGTGATTATTGGCTTATTGACTCTGGTGCTTCGCATCACATGACTAACAAAATAGAGTGGTTTTCAAAATACGAAAAATTTGAAAAACCTTTATACGTTTACGTTGGAAATGGTGACAAAGTGGCAGCCCTAGGACATGGCGATATCGAGACTGAAACCTATGTAAATGAAAAATGGCTCCCTGCAACTATGTTTGATGTTTTGTATACACCCTGTATGTCGAAAAACCTATTTTCAGTAAGAGTAGCCGCGCAAAAAGGTATTGATTTCATGCTGACTGAAAACGGTTCGCGTTGTGTTTTTAAAAGAAACGATAACGTCGTAGCTCTCGGAACCGAAATCGGTAATTTGTATCGAATAATTTTGCGTGTGATCTTGCCGAAAGATACGTGTTTGGCGGCAAGTGTGAGTGATACGCTTCAGCTTTGGCATGAGCGCTTATGTCATCAAAATAAGCGTCATGTGCAATATTTTCTTAAAGATATAAACATTGACTTGACCGTGGACAATGAATTTTGTGACGCGTGTGTTTATGGTAAACAACATAGAAATAAACTTCAGAAAACGGACTTCTTTGGTGTCCCAGTGGCATGGATGGCTGAAAGTGAACCTTTAAATTTCCATGAAGCAATGCAGTCAGACGAGTCTGACATGTGGTTAAGTGCTATGAAAGAAGAAATGGAATCCTTGTATAAAAATGGAACATGGATTTTAGTGGATAAACCCCAAGATCAAAAGGCAATTGACAATCGTTGGGTCTACCGATTAAAACAAACAGAGAATGGGACAACTGAAAGATATAAAGCCCGTTTAGTTGTAAAAGGTTATTCACAAGAAAAAGGTATCGACTACCAAGAAACATTTAGTCCTGTTGTTCGATTTGAAACAATACGATCAGTGAAAAGTACTGCAGCTTGTGAAAAACTAAATTTATATCAGTTTGATATAAAAACCGCATTTCTCTATGGTTCTCTAGACGAGGAAATCTACATGAAACAACCACAAGGCTTTGAAGATGGAACACCACGAGTTTGCAAGTTAATTAAAAGTTTGTATGGTTTAAAGCAGGCACCGAGATGCTGGAATAAGGCATTTAAGGACTTTTTGCTAAAATGTGGATTAATGGAGAGCAATACAGATCCATGTTTATTAATAAAATGTGACAGTAAAAGTAAACTTATTGTTTTACTATTTGTAGACGATGGTTTAGTGGCATCATCTGATGAAAAAGAGGCTTTGCAATTTATTAGTGAGTTATCAAATAATTTTGAAGCCAAAATTACTTATAACGTCACAAGTTTTCTCGGCATTCAAATTTGCAAAAGCGAAAATGGAAACATATTACTGCATCAAAGTGTTTACATTGATAAAATACTGAGAAAATTTGGAATGTCTGAGGCTAAGCCAGTGTCAACGCCAATCGAAGTAGGATGGCAAATTGAAAATTCGCCCAGTTTGGATGCAGCTGTTCCGTACCGTGCAATAGTTGGCAACTTAATGTACCTACAAGTTGGAACTAGACCAGATATTGCATTTGCAGTAAATATTGCTTCAAGAGCTCTGGAAAATCCTACGGAGGCACATTATAAATTGTTAAAAAGAATAATGCGCTACTTAAAAGGAACCACTAAAAATGGTTTATTGTATGGAAATTCAGAGAATTTAAAAATCTACAGTGACGCTGACTACGCTGGTGATTTTCAGTCTAGAAAATCGACTTCAGGGTTGGTTTCCATGTATGGTGGGGCAGCAGTTTCCTGGCAGAGCAAGAAACAACAATGTGTGGCACAATCCACTACTGAGGCCGAATATATAAGTGCCGCGAGTGCTGCAAAAGAAGCTATATGGCTAAAAAGACTTTTTTGTGAATTGGGTGCGTTTAAAAACAATGACAAAGTTGTTTTATTCATGGACAATGTGAGTGCTATTAAATTAGTTAAAAATCCAGAATTTCATCAGCGGACAAAGCATATAGATATTAAGTATCATTTTATTCGTGATTTGTACTCAAAAGGTGAAATTAATATTTTATATGTAAGCACTGATATGCAAATCAGTGATATAATGACAAAAGCATTGTCTAAACCTAAATTTGAGTTTTTTAAAAATAAATTAGGGTTAGTTGATTATGAATAAATATTGTAAAACATAATAACTAATTACGTTTTTAAAAATTTTATTTGTTTTTATTAGTGTTAAGTTTTAGGGAGAGTATTGAAGATATTAAATTACTATCTAAACGTTAAACTAATAAATAATGCCGCAACGAAAGTCGAGGTTGTGTTTATGCTATCTTGTTTATATTTAGATTAGACTCGACCCAACGGCACCTATATTGTATAAGGATATTTTTCTTCAGTCAGTTCATTGGCAAATTCGTTAGAATAAGCATTTCATTTTTCTATCTTGTAATAGTTATTTTAATAAAGTTGTTTTTGTTGCAAACCACAAAAGTATAATTATTTATCTAAAACATTTCGTCGTAACAGACGAATCTTTTATTACGCAATGATGCGGTAAAAAGTAGTTAGGTTGTAACTTAGCCTCTGCATTGTCGTGAACTAAGGACATATGTCCTAAATCCATATATTCGCGCATAAATTGCGAATATTTATTTTTTAAGTCGGGGAGTTTAAGAAACACGCTCTAGTGCATGAAATCTATTTACTGCGATATCAAAGGAGGACCCTAAGTTGCTAATATTATCACGAAATGGTAAGCGGACTGTAAAACTACCAGAATCATTTAAGAAAAAAGTTTTTTGATAGTGATTTTCAACTTCAATTTCCTCCGCAGTATACAGATTTTCCGTTTGACACTCCTCCTGTAACCAAAATTTCTCTATTTGCTTATCAATATTTATAGTGTTAACTAAATTACAACGCGAATACCTTTGAGGATATGTTGCGCTAAACTCGCCTGCAACAATCCACCCTAATTTAGAATTTTGAAGTAAAGGTAAATTTTTACCTAATTTAATTTGATCTGGCAACAGCAAACTATAAAATATGCCTGCTCCTAAGAGTAGATCAATTTTGCCAGATTCGTTAAAAGTTGTGT
Organism: Kuschelorhynchus macadamiae; assembly: GCA_030620095.1. NCBI lineage: Eukaryota > Metazoa > Arthropoda > Insecta > Coleoptera > Curculionidae > Kuschelorhynchus > Kuschelorhynchus macadamiae. The sequence goes on along the minus strand of JAUTXW010000772.1, from coordinate 1,923,383 downwards.
CGGCCAATTTAATATTTGACGGTATTTTAAATTTCGAACAATCAAAGTTAATATGCGGAGTTTGAATCGTAATTTTATCCGAAACCAAAAATGGCAAAGTAAATTGTTGATCTGAAACCAAAGATTTTATTTTAGCCTTGACTAGTTGTGAAATTTTGCTTATATGATTATTTATGCCAATGACATCAATGTTTACCCTATTTGGTTCAATCTTTAAAAATTCAAACAGCTCCCGATTAATGAAATTCGATTGAGAACCGGCGTCTAAGAGAACTCTACAAACAAACGGCTCGTTTTTGTTATTATAAATATGCACAAGTGCGGTCGATAATATCACAAAAGAATTGCTATCGTAGCTGTTTAAGGAATTAGTAAACCGGTTTTCTGTATTTTGAGCACAAGATGCGATCGTATCGATTTTATTTTCGGAGGATTCAACTTCACGTTTTGCACCCACAGCAGCTGATGAGCGACTGTTTGTGGCGCCAGGGTCGTGCGCATTATTTTCATGGATTTTATTTTCATTTTCAGAGCCATGAATATTTGCCCGAGAATTGCCTAAATGTAAAAGACTATTGTGTTTATTACCACAAATTCTGCACGGTTTAGCATGACAGTCGAGGCTCCTGTGACCCATGCGCAGACAATTGGTACAAGCCTTTAACTTGCGAATGTTATTTAGCCTATTAGAGACTGATAATTTTTGAAAATTATTACAGTAATAAATAGAATGATTGTCCAAAAAATGCAAGACAAGGTGTTACCAGAGCTGGCAGCAATATTTGCTTGATATTTATTAAACGGTTTTTTGGTGCTAACCCAAGAATTATTTTGAGCGTTATTTGATTTGGCGTCAACGGACCCAAGAACTTGACAACGCTCACGTAAAAATGTATAGAAAGAATCTATTGTTGGAGAAACCTCGTCTATCGTCTTTATCTCCCACTCTTTTTTAGTATTAGTGTCTACTTTACTTAGCAAGAGATAAATCAAAATACTACTACACGAATGTACAGGTTCCTTTAGAGATATCAGAGCTCTGTAATGCCTCTGAGCGTTGTCCAAGAACGATTGCAATGAACTAAAGGAATCTTTATTTACATGTGGCAACTCAAAGAGTTGTTTCATATGGCTTCGTATAATTAATTTTTTATTTTCGAATCGTTCTTGGAGAAGACCCCAAGCAACGTCATAATTTGACTCAGAAATCTCTAAAGACTCAATAATATGAGCTGCCTCGCCTTTCAATGAGGCTTGTAAATAATAAAATTTCTGGACGTCTGAAAGGGAAGTATTTTTATCTATTAAGGCTGAAAAAGAATCAAAGAAAGTTTGCCATCTGTCAAAGGCCACGTTAAATTCAGGTAAAACTATGGGAGGCAGCTTCACATTATTAAGCATCATAAAAGGTGGTTGATACCCTTGTGGATTTGGCAACGTGGCAGATGCTTGAGCTGCTACCTGGGTGGGCATATTAAGAAGATCATATGCCTTTGACACTGCTTCATAAAAGTCATCCTCGAAATTGTCCCTTTCAAGAGATTCCACCTCACTTTCATCAACGAGTTCTAACTCGGACTGCACCTCATTAAACTCATTAATGATGTTTTCAATCCTTTTAGTGCGTGTAGAAATTTCAGAAACTTTGGTGCTATTTTTAATATCATTTATAAATTTTTTAAATCTCGTTAGCCTGCCTTTAATTTGACCACGCCGGTTAACTAGACGAGCAATAGTAGTTTCTATTGGCTCCTCTTGAACGTCTGAAGTAGACATGATAAATATTTAAAATGACAATTACAAAAACTCTATAACAAATTTTTCGAATGTTAATTCTACAAAGTAGTCTCCCCGCCACTGGACAGGAGCGGGTTGTGAAAGAATGACGTAATATCGCTAATATAATAACATTAACCACCAAACTCTCGGCAAGTGAGAAAGACAATATACCTATTCATTGGTTAAACACATATAGAACAATACGGCTAGTACAAACGCACCAACGGGTACGCCAGACAAAACAGCGCGAAATATTAGATGCTAGAGAAAGAGCGTAAAATTATAAGCATGTGTGCACAAAGGATAACACATATAAATAAAATATGCAAATGTAGTTACGCAGATTAAAATAGGTACCTAGAAGGGTTAAACCACAATTTTTTTTTTTTTTTTAAGAAATAACTTAAGCACAACTGCCTCACAAAGGTGGGTTGTTGAGTGCAAAATAATAACTTTAGGTCTATATCACAAAAGATGTGATAAATACCATTCCATTATTAATTAATAATTAGTTTAAACTCCCTAAAGGCACAAACAAAGCACATAATTCAATGTTATGGCTCCCTTATAGGTTCTAAGTAATAAAATCGGAAAGGACTCACAGTTTCTTTATATTCCATCAATCCAAATCAAAACCATGCATTCATGTATTCCATAAACCATGTGGGTCGAAGGTCCATTTATGGTGGGCTTGTGTTGTTCTCTCTTGAAGGTCTTAAGTCACATGATTTAAGCAGCGTTGTCACTATTTTTAAAAAATACTAAAATATGGTATAATTATATTTGAAACGCGACAAGTTTTATACAGAAAGTTCTTTCGGCAATTTTATTTACAGAGCATTAAGTATAAAATAATATTATTATTAGCTTTTTCTTTAATAAATGTAAAGTTATTGCTAGTTTGTTAAATTTTGTGGATGTTTGATGAATTCATGGGATATGATTCTTATGTGAGAGCTATAAACAAAAACAGCATTTTCTGTTAAGGGTATATTTAGACTATTAAGACAACATTATTTGCTAAAAGCACTAATATTAATTAAAACGAGTAGGTAATGACTGATTTTAAGAAACGTTACTGAAAATTTTAATACAAATTCTAGTAGAATTTAATGAAAGGAACTGGATTACTTTTGCAATAATATTTTATTCCATCATGAAAATTGGACTCTATGAAGTCGGCGCTAAACTAATTTTTATTTATTTAATCCCAAAAAGACTTTTATGTATTAAGTGTTTTCAATCTAAACCACGAATAAAATGTCTATGCACAGACTGCTAGTTTTACGTCGACTTCATAAAGTCAAATTTTTAAGATGGAATATGATTCTCTACTTTTCATTGTTTTTTTTTATGATATTATTTTATTAAACAATTTATTTTATGTTTTTTGTTCTATTTATACATTCTATTGGTTGTAAAGGTCAGCTTTAAAGTTTTCGAGGCCTAAAGTTAGGTTAGGTTGGACGTCCCTTAGTGAAATATACAAGTAGCTACTAAGTCCATTGCATATGAAATTTTGCCAAAATCATATCTATAAAAAAATCATTAATACACATTCTCAAACATTAAAAACATTAGTAAGATTGAATGAAAAATTTGGAGGAAGGGGCTAACTTTTTAATTTTTAGAAATTTTATAAAAAGAGTCATAAGTCAGGTCCTATACACTGTGTAAAAAAATATGGAACACTCGAAATATCTCAGTTATCGTTCACCTGATTTTAACGATATAGTGTATACTTAGGCATGAAATTATAACTGATTCAATAGTTATGTTCACAATATTGCCAAGTTTACCGTTTTTCTGTAATCGATGAAAACTTTTATTTTTTAAACGCAATACCCTATTTTTTATGACATTTTCGAAATGTACTTAGAATTCTCGATTCTTTTTATTGGAAGCAAGTTTTTCGAAGGTTAACTTTTTTGAAAAAATCATGATTTAATATCGATATTTGAACGTATCACCTATTAAAATACCTGCACACGAAAGCCTACCTGATAACGTAATTTTGATTTACATTGATTTACACAGCTGGATAGTTTTACTTTGATTTAACTGAAACCCAAAGATTTGAAATTTTAATGATACTGGGTTATGGGAACAGAATACAAACAAAGCAAGATTTTTGAAACATTTTTAATGACAAATATCCTAATAGAAATCCATTTGCTAGATCTATTGTAAGTAAAGTTCTGAAAAAATTTCGAGAAACTGGAAACGTAAAAGATACTGCACACTCTGGCAGACCTAAAAGCTCAACAGATGGTGATAATGCTGTATATGTTTAACTGAGTTCAGAGGAAAATCCCCGCCTATCTTCCAGAACACTAGGAAAAGAAAATAACATTTCGCAAAAAAAAAACAAAAAAATTTCATCCGTACAAAATAACTTTGGTGCAAGAACTCTCTGAAGATGACTACAATAAGCGGTTCGAATTTTGCGAGACCTTGATGGAATGCTGTAGTGTCTATCCAAATTTTGTTTACTAAATAGTTTTCTCTGACGGTTCAACATTTTTTTTTAAATGGGAAATTTAATAGGGACAATTATCGATATTGTGCCCAGCAAAATCCCCATTGGATACGCGAAAATCGTACCCAATATCCCCAAGAAGTAAATGTTTGGGCCGGTATAGTAGGTCAAAAAATAACTGGCCCCTTTTTCATTGAAGAAACATTAAATGGGGAAAGATATTTAAGTCTTTTGAGAAATTAATTTGTCCCAGTTGTTGCACAATTATTTCCAAATAATCGTTAATAGCTGTTACCATATTTTTTGGGTGTTAATCAAACGCCAAATGATAAAATTTGGTTTCAAATTTTATTTAAAAAATAAAAATTCTCATCAATTACAGAAAAACGGTAAACTTGGCAATGTTGTAAATATCGCCATTAAATCAAGCATAATTTCATGGCTAAGTATATAAAATTTCATTAAAAGCAGGTGAGCAATAACTGAGATATCTCGAGTGTTTTATATTTTTGTTACACTGTATATAGATAGCTACGTCGTCTATACTAAGAAAATAGGATATCCCAGTGGAAGTATTCACTATCTTTTTCATAAAAACATTATTATTATTAAATATTTAACTAAAAAATACTGTTTCTTTGTGAAATAAACTAGCGTAAGGTTTTATAGTTTGTCACAAATTCTCTTGAAAGTTTCATATAATTTAAAATCTATAGATCTAATGGCTCCAAAAATAATAAAAAAGGAATTGCTGTAGTTTCAGGAAAATTTGTAGAAATATTTAAAAGATTTTTTGCGATTTAATTTGTGGCATACCTACTCATCTCTTCACCTACAGATTCAAGCAAAGTTTTTGCTTCCGAAATTATTTTGTTGGAAAAACAAATATATTTCTGACAATCATGCGCGATAGAATAGTTTTTCTAATACATTCAACATATAATAATAATATATGTCTGTCAATTGAATTTTTTTTACAAAATAATTAAAAATTGGGTAAAAATAAAAAAAAAATCCGTTATGAACGAGACGTATCTAATTGAATAGACTACAGCACTAAAGTTTGTTTCATTGATTGAATAGAAAACACTATTTAGAACATGAGTTTTAAACAAATATTTTGAATTTTCGGAATTAGATTTTAATTTGCAGTGTCTAGACTAGGACCGTATACGAAATTACAATAATTAATGTTTGGGAAAACTAGAGCATCACAAAGCAATCTGCAGGAAGATAAGCTAAGAATATGGCATATATTATATAATATCTTCAAAAGACAATTATGATTCCGTATCTAACACAATATCCAAATTACTCAGGTAATCACAGGAAGCCTAACACCGTTAATAATGACATTCATATTTTGTTTTTAAACATTTTTTGGGCCAAATATCAACATAAATTTTGAATTTTTTAGATTGTGATCTCAAGATAATTGTCTCAATATGTTTAAATCTTCTTTTATAAAATTTGATGCGTTTATAATGTCCTAGAGACTAAACTGGTAACACATTTGCATATCGTCTGCAAGGTACTTAAATTTACAGTGCTTTAAAGACTTAGATCTGGAGTATAAATGATGAATACAAGAGGGCCAAAGATTGACCCCTGTGGTATTTGCTCTGAAAAAGTGTCATTAGAACAATTTTTTTGATATCGAATTGATAAATATGCTATTGCCGGATTGATAAATATACCTTTTGTAACAGCTTGCCAAAAATTATTGTCATGTACTTCATTCATTATGTTAAGAAATATTTTGTGTCAAGAATATGAAGATATTTGATATATTCATATTCTCCAAAAATTTAAAACAACCGAAATAATTCCGATGAAAAATAGATTGTATGTACCCTTCGAATTATGTACCTCAGGATGCGGCGAAAAGACTTTTTTGGTTAATTACACTTCATACACCAAATTTCAAGACAATATGCCAATGTATATCAAAGGTATTGCAAAAACTCTTCGAATGATTGGAATTCATTTCAAAATGGCGCCATTCCATTTTCAATATGCTTACAATGGGACCAATCTGGTACTATCCTGAGTACTTCCTAAAAACTCTCATCCATATTGGTCATACCATCCCGGCGTAATCGGTGTACCTACATAAAACATACACTGTGGGCCAAATTAAAGTAGCCCCTTTTTACAGTTTAATAACTTTTTTAGTTTTCACCCTGTTTAAATACTTTTTTTTTCTTAAATGTGACACGGTGGACCAAAAATGCTTTCATTTGAATCATTCCATGTTTCGAGGTCGCTGTAAAAATTTAATTTAATTTTTGACTTTCACGTTATGTTATTTGGGATCTTCTGGAGAAAGGTATTCTTTTTGAAACATTGATAATAGAGTTTATTATTCGAAATCGATTTTTTTTTGTTCTAATAGCATCAACGGGTTCAGATAAAAAAAAAACGAACCGATATATTAAATTAAAAGAATTACAAAAATGCCTTATTAATATGGCCTACCTAATGGATTACCACATTCTCTGGTGTCTTACGCCGTTACTGTATGGGTGCAGAAATAGTATCTTGGCGTTAAGCTCCTCAATGGTCTTAAAAGTGATGTTTAAGTGAACTATATTTTTTAATGGGGTGTAAGGGGTAGTAAAGCGCCTTATATAGCCTCTCCTACTCAAATGTCAATCTCACCCTCTATCCAGAACGGACTTGGTTCACCCTGTTTTTACAAACGAGGTTATGACGACCGAATATGGGCGGTAAAACACTATATATGCCGTGAGTCTCCCATCCAACTCACGAAAAATATGGACAATTGCCACCTACGGCGAATCCAAGGCAAGGCAAGAAGTCCGGTCGTCGCGGACCCCTCCGTGCCACGGATCAACTTACCCTTTGCTGCGCCAACCCTGAACAGTCTGCGTAACTGCATCAGGTAAAAAGACACGCTGCGTATCGCACTCTATGAAGAGTACACATCTTAAGATGAATTGCTCGAGAGGGACAAAATTATCCGGAGGTAAAATACCCCACCCCTCAGATCTCCGTGGAGGGGTCCCCGCGCGAGCAAGTCATCAAAGAACTACACTTCTGTTTGGTGCTTGGAAAATCAGAACTCTGATCGGCAATCACAGATCTAACCACCCCGAGAGAAGAAGCGCTATTATTTCATATCTTCTCGATAAGCTGAACCTCGACATAGTGGCGCTCAGTGATACTAGACTGCCTGACGAGGGAAACATCAGATAAAATGAATACACCTTTTTTTTGGAAAGGTTACCCGGATAAGAAACGAAATAGCAGACTGCCTAAATTATCTCCCAGAAAGAATCTCAGAAAGAATAATGACAATAAAGTACCCTATATAGGATCCAAGGAAAATATAAACATCATTAGTGTATACGTACCTACGCTAGACTCACAACTGGAGGACAAAGAATCATTTTACCAAACATTGGAGTCAGTATTGCAGAAAATTCCAAAGCAAGAGACAATAATTACTTGGGAGACTTGAACGCTAGGGTGGGAACTGAATCATCTATATGGTCAGGTACCATAGGAAAGCATGGTATTGGAAACATGAACTTAAACGGCCTGCTTCTATTATTGAAATGTTCAGAACACGGTTTGACAATAACGAGTACGTTATTCCGACAAAACAACAAGTTCAAAGGCACATGGTGTCACCCCCGATCAAAACACTGACTATATAATTGTCAGAAAAAGAGACGTAAAGGAAGTTCAATACTCCAAGGCTCGGGGAGATATCGATTGTTGGACCGATCACCGCATAGTCATCTCTAGGATGAATTTCTTCTTGCGCTTACAAAAAAGCTACCCCAAAAAAATGCAGTCAAATCGCCGCCGTTTAAACATAGAGAAACTGAACATACCCAGTATTACTCAAGAGCTTCAAGCATCTGTAGGCACCAGACTAAAGTCGCCTGAGCTGCTGTCCAACACATGTAGATACATACTGGAATAATCCAAACAAGCAATCCACCAGAGCAGCGAACAAGTATTGGGATTTGACAACAACAAGAAACAGGATGACTGGTACAATGACAATAAGGCTGAAATAGAGCAACTCCTACAGCAAAAACACCATTTCTTTTAGGTTACTATAGACAACCCTAATAACTACCTTACAGGAAAACTTCAAATCTGAAAAGGCAAAGGTTCAAAAGCAAATTAGGGATATTAAAAACAAATAGTGGGGCGAAAAAGCTGCTAAAATCCAATCTTACGCTGATTAACACAATACCCGTTCTTTCTTTGAGGCTGTTATAAAAATTATGGTCCGGCTCGAAGGAACATAAATCTTATCAAAGATAGCGGAGGCAAACTTCTGAAAAACGAAGATGAAATTCGGAATAGATGGAAAGAACACTACTCATCTATTTTAAACCAACGAAATGATACTTATCCTGAAGCAATCAACTTGATTCCACAATACACGGAGAACCGAACCCTGGACAAATTGCCAACTACAGAAGAAATTTCGAAGGCTCTCCGCATTGAACTAAAAAACAATAAATCGGCCGGCAAAGATGTAATTCCAGCAGAAATCCTGAAATGCCTCGACACGATAATTATTTCACATCTAAAAACGCTTTTTGAAACAATATGGACCCAAGAACGAATACCACAAGATTTTCGTGACTCCCTCATCGTAAACATCTTTAAGAAGAAAAGTGACCCAACGGAATGTGGAAACTCACTGCTGGCGGTGACTGGCAAGATATTGGCTCGAGTAATATCAAACCGACTCCTGCCGTATTTGGACAGGCTTATCTCAGAGAGCCAACGTGGATTTAGACCGAATCGCTCTACAATACACATGATATTCTCTCTCCGACAACTGTAAGAAAAAGCAATCGAACAATCGCTAGAACTACACGTGGCCTTTGTGGACATCACAAAAGCCTTCGATTCAGTAGATCGAAACACGCTATGGATCATCATGTCCAAGTTTGGTATACCTCGTAATTTCATCGGCGTGTGTAAAAGCCTCCATGAGAATAACTGGGCACAAGTAACGTACAATGGAAAAACTACATATGCGTTTGAGACTCGTACTGGTCAAGTACGAGTCTCACTAAAAAGTGTCGGCAGAGCAAGCAATTGGGAGGATATCGCGAGCGACCGACTGGAGTGGAGAAGAGTAATCGCCAGCTATAGCGGCCCCAACCAGATTAGAAGTAACGCACCAGCCCCCGGTAACTCCATGTGACCCTAATGTGCGCGGGTGATCACCTCAAGGATAGGGCTATACAGGCATAGAAGAACACATAACGCCCAGATGTGATGAATAATACTCGGCTACGAGTCTTTGGCTATAAATGTTTTTTAATAAACCCCAAATACTAGTTCTGGGGTTTAATAAACGTTCAATAAAGCATATAACTATTAGTTAGTTCTTTAATTTTGGTAACATTTATGACAAAATATCCCTCTTCTGGCAAACCTGGGAGTTAATTTTATCTTTCACAAACAAAATACATGGTTTTACTTGAATGAACATGCAGAAAGCTCTAGGCCATGTTAAAGTAGCTCCTTTGTTAATATCTAATAACTTTTTGTTTTTCAGCATATTTGAATGATTTTTGGCTACGTGCCCACAATATTTCTTAAAAAAAAATTGATTTATGTTTTCAAATATTACAAGGTGGACCAAAGTTTTTGGGATTTGGTGAAGACCCATTTTTCAGATCGTTATTAAAACAAAATTGAGAACACTTGAGTGTCAACCAAATAAGTAGTATAGCTTAGTCCCTTACATAAGAGAGTATTAATTTATACCATTGTCGATAGGTTATTAATATTATGAAACCACTCAATTAAAATTTTAATTACAAAAATGCTTTTTGGACAGTTATTGCTTACAATTTCTTGTAGTCTCCTATGCTACTGTCAACTGGATTGGTTAATCAAGTTTGGAAATGGAATACGACCTAATGCTCGTTTATGTAAGGGACTAAGCAATACTACTTGATTGGTTTTTGGTCGATTTGAATGTTGGTATAATGGGTTGAAATGGTATACGGTGGACCAAAAAATCTGGATTTTAATAAATCCAAGTTTTTGAGCTCGTTGAAATAATATAATTTAATTCTTGACTCTTACCAATTTGGGTAGTATTATTAAAAGAGTTACAAAAATGCTTTATGGATATAACCTTAATTTTTTACCACTTTTTGTAGTCTCCTCTCTATCAACATTCGGTGATCGTAGCCTTGAACTTATTAACAGTGATGTTTAAATGAACCATATTTTCTAACAAATCCTATATATTATACACTGGGTATAACTACGGGCTATTAGTTGGCCAGATATGGGGTTCGATTAAATCAGTACAATTCTCACGTAAATAATTGACTGTGCTCCTTAATGTGCGCATACGTGTATCGTCTTGTTGAAACGTAAAATTATCAGTAATTTCTTCAATTTTTGGTAACCTGTATGTCAAAATATCCTTCTGGTAAAGCTCCGAGGTATTTTTATTTTCCACAAAGAAAATGTGTTATTAGAAGTTAAGCACGACTGAAATATTTTTGCGCACTTTAGAGTCATAAGTGGTTCCTTGCAAATGAAGCCTGGTCATGGAAAGAAAAGAAAATCGAGAATCGCAGATAAATAACGTACAGCGCCTGCAGAGAATTGTTGTGAACGAGCAACCAAGAAAAATAGTAAACATTTTGTCAGATGTATTTTGAAATTAGATATTAACACTAAAGTTTTAAAAAGGATTTACAGTCAAAATCTTACTTCGAGTATTAAAGACAGAAAGCTAACAAAATAAGAGATTTTGCATATATTTCGATTAAGAAATTATATAAATAAAATATGATTTACCTATGTGAGAATATTTAGCTGCTTTAGGGCAGCCCAAGAACTTTCACAAGTGACACATAATGACAAAAAGGTAACATACCGCAGGAAAACCTTTTACCTCGCAGAAGACATTTTTCTGCATCTCTAGTGATCTGATCTTCTGGCGTGTACATTCGAGAAAAACCCTGTATTTGCTTTGTGAAAAATAAAATTAACTCCCAGGTTTGCCAGAGGAATATTTTGTCATAAACATTATCAAAAATTAAAGGAATTACTAATATTTATATGCTTTAATAGGTCAGTACACCTGCACGTACGTCAAGAAGCACATTCAGTTATTTACTTGAGAATTGCGCTGATTTTATTGAACCCAAAACTAGCCACCTAACAGCCCGAACCTAAACCCAGTTGAATATAGTATTTCGAGTTTATCAGAAAATATGTTTTATTTAAGCACCACTTCTAAAACGGTTGAGGAGATATTATTGTAGCATCCATACAGTAATGGCGTAAGACACTACAGTAAATCTTTCCTTAGTTCGGTTCATCTTTTGTTATCTGACTCCGTTGATATTATTATTATAATGTTGATTAGTAAAAAAAATAAATACGTAAAAATAATAAACTCTATTGAAAATGTTCAAAAATAATACATTTTTCCAGAATATCACAAATAATGCTATTTAATTTTGTGAGAGATGAATATTAAATTATATTTTTACAACGACCTCAAAAACCTGGAATCATTAAAATCAAAATATTTTTGCTCCACCGTGTACCATTTAAGAATAAAACATAAAATTGTATAGAGAAATATTGAATGTATATTATACCAAAAATCTTTTACATCCGGTGAAAACTAAAAAAAATATTAAGGTGTAAAAAAGGGGCTACTTTAATTTGTCCCACAGTGTACAGAGGGTCGACTTAATAACCTGCCCTTTTTTTGAAGCTAGTTAAAAATAGATGCACTTACACGGGTTCATGGTTACAGTAGCAGACTTGAGTCGGAGCACTAGATTCCATGTAAGAGGTACTTCTAGATTGGTGATCATTTCCTAGGCATTTGTCGTCTCCATGTAGAATTTGACTATCTGGTGAAGAGGTTTCCTGCCTTAAAACTGAAAATAATAATTGCTGCAATATTTGTAACAAATATAAAGTTTCAATTAACTATTACCTTGTCGCTTGAACTGTTTGCTTTCAGAAACGACCTTGTGACCATGACTTTTATCCTTCCTGTCTTTGCGTTTTGATTTACTTTTATTTTCATCTTCTATTCTCAGTACCGTTTTAGGCGAAGAGTGGCATTTCAGTTTTTGTAGAATGCTCTTTGGACTAGAATGTAAACTTAAGTTTTTACCGTTTTCTTGTTTAAGGGCTTCGACCTTATTTTCGACCAGAGTGTTCAGTATTGCTTCTAGCCGCAGAACGCCAAGTGCTGGAGGAACTGTAAAATAACTTTCACATTTAATAATTATTTGAATGAAATATGGGTAGGGTCAGTTATTAATGGAAAATATGTATGTCTTACTTGAGAAATAACTTCATTACTTTGAGAAAATGAAGTATTGTTGTTGTACGTTAGGACAGCGAAAGTTTTGAAATAGAATGACTGATAGTTCGTTTTTAAGTTACTGAACTCTGGACCTTTTTGCATCTATATATGTTTTCTACATAAACAGTCGATCTTAGAAGCAAAGTATCTTAATTTCGGTGATTTTTGTTTGTGTAATGAAAACTCTTTCTTTGGAACTAAAGGGAAAAAAGATGGGTTATTCCATAAAGAAAATGTGGTCAAAGCTATGTGAAATGTAGCAGCAAAATCAGACTCTATTTTTAACTTTAGTTTGTCCTAGGTTTTTGCTCAACCCCGCCCCCCTATAGGAATTTTTTTTTTTAAATTAAATTATATACAACGATTTTTTTTTACTTCATAAATTCATAAACAGTCTTAAACTAAGCAAATCTAAAAAACAAGATTCATATTTGACATATTTTACAAAGCTATATGGATAAAAAAACAATTTCTCCATTTCTACGTATCAAGACTCAAGAGCTATTTAAAAACTGGCCAATTCATACGACGGAAACACCCCAACATTCAGAATGTTTTTTCATGTAGAGTTGTACGAGATATGTATTACTTCCCTCGTAAAAAGGAAGTATTCGTGAAAAATTACCCTCCCAGCTTTTTACAGATCTTCACGTTTTAGAGTCCCTAGGGTCGGTCTGTTTGTTTACGGCAAAAAACTACCTATTCGATTGATTTTAAATTTTGGTCAAAAATTGAGGGTCATGTGGAATGACCTGGTTATATTTTGGTAAAAATCCAATATGGTGAAATCAAATAGCGGCGTAGTAAATTGTTAAAATATTATTACTAAAACCTACTTATCTAGTTTACTTCAAATTTTGCACAAAAATCGAGTATTGCGTAGGAATAATTTTAAAAATGGTCCAAGTATTAAAATACGTATTTAAGATGGTGAATAAAAATGGCGAGCAAATAAAATGTTTGCAATCGTGAAAAAAAAACACCCTCTCAGATTTTTACATATCTTCCCATTTTAGGGTCCATAGATACCAAAACATGTTTCATGAATTTAGTCGATCTGTCTGCCAGTTTGCAGCCTAGCTTAAAAACTAGTTTATCCGATTGACTTATTTATTTATTAAATTATTGTCAAAAATTGAGGCTCACATGGGGACGACTTGGAATGATTTTGATGAAAATCCAATATGGCCGAACAAAATATCTGTTACTAAATAACTGTCCGGAACTATAAATAACGAAATAAATGGAAAGATTCATGACCGATAAAGATAATTTACCATTTTCTAAAAAAAAGGTATCTATTTGGGATTTTACGTACTACATAGAATTCTGGATATGCACGTTTTTACATTCAGCATCAACAGCTGCCAAACTCTCAAAAATGGCAGCATAATATGAGTCAGGAGCTTTAATTTTATATCAAGTTATTAACTGTGTGCCCATTTTTCTTTCTGAACTGGATATTACATTTTTGAAATTCGTGTTTTTTGAGAGTCTGGGAAGAAATATGATAGAAATTCAATCGTAGAGGAAAAATGAAAGTATTTTTTGATAAAATGGTAATTTAGGTGGAGTATATAATAACTGATCCGATAGAGTAACTTTTTTTTAAAAATCCGATGATTGAAAATGCAGGTCCTATGGCTAATTTTTTAAGGTGATACATTCTTTTTCAGATATCCTGTGCCAGAAATCTCGGCAAGTTCGTAAAAAGGAAATAGCTAGCCCGGTTGAAAAAAAAATAATAAGGGTAAAAAATGGGGCAACTTTAGAGGCATTTAACGGACCAAACAAATAATCATCAATAATATCAGCCCCAACATTAAATGAAAACTGTTCTTGATAAATTTATTGAACAAATGCATGAGGGTTTTGTGTGCCCATAAATCGTTTATATTGAAATTCCTGATTGTTTCGAGAACAAATAACTTCATCCGGAAAAAAATGTGCCGGATTTTCTACCAGTTTTTGAAGAAATCACTTACATAAATTAATACGGGAAATCTTTAGGGAGTAATGCTTGGACTCTTTGAATATGATAGGAGTATAATGAATTGTGTGCGAGAGTTTGATAAACAAGCACATGCGAAACGTTAAATGTTGCTGCAATCTTCCTTGTGCTAGTTTCAGGCTTCTCCTCAACTTCACGTAGAACCGCTTTCTCAAGTTTCGGTTTTCGTACTGTCTGATGTACTCCATTAGCATGGTAGATTTTATTCAAATTCCGGCCTCGTGAACACGCCTATGAATTCGAGAAAGTGTTCTCGGTTCATGTGATACGCTATTATACATATATATATATATATATATATATATATATATATATAAATAAATATTTATAAATATATATATATATATATATATATATATATATATATAATAAATATTTATAAATATATATATATATATATATATATATATATATATATATATATAAATATTTATAAATATATATATATATATATATATATATATATATATATATATATATATATATATATATATTTATATTATTTATTTTAATATAATTACTACACGACACATGAAAAATCATCTTTAAAAATGAAGATAGCCGGTTTTGACACTCACTTTTGGATGGTTTTGAAACTAATGACTTTGGATTTAGAACGTTTTGTGATTTACTTTATGAAATGATCCTGATTTTTAAAATGAATAGGCATGGGTGTGAAAACAAGTTGCTACTTTGGTGAGCAAAAATATATTAATTAAAAATATAAAAACAAATTAAACAACTAATCCAGAGATTTCCTCTTGGGGAGTACATCACTCTTCTTCGTGTGAATTTCTGGAATATCGGTTTATAGTAGGACTAGGACTGTGGTACCCTTTTGTAATAAGAAAAAGTATCTACGGTTTTCCATAATACACCATAATGTTTACTCATAGGAGTATTTACTTCTTTTAATTTTAAGGGCTTTGGAGGATTACCAGGATCAGGTGGAGGATTCTGAGAAGAAATTACCTTTTCCTACAAGAATTTTTAGAGGTACCAAAATCTGATCTGTAAAACTGTTCTTCTACGGAAATGAATACTTTCTCTCGTTTTAATATAAATTTTTTCGCTAATTTGAATTGAAAATACCACTGGCCTGGAGGCTTTAGCACTTCTTGAGTGAATGCTTTCCAGTTGAAAGGTATTACATCTTTACTCAAATGATGTATAGTAGCGAACTCTTCTATGATATAAACATATTCTTGATTCAACTATAACCTCTTTTTTCTTTATTTACCTCTCAATTAGAGCAAAAATCCTGTCCGGGTGGAGAAACGAATGACCGGGTACCGGATGTCTGGATGTTTGTTGGGCTATCTACAGAGATTCATTTGTTGAGCATTCCCAATAAAATTGAATTTTTATTTTGCCCTCCGCACAATCCGCTAACAAAGAACGGTGTGTATGTTTTCTAGATACTTTATTTGATACCTTCATGTACATGTTTTCAGTCCAAACGAAACTGTGTGCATTATTTCTACGTAAAGGTAATGTGACCCTCCATTAATAACCGTAAATTTGTAGAAGTAAAGTTGCCGGGACTAGCATGTCGCCTGATCAGGAAGTTTGGGCATTGGTTATTTTTTTTTTGACAATCAAACGACAATATCTTTACTTCTTTTGGTCCATGCTTGAAAAAAAAAAAGAAAAAAATGTTTGGATTCTCAATTTGTGAACTCGAAGGTCAAGTTTCAATTTTTCTCAACTTTAATTTTTTCTCTGACCTCTAAGCATCTGGAACAAATATCAGTTCTAGGGGAACCAAATCCGTAATTAAAATTCGTGTTGAATTGGCATCGAAAGTAGGAAGTAGGAAAGTTTCACTTGAAGTTCAGGAGAATCTTCAGTAATTTTTTGATACATATTCCATATTTTGGAAATGTTAAGTTTCGAACTGAAGTACTGGCGGTTTGTTTTAACCTTTGCAATAATTGCCGAAGACCAAACTGCTTTATAAAATTTAGGACATGCTGATTCTTGTTTTCAAAACGCGTAGAATGTCCGTCACTTCCTCTAGTTTCAGATACAACTGGCTCGAAGTGTAGTGTCTCAATAAAAAAATCTTGAACCCGGCATTTTCCTATATTGAGGATTTTTAAAAAAGCATTCTTGTAGATAGGAGTTGAATCTCCATTTAAGAAGCAGCGAACGGTGTATTTAAACGACTGTTTTTGTGAGACTCTAGTTCTACTTTGCTTTTCATAAAATGCTTTGTTAAATACATATGCTTGACTCTGATAACCACACTTGTGATAAATGAAAATTACAAACAATCAATGACCTAAAGAAGTAAGGAACGTGAGTCTGCTCTTTTCCATTGTTCGGTATTTCCAAGTTCTGTGGAGTTATATCAGTCATTTTCTACACTATTAGTCACAATGATTTAACTAAAATACAAAAAACACTAATTATATTTACTCAGCAAAGTCATAGAGACAAACTTTGCCGTACACTTAACGCAAAAAAAAACGTTAATCACCTAATTCTCCAACACCGACGCCACGCGGGTTTAGTGGAAATGGATTTGGAAGGTTTTGAGCCCAAGATGCTGAATGTTTCGCGCTTTGATTACGTAGATGTTTGTTGGACATGGGCAATTTTGAGACCATTAGCTTATAGATAATTTATAATACGAATTTGTGAATGTAAAATCTCGTTTTTTATGGTCGGTTTTGAAACTAGGCTAATCAGTTTTTATATTTTAAGTCATCGATTTGGGATTGTGGGTGATAAATAAAATCATTTAATAAAAAAAAGATAGGTCTTAAAGTTAATTTTTAGTTTAACATTTAAACAGTTTAAGGTTTCAATTTAGTCTTAAGTACGGTACAGTATTTCAGTAATATGTATATTTTTTAAATTTAAAATTTTGAAATTGCAGCGTGCTGTGGTTCTAGGCCCTCTAAATTTAGTTATAATTCAAATTCTACTGACTATTTACTCGATGGGGGCGGAATATTTACATCTCTTATGGGAATGCCTATTTTAACAGCTGAATGAAGTTTTTAGAAATTTAAAAACTTAATACTTAAAGATACCAGCAGTACCTTTGTTTTTATATCAGCGGATTTAAAGCAGTAATAATGACTAGCATAACCAAATGAGTCTAGCCGTATTGTAATCGACTGAGATTAGTTTGTTGGGTTTTAACCTACGAGATGATAGCTGTATAAGCAATCATCACTCCTATAACGAAATATTTCAAGTGCTTTTCTACTGAAGATCCGAAAAAAAAGGTAGTTTTCTCAGAAAAGAAATAAAATACGGCTAGAAACGTCATTCTTAATGAGGGTTTACGCAGATTTCTTTTAGTTGATTTTTATATTTTGGTGTTTGGCTTGCGGAAATGGTAAATTAAAAATGTATAACGAAAAACAGTAAAAATATAAATTACACTGGACTTGCATTACGGAGTGAACTAATTCATAAATATGAAGTATTAGAGTGACAAGAGTGATATCACGGCCGCTATTTCAGCCTACATGTTTCGTTATAGAAGCATATTAGTTTAAACCCATTAACGTAATACCTATTATACACGCCCTAGGTGAAAATCAAGGAGCCATTTTGCCTGGCTTCGTATGGAAATTACATTTAATTTGCGGTATGGGAGTTGCAGAGGGTTAATTAAACACATTTAACACATTTGAGGTTACGGAATATATTTAATAGGGAACATAGTATTAATTATAATTTTCGCTTTATCCTCTTTCAAGTGTACCTGGAAATAACTTCTAAGCTGAAAAGTTTATTTTTAATGATCCTGGATAAATACACAAATTCCGATTGTGGGTTATATTACTTGAGAAATTTAGGGGTTAAATTAATTTAAAAAATGACGATATTTCTTTATTTAAGTCATAGCAGACGAAATCTATATCTCAGAAAACGAAAAATTACGAGCTTGCTCATTGATAACTTGGTAACACACAATTTGCTACATCGTTATTATCAAGTTAAATAAAAAAGACCCAAAAACAAAAACGGTAAGAATAAAGAAATGTATGTTGTAAAATGAATCTGGTAATTCTGTATTGATAGGTCTGTCGGTCATGAATTAAGATGCGGCTTTTCCGTGAAAGTAAATCGGAGGACCTTTCTAGTGAAATCTTTAAGAAAATTGTTTAAATTTCAGGAAAAGTGGGAAAAATTATTCAAAATCTGTGAGAATCTCAGTCGAATTTTCAAAAGACTTTATAATGGAAATTTGAAGTGAAATTTTCGAAAACGTCCAGAAACTTTTCAAATATTTCTATACATTTTAATGTAAAACTAAGAAGAAATACTTCTTAAAGTGTTTAAAATAAATCCCCTTTAATTTTTTATTAAATATGTTTTTTAATGTTTTTACACTGTAATACCTCTGCAAGATGCAATATATTTTGCTCATTAAAATTAGTCAAGAAAACATTTTGATTTTTTGTTTGTGTGAACTGTAAGATAGATAGTAAAACATTTAAATGTATATGTTGCTTTAGCTTGTAGTAATAAGATATATAAACTAATTCAAAAGAATAAAATAAAAAAAAAATTTGATTATGCTTTTAATGAATAATGTGTTTCAGTATTTAGTAGAGAATAATCTACATTTAAAAAATTAAACCTACATTTTTATTAATTAAATTAAGGGTCATATGGGGATGAGCTGGTAATATTTTGGTAAAAATCCAATATGGCGAAATAAAATAGAACGCTAGTGAAACGTTAAAATATTATTAACAGACTGCTTATCCAATTTGTCTCAAATTTTGCCCAAACATCAAAGCATTATCTTGGAGTCAACTAGTACAATTTTGATATGAATCCAAGAAGGCGGCTTAATAAAATATTTAAAAATTCAGCCAAATAAAATGTTTGTAATCGTGAAAAAAATCACCTTTTCAGGTTTTACATATGTTCACGTTCTAGCGTCCTTAGATGCCAAAAAATATGTTTTATCAATTCGGTCGGCCCGTCTCTCGGTCTGTCTGTCAGTTCGCGGTATAGCTTACAACCTAACCCGATTGACTTCAAATTTTTACCAAAAATTAAGAGTCATATGGGGATCTGGTAAAATTTTGGTAAAAATCAAGTATGTCAAAACAAAATGGCGGCCTACTGAAATGTTAAAAAAATTATTATGAGAAAGCTACTTATTCTATTTATTTCAAATTTTGCATAAACATCAAGTATTATGTTGGAATCAACTGGTAAAATTTTGGTACGAATCCAAGATGGCGTAACAAAATAGCGGTATAATAAAATATTTAAAAATTCAGCCTGAAAAACTACTTAATGGATTGATTTCAAGTTGTGCGCCATAACTAATTATGGTATAAGGATCAACTAGTAAAACTGTGTTACTTATTCAAGATGGTGCAACAAGATAGCGGCTAAATAAAATGTTTGTAGCCGTGAAAAAAAATCACCCTCCCAGATTTTACATATTTTCACGTTTTAGCGTCCTTAGATGCCAAAAAACATGTTTTATCATTTCCGTCGGTCCCTTTGTCGGCCTGTCTGTCAGTTCGCGGTATAGCTTAAATACTACTTACCCGATTGACTTTAAATTTTAATAAAAATGAACGGTCATATGGGGATGACCTGATAATATTTTGGTAAAAATCCAATATGGCCGAACAATGTAAAAAAATTGTTAGAGTGGTGAATAATATGGAGTTAAGATCCAGTAAAAAAACAGGTCTTTTTTTAATTTGTCGACCTTTCGCAACTTTATGGTCCTGAGGATGCAACAATAAAGTTACGAAACGTCGACAATTTAAAAAAAGACTTGTGTTTTTTTACTGGATCCTAACCCGAATTAATACATCACTTTCATAAAACAACAAGAGGATCTTTACCAAAACCATTTAAACATTTTAAAAAATTATTACTAAAAAAAATAATTATTAAGCGTACTTCAAATTGTGCACTATATCAAGTGTTACATGGGAATAAACTGGTAACATTTTGGTATGAATCCAAGATAGCAAAACAAAATGGCGGCTAAATAACGTTTTTAAAAAATCAACGAGAAAAAAATTTGTTCAATTGACTTTTTTGAAATTTTGCAGAAAAATTAAATGTGAAAAAGGTATAAACTGATACGAATTCAACATATGTGTTAATGTAAAAAATACTTATAGAATTTATTTTCAATCATGCCCAAAAGTCAAGTGTGGCATAGGTAGAAAGAAACTGGTAAAATATTGGTAGGAATTCAATATGATGCAACAAAATGACGATC
The DNA here is from genome assembly GCA_030620095.1 of Kuschelorhynchus macadamiae. Lineage (NCBI taxonomy): Eukaryota > Metazoa > Arthropoda > Insecta > Coleoptera > Curculionidae > Kuschelorhynchus > Kuschelorhynchus macadamiae. The sequence continues at coordinate 1,902,523 of JAUTXW010000772.1, read as the reverse complement.
AATAAAAATGTTTGAAAAGACAGTATATAACACATATATACTGGGACTATATACTGAACTAAGCTCGGTTACACTTCACTATTCCTAACAAATGGAAAAACATTTATAACGAGGGAAGTTCCGGGTAAAGGAAATTTATCGATTTTTTTACATATGTTGGCCATTCTTAAGAAAAAAAGATTTATTTAGATATTTAACTGTCAAATGCTCATATAATAAACGAGCTTAAAAGAAATTATTAAAACTAAAATTGGCTAGATTTTTGATTTAATTATAGTAAATTAACTAAACACAGATACAGTTAGGGATACTAATAGAATAATTAAATACGGATAAACTTAGATATATCAATGGCCCATCATTATCAATTATTCAAATAACAGGAATGTTCTTAGTGTCATAAATAAAACAGAAAATGTTACAAGAGATTAGAGAAGTGCAGAGACTACTCAGCAAAAATTTTACCCTTATGTGAATAAAATTGTGGCAAAACAAACAAAATAAATATCCATCAGGAAGTTTTAGCAGTTATAAATAATGTTAATGCTTTTACCTCTACATACATTTACTTAGTGTAGCTCTTTTCTCTGTTAAATAATTTTCACCGTTGACGCTGACTGTTTTCTATGCACTGAAACGTGATATTATGCGACGTTTGGGAGAAGTAATTACTATAGCCGTAGTGCGGAAAGCCAGAAAATAATTTAATAATAAAATGATTTATTTTTAAGCTTTTATGAAGAAAGTATTTCAGTGGTTCAAAAATCATCCGCAGATATTTTTCAGATTCTCACGTTGCTGTAACATGTTGATAGAAATCTAATATATCGGAATAAAATGTTAAAAAAGCATTTCTAAAATCTAATAATCCAATTTACTTCAAATTTTGCACGAAACTCAAGTGTGAAATATGGATACAATGATAAAATGTTTAAAAAGCCGGTAAAACTCCATTTCCTAGAATAAAGACCTTCTGCTTACGGAGGTAAACAATAACTGACATAATTTTTTATGGATTATGTAACTAAATAAACAAAAAATAAAAAATAATAAAAATATTAAAATAAAAATTAATTAACAACAAATAAAGCTAAAAAAATGAAAGTAGTGGTTTCATTTTAGTAGGTATGGTAAGTGAATGAATGTTTGTATGTACTTACTACTTATGTAATATGCAGCTATGTATGTACATTAGATCTGGACAAAGAAAGTTGTCAAAATTTACATTTATTAATGGAAATTCCAGAAAAACGCCTTATTTACTGCAATATGAAAAAGTTTTATTATTTTAAAATTTTTAAAAATTGATATTTCTCTAAGTTAAAAAACATTTTATTTGAGTAACCCCACCAGTATATTAACGTCTTCTACCTAAAATTTCATAAAAACTATCTTTTTTCCAGAAAAATAAAAATCTACTTTAAAGTACGTTAAGCTTAATCCAAAACTAGTGTGATTTTGGGAATTTTAGGTATAGATTACTTAAATTATATTTTTTGGTAGTAAATACATGCCATAATATACAAAAAAAAAATAAAAATAACAATAAACTGATTTAGGAGTATAATCGACATTCTATATTATTTTAAATTTTTAATAATTTGCTCTTGAAAAAACTTTTAATAACTAAAACTTGGAATTTCTGACCAAAATTTGATATAAGTAAGCTGAAAAATAAACAAATTTTCCTAATTACACTTTTTCATATTTTATCAAATAAGTCCCTTTTCTGCTATTTCTATTAATAATTCTTAAGTTTGATAGGTAATAAGTTATGTGACTATTTCCCAATAAGCAATTTTTCATACTTAATGAAGCAAAAGTTATTGCTTATGCTAAATTTTGACAAAATTGCCTAATAAATATCCCCCCAGGGCACTGTTTAATATTGTATAAATTGTAAAAATACGAGAGTTTCAATATAAGTTCTGACTACTTGAGTACAAACATAAATAACGTCCTTTTAACAGACTTCCTCGTAATTAAATTTTTTTGTTACCGGAAAATGTGACACGAATTATTATTATATATAATTTCTATAAAGTCATTACCGAATAACTAAATATATATATATATATATATATATATATATATATATATATATATATATATATATATATATATATATATATATATATATATATACGTGGGTAATTTATATTCTTGGGTAAAGGTTATTTATACAAACACAAATTTTTCACATCAATTCAACGTTTCACTCATTGTGTTGAGCTTTTTCAAGATTTATTGTTGTTGTTGCTTTTCCTTTTTATCTAAAAATGTTTGTTTTTTCCAATAAAATTATAGCACATTACATACATATAAACGTAAACATCAAGCATCAAATACATAAAAGGTCCTAGTTCTATTTTAAATAAATAAAATAGTACTTGTGATTTGGTAAAATAAATTATCTGGATTTGACTAGAAAACATATTTGGGTACAACGATTTAAATAAAATTTTATTTATAATACACGTTAGTTTTTAATTTATTTACGGGTACCTTACAGAAACGATCTTCATTGTGGATAGTTTATGTAGGGAATGATATTAAATTGATTGGTTTTAAATACTGTACAATTTTTTGTTTATAAAAAATATATATATATATATATATATATATATATATATATATATATATATATATATATATATATATATATATATATATATATATATATATATATATATATATATATATATATATATATATATATATATATATATATATATATATATATATATATATATATATATATATATATATATGTGTTTTCATTCCGGGTGTACATCCGTTCACTACTGTCGTTCTGAAAAGAACAGTTTTGCTGACGTTTCGCCAAAATCACATTTGGCATTTTCGAAGCTTGCTTTCTCGCGTCCGAATGGAGACTGACTTTTATATATATATATATATATATATATATATATATATATATATATATATATATATTTATAGGTGTGGAAAGGAATCCATTACGAGGAAGGTTCCGGGTAAAAGCCAACTTACAGATTCAAATAATTTTGGTATATCAAAGCAGACACATTTTTTGAAAAGAATCATATATATTTTTTTAAGTATAATAGCTTAGTAAGGAGAACAGTTGAGTTTTTTTATTGCTAAAACCTCTGTAATTCCAAAAATATTCAAAAAATTGTGAAAGCGTCCGGGGACCAAATTTATAATAATTTATTGAAAAATTGTAAAAGTTTATGATATTATCCCGATTTTTTTAACACCTTCTTACCGTTGGAGCACAAATTGAGATATTAGAAGTGACCTGTGCCTTAAAGCATATTGTCTAAGAAGAAAATTTATTTTTATCAAACCAATGCAGTTGTTGGACTAGTTAATGTAAACCATCATTAATTATTTGAGGGTATGATTTTCTAATTAAAATGGTGTTATCTTAGTTGAAAAAATCCTTAGTATTAGCCAAATATTATTATTACCTTAATTTATTTTCATAGCATATAATTATAATTGTGAGTTAAAATAAAATGAAGGTCTAAAAAAATTAGTAACAAATATTTTACTTACCTTCTTCCGCGCACAAGTCTTCAGTCGATACGGCTTTGTCAGTCGGCATGGCGTTGCGGAGAGCTAGAAAAAAAATTACTATTTATATCCAGAATCTCTTCAAACCGTGAATTGCCTTGTAAAGAGCAATGCAAAATAATTTCATTAGTGATTTAGATTAGAATAATGATGTCAATGCATGACTAAAGTGGTCAAATAATTTGCCGTAGAGACAAAACAGGCAAAATGTACAGAATCTATTGCAGACATGCCTTGTATAGCCATATGGCCTATAGGGAAATGACATAAATTACACTGCGGAACCGCAAAAATGTTTCCTAAACGAAAATAGCAAATTCTTACTTATTTTATTAAACTAATTAAAAATCTGTCTTGCAGAACTCTCAGTTATCTTCGGTTTTATAGATCCATGCTTATTATGATAATTTAACTTCTTGCCCTTAATCTATGGGAAAGTTCCACCATTAAATCAGAAATACCTGGATTGAGTATACAAGGTGTACTTTATAAGGGGTTTAAATACATCTTAAAATCCTAAATTATTAGTTAGTTTCATTTCAACCATCAGTTGATTGAGAGCTGTTCGTATTTGATAAATTAGAGTTCTGAGCGACATGCCGCGAGTATGTATAAATAAGCCGGATTATTTTTTTTATATATGTGGTGAAGTATCTTTTGTAAAACAAAAACGTACTCTTAGCCCTTTAATAAAAAAGGCTTAATACTTGTATGGCTGCAAATTTGGAGATCAGGATAAAAATTGGGCTACCCATGACTGCTGCAACAAATGTGCGTCCAATATTCGCGGCTGGCTAAGTGGAAAAAAGCGAGAACCGAAAGACCACGTTACTGAATGTTACTTCCCCTTGACACTTCCCATCAAAAAAGGCTTTTTGGAGAAAAAAAGGTCTACGATACAGTATCTAAATTTACAATCGGCCATGCGCTCGGTGCCTCATAGTGAGGAATTGCCAGTACCTAATCCACTTCAGAAATATATCCTTGATTCTGATGATGATAAATCGGATTCAAACGGTAGTGTACCGAAAAATATCGCCGGCCTATCAACCTTGCAAGACTCCGAATTTGTCCGTGAACTTCCCAGTAAATAGCCTCACAAAATAAGTCAAAGTGAATTAAGTAACCTTATAAGGATTTAGAATTGACCAAGAAAAAGCAGAACTATTGGCCTCTCGATTGCAATTTACTTCAAAATGTATGCAGAAGCTGTCAGAAAAACCTAACATCATATTTAAACATGGAAATCAATTTGGTAGCCTGCAGGGATATTGAGGGATTAATCGCAGCTTTAAATCTGGACTATGATCCAAAAGACTGGAGACTTTTCATTGATTCCTCAAAAGTAAGTCTTAAAGCTGTGTTACTCCATAATGGCAACAAGCTTTTTTCAGTTCGAATTGATCAGGTAAGCCACATAAAAGAAACGTATAACAATTTTAAATTACTGGAGACCATACAATATGAAAGATATAAATGGCAAATTTTTGAGGACATAAAAGTTGTGGCGATTTTGCTTGGAATGCAGCTAGGTTATACCAAATACTGCTGCTTCCTCTGCGAATGGGACAGTCACTACAGAAAGAAAGTTTGGCCACCGAGAAAACATTTAAGCCAAGAAAGAAAAATGTAACCAGCGCGCCATTACTTCCCCCTAAAAAAAATTTCCTACCGCCTCCTATAAAATTGGAACCTATGAAAAACTTTGTGAAGGTCATGGACAAAGAAGGCCGTGATTTTAGTTATTTAAAAGTAAAGTTCCCTAGAATCAGTGACGCTAAAATTAAAGAGGGAATTTTTGTGGGTTCCCAGGTTCGAAAACTTTTAACAGATGCGCAATTTGATTCCATACTTCATGGCAAGGAAACAGATGCTTGGAATGCTTTTTTTGGGAAACGAAAAAGCAAAAAACTTGATTGCTTAATTTTAGTTACCAAAACCTGCTGAAAATTCATTTCCTGGATTCTTATCTGGATTATTTTCCGGAAAATTGTGGTGCTGTAAGTGACGCGCACGGTGAGAGGTTCCACCAGGATATTTCAAACACGGAAAGAAGGTATCAGGGAAAATGGAACTGTAAGATGTTAGCCGACTACTGCCGGACTATTACGAAAGATGTCCCAGAGGCTGCTTTCAAAAGACAGGATAAGAAGCGTAAAAGAGTGTCTAAATTTTCGATTCAATGATAAAAATGTGCTATTTAATTTCTTTTTTTGAACCAACCATATATTGTTATCTGCATTTTGTATGTTCATTGTATATGCCTATAAATTGAAATTTTATACCAAATAATTCAGATTTTTTTTGCGAGCCAACTAAATTCTTTGTTTTTTAGGTAAACAAATAAAATGTCATTAATCTTAATTACTATTTTCTATGATATTTACCTGTGAGGAAAGATATTAACTTGGGTTATAAGTTGCAAAAAAAAATGTTTAGGTAGGGTGCTAGACAACAAACCAAAATGTAATAAATTGGTAAGATAAAAATCCTATTGTATTGAATATCAAAAAAATAATAATAAAAAACTTATTTTTTAAGACTCCTATAAAAACGATCAAAAAACACACACCCAGAGGGCAAAATCATCTCTCATGGCTCAAATTGGTTGGCCACTGGTCAGTTTCCGTACGCAAAATACAGAATCCTGAGTTTTTATTCCTACATCGATATACGGTTGATGGTTTCCCAATTGCTATTATTTGACTATCACACTGACAATGTGTAAAAAATTCTGAGAAATTTGTAAGTCCTGAAAAGTTAACTTTATTTTGTAAAAAATGGAGGTTTCTTTCTTAGTGAATTTAAGTGTAGACCTCAAATTCAGTTCTAGATAAACTACTGTATATAACACCTTTGAAAATAACTTTCCATGGTCATGTGTCACATTCGTGTGTAAAGTACCCTTTAAAGACTTGTTTCACAATATACTATTTTTGCATAAAAATAGGTTATAGCATATCTTTAATATTTTTGTTCTACTTTATTCTAATTGATGGATAATTCGGAATTCGATAAGTTACAGAAAAAACAAAATAAAGCACTGCCCATTATTTTAGGATGTAATATATACAGGGTTTTTCGAAACATGTACAAAAATACATTTTTATAAAATATTCTTGGCAGTATTTTCGACCAGTGGCGTACAAACGAATATGATTATGGATTTTTTTGACCATTATTCGGCAATAATTCTTTTGGTATTGGTATTTTTGACAATTTGATGAATTGGGCTTATTCTCTGATTAACTCTAAAAAAGGTACTCTTGAATTAAGTCACTATGTTCGAGATATTTTAATTTTAAATATTGTAGAACATTATTGAAATTAACTCAGAGTTCAAGCAACAAATTGTATTCTTAGTAAAAGTATAAGGAGTGCATTAGAAGATCAAAAACCAATAACGAAACTTAATTGCCTTAGTTACTGATGCCAAGTAATTATTTTTTTTACAGTTGAAATTGAATTGATTTTGATAATGTTTGGCATTATTTACGATTATGGTATATGGTTAGATTAGTCGACTTTAAGAGAACCTTTTTCTGTAAAATTAACCAGAGAATAAGTTCAATACATAAAATTGTCAGAAATGTCAACACCAAAAAAATATTATCGCATAATAGCGAAAAAATACATAATTTGTACGCCACTGGTGGTAATACTAACGGTATATTCATAAACATATTTAGAAATATATATAAAAATATGTATTTTTAAACATACACATACTATACACCTAATTTCATTTCAGTCTAATAACATTCTGATTTTAGCTGTACATTATTCGGTCATACATTTTTTTGTATTGAAATTTCTGACATTTTTATGTATATTCTCTCATTAATTTTAATGGAAAAATGTCTTCTTTAAGCCGATAATTTAAAAAAAAAATTGTACATGTTTTTCATACACCGAGTTTTATTCCACTCCACTAATACAGTTTGAATATACAGGGGGAAAACCAAATAAACACTTGTTTAATACCCTGTATACAAGAAGATCTGAAATATCATCTTCTATTAACCTGTTAAGTGTTAAACAAACAGTAACATATAATAGTATGATATTTATTTATGAAATGTTAAACAGCTTACGACCTAAATATCTATTGGATAAAATGTATATTTATTAGAGATATACAGAATCATAATACTCGTGCAAGATCAAGGAACAATTTTGATTTAAATAAAGTAATTTATATAATTTAATAATATATTTTAGAAGTTAAAGGGTTAAAACACTAAAATGTAGTGCCGGAACATATAAAAAACAAATTTAGTCTGAAAAACTACTTAATAGGTTTATTTCACATTTTTTGCAAGAACTGCATATTGTTCAGCATCCCAAGATTCTACAAATATGTTTTCTCAAATCCATCGGTCGGTCTGTTTGGCTATCAGTTCTCGCCCTAGCTAAAAACTATTTTCCCGATTGATTTCAAATTTTGGTCAAAAATTAAGGGTCAGATGGGGATGACCTGGTAATATTTTGATAAAAATCCAATATGTGAGAACAAAAGTGAAATGTTAAAAAAAATATGAATAAAAAACGCATTATCCAATTCAATCGATAATAAAAAAAACCAAGGTAAAAGTACTGTCTTAATATGTCAAAAAAAAATTAAAAAATAATTTTTTGACATTACTAAATAAGTTATAGGGCTTTGCACTTCCTTGTTTTTTTTTATTTCCGTTACAACATTCGTGTACGCAAGCAAGCGTCGAGAAAAGTGAAGGAAACAAATCTGCGAAACTTCTGGTTTTTGGAAAATAAGTCTGATCAAGCAATACATTGTTGCTACTGGTGTAAACTAATAAAATTGTGGAATAATTTATTACTTTTCTGTAGAAAAAAATTACCTACCTTAGTAAAATCATTAGCAATGAAAGATTTCAAGCATAAAAGAATTTAATTTTTAATTTAATAAAAAATAGAAACCTTGCTAAGACAAAGCATGTAAAGATAAATTGTGCTGCATACGCTTTTCTATTTTTCCTTCGATAGTTATTTATAAACTCGGAAGCATTCACGTCATAAAATAATTTCTCCTAAAGTGCATTATGATATTTTTATTTCTGCGGAACAAAATCCTCATATACGCCTCTAATGGGAACCAGAGATTTTGCCCCGGTTTCTATCTTATATTTTACAGAATCACAAGATGACCTGTTTTTATTTACTCATTTTATGTTCTGTTGCGTACTTAAATCCGAGATGAAGCTTTTATTACATTTTCAGATTCTTTTATAAAAAGAATTAGATTCTTATGTTTTATAGTCGATGTCAGTTCAGTGAAATCTTTTAACATGAGAGACAGCGATGTGTTGTGTTGTATTGAAATAGACTAACACAGAGCTAGAGGGACTGCAACGAGCTACTCACCTAATGATGACAAAGTACAAGTCACACCACCCAAGGTCATCAACTCTCCGAATGACCTTACCACGAAGAGAAGGTTGAAGATCTCTTGTTGACTTGACCAATTCGCACTCCCGACAGTTGCACAAATTGAGAGATTTCTTCACCAACAAGGCACAAATATCAAGCATCCACCGCATAGTGACCTTAAGTGACAACTCATACTCTCCACTCAATCTCGCAAGTGATAACATCATCCTAAAGTCACTTCAGACCCCGACAAACGAGGACAGTGGGCTTAAATGGCACTGCACGGCCGAAATCACAATGACTTGAATCAGCCACACATAGATTAGGAAGCATCCAACAGATGGCTGAAGGATGGACAAGTATTCCCAGAGACAGAAGGATTTGTGATGGCAATACAGTATCAAGTTATTAACACACGAAATTCATCATCAAAAACCGGTCCATTGAATCCGATAAGTGGCGAAAATGTAGCAAGAGATCAGAGACTATACAGCATATAACATCTGGCTGCACTTACCTATCAAATACGGACTATCATCTTTGACATAACCAGGTGTGTACCATAATACACCAGAAGGTTATCAATAAATATGGGTTCCTGAATACCTTTGCGCCCTATTATAAATGCCATCAAGTTCAGTGCTTGGAAATAATGCTTTCAAACTGTACTACGACCGGGCAATTATCATCGACAGATGGGTGACGAATAATCGGCCTGATGTGGTACTGTTAGATAAGAAAACAAAGACAGCTTATTTGATAGATATCGCTGTGTCCAACAATAACAACGTGTTGGATAAATATCAAGAGAAAAAGACCAAATATGCGGAGCTGGCCATCGAGATTCAGAAGATGGGGCGACTGAATAAGGTTCATGTGATACCGATCATCGTATCATCAACTGGACTAGTTCCAAAAACACTAGAATAGAACCTGAAAATCATAGGGCTGCATACTAACACCTTCATCGATATCCAGAAGGCAGTCCTGCTCAGTACTTGCCACATAGTGAGAAAATTCTTACAGGACACCACATAGAACTAATAGTAACCAGCCCACTCCCTTTGATTCATGCATCTGGGATAGGCTTGGAATCCAACATTTGTTGAGATATTGAATGTCAATTTCGATAATAATAATAATAATAATAATAATAATAAATAATAATAATAATAATAACGAAGGACACAACCATTGAACACGACAGGTGCAGAAGATGTCACTAGTAGAGAGAAACGTTCGATCACATAACGAGAGGATGTAGAATAAAGGCAGGAACTGAATACACCACGAGACACAACTCAGCAGCGAAGGTCGTTCATCAAGCATTAGCCACAACAGACAAACTGACGGAGTAAACAGAACCTTACTACCATTATACACCAATATCCATACTTGAAAATGAAGACTACAAGCTCTACTGGGACATCGATATCCACACAGATAAAACAATCCCCGCAAATAGAGCCGATATCATCTTTCAATCCAAAAAAGAAAAGATCACTTATTTCCTTGACATGGCTGTGCCAACGACAAGAACATCCAAGCGAAATATAGTGAGAAGATCGCCAAATACACCGACTTGTCAATGTAAATAAAAAGGCTGTGAAAACAGGAAAGAGTCATTATTATTCCTCCTTATCAGTAATAGGCCTCACCCCAACAACGTCTACAGCGCATTTGGTTCAATTAGGACTTAATACAGATATTCAGAGGAACATCCAGAAATTGGTCATTTTGAAAACATGTAGCATCGTTAGATCATTTCTTAATACACAATAGTTGTTTTGTTTTTTTTTGTACTGACTTGGTATAATCCCGTCAGTATAAAATACAACCACGGGGGTACTGTGAGACAGCAAACAAAAATATTAATAATAATAATAAAAAGAAGGCAGTCACTCCCAGTACTTGCCACATAGTGAGAAAATTCTTACAGGACAATATATAGAACTAATAGAAACCATGATGCATGCATCCGATATGGACTTGGAACCCAACATTTGTTGAGAAATTGATTTTCAATTTCGATAGTAATAATATAAATCATAATAATAAATGTCTTTATTATATCCATAAAAATAAAAATACAAATAGAAAATTTTTATAAGTTCGAAGTGGCGTCGTTCGATCATGTCGCGCTTGCGCGTAAACACTGATTGTAAGACAAAAAATAAATTCCTCAAATTGTAGTGTCACTAACGCCATGCGTTATTGTCTCGTAGAAACTGTTATGCTTTTATCTTGTTTTTTGAAAATTGTGACATTTGACAAACTACGTAATGATGGAGGAATTGCATTAAAAATGTTGAGTTGTACGAAAAATATCTTTGGAACCGACTGTTTCTATGCGTCAGCACTCAATAACTAGCCCCAAACTAGTGTGTGCACTATGTATATCTGTACCCCTGACAAATTTAGTATAGTTGCGGCTATTAATTATCTTAAAAAAGCTTGTTGCCATATGAACCCTAAATCTGTGTGTGGTCTGGCCTAAGTCAACCAGACTCTGAAAACTTTTCACTAATGTAATCGAACTTCTTAAGATTAAAAGCAAACCGATTGCTAGAGTTTTCACCCCTTTGAAGAGACTCGTTATGCTTGCTAAAAATTGCTGGCCTATAGACTCTAATGACAGTATTACAATAAGACAGCATAGATAAAATTAAAGAATCGCAGAATCGCAAAGTTTTAGTTTAACAGTTATGCTGAGAATTTTTTATTAAGATACAAAAGCTTTCATTTCAACTATTTCCTGTATGATTTTTTTACCAAACTAGCTACAGGGAATTTAAATCTTAGATTAGAATCCAACATCCGACCCAAATTCGACAAACTGCAATTCTGTATCGCTCAAAAATATTTTTCAATTAGTATTTGCCGACATCTCCTCTCGTCTAGATTCAAAAAGTTAAACTTGGGTTTTTGCTTCATTTAAAACAAAATTATGTACACTAGCTATATGAAGCATTGAAGTTAAATTAGTATAAATTTTGTTATCAGACCGAATGACATTTGAATCGTTGAATGACATACAATTTTATTTTCAAATAGTTTTTATAAATATTAACGGTTTACAGTCACGGTCAGATAACGGCCTACAGTATCAAAATTAATACATAAACCAACCATTTTCTTTTAAAAAAAACGTAATATATAATAAACTAGAACATCATTTTAAATAATAACATTCATTATTTAACTAAAAATATATATAACCGTAAAAGTATCGAAATTATATTGATTATAGCAACGTTAGTAATTTTCTTCAAAAAAATCGGGAATGGATTTTTTTTAATTTGCCCCCGAAAATATATATTTTGAAATATTAAAAAAAAATTACGACCACCAGTTATTTTGCAAGTTTACTTCGATACCGAGACCGGTCTCGTTTCGAGACAGAGACTGATACTGAGACCGAAATAGGTGTCTCGCGAACCCCTAAACGCAATCACCGACGACATTGTTATAGTAATACGAATAGTTAAGAAACCTCTTGGCGGATAGAAACTCTAAGAACTATTGCAGTCATTTTATCGACAAAAAGAGGAATAGAGCACAACAATCTATCAAAACCTCCCCCCTCGCTTTTTTGCAACTTAGCAAGTGACAGAGTGAGTAGAGACGTTCTGGACGAAGGTTTATGAGGCGCCTTGGCAGCCATGGCCATTCAATGAATATTTACCCGCCCTTACATTTTACGAAGCCTTAGGTGAATGGTCTGTGGGTCTATTGGTCTGTTTGTTCGCGGCATAGCTTAAATATTACTCTTCAAATTGAGGGTCATCATATGAGGATGCTCTGGTAATATTCTGGTAAAAGTCCAATATGCCGAAATAAGCTGGCGGCTTAGTGAAACGTTAAAAAAATTATAATAAAAAACTAGTTATATAATTTCCTCATATTTTGCGCAAAAGGGCTACGTGGGAATGAACTGGTGACATTTTAGTATGAATATAAGATAGCAAAACAAAATTGCGGCCTAATAAAATGTTTAAAAAATGGGCCAGAAAAAAACTATGAATGTTGAAATTATTTGAATAATTTCAAATTTTGTGCACGCAATAAGTGTGATATAGAGATAAACTGGTATAGTTGTGATACGAATTCAAGATGGTGGCTAAATAACTTTTACTTCCCTTGTAAAAGGAAAGTATTATAATTCCGAAAAAATCACGTCTTGAGATTTTTTCAGACCTTTACGTTTCAGGATCCCTAGATGCCGCCGGTCTGTCTGCTTGTCTATCGGTCTATCTGTTCGCGGCAAAACTAAACTACTTACCGGACTGAATTCACATTTTAACCAAAAATTAAGGGTCATGTGGGGATGACTTGGTAACATTTTGGTAAAAATCCAATATGGCGAGACAAAATGGCGACCTACTGAAATGTCAAAAAAGTTATTACTAAAAAACTGCTAATTCAATTTATCTCAAATTTTGCGCAGAAATAAAGTATTATGTAGGAATCAATGGGTAAACTCTTGGTTCGAATCCAAGATGGAGGAACAAAATAGCGGTTTAATAAAATATTTAAAAATTCATTCTGAATAAACTACTTAATGGACTGATTTCAAATTGTGTACCGTAACTTATTGTGGTATAGAGATCAACTAGTAAAACTGTGATACTAATTCAAGATGGCGGAACAAAATTGTAGTAAATAAAATATTTTGTAATCGTGAAAAAGATCACTCCCTCAGGTTTTACATGTTTTCAGGTTTTGGCGTCCTTAGATCCCAAAAAATATTTTTATCAATTCCGTCGATCTGTCTCTGTGTCTGTCAAATTTTAGTAAAAAATGAAGGGTTATATGGGAATGATATGGTAATATTTTGGTAAAAAACCGGAACAAGATGGCGGACTAGTTAAACGTTAAAAAAACTAATTATCCAATTTCCTCAAATTTTGCAATAAAATCAAGTGTTACATAGAAATGATCTGGTAAGATTTTGGTATGAATATAAGATAGCAAAACAAAAGGGCCCGGGCGGTCTAATAAAATATTTAAAATATCGGCCTGAAAAAAAAGTCGTTAGAATAAGTTTACATTTTGTGCAAGCATTAAGTGTGATATAAAAGTAAACTGGTACGAATTAAACATGACGTACCAAAAAGGCGGTGTATGTCAATGTAAAAGCTACTTATTGAATTTATTTTAATTTATGCCCAAAAATCAAGTGTGGTATAGGTAGAAATTGGTAAAATGTTGGCACGTGGCGTGTTCCATTAATGTAGCCAAATCAATCCTATCTCTTTTACATCTCACTGCTGTTGTGGGTCTCGTTGAGAGAGACACGTGGTTATCTCTGTGTCCAAATATCCGGAGACATAACAATGTATTTATTTTACATTGATGACCAAGTTTAATGAGTCTGGAGAAGATGGCCTTCAGCAAGCCATTCGCGTGGTAGAGCAGAACACGTGGAACAACAACATAAAATTTGTTATGGCTACGTGCGCACTGGAATAATATTAGGAATGGACGATATGTTGAGTTCGGAGAAACGGGTCGTACAGGGGACAGAAGCATATCACCTGGATGTCGGAACGTGGAATAGAGTTACAATCAGGATGTTATCTTCACCTCAACCTATTTTTGTTTGGAATCAACTACAAGTAACTAAAAAATATCTATTAAAGAATTTAGTTGCCTCGCAAAAAAATGTGAATTATTTGTTACAAAATTTTAAGCTATACGCATATACAATGAACATACAAACTATGTTGATTCAACAAAAGCAATTAAATAGTACATTTTTATCATTTAATTCAATGTTTAGACACTCATTTTGCGCTTTTTAGCCTGCCTCTGGGGCATCTTTCGTAATAGTCCAGCAGTAGTCGGCTAACATCTCACATTTCCATTTTTCCAAGTAATCCAGATGAGAATCCAGGAAACTAATTTTCAACGACATATTACACCTTAGGTTTTGGTAACACAAGAAAAGTTGGGCAATCAGGTCTTCATATTTTTCTGCTGTTATGTTTGCCAAAAAAAATGTTGTATCCTTTTAGAGGCATTCCAAGCTTCTCTTTCCTTGCATTCAAGTATTGAATCGAACTGAAAATCTCCGAAAAGTTTCCTAATCTGGGGTCCACAAATACTTCCTCTTTAATTTAAGCTTCACTGATTCTAGGGAACTTTTCTTTTAAATAACTGAAAGCATGGCCTGCACAAAGTTTTTCATAAGTCCTTATTTTATATAAAGTGGCGGGAGTAAAATTTTTGTTTCTTGGCTCAAAAGACTCTCTCGGTGGCCAAATTTTCTTTCTGAAGTGATCCGATCGTTCTCGACTCCCATTCGCAGAGGAAAGGGCAGTATTTGGTATAACCTATAACAATTACAAATTGCTATACGTTTCTTTGATGTGTCCTGCATGACGAATTGGGACTGAAGGCTACCTGTTTCCATTATGGATTAACACAGCTTTTTCCATTATGGAGTAACAGACTTACTTTTGAGGAATTAATGAAAGGTCTTCAGTCTTTTGGATCATAGCCCAGATTTAAAGCTGCTATTAATCCCTCAATGTCCCTACGGGCTACCAAATTGGTTTCCTTGTTGAAAACTGGTATTAGGTTGTTCTGACGGCTTTGGTACATGGAAACTTTTATTTCATCTTGAAAAATGACAAAATATGCAAACACTTGCTGTGCAAATTTTTCAAAAGAAGAGCAGCAGTTATTGATACTAATGGTACAAAAATATAAACACATTGTGGAGTGTATACACTCGTGCTTAGTTCGTATTCTCAAAGTTATCGCTAAAAACGACCTTGTATATTTCCCAAATTTTAACTTTACAAATAAGAATTAAGAAATACCCCTCCATTGGTCAAATGGCAGTGGGAGTAACCTTCTACAGCAGACCATGTGGGTAGAATGCAATAAAAATTAAGAATTATAGATTTAGAACATTATAATAGAAATTGGGTAAACCATTATTAAAAATAAAGAAAAATGTATTACGAATTAAGAAATTGGATAAACCCAGCTTTAGTTTTCACAATCAAATTTGGTTTCTTTTGATAAAACTAAAAGAAAATTCGAAAATTTGTATTCAAAGTTTTTCCTGTCACCTGCGTTGTTTAAAAACAGGGGTGATTGCTATAAAATGCGCATATGGATTTGTTTAGGTATAAAGGATTTATATGTTTATGTAGTGGTTTCTTTTTGGTTGAAATATGTGTGATCATACATTTTTTATTTTGTAAATATTATTTTTGCTTATATATGTTCCTTTTTTGTGCTAGTTTAAAGTTTTTTTTTAGTGTTTGAAAGGTTTTTATGCCTGTTTATGTATATGCTTGGTTGTGATACTTATGTAATATACAATAATAATTTTAGTTTACGATGAGAAATAAATATATATTTTTTATGAAAGTTTCTTTTGCAAAGTTTATATGGTTTTTAATATTTTTATGTATAGGTTTCGTTTGCAGGATTATTGTATATTATTCAGTAACAATTTTAAATTAAGTTGAGAATTAAATATACATTAAGAAATCATGGTTCTTGGGATTAGACCGTGTCAAATTGGAATTATTATCCGACGTTTCGCCTTCGACTGCACGAGGCATGTTCAGGGATCTTTACTCCACGAGATCTGAACACTAAATGAGCTTGAAGAGATTCAGGCGGGCTTTTATACCCGACTTGTGCTCGCCGAACCGTGACCCTGTGTTAAGATCGGTTTCCACGTGTGATGTGGATCGTAACCCGTGTCTCTATTGAAATTTTTTGTATGTTTAAATATTTCAATAGATTCTCTAACTTTTCGTTTATAAAAACCTGGAACCGATGTTAGAACTTTGGTTTCCTTTACATTTATGAAATGGTCAGTGTTATGCTGGTGTTCAGCTACAGCAGATTGAACAATTTGTTTCTTTTTAATACATCGTTCATGTTCCTTAAGTCTAGTTGATATTGATTGATACTCTTTCTGTTTGGAAAGGTACAAGATCTTTCGGGGATCGGAATCATTGTCCAATCTTCTTATGTGTATTGAAGATTGTACGTATGTTGGACCGCCGAAGTAATCGTCCTATTTTGTCTGTAGTGCCATGTATGTAGGGAAGAACCAAGCTTCTCGACAAAAAACATATAAATAGCTTACATTAGTTAGCGTGAACGTTAATGACGCCGCGCCATGTGGTTTCGCGTGAACCAAAATTTAGAAAGTTCGTTCACGTTAGCGTGGAAGGAGATTTAAGTAAAATAATACAGTTACAGCAAATGTATTAAATCTTTTTATTAAGGAAACATAAATAAACAGTTAACACTTCATGATATAAAAATATACCTATTAACTTTAGTATTTTTAGTACCCTATCACAAGTATGAAACTACAAAACAAATCCTTTGAAAATAATAAAATATGCTTATATATTGTTTATAATCGATAAACAAATACTACGGCATGTCGAACTTCCATGACATTTGGAAGAGTCTAAACTACTGAAAAAAAAAAGTACATACCTATTTAATATTTAGGTAAGAATGTACCTATTACTAATATGAAACTACAAATAAAAATGGAAAACAAATCCTATGAAAATATTAGAAAACATGCTTGTTGTTGTTGCTATTGTTTATGATCACACATTAATTTATTATTGCATGCCGAAGTTATGATGATGGAAAAAGTCCACTCATTTTTATATTCATGTTTTGACGGCACCGCTTTAGGTAAATTGTAAAATGCCTAAAAGTAATTAATCATAACGTGATATACATTCTTCTGTTCTTGTTTTGCCGGCATTTTGTCAATTTGCGTGAATTCGTCATAACGAATAATGTATTGTCTCCTCGTGTTTTACCGGCTTTTTGTAAAATACCTAGGTAGATTACAAAAAGCCTAAATTTGCATTATGCCTACGACATATACATTTGCATCATACAGATATATTTAAAAAAATATAACTGAACGCACGCGATAAAAATATATAAATAATAAAAAAAACAAAATCCATTGACGCTCGTTCACGGAAAATTCATATTTTATGTTTTGATAGTTAGCAAGTTTACCACAGGATTGATTGCTAATTAAGAATAACCAGTGGTTAGCTTAACTGTATATTGACCTTTGGTTGTGAAACATCTGTCAATTGGTAAGTTTATGCTTAACTTGTTAGTGACTACAACATATCGTAAAACTGGGCGTTACTTGTCTGGTAAAAATCATTAAAGCACAGTGCACCTTTGGTGACTTTTGTAGACTTAGAGAATCATATGTTATATTCTAGAAATTCTTTTTTATTATAATTAAGATATTTTTTGGAATACTATTCGACTAGAGAATGTATTTATATAACTGGTATTATGTATTAAGTGAAATTTTTATGAATTATGTAATTTGGAAATGTGGAACATTTTGCCTATTTGTTGTATTTAACATGTTAAAATTTGTAGAAAAGATACAATATATATATATATATATATATATATATATATATATATATATATATATATATATATATATATATATATATATATATCAAAACTTCTATGGTATAGGTCAGGGCGTTAAAAATATTAAAAATGTTATTTAGTATAAATAGTTATGGCTAAAGCTAAATGCACTCTGCTATGGCATCTTTAATAAAAAACACAATATATAAAGTCTCTCTGTTCCCTTTAATTTATATCTACAGTAAATATTATTGTAGTTGTTTTTCTTGTTAACTATCCCTTCCAATCGTTCCATCTTGTCTCTACCCTCATCACAGTAAATGACTGAAAATGCTAGAAATGTGTCAAGCAATGATAAATCAAAACAATAAACTGCTTGTCGTCCTGAAATGCGCAGTTCTTTTTAGCGAACTAAATATAGCCGTCATCAAAGATATTTTAAAAGTCATTTTAAGCAAGCTATCCATTTTCGCTTTAAATGACGCAGTTGCTTCCCTTCATATTTGCTCTATCTCGTCTTTGAAAATGGGGTCGAACGCTTGATAGTTTTTCAAATATATCAGAAATTGGGTCATGCCTTTAAAAGATAAGACTTTTTCAGGTAATCTTTAGTGGTGTATAAGAGGATATTTCTCTGAAGAAAGAAAAGCGTAATAGCGGAAAATGTATTTGCTGGTGGGTTTTGCAGATAATAAAAAGCCATCCATATACTTACATTGAGAACAGAAAGGATAAGGAAGATGGTGAAAGTGATATATATATATATATATATATATATATATATATATATATATATATATATATATATATATATATATATATATATATATATATATATATATATATATATATATATATATATATATATATATATATATATATATATATATATATATATATATATATATATATATATATATATATATATATATATATATATATATATATATATATATATATATATATATATATATATATATATATATATATATATATATATATATATATATATATATATATATATATATATATATATATATATATATATATATATATATATATATATATATATATATATATATATATATATATATATATATATATATATATATATATATATATATATATATATATATATATATATATATATATATATATATATATATATATATATATATATATATATATATATATATATATATATATATATATATATATATATATATATATATATATATATATATATATATATATATATATATATATAGATGAGCGATGCCTGGCGAGTATTTCGAACAAGTGTGGAGTCTATTCAAATGGATCATCTTGCCTTTCGTCGATGCATTGTAAAAGTTTGCTTACAAAAATATAGAACTCCTGGTGTTGGCGGAGAAAAACCAAAATCGTCAAAGGGAATAGAAAGAAGGATTTCATAAAATATAAGCAGAATATATGTGCTGTCACATTTTTAACAAAAATTTATAATTAAAAATAACTCGGTCAAAGATTTACTTATTTATTTAAACTTTTACATCCTAGAAAAAACTAAAAATAAGTTTACGTAGGGATAGTCCACTTATAGCAACAATATATAATATTAAAACAATTAAAAGAAACATTAAAATTAAAACGGCTACAGTAAACCTTCACCTTTCCTTATACTTCTTTTCATAATTATTTTCAATCTTTTGGCATTAAATCTTTTAATATGATATGGTACCTTAGTATAAAAATTCGTTCCTTACGAATAAATGGAGCTCTTACCGATTCTAGTTTGTACGTAAGGCAAATAAGTGTCGTCATTAGATCTATTAGAGTAATTATGTATATTATTTCTAGAACTTATAGTAATATTTGAATTTTTACTTTTTAATATAATATTATAAATAAAAAGTTTACTTTGCCAAACAAACAATACAAACTTTCCGTTGGATATACTCTATCCGAGGAATACACTTTTTTTTATTGCTTTATTTTGTAAAGGTTTTAATAAATTTTGTCATCATCATGAAAAGCTATCTCAAAGGCATTACTGCTTCATAAATATGTAATATTTGTCGGGATCTCAATATAGACTACGCCAAAGACACTACACCGAGAAGGAAATTAAATGATATTTTTAATTGTTTTTGGTTAAGCGTTACTACCAATGAATCATGGGTGGCCAGTATAGTGTTAGTACGATCGATTATTTAACAAACATTCCGGACAAATTATTGAATTGAAGGGTACATAATCCTCATATTAGTAATCACTTGGCCCATAAATTTGAAGATGTGGAAACATTGAAACACTATAAAATTACCATAAGAGATTTATCTGGAAATAATATTGGGATGTTTTCTAACATCTTGCAAGGGCAGGAGTGGACGGATATTGTTGACCCTAGTATTTCGTTGGTCGAAGCGTAGTATAATTATATAGGTTCTATTGTGCATTGTTTAAACTGTTGCTACCCAAATAAAACACAACATTTTAATAACAGAAATAATAAACAGTCAAAAAGTTGGTATAGTGATAGTCCTTATAAAATGAAAAAGGAATTATATAGGCAACACTATCGGCAAAAACATATCAGAGACGACAATTTAACAATAGAATACAGAGACTTTCAAAAACAATACAGCAGCAAATTAGATTAAGTAAAGAAACATTTTATCATAACAAAATTGAAGATTCTAATAATAAAATGAAAGAAATTTGGAAAATTGTTAATAGTAAATTAAATAGAGGCAAAAATAACTCACATCTTATAAAATTAAACCTAAACAACGGCTTTATTTCTGAACCTAATCGTATAGTAACTGAATTTGTAAATTATTTTATTTCTATTTGGGCTAATAAATTAAAAAATAAGTATGGTAATGTAAAGGTAAAGGTGGACATATTTAAATCTCTAACTTCTCTTGATTAATCAATTATAATTGAACCTGTCTCTGTGAATCAAGTAATAAAAGTGATTGCTAAAAACCACAAATGCTGTTGGTTCTGATAATAAAATATAAAACTTATTAAGGCCGCTCAGGAATACAATAGTTATCCATTTACGTACTTAATAAATGAAGATTTAAAAGAAGGATTTTTTCCAGCAATTTTAAAAACAGCAAATGTGATACTACTACACAACAGAAATGAACGTGATAACATATAAAATTATCGTCAAATCTCAATCCTTGGTGTATTTTCTAAAATTTTAGAGAAAATAGTATATGAGAGAATACTTAATTTGGCTAGAAAATATAATATTTTAAGTGAATGTCAACATGTTTTTTTACCAAATAAGTCAGTTGAAACAGCTTCCTACCGTTTCTTAAACTACATATATTCTATACTTCACCGAGGAAAATATGTTGTAGCTCTCTATTTTGGTCTTTAAATAGCATTTAACACTGTCAGTTAAGAAATTTTGCTTTCGAAGCTGTACAGTGTGGGTGTACATGGTGAAATATCTGACTGGATCAACTCCTATTTATCTGGACGTCAGATAATAGTAAGGTATGGGGGCGTGTATTCTGAAGCTAGGTCTGTAAATATTGGTATTCCCCAAGGCTCAGAACTGTGGCCAGCACTTTTTTCACTACATGCCAATGAACTGCCAGGAAATATTAGTACTGGATATGTTACAATGTATGCCGATGATACGACGGTGGAAAGATAAAAAAGTTTGTAGCAATATGGAGATTTGGTACCGTTATATTCATCTTCTACTTAACTCCAACAAAACTGTGTATATAAATATATATGTTCGAAAACCTTTGCCTTCAAATTTTAAAAATGTCAACTATATTAAATTTTCAAATTCAAGTAAAATTTTAGGAACTATAATAGACTCATCCCTGAATTTCACATGTCTGTGCAAGAATTAATTTTACTTTTTAACTTTGCAGTTGTTACCTTAAAGAGTAAACCTAATGAATTTGGCTTACTTAGTATCTACTATTCTTTAGCGTACAGCCACTTAGCAAATAATAGTATGTCATGGGGGGTAGGGCTGTGTGGGAAAGGGTTTTTGTTGGACGGAAAAGGATAATTAGACTGATTTTTCGATCTTAACTAGCTAGCTAGGATAGCTGTAAACGTATATTTATTCAAAAGAGAATTTTAGAGAAGTATTTTATTTATACAAACAATAATTTTAATTTATCTTTCAAACTGGGAGAAACTACCTCTTATATATATATATATATATATATATATATATATATATATATATATATATATATATATATATATATATATATATATATATATATATATATATATATATATATATATATATATATATATATATATATATATATATATATATATATATATATATATATATATATATATATATATATATATATATATATATATATATATATATATATATATATATATATATATATATATATATATATATATATATATATATATAATTTTGTGTATCAGCAGAAATTGGTTTATACTGGTTATAATGACTTGCTATTGCTTCTAAATATTATTAACTACGCAATAAAAATCAAATTTTATTGTTGTTGTGGAGTTTTTCAAGAAGTAATTTTAGGACGTTTAGGATGTTTTTGCTTATTTATATAAATTCTTTATTTAATTTAAAAGTAATAGGTGACATTAGGATATATGCGGATGATACAATTATTTTATATATAAGCAATTCATATAAAAAAATAAAACAATGTGACATGAAAGTAATAGAATTATTTCTTCTTTTACGTGGATTGGAAAAATCACAATTTATATGGTGAATATATAAAGTTAAGTAAGGGCTATTTACACCCTTTCGTGGTTTGGTAATAGATAAAGCTCTTACATGGAATGAACATATTGATTATGTAAAAAAGAAAATTGCGTTGGTATTTTGAGAAAAATTAGTTACTTAGCTCCAAATTATATGCTGCGACCTATTTAGTTTTCTGTTAATAGAATTGAATAGAATAGAATAGTTTATATTACCATAAAATATATGTATACAAAGGGTCGTTAAAAACTATAAATCTAAATATAAATTAATAATATTTACATATACGGTATTTACATAGTCTGAGAGAGTTGTCTTCTAGATAATTAACAACATAAAACTTACAATTATATTATAAGAACAAACAAATACAATTAGCACCAGAACATAAAAAATACAAATTAAAACAACAAAAGCATGATAAAAAAAGTTATATATACACCTGGATGAACACAAGTAATTGTCAAAATTAGCTGTCAAGCCAGCATCCTATTACTCAGGATTGTAAATATTCCTGCACCGAACAAGAAGCCTTATCAATAAGGAAATTTTTGAGTTTATTCCTAAAGTTGTTGCCACTAATCACTTTAAAGTGGTTGGGCAGTTTATTACAAAAGGCCAGGCAACTGTAATTCGGAAATGTCTGAAAAAATGAAGTTTTATATGATGGTACACTAATTAAGTTACTATTTTCTTGTAAGAGGTAGTTTCTCCCAGTTTGAAAAATAAATTAAAATTATTGTATGTATAAATAAAATACTTCTCTAAAATTCTCTTTTGAATAAATATACCTTTACAGCTATCCTAGCTAGCTAGTTAAGATCGAAAAATCAGTCTAATTATCCTTTTCCGTCCAACAAAAACCCTTTCCCACACAGCCCTACCCCCCATGATATACTATTATTTGCTATGGCTGTACGCTAAAGAATAGTAGATACTAAGTAAGCCAAATTCATTAGGTTTACTCTTTAAGGTAACAACTGCAAAGTTAAAAAGTAAAATTAATTCTTGCACAGACATGTGAAATTCAGGGATGAGTCTATTATAGTTCCTAAAATTTTACTTGAATTTGAAAATTTAATATAGTTGACATTTTTAAAATTTGAAGGCAAAGGTTTTCGAACATATATATTTATATACACAGTTTTGCTGGAGTTAAGTAGAAGATGATTATAACGGTACCAAATCTCCATATTGCTACAAACTTTTTTATCTTTCCACCGTTGTATCATCGGCATACATTGTAACATATCCAGTACTAATATTTCCTGGCAGTTCATTGGCATGTAGTGAAAAAAGTGCTCGCCACAGTACTGAGCCTTGGGGAATACCAATATTTACAGACCTAGCTTCAGAATACACGCCCACATACCTTACTATTATCTGACGTCCAGATAAATAGGAGTTGATCCAGTCCGACATTTCACCATGTACACCCACACTGTACAGCTTCGAAAGCAAAATTTCTTAACTGACAGTGTTAAATGCTATTTAAAGACCAAAATAGAGAGCTACAAACAACATATTTTCCTCGGTGAAGTATAGAATATATGTAGTTTAAGAAACGGTAGGAAGCTGTTTCAACTGACTTATTTGGTAAAAAACCATGTTGACATTTACTTAAAATATTATATTTTCTAGCCAAATTAAGTATTCTCTCATATACTATTTTCTCTAAAATTTTAGAAAATACACCAAGGATTGAGATTTGACGATAATTTTATATGTTATCACGTTCATTTCTGTTCTGTAGTAGTATCACATTTGCTGTTTTTAAAATTGTTGGAAAAAATCCTTCTTTTAAATCTTCATTTATTAAGTACGTAAATGGATAACTAATGTATTCCTGAGCGGCCTTAATAAGTTTTATATTTTATTATCAGAACCAACAGCATTTGTGGTTTTTAGCAATCACTTTTATTACTTGATTCACAGAGACAGGTTCAATTACAATTGATTAATCAAGAGAAGTTAGAGATTTAAATATGTCCACCTTTACCTTTACATTACCATACTTATTTTTTAATTTATTAGCCCAAATAGAAATAAAATAATTTACAAATTCAGTTACTATACGATTAGGTTCAGAAATAAAGCCGTTGTTTAGGTTTAATTTTATAAGATGTGAGTTATATTTGCCTCTATTTAATTTACTATTAACAATTTTCCAAATTTCTTTCATTTTATTATTAGAATCTTCAATTTTGTTATGATAAAATGTTTCTTTACTTAATCTAATTTGCTGCTGTATTGTTTTTGAAAGTCTCTGTATTCTATTGTTAAATTGTCGTCTCTGATATGTTTTTGCCCATAGTGTTGCCTATATAATTCCTTTTTCATTTTATAAGGACTATCACTATACCAACTTTTTGACTGTTTATTATTTCTGTTATTAAAATATTGTGTTTTATTTGGGTAGCAACAGTTTAAACAATGCACAATAGAACCTATATAATTATTCTACGCTTCGACCAACGAAATACTAGGGTCAACAATATCCGTCCACTCCTGCCCTTGCAAGATGTTAGAAAACATCCCAATATTATTTCCAGATAAATCTCTTATGGTAATTTTATAGCGTTTCAATGTTTCCACATCTTCAAATTTATGGGCCAAGTGATTACTAATATAAGGATTATGTACCCTTCAATTCAATAATTTGTCCGGAATGTTCGTTAAATAATCGATCGTACTAACACTATACTGGCCACCCACGATTCATTGGTAGTAACGCTTAACCAAAAACAATTAAAATTATCATTTAATTTCCTTCTCGGTGTAGTGTCTTTGGCGTAGTCTATATTGAGATCCCGACAAATATTACATATTTATGAAGCAGTAACGCCTTTGAGATAGCTTTTCATGATGATGACAAAATTTATTAAAACCTTTACAAAATAAAGCAATAAAAAAATGTGTATTCCTCGGATAGAGTATATCCAACGGAAAGTTTGTATTGTTTGTTTGGCAAAGTAAACTTTTTATTTATAATATTATATTAAAAAGTAAACATTCAAATATTACTATAAGTTCTAGAAATAATATACATAATTACTCTAATAGATCTAATGACGACACTTATTTGCCTTACGTACAAACTAGAATCGGTAAGAGCTCCATTTATTCGTAAGGAACGAATTTTTATACTAAGGTACCATATCATATTAAAAGATTTAATGCCAAAAGATTGAAAATAATTATGAAAAGAAGTATAAGGAAAGGTGAAGGTTTACTGTAGCCGTTTTAATTTTAATGTTTCTTTTAATTGTTTTAATATTATATATTGTTGCTATAAGTGGACTATCCCTACGTAAACTTATTTTTAGTTTTTTTTAGGATGTAAAAGTTTAAATAAATAAGTAAATCTTTGACCGAGTTATTTTTAATCATAAATTTTTGTTAAAAATGTGACACCACATATATTCTGCTTATATTTTATGAAATCCTTCTTTCTATTCCCTTTGACGATTTTGGTTTTTCTCCGCCAACACCAGGAGTTCTATATTTTTGTAAGCAAACTTTTACAATGCATCGACGAAAGGCAAGATGATCCATTTGAATAGACTCCACACTTATTCGAAATACTCGCCAGGCATCGCTCATGCTTGTATCAAGCGCAAACACAAAATTTGCCCGCCATTTTTTTGATCTAATTGAAATTTTGTATCGAACAATATTTGCATCCATCCGATCAACTCCACCCATATAATATTACATTTAGAAATTAGTTGTGGTTTGGTAAAAATCCAATATGGCCAAACAAAATGACGGCCTAATGAAATGTTAAAAAATTATTAGCTAGGTTACCTCAAATTTTGCACAAAAATGAAGTGTTGCATAGAAATAAACTGGTAACATTTTGGTACGAATCAAAGATGGCGGCCTAATAAAACATTAAAAAAATTAGCCTGAAAAACTACTTATTAGATTAATTTTAAATTTTGTGCAAGCATTAAGTATGATATGGAGATAAACTAGTAAAATTGAGTTACGAATTTAAAATGGTGGCCAAATAAAATGTTTAAAAAATCAAGGTAAAAAATCTTTCAATTGACTTCAAATCTAATATAGGGACAAACTGGTACAAATTCAACATAACGGAACAAAATGGCGATCTTAACCAAAATCAGCGTAAGCACTACTTGTTTAATTTTTTTAAACGAGTGAAACCCCGTCGAAATTCGGCGGCTACAAATTTAAATTATCTCGATTTGACATCACTACACGGTCGCGCGTCGCTTCCAGTAGAATAATAATAATATTGCGCGCATTCACCATCTGTCCAGAAATGTTATTGAGGAAAAACATATTGGTTTTATAGAAAACATACACAATAAAACAATACAAAAAATAGTGTTGAAAGGTAATCAGACGATCATTTAAAAAAATCATATAAATTAATGCAGTACAATTCTCTCACGAAGTTGGTGAAAAATCTGGTTTGGTGTTTTAAATATAAATAGATTATGCCCAAAAATTAAGTCTGGCATAGATAGAAACTGGTAAAATATCGGCACGAATCGAATATGCTGGAACAAAATAGCGCACAATAAAAAAGACAGTATATATGTGTTACTAAATGACTGTGTGCGGACTAAACTGGGTCACACTTCACTATTCCTAATAAAAGAAAAGATTCATAATCAAGGAAGTTCCGGGTAAAGGAAACTTACCGACTTTTTTTTTAATTTAATCTGCAATTTTAGCCCTTACTGATCTTGTTCACGTTCAGATTAATTTTTATTAATGGTGATATAGGACAGCTTAATTTGTAGAATTACATAGTAAAATCAAAAGTCAAAAATTATAAATTAGTTTACTTTAGGGTACCTAACATGCCGGAACAAACGCTAGCAAATAAATTAATATGTGCATGACAATTATAAATTAATTTCTATAATTCCATACAAATTTAAAAAATCAGGTTAAGTTACGAAATTCGTCACCTTTAAAGTCAAATATTAGTAGTGTTTCACCGTTAAAGATAAAAATAAATTAAGTTTATAGTCAACGCTTTAATCAAACACTGAAATTAAAGTTAAAATATGTTCGTGAACTCTCGCACACAGAACAAATGGTTTAATTTATCCGTGTTACTAATGCTGAAAATAAAGAAAAAGTCATGTTACCTGAACCCACCTTTATCTTCAAATATTTATGTTCTGTCACATTTATTAATGGCAGCCGTTTAATCATCAATTAATCCTTAAAATGTAGAAGACATTTTAGGGGTGAGTTAAGGATAAATAGGTCTTTTGAAAGATATGCTACTCGAACCTCCTATCTATTTAATTTTTTACTTCAAAATAACGCTCAAGCTATTATGAACGCCAAATGAGTTTCACAACAGTGCTAGAATGAGCACTTTATGTTTTAATAAAGCTGTGACTTTTCACAGCCACTTTGACATGCTTACGCTATGCCGAATGAAAGTCTTATTTCCAAATATTTTTTTTACATTTAAAGTCATTTCCAGCCAAAAATTCAAATCTTTTATTGGGATAATTTTTGCCATATAAAATATCACAAGGGAAGAAATTTTGTCGGCAAAATTTTCGACTGGTATGCAAATTTGTTGCTCGGCAATTTCTCGAATAACACTTTTAACAAGAAATTTTGTCAAACATTTCATGAGCAAAATTAATAAATTTCAAGGAATTTAAATAAAACAAGGAGAGTAATTTTGCCTCCAGAATTTTTTCTGGAATGGTATTCAGCATGACTATTTCACGAGAGTGGATAATGAAAAGAAACAGAATAAAGGTTGATAGACATGTGAAATAACTGTTGCGGCAATACCATGAGATTGGTTTGTCGGTGTAAAACA
This sequence comes from Kuschelorhynchus macadamiae, assembly GCA_030620095.1. Classification (NCBI taxonomy): domain Eukaryota; kingdom Metazoa; phylum Arthropoda; class Insecta; order Coleoptera; family Curculionidae; genus Kuschelorhynchus; species Kuschelorhynchus macadamiae. The sequence continues at coordinate 1,873,592 of JAUTXW010000772.1, read as the reverse complement.
ATCTAGTAAAATAGTCGCGGCAATACCATGATGATGGCTTTGTCAAGTACCAGTAAAGTACGAATATTATCACGTGAATACAGATCTTATTTCCGGTGTAAAACATTCTAGTGAAATCTTTGAATAAATGAATGTACAGGAAAGAGCCTAGCCACGACCCTGACGAGACCGGGAAGGTCCCAAGATTCGAAACGCGCATCCACTGTGATTTTTACTTTGAAATTTAGGAAGTAGTTTGAAAACTTATTTTTTTGAAAGTGAATTATAATTAAGGTATGGACTAAATTAAACAAGCCAATTAGTGTGATATATTATTTCAGGTGCCAGTTTAACAAAAAACTGGTGAAACATTAAAATTCATGTCTTTAACAGTTCACTTTAGACATTATTAAATTTTACTTTTTACATAATAAACCTTTCGTATAAATACCCTTATATGTATTCAGGAGTTTAAGTTCAACGTTTGTTGTGATTGATGCTTTAAAATTGACATTGGGTTTGAAATAGAGACTTAGCAAAGTTATAAAGAAATGTGGCAATTTTTCCAACTGGACAAAATAAATTAACATAGCGAGAACGCATTTTGGATGATGAGCTGTCGCGACACGTGCCCAGAAATTACAATAATTTGATCTAAAGCTTGCTCCTAAGAAGTACTTGTAACATAGAATTTAACAGCGCAACCATATGAGAGCATATTTGGAAAAACTTGCAACTCAACTCAACTTGAAAGTTATATTAGGCTTTTGTAAGCTGTAAAGTAAAGTACATGGAATTTTTCTTATTTGTTTTGTTTCGACTGTCTTTTTATATTTCTGCTTTCTTTTTATTACTTTACTTGAATTTAATAAATAAAATGTAATGTTTTTTTTTTAATAAGCAGAATGGTTATCTCTAGGAAATTATATTTTTTCTAAGTAACTAAAATTATTTAGAAAAGTTAAGTAGATAAAAAATATCAACGCATTTAAGACGCAACGGGCTATAAATAATTAAATATAAATAATTTTATTAGTACAGTCTAAATTACGTTTTAAATAAAAACAAGGACAAGTATTATTATTTCATTTAAATTTACTCAGATTTAATAAAGAACAAAATATTAGATAAATACCTATTTACGAAATATCAACATCTAAGATATATTATGTTAGATGAAAATTTAGTAAAATTAATATTAATTATACAAATAAAAACAAAACAAATTAAAATAGAACTGCTATTATACGGTACGCAATAAATGTTATTGGTTAAAAACGCTTTATTATATTTTAGAAAAATATTAGTATAGGTACCAGAAGTTCCTACGCCGTCATTTTTATTTAGTACATCCTAATTTAATAAACCAAAGTACAATTTACAATTTTAATTTAAACCCGTATTAAAGGCACAAGGAAGTAAGGAATTCCGTTCTACCGGTAAGCGCATTTGTATTTCTAAGTAACAAATTAACTAGACACTTTTAAATCCGATTTAAAGGCAAAAATAATTGTTATTATAATTAAAATCATAATTCTTAAAATGTCAAACAATTAGGTTAGGAACCAAGTGGTCTGATTTATTGGGAACCCTTTGATACCTTGCACAAAAAAGACCGGAAACTATACAATGAACCAAGTGGTATATAAAAACACAGTAGCGTAACACTTCATGTAATATTTTGTTACATCAAAACATTTAAATTACTTTAATATGTTTTAAAACGAAAGGAAAAAAGTTATGGGTTTCTAGGAACAATTTTATGGGACAAAGTAAGTTTTAATATCTAACATTATATTCTCCTTTTTTTGGGTCTGATACTGTGCCGAAGGGGACTTACTTACTGAGCCTAGCATGAACTAAAATATGTTCATTTTGTGGAATTAATGGGTACACAGTAAATATTTGAACAATAATATCCAAATTTTTATTGTTAGTATTTTTAGGATATCTTAAACTATGTAAGGTTAGATTAGGTTAGTTTTTTTACTGATTTAAATTCATTTTGGGATCGACTTAAAAATATATTACACTAAGAATAGCTCATGAAAGCACAAATATATGGGCTACTTAGGGTTAGATTTTGGTTACCTGCAGTAAATAAATAAATTAATAAGTACAAAAAAAATACTATATTTTTGCAAAAAGTAAAATATCTTAAGCGTTTATAGAAATTTACAAAAATGTATGTACCTACAGGTATAGGTATGTTCTATTATTCCCAAAAAAAAATCTCCAAAAGAGGATTCATATTTTTTTGTTTGCCTTTACTGTCTGTTAAATAAATAACATTCGTTGAGAAATATAATCAAACTGTTTCCACTTCAGCACAGTATCAGACCAAAAAAAGAAGAATATAATGTTAGATATTAAAACTTATTTTGTCCCATAAAATTGTTCCTAGAAACTCATAACCTCAACTTTTTTTTCGTTTTAAAACATACTTAAGGTAATTTACAAAATATTACATGAAGCGTTACGCTACTGTGTTTTTTATATACCACTTGATTCCTAACCTAACTGTTTGACACTTTAAAAACTATGATTTTCATTATAATAACAATTATTTTTGCTCTTAAATTGGATTTAAAAGTGTCTAGTTAATTTTTTTACTTACGAAAATACAAATTCACTTACCGCTGGAACGAAATTCCTTTCTTCCTTGTACTTTTAATACGGGTACAACCGCACGCCACACAACTGACCATTTTTTGTATTTAGGATAAGGCACACAACCAAAAATGTGTTTGTTACGTTTACTACTTATTAATCATTTTTTATATTAATACGATGTGTGTATTATTTATAAACTGCTAAAACTTAAGTTTAAATATGTAAGAAAAATAAGATCCCAAAAATGACGTAGTTCCGTCAAAGCCTGCTAATTTAATATAATGCATGGGGCTCTTTCCTGTTGTCTATTTATTTAAAGAGTGAAATAGTCAAATAAATATTACCTACAGTTAAATGCCCATATTTTGACAGTTAACAACATATACCTAGTTGATTTACGATAGGAATTCGGATTTGAGCGCAAACGTTGGGTGGGGGTTTAAAGTATCTCTTCCAGTAATGATTTTGTTATAAGCAATGGTATAGAATTTGTTATTTGGTGCTCTGTCACAAATTAGGCCAAAACTTGAGACTTAAGAAATACCTGTTAAGTCACGGTATTAAACCAAGTTCGACCTATGTTGCTACACGTTAACTTATGACAAAAAAATATATTTTTAAAAAATTTGCAAGCGTTTTTTTAAAAAGTAGGCGTTTTGACAACGACAATTTTTTATGTGTAATTTTGCATATCAAAACGAATTATTTTGATGCAGGTACGATTTATTTATTTAAACGCCTACATAAAAAAATATTGCTTACAACGATAAACAAAACATGGGATTTTGACAAAAGAGTCAAATATCAAGAATACAAATTTTAATGATTTTATACGCGCTGTGAAAAACAAAGGTTAAGTTACAAAAGGTCCTGTATATTTTATATCACATTTAGCCTCTGTAAGGTATCTTATGCATAATAGTGATACTCTCAAGCCTGTCTCTTTCAAATTCAATCCCACACTTAATTGTTCGTAATTTCAAATGACGTAGATATGTAATTGCTGTAATATTGTTAAAAAAATAAACCCAAACATAAGACATTTGCCCCAAGTTTGGGACCTTACGCAGTTTTTGGCTAAACATTTAATAAGGAAAAAGCATTTGCCAGGTATCATGCAACAAAATAATGTTGTGCTATATACAAAGTCTAACATAAACAAAATTTCTGCTTATGTTAGATATGTAGGCCTATTCTAATTAAAATTATATACCACTTTGCTATTTATTTCATACTGTCCGGTAAATAGCTACTTTCTGGACTAATTTACAGCCGGTAAATAGCTTATTGCAGTACTGCTAGGCAGTGCCACTAATTTCGAAAAGTCGAACATCATTTTGACAGATAAATTGATGTTAAAATAATTACGCAGAAACAAACGTATGTTTTTTTATTAAAAAAAAAACGAAGGAAATTAAAAAAATAGTTCGAAATAAAATATTATACGCTACAAGTCCATTACGTGATATTAAAGTACTCGTTGAGTTTGAGTCACCTACCGGTTTTGTAACGTAAATTACTACTATATTATATTATATTATATATATACGGGTCGAACATTTAACTGGAAGAAAATTCAACTTCGGATTTTGGTGGTAATACCAGAAGTGGCTAAATCTCAATAAATTTTCACAACCTGGGGCGATACTTGCGGCGATTTTATTAAATTAAAAATATCGGATTATAAACCGAGTTCGATAAATTTTTGGGGAAAGGTCTGCTAGTTGAATGGTAGGGCAGTGGAATTGCATTGCAAAGTATTTTTTTATATTTTTTTATCACTACCTATAATAAGTACTCAGCCAAAGTACTTACAGTACAGTATTTTGCAAAAGTACTTAAAATATTCAGTAGTTTACTTTAAAATGAAAATTTAAGTATAAGTATTAAGTACATGCTCTATTTAGTTTTAAGTACATTTTCTAACATATATCTAAATACTTAAGTATTTAGCCGATTTCTATCAAGTTATCACAATCAAGTTATTTTTTTTATTAATATCTAAATATTGGTATTTCTTATTATGTCATAACTTCCTTTTTAAAATGCACGACTATTACTCGTTTTCAGGTAATTTTTTGACCATCACCGTAGTGTTTTAGTTTTAGTAAGAAAAAAATCAGTTTTAAAGAAAATTATATAAAAAATGTCATTATAAATGAAGTCCTAACAGTTTATATCATCTGCTGATGATGCTAACTTGATTAGCGAAACGCGCGTCCAGAACGTAACAAGTTGTGGTGTAGTGTGGTTAGAACTCTTGTATTTTGATTATAAATGAAGTAAAAAGGCAATATACTAGATACAACTAATAAGCATTATTTAAAATAATGCGTCGAGTTTATAACGTGTTTTCTGTAAATACCTAATCATGCATTATTTGCATTTTTAAAACTACAATAGCAAAAATAAAATGTTCTACTGTTAAAATGAATTATAATCAAGAACTTGTACGAGTAGGGTCTACACATGACAAGGATCAAACAACTAACCTATATGCATTATATTGTAACCCATTTAAACAACTTTACTACAATTGCTATAATGCCTTTATTGAGATATTAAGCAAAAATTTTTTATGAGTAAATTTATGATATTGATCTATATATAGTTTAACATAACCGCCTTGTTGCTCTACACAATAAATGACAAACATATTTATATTCTAATATCAATTTAAAACATTATTTCGAATTATCAAAACATTCATTTTAATTCACCATATAGAATTTTCCCTATATTTTGAAACACCACTAAGCTCTTATTTTAAAATCTGAAAAGAAGGTTAAAAATTCAAAAACTATGTATACTGGGTGTTTTATTAAAAAATACTTAATTTCGTATTCTTTTGAAATTTTGCCGATTAAAAAAAATATTTATGGTTGTTGGGTTTTTTAGGGACACGAAGTTCAGTTTAACAATATACTTTCATTTCTACCGTTTTGCATCCTGATGTCGCTCCTTCCCCGCGAATGGTGATGCTACGTACATTATTAGTTATCAAAGCTCTAGCTAAAATTTAAATACTAACGAATCCGATACTTTATTATATTACGTAAGTTTAAAATTTTATATAGGCATTTTTGGGAGTATTTTAACAGTAGTTATTTGAAGCAAATCTTGTTTGTTTTGTAGATGTAAAGTGTGTGTAAGGTAGGTATTTTTTAAATTATGTCAGGCTTAAATCTTCAGAATTTTTACAGCTGACCTTAACAATAAAACTTGGCATGAATAGAACTAGAATGTGGTTTGGAATTAATTTTTTTTGCAGTCCAATATTAAAATCAGAACTATGTCTATTTCGTAGAGGTACAATTTATAATTTATTTGGATCAGATATGATTTATTGGTGAAATTTCTCATACATTCCAAACTTGTATCTTTGATTGTACTTCTAAAATATTAAACGAAAACTGCCTCTGTATACTTATTAGGTTACCTATATTGGCTATATTAATATAAACAGATTTTTACCAATTTTAACTTATATTTAGCATAAAAATACTTACTATACTTAAAATACTTAAGTCCTTCTACAAAGAATTTTAAGTATCTTACGATTTTGCAGTACATTTTTTTAAGTAATAAGTAATACTTAACTGTTAGTAGTACCGAATACATTGTCCCAAGTAACGCTAATTCAAATTACAGTATCAAAATTACTGATTATTTTATTTTAAATACATTTGTGTTTCAGTACCTCTGATTTTGTATGTAATTATCTTTCAAATATTGGACTGCTTTAGCCCTGATTAGACCTTCTTTTATGTTGATGTAAAAAAGTGTATTTATAATAAAACAAAAATATATTTAAGGAGTAATTTTGTATATAGTCGTGGTTATCGGATAGAAATTTTGGTTAGCCCTGGTTAGGCCTTTTTGAACACCATAAATAGATTTAGTGTTGCCGTATCGTCAGTAATAACAATCAAACTATAATTACGCAAATCACCGGAAGTAGTGCCACACTCAGTGAGAAGTGCTTGAGATTTAGCCGCTCCTGTAAAAAATCGGAAAATTTTCTTTGTCCGTTGTTGTGGACTTCCCTCGTTGTGAATATTTCGTTTTATTAGGAATAGTGCAACATGACTCGATTTACTTCCGCACATAGTCATTTAGTAACACATATATTAATTGCGTTTTTTTATTTCTGTAAATAAAAGATAAAATTCGGGAAGAAATTTCCAGTTAGGTCCCTTAACAGATTGATTTGAATTGTCTATAAAGCAACTCCATCTGCAAAATTTGCAATTACCAAAAGAAGCTCATTTCATGGTCTTATAAAATACCAAGTAATCTATTGAAAATATAAATGTATTTTTGCACGCTTTTTTGTAACACCTTATATATCCTCAATCGGATAATTTCTAAGGACTCGAAAACGTAAACATTGTAAAAATCTGAAAGGTTGATTTTTTCACGATTACAATACTTCCTTCTTACGATGGGAGCAGAAATATTAATATACGGGGTGTTGCATTTAAAAAATAATTATATAGCATCACAAATCTTATACAGATGACGACATTTTCAAATAAATACTATCAAAAGATCGAGACTCGAATAAATCAATTTGCGGGAAAACAGTTTTTACAAATTATCAAAAATATAAGTTATAGAATTTGTTGGAGTTAAATATTTCATCCGTAGATCAAAGTTGATCAAAAACTTATAGAAATTAATATAAATATAAAATTATATATTTTTAAGCTGTCCAGTATAACATAATCATTTCTTTGGTATTATCAGCAATATTTAAAGAGAAATTCATGGTAAGAGATACAAATAAAAGTACGCTATTTCATGTAAAATAAAATATATGTAACCTGAAGTATTTTCCTAAAGTTCATTATAACTAAATAATAAATATGTTCGATCACAATACTATCTAAAATATATTTAAATTATTGTCGGTACAATATAAAGCCCACCTAAATACTTGATGCACTTAACAACAGGTAGCTATCAAAATATTTACCTGATTTACTTATTTTAAATGAAAGTCACATTGTTTCTTAATTCTGCGTAGAAATTCAACAGCTTTAATCATGGTAAATTCCGAAAAAAAAATTTTTTGAATGATTTACATATTAATACAACTCGTATGAATTAAAGTAATTCAGAATACTGAAGGGCTGTAATGAGAGCACGCGACTCACACGTAGTCCTGCAAAATTTCCAGGACAACGTTAAGATGCTGTGCAGGAGTGCATGCTCCTGCCGTTTCGATCGTGGTGGAGCCACTTACGCGTAATGAATATGTATCTTTAAGACTCCCAGACCAATGAAATTCAAAATATGTACTGGGCTTTATTAGTATGAAATACATTACTATCACAGTCACATGGAAATGTCTAAAAACTGATAGATAATGGTCTAAATATAATGTTACATTTGATTTTCTAATATTTATTTGGTATGGTAACTATTGCAGATAAAGGCTAATCGAAATGTTGACGGCAAAATATTAAAAAAAATCGGTACGTTGGCAATTACCCGGAACTTCCCTCGGAACGGATTTCAGCACACATACCACAATTTATATAAATATTAATATTATGTGTCCCTGTTCACAAAAAGTGAAATATATTACAATTTATACATTTATTTCCAAAATAAATATATGTATATATAAACTGTGTTATATGTGTAGTGGAATTTATAATCATTTTGTATATATTTGCTGCCGTTTTTGCTACATTTTTATATCGCGTTTGTCAAATGAAAAGTAGTTTTCATTGGATTTCTACTAAAATTTAAATAAACTCTTATAGTAATAATTTTTTTACAAATTATTAGGCCGCCATTTTGTTTCGCCACATTGGATTTTTACGAAAATATTATCATGTCATCCCCATGACCCTTAACGTTTGACCAAAATTTTAAGTACATCGGATAAGTAGTTTTTGAGCTATTCCGCGAAGAGACAATAGACAGATAGACTGACAGACCGACGGAATTGAGAAGACATGGTATAGTTTCGTAAACATATATGGACTTTAGTAAGACAATATAAACCAAATTATAAGCCGCAAATAACAAGATAAAAAGGTTAAACCGGCAGCTAAGCGCCATAAAAAAAAAATAAAGAAAAAGGGGATCGAATATCTTATTTAAAAGGTATTTTCACCTGTATTTCATCCTCACCGTTTGAAGTCGCTGTCATTTTCCCAAACAAAATGGCGCCATGTCAAAGCTTCGGGAATCCTCAAAAAAAAATTGTTTTAATTTAATTATTTCGGCTTGATTGGCCAACAATAACAAACCAATTTTACCTAACACATCTTATTAACTGCAACACCAATAAAACAATTTTATCTAACACATCTTATGAATCGAAATAATAATAAAATAATAACTAAAACAAAACATAATAGAATATAAAATTACAATTGCTCAATTAAGTGCTGAAAGTTAAAATCTAAGTAAGCTTTATTGTTTAAAGAAAAAAATCTAGTTACCAAAGCTGTAAAAAAAATGTGTAAAATTTAGCCTAATTATACCCATAAAATATAAATAAATAATATAAAAAATAAATTTATGCACATATATATATATATATATATATATATATATATATATATATATATATATATATATATATATATATATATATATATATATATATATATATATATATATATATATATATATATATATATATATATATATATATATTTTCCTTGGGTTAGGGTCCTCGTGAATTAAATTAACACATTTCGTTTGACAGAACTCATGTTACAAAGTTTTGACGTTTCGATCGTCATACATATATATATATATATATATATATATATATATATATATATATATATATATATATATGTAGGAATAACTTGTTTTTCTTGGACCTTCCTTTATATATGATTTGTGTTTGTATGCACATGCATACACACACACACATGCATACATATATACACCCATACATAGACAAATGTACTATTATTAAATTTAATTTAGCTTCCAAATTAATTTCTTAAAATAAAATAAAATCAAAGGTACAAAAACAAATGACATATTAACGGTTCACTGACATAACATAGAAACACAAATGTAAAAGGCGATAAGAAATTAAAAGATAAATAAATAAAAATTTCAAGTGCTCGCCATTGACTTCTTGGCACATGTACAGTCTATCGTGAAATTCTTCACGAACATTGTGGAATATTTCAGGGTGTAATTGATGCATATACCTGTGTAATATACAAGTTCGATTTAACACATCTCAACAAAAAAAAAGTGCATAGGTGTCAAATCTGGCAAACGAGGGTACCATTCAATTGGGCCACGCCGACCAATCTACCGTCCATGATCCTGTTCATGCAGATAGTCCCTAACAATCCTATTTCCATATCGCCAAATTCTACGGCATTTTCAAGCATCTCGAGATATAATGCTCCAGTTAAATTTCCCTCAATAAAAAGTGGACCTATTATGTAGTTTCCAAAAATTCCTGGCCAAACGTTAAGTTTTTGAGGAAACTGAGTGTTGCCTTCTTGATAAACGTAATTCCAGTACCAAAAATGTTTTCTATTCACTTTTCCGTTAAGAAAGAAAGTTCACTCATCACTAAAACAAATGTTTCTATAATAACGCGGGTCCTCTTGAATCGTTCAGACATTATTTCACAGAATTCTATTACCCGGTCCCGATCATCCTCGGTTAATTCATGTAGTATTTTAAGTTTATAAGGAAGAAATGTATTACTTTTCAACACTCTTTGGATAAATAATTACGAAATTGTAGTGGCGGATTCATGGTTTAAAACTATTTTTTGGGTTTTTCGCCTTAGAAAATTGGAAAAAATAAAAAAATAAAATATATTTACCTTATAAATTGAATAGATAGTCTTAAGTTCTGGGTCCACTATGAAGGTACCCGAGGGACGACACTGAAAAATGTTTGTTTTCTGGACGTTTCGGGGGAAAGTCTACCCTCGTCTTCAGCAAATCTACAAATAAAATACTAAAAGCAGAATATTTCTTATGTAAAAAAAGGACACCTCAAAATACAATAAATTAAAATGAACATACTCTAGGTACACATATTTCGCACCCTATTCTAACAATTAAAAATAACACCTTTAAATTGACATTGATTGACATTTTGTCAGAGATTAGCCATTCTGGTTATATTTCTGATACGAAACATAAGAAATATTCTGCTTTTAGTATTTTATTTGTTGGTTTGCTGAAGACGGGGGTAGACTTTCACCCGAAACGTCCAGAAAACACACATTTTTTCAGTGTCGTTCCTCGGATACCTTCATAGTGGACCCAGAACTTAAGACTATCTATTCAATTTATAAGATAAATATATTTTATTTTTTTATTTTTTCCAATTTTCTAAGGCGAAAAACCCAAAAAATTGTTTTAAACTCTTTGGATACTTTTCGAACTAACTTCGCGCTTTTCTGCTACTAGCGATGTCGGTTGCATCGGATTATCTACCATTTGCGCTACTATCTGAACGTTTTTCTCTTCCGGTAGTGCATCAAGGATACTTCCAGTAGTTTGAAAATTTCGAACCAATCTCCTCAAATTCTTTCTCCTAACTGGATGATCAGGAAAGAGTTCATTAAAAATGCACTCAGCAGCAAGATAATTGTATTATGCTTTGCCAAAAAATAAATCTGCTTTCACTTTTTCCTGCAAAGTACGCAACATTTTAAAGGGAATTCGCACCACCTTACACAGCAGTACAACCAACAACCAACATTAGGTAAATCAAAACAAAAAATTAATAAATATTTCGTCGTTGCCTTGGCAACAAAGCCTACTTTATACTTAATACCATTTGAATGAAATGCAAAATTATGTTGCTTGAAAATAGCGTCCAGCTGTCAGTTTGACATTTTTATTATTTGTTACTCAACATTTAGTTGTCTTATACTAAAATGGTTCAAATTTCATGGAAATACAGAGATCGAAGTGTAGTAGTAGTATGTAAATTTTTAAATAATTATTTGCGTTGAATTAATAAGCTCATTAATTCAATAAATCTACCTATCATGATAAGATGTTGCAAATACGCTTAACTTATCAACTGGAAAAGAAAATCAAAGTCAAAGAAACGAATTCAAATTAAAAAAATATTATAAAATGATTTGATCAAATTTCCTAGATTTTTCTGCTCTAAAACAAAAGGGGAGTTTCCGAACTGTTACATATTTTCAAAAAGAAAATTAAATGGAAATAGATAGCCTTATCAAAATGGTGGTCGTTCAAAAAGTGACAGGACTTAAATATTGGAGAATAAGAATTCTGAAAAACTTTCAGAATTTAAGTATTTTGTACCTCTTGCAATCCTGATATAAAATTCTTAGGAAAGGGTAGGAAAAATATTATAGTTTTTTGTCTATATCGTGTTGAACTTGTAAATAACTTAGCACAAGAAACAATATATGTAAATTTTGTATGTTTTTAAGAATTTTGTATTCAGATATTTAAGTTGTGCCACGTTTGCGAATAACCGTTATTATACAATAGGTGATTTTGATGCCCTCAAAATTTGGGGATTAATTTAAGAATAGAAAAAAATTTCAAAAGAAGTGATGCTTGATTCCTTTTGTTTTCAAAATAATGCCGAACTGTTATTTTGAAATTGCAATATGGTATATTCTGTTTAAAGATTGTCATTTGGTTAGCAGTGCCTCTAAAATTCCACGTTATCTTAATTAGCATTTCGACGTTTTATTTTTGTTCCAGTCATTTTCAATCATTAATCGTATCACTTTGAAAAATAAAGCAAAAGGCTCTTAAGGATTTGACATATTTTTTGCTCCACAAAACTTTTTGATAAACAAAGGGCCTATTGAGTTACGAAGAGCCAGCGGAAAGTGTATTGAGATAAAAATGTATTTATACAGCATTTATTATATGTATGGCATAACAAAGTCGTTTGTCTGCCGAAAACGAAAACATAAAAGAAAAGTTTGACGGGCGACAAAAGGCAAAAAGTTTTATCTCCTAATAAATTGAAACAATTGTTCTGTTAAGATTGTTATTTAGAATTGTAGAAACGAAGGGTATATATTTTATTCAAATAAACCGGTCCACAGTTATTAATAAGCGGCGTTCCGATTTTTGCTTAAATTTAAACTAAACCGGTTATTTTACTTTCGATCTTATAGAGGTTTATTTTTTGTTAAATAGGTAATTTTCTTGACTATGTAAAAGCTAATGGGTGTAAATTTTTTACGAATCTATTTACAGGGCGATTAATACAATGCTTAGAAATTTGCTAAAATCCTTATCTCTCTTAAATTTCGAAAACAATGTTTAGAATATTTTAAGGAGCACGTTTGTAGCACATTTGAATTTTTTTTCTACCTCCGATATAATCAGGGTAAAGACGTTTTTTTTGGGAATATTGCGTTTTTACTTACATACTTTATATATTTCATAATTTAAATTCAAGTCTACCCATGTCCACTAGAATCAATTTGGACATTTTAGTGTACACAAGGTGCGTTAGAAAACTAGGCATATATAAAGATCATAGCAAAAAACGCCTTTGGATTTTAGTTTTCAATAAAACTGTTGGAAAGTTTTTTTATGATATTTAATCCGTCCAGATAACCATTTTTCTTCGTAACACTGGTCCTGTTAATACACAGGATCTATTCAAAAAATTAGATCAATATAATATTACACCCACATTGTTGAAATCCTCTTTGTTCTCTTTCTAGATGTAGGCAGCAGCAAGTAAGCTATCTCTTTGAAATATGAACTACTTTTTATTACTTTTCCAACATATTGATTGTTCTGAACATCATTTTTAAAAGGATTTTTTTTCATATTATATGCCAAAATGAATTTTTATTTTTATTTTATTATGTCTTTTCATTATATAATGTTAACGATGTCTCGATATGTAATACACACACACTCATTAATTCATTGATACGTCTATAGGTGCATTTTTGACTCATATTAGTCACATATCATACCTAAAATACCAGAATTAGAAATTCATCAGACGGTCGATTACCTGTGCGAAGAGAAAGAAATGATAGGTGTCGGGAAGAAATGATAGAAACTATAGAGACCTTTAGAGGGGATGGCCTTACTGTATGGGGAGGAATAGTTCATTTATGGGGTGTTTGAATGAATTCCATTTTCAGTCAATTTTTGGATCACGTTTGCATACGTCACTCTCACTACACAGGGCTCCGTGTGGTTAACACAAATTTTAAAATACTTAGGTCAAGAATGATTTAGCCACCGAGTTCACCGGTCTGTAACGCCATCGTGCATATATGAGCTCGAATCCACTGCCAGCTAATTTAAATAAACTCGCTCAAGCTTTGACGGAGGAATAGGAATCGATTCCTTAAAACTTTATTAATAATTTAATAGTCAGCATGCTAAGGAATTCCCTCGAAGTTCATCATTTACGTGGAAGGTCCTTCGAAATATTAAATTGTTTTGTTGCCCGTATATATCTGTTTTTGTTAAAGTTCTTGTTAATAAAAAATCAGAATTTACCATTATTTTTTACTGTATCTTCTGCATAAGTCAACAAGTCAATATGCATATGAAAAATCATATTAATCTTTTTTTTTAATTCATGTATATTTACAGCACCGCTATATTTGCTTATTATAAAATACTTATCTAGATGTCTAAAATATCTTACTAAACTTTTAAATATTTGTAATTAAAATCAATATATGTTGCATATTTAAAAAAATGCTACGCACCTTGTAGATTAAAATGTCCTAAATCGTTCTTTGCGTTTGTTTGCCAATATTTAAAAAAATGTATAAAAACGCATAGTTCTAAAAAAAACGCCATAATCATTATTGTAATCATGGAAAAAAAATTTCTCCCATCTAAACGTTCAAACAATATAAACACGCCCCTCAAAATATTCTAACCATTTTTTTAAAATCTGGGCTACATAAGGATTTTATCAAATTTGTAACCATTATATTCTGCACCCTGTATATAGTTTTGTAAAAATCTATGTCCATGAGCTTCTATGTTGTTAAACACTATTTAATAAAAGAAATCGCAACAAGATCAAAAGCAAAATAAGGGATTTATATCATTTTAAAATTTCAGCAAAAATCAGAGTTCTACTTGTTAATTTGGAACTTGTTTATGGATATGGCTGAAAGAACCCTTAACATTATGACAAATATCTATATTTATAATAAAGAGTGTGAATTTAGTTAATTGTCATTTCAATAGGAAATTATTTTCATGAAGACAGTAAAAAATGTTCCTTAACAAAACAGGGTTTGCAGTGTAGAGGATTTTTGAGTTATCTCCTAGAAAGTTGTCTTGAAGTTAAAATTATTATGTAATTTTAAATTGACAATCCAGAAATAAATTTACATAAATGGTTTTTTTTTAATTTTCAGTAGCTGTGGGAGTGGGTAATTAAGATTACGGGCATTAAAATGCGAATTTTATATTATTTGAAATATAGTACACTTATTTTCTTTTTAAAAATCGGTTTAAAAATGGAGAAATTAATCTAACAGAGATTTAAAAACATAACAATAGATATTCAATACGAGGATTGGAATAAGAACTTTTTAATTTACAGTTTAGAAATGAATTAATTTCTCTGATTAAATCAAATATTGAGACGTTATAACCAATATTAAAAAAATATATAATTTTTTGTTATTAAATACAAAGGGTCATATGTTAACCTAAAAATCGGTCATTTTGTTTTCGGTATCCAATGAAAAGTTGTTAAAAATTACTATAAATTATATTCCGAATGTCAAAAATAAGGCACTCGCTCTGGCCAACAAATTAGTATCAAATTTTGGTTGTTAATTATAATAAATTACTATAACAGCATTGCCATATTTTCTTATATTTCCGAATTTCTGGTAATGTTTGTTTTTTAGTTGTGATACCTTTTAATATTTAGAACGAAAGCTTTCACGGCTGTGGTCGATTAAGAAATCATGGTTCTTGGGATTAGACCGTGTCAAATGGAATACCTTTCCGACGTTTCGCCTTCGATTGCACGAGGCATCTTCAGGGATCTTCACTTCACGAGATCGGAACACTGAATGAATAATATTTGTTTGTATATTTTGAATTACTATAACATTATAAGTTGAACCATGTGCTAAAACGGAACCTTCATATATCATGTTTGAATCTATTATGGCTTTATTTGCCGATTTTTTAAAATACTGCACATGTTGTGTGGTAACGAGTTACTCGCAAAAATTATCTTTCTGGATAACTATATGAGTCACCCTGAGTGGTTCCCAGGAAAAGTGTGACAATCAGTATTGTTCCGATTTTTGGCAAGATTTTTGAGATTATTCTCTCAAAACAAATATACTCCTATATGGAATCTTTTAACCTTTTTGACCCCAGTCAATATGGTTTTAGGAAAAACAAAAACACAGAAATGGCCATCATGACACTGTTGACGATGATTGCTGAAGAGTTGGATGGAGGAAGCCTTGCTGGAGTTACATTTTGTGATTTAAGCAAGGCTTTCGACTGTGTGTCCATCTAATTCAGAGCTATCTTCTCGATCGCAGACCGAAGGTCTACTTCAATGGCAATTTTTCTAAAGAGGCCAATGTCTTGTCTGGGGTGCCGCAGGGTTCGGTTCTGGGTCCTATCCTGTTCGTCATTTATATTAATAATTTTGCGGGTTGCCTCCATGGGGCCGAGGCCGTGTTGTACGCAGATGATACTACAATAACTTGTCGGCAATCTGATTTGCTTTCGCTCCAAAGTGTCATGGCTCAGGTACAGTCGAGGGCACTGGATTGGTTCTCGGCAAATAAGTTAAGTTTAAATCAACAAAAAACTGTTAATTTTGTTTTCACTCAGAGAAGACCTGAGGAAGCACATGATCCTGTTAGGTTCCTTGGTGTATGCCTGGATCAGAAATGTACATGGGAATCTCACATTGTTTTTCTAACAGACAAACTTTTCAGAAGTCTCTATGTATTAAAAACTCTTAAACCCATTGTAAACAGGCAAACTTCTTTAAATGCATACTATTCTCTCTTTCAGAGCATGATGTCCTATGGAATACTTGTTTGGGGTCATTCCCCACATGCTCAAAAAGTGTTTTCAATCCAGAGAAAAGCAATCAGGATAATCTTGGGCCTAAATTATAAAGAGGATGTTAGGCATCAATTTGTTAAACTTGGAATTCTTGGCTTTTTTTCTTATTACATTTATAAATGTCTGATCTGGATAAAGTCCAGTATTTCTGGCTTTTCATGTCATTCTGATATACACAATTATAATACCAGGAACTCTGATAACATTGTGCCATCAAATTCCCGCATAAACAAGAGCAGATTTTCATTTAATTACTTTGCTCCAAAATTCTTCAACCACCTGCCAACACATATTAGAGCTCTGCCTACAAAAACTTTTAGCAAAGAAATAAAAAACTTTTTAATTAAACATGCTTTTTATGACGTTAATGAATATTTACATTTTAATTTTGTGAACGTGTGACATCTGCTTCTGAATTTCTAGTTGTGAATTTGTTGTATACTTTTAATATTGTAGTGTAATAATTGTACCTGTACCTATATATGTAATTTTTATTTTAGTACTATTTTTAAGCACCTACTTTGTTATACTATGCTTAATTCCAAAGTGTTTATCTGTGTTTTTAATTTACATTGTACCTTTTTTGACTTGTGTAAAATCATTGTTTTGATTAATTTGACACAAATAAATACTCTACTCTACTCTACTCTACTCTACCCTCTTTCCATAAAAAAATGAGTATTTATAAAAAAATCTGTGTTAGTGATATTTATTGAAAAATTATTCAATGAATAACAAAGAGAAAGTCTTATTTTTTCCAAGGCTTCTTTGACATAAACTAATCGTTTCTGCTAAAGCACAACACTCTAGATTGTAACATATATTGAGTCCCATTAAAAATAAAAAATTAGTAGCAGGCCTTCAGAAATAAAAGAAGATATAGCAATGCTATCATGGTAAAAAATATAAAATTAGGGCTTATTTAACCAACCAAAATTTCATTTTAATTTAACTGGGAGATGAAGCGAATTAAGCCTTATACTTTCTATATATTTATTTAAAACATTTCTGCCTATACGTTTCTATACTTACGACATTTTCGGGGCTAGACAAAAAATCCCCTACAAATCGTTATTTTAAAAAATTAAGCGACACATTGGTAATGTCAAAGCAAAATAAAAACATATAAAGTAGAACTAAAAAACTCCTGGCAAACAGAAAGATTCACATTTTCTCAAATGGGAACAATCACGTTTTAAAATCAATAAAATGTGAATGTTGTTCTTTGCACGGAGTTTTTAAGCTTTTAAGTTCTATTTTATATGTTTTTATTTTATTTGGACATTGTCAATATGTGACTTGATTTTTAAATATAATTGTTTGTGATGAAGATGACGTAAGTGTCGAGACCGTCGGTAGTTAATTAAATATATAGAAGCTGTAAGGTTTAACACACTTTGTTTCTATCTTGACAATGAAAAAAGTTATATGAGTGAGCAAATTATTTATGGCACCAGATATGGTGAAAATCACACCTGAATGGAACTTATGTAGTGTGAAATCACTGTTATTCAAAATATAAAATACGTTAATGAGGAGTGGATTACTAAGTGATATGATTAGTTGATTTTGTATCCCATTTCAAATTATTAATTAAAAATGCATGTAAAATATGAAGTAATATACTTACCATTCACTGAAATCTTTAGGACGTAACAAATCAAGAATGCGTGTCAAAATATACTAAATAGACCAGACGCATTACACGTTTCATGAAATTTTATGTTCATTTTAATTCGAGGCCTATAAAATTTTAACCTTAGTATCTAATTATTTGCTTGTTACAGATGAATGGAACATTGCCAGATGGCAGTTTTCCGATAATTTTTTGGTATTGTTAAATACCAAAAAACAAAAGAAAACACTTATTGATCTTTTGGGTTGTAGCTTTATGACTGTTCATAAAGGACATGGCATTAGTTACGTTGAAAACCGTCAAATTTTCTGGTTTTTTTATATATGATGGACTTCGTCCTCTTAACTTACTTTTGATGAAAACGAATGGTCTATCGGACAGTTTTCAAACTATCTCGAAATAAAGGGGCAATTTTGGAGTATGGAGAAATGGGTTGTTTTACTGTAAACGCATTGTATTAAATATTAAATACTAATTTCTAAATAATAAGATTCAATCTGTAGAGTAGCTAGATACAATTATTGTGCATAATTTAATACAGGGAGTTAAACAAGTGTTGTCGGCCACCACTGGGGATTTTATAAAATTAACTCAAAATGTTATATCAAATAATTGATATTGGAGATACTGGGAAACGTTTAGAAAAAATAAAATATATATAAATATAATTTTTGCTTTCTCTAAACGGTTCAGGAATATAAAAATAAAATTTTATAGGTGTTAAACAAACATTAGTGGACAGGTTTTTTTGTAATTAATATTTTTTTAATTTAAATACTGGCGGATATATTTGCATAGTCCTTATTTAATTTTTAATAACGCCATTATCTAATTTTTAAAATCTCTTACCTTAATACAATCTTTGTTCAATTTATGATAAAAAAAACCTTTTTTATTTATATTTAAATATGCTATTTTCGAAATAATATAACACCTTAAACTTTTAAAGTTGTTATTATTTCGAGAATGGTACATTTTTGAATAAAATATAAAGATTTTTTTATCAGAACTTAAACGGATATTTTAATAGTGGTAAGAGATTTTTAAAATAGTGAATTCCTAAAAAATAAAAGAGGTATAGTCCCAAACGTTCGCCACTGTTTAATTTAAAAAATAATAATTGCATGAGAACATGACCCGATATTCTTAATTACCACCTATTAAATGTCTCTTTAATATCTCAAAGAGTTTAGAAAAACATGCGGAAATTTGCTAATATATTTTTTTTTTGTTATTTTTATAAGAGAAATCCTCTCTAGCAGCGGACGACATCACTTATTTTACATTATCACTATGTATTAAACTCTGGGTTTATTTTGGCTAATTAATTACGAATATTTTTATTAATTCGAGTGACTATTAAATACAAAACACTCTTTACAGAACAGATATTAAATATATTACATATTGTGGACATTTACGGTCATTATTTTGTTATCGTGTAATAAGGTCAAAAACCTTTTCCCTGGACACTTTACAAATTGAAATTTATTATTTAGATATTAACATTTTAGGCAGTGTGTTTACAGTAATGCAATTCAATTATATTTCTAATATTTTTAGGTGCCCCAAAAACTGCTCCACCATACTTCGAAAACTGCAAGATCGACCGCCGCTTTTTCGCAGTTGAAAGCATTTTTTCAGTCGTTAAAGGAAGTTCTCAACCACTTTCACTTAACCTATACTTTTTAATATTCTTTCATGTACGAATGTTCTATAACAATACAAAAATATGATGATGTTGACTTTGATCAATTGCAATTCAGTTGACGTATCCAATGATAATACAAAAACTGTACGGTTTTGACTTTGACCGTTAGCTTGATCTAACTTTTAAATCAATTTTGAACTATCCCCAGTTAACATACTGTTTTGAAATTTTGCATTACATATACAGAGGTCGGCTAAAATACAATAACTTGGTAACATTGATTGATTGACGGTGGTCTTGATTTTGCAATATTGATATATATCCACTTGGCTAAACCTAAAGCTAGAAAAAAAACTTTTTCATGTAACCGGTGTAGTAGAGAAGCATTAACTTTTTTCGCTTTTTCAATAAAGTAACATGTCATTTCCTGAACAAGTTCCTATTTTCTTCTCAACACAAACACTCGCCGGTAACAGTTCGCCTTTCATTGAATCTGCAGCCACATCAACATCAGATTCAGGGTCTTCCTGCATTATGAGTTTTAAATCTGTTAATATTCGACTACTTTATTATTGATAAATAAACAAAATTACTTAAATAAGAAATAAGCCCTAGGGCATTAGAAATAATAATTTGGTTTATTATTATTAACACTTAATTTTTCTGAATTATTTTAGTTAGTCGGACATTAAACATTGAATGCACCATGGGTATTATAAGGGATAACGTTTTCGGTCGACGTATATCTTCAGGCCAGGGGCCCTCGGGAAACAGTGTGTCGATCTTAAACGTTATTGCGTTTATAATACCATTGATAACTTAATAACTATAAAATATATAAAATCTGACGGACATATCTCATACAATTGACACTTACGAATATTCTATCGCGATCTCTCTCATTTGCTTTACGTGAACGTATATCCACGGTAACTTTTCATAATACATTCTGGACTCGTAACCACAGAACTGATGAAATCTCGTAAAATTAAAATTAAATACCTCCTAGCAATATCTTCATAATATTTCGGTTCCCGGCTGTTCGAAAATAAGTGTATATTCCTCGGGAATAAAGCATATTTTAATCCCTCAGCTGAATTATAATAAACTTCTTGGGATTAAAAGATCCCCTTTAGTCCTTTGGTGGACAATACACAGTACGTCTTATAACACATTTGGGGTGAGTATAACTGATTTTAAAACCTTGTCGCCAGGTTTATAAAAGTCAGGATAATGGATTATTGTACTATTGGTATCCATAAACGATACATACATCTCGAGACAAGCCCTTGCTATTAGTTATACTCAAAGGAGTTTACATCGTTTATATACTTATCAGAGAAAATGTTTTAACATCATTTTAGTTCTCTTCTTAAATTATAGCTTGTTTTAAATTTTTATTTTTTTTAATTTACTTAAATATATTTTTGAAAATTTCGTCCTATATAAATATGTTTCGCCTACATCAAGCTTTTATAGAAAGCGATGGAGTGAAAATTGGTTTTATTAAACTAAAATACGTAACTTACAATTTTTAAACTTTAACAATGTAAACTAATGTTCTTAGTTTTTTCTTAATTTGATTGAACATTTTGGTAAGGTAGAATTGACACATTTTTTAAATCGTCAAAATTTAATTTTTTTTTAAATCTTGATGTTTCAATGCTTTTTGAAATATAGAAGTATAGTGATGCAATCTGTTATATTTAAAACTATTTTCAATGTCAATAGAATAAGGGTTCCAAAAAAGATATTATTACCACACAATATATGAAAAGAATGGACATGAAGTAATACATTTTTACCAAGAATATTTTATTAGTGCAAAATATTGACATTTTATTTTCTACATGAGGTATAAAAATAGCCTGTTGTTATTTCTAACTCTATCTTTTCACAATCTTTAACAATAAATCAAAATTATTACTGACAGAACCTAAAAATGATGCTACTGGCAAATACAATATTAACAACTCACTAGGACGTACGGAATAGGGATTTTGAATGCATGCGTTTGCTTGCGGACACGTTCGCTTGGTACTTCAAAGCGAAAAAGCGATGCATGCTTTCAGTTGTGTACAAATTTATGAACACCACACGCACACCCTGAATGTAGACATCGAAACGAATATTGAAACAAACATCGCATATTTATCCGTATGCGTGCGATGTTCGTTCGCTCGTATCCGCTAAGTGGGAATGCACCTTTAAGTGGTTTATCAGTTAGCTAAAGTGATAAACATAGACATACAACTTTTATAAAGTCTGACATTAGTTGAGTTTAAATCAATTAAAATTAATTTTAATTGCATTAAGATGTCCACAAAAAGTATATCGTTGAAGTGAGCTTCTTGTTGCTAGTGTGTTGAGAGTGGACCAGTCAAATTAAGTTGATGACATACTTTATAGATCATACACGGAAATAAATATGTTTAAAATAATGCATGTTAAAAATGTTAAGAAATCATGGTTCTCGGGATTAGACCGTGTCAAATTGGAATTACTGTCCGACGTTTCGCCTTCGATTGCACGAGACATCTTCAGGGATATTTACTCCACGAGATCTGAATACTGAATAAACCAATTATTTGTACCTGATGTTCGAAGTAGGTATAATGGGTCTTTGATTTAGACTAACATTAAGTGGCGGTACAACGGCATGATAATAATTAATAATAGAAGTAATTAAGTAATAAGCTCACTGTCTAGAGCTTAGGCGCAGAGATTATGGAAGAAAACTGGCTATGAATATTACAAATTGCAGATAATGACGCGTATAAACTTATTATTATAAATATTAGTTACTTGCGCCTATGTGGATCGAATAAAAGTGTCAATTTTTGAAAAATTACGAATTATAAACACTTGTAAATAGAGATAAGAGCATTCTCTTTTTTCATTTTATAGTATAATTATAATATTACAAATATTATGTTGTATCGACCAAGTTTTCTTTGTCATTTAAGTATTAAATTTTTACCTTATTTAAAAATTAGTAAAACTTTTTGGACCTCTGTGTAGTAAGCTCCTTGTTGCTGGCTAGAAGGAAGCTGGTAACAAAAAATTACAGTGAACCAGTCAAATTAATTAAGTTGATGACATACTTTATATATCATACACGGGAAAAATATATTTAAAATAATGCAATTTTGACCAACTATTGCCTACAATTAGACAAATAAATGTTTTTTTTTCAGCTGGGGTGACAAAAGACAGTGGCGTCACGACATTAAACTTAAAAAAAAATGTTAAAATAAAAAGTTAACTTCCTTATAGTAGTTTGAAATTATTTAAAACTTTAACCACTTAATGGATATACATAGACAAATATACAGTTTTTTTGTAGTGGGGGTGACATACGTAAGCGGCGGCACAAGACTGAATTTTCTTCAAAAAAATTGCTAAAATTGAGTTTACTTTCTTATAGTAGTTTCTAAATGACTGCAATTTTGACAAACTATTACTTACAATTAGACAAATAGCTGAAACTACTATAAGAAAGTAAACTCAATTTAAGCAATTTTTTTGAAAAAAATTCAGTCTCGTGCCGCCGCTGACGTATGTCACCCCCACTACAAAAAAAACTGTTTATTCGTGTATGTATATCCAATAAAGGGTTTAAATTTCAGATAATTTCAAGCTACTATAAGGAAGTTCAAACAAACAAACAAAAGTATGCTTTATTGCCGCAGAAAAATTTTCCATTTTTTTGGACAAAGCAAAATATACCTAAAATAAGACATATCAAAACATTAATCGAAAAGAATTTCGATAGGTCAATGCTTTTTAAAAATGTAAATTATCAATTTACCAAATCGTAAAACACACGTTAGAATATAACATAACATTGACGCAAAACAGTTAATGAATCCTAATAACCTTATAAAAGTAAACAAACACACATGTATGCGACCTTAAACTCTATGTTATTATAGTTATACAAATAATTGTGATGTTAAACAGAAGGTATAATGAACTAGTGTAGAATGTAGTATACAAAAAAGAATTAAATTTTGTTTTTAATCCAATACCTAACAAAAATAATTAAGTTTTAAGTGAATGTTTGACAGTTCTTTTCTCTATATGATAATTTTCAAAATTCTATGCTACGAGTTAGGACATGACTCACAAAAGATTTAAGTAAACAAGCGAATTTAGTGACAATTTAAAGAGACTTACTCGCTGTAAAAATCATTAACGCTGTAAAATGGTCTCTCAATGAGGTATGCTTTGGTGTTTTTTCGAAATTGTGCAAGCATAGGGATAGATTTTAAATGTACTGGCAGATTGTTGTAAAGTTTTATGGCGTTGTAAATAATTGATTTTTTATTAATTCTGAGGAAGTAATGGGAAGATATATATCATGCCTAGAGTTTCTGGTAGGGTATACATGTTGTGGCCTTTCTGGGAGGGTGTTTATATGTTTTCTCAGAAAACATACCGTTTCCGAAATAAATAATGCAGGAAGTGTTAATATTTCATGTTTTTTGAAATAGTATTGGCAGTGATTATTTAGACCAAACAAATAACGAATGGCTCTCTTTTGAAGCATAAAAATACTACGAAATTGCTCGATGGTACAGCAGCCCCAAAAGGGAAGGCCATAGCGGAGGTGGAATTCAAATAAAGAGAAATAAGTAAGTCTGGCAGAAGGAACGTCTAGTTCTTTTGAAACTGATCTAATGGCGAAGCAGGCGGTAGAAAGTTTTTTAGTTAAGGTGTCAATATGATTAGACCATTTTAGGTTGTTATTTATATTTAAACCCAGGAATTTAACCGACTCTACGTATTCAATATTACTGTTATGTACCTGAAGTGGTTGTAAAGTTCCCTTATAAGATAACGCCACCGTTTTATCGACATTAAAACAAAGCATATTGGAATCGGACCAAGCCTTAATTATAACCAATTCTTTGGAGATACTAGAGTGTAAAGACGTTGTATCAAAATCACTCCAAGTTATCCTTGTGTCGTCAGCAAAAAGGGAAATTCTTCCATTAATTTTAAGGTTCGTGATATCATTAATGTATAACAAAAAAAGAATAGGTCCCAAGACTGAACCTTGAGGGACTCCACTTGTAATCAACTTACAATCAGAATCGGAACCATTAGCCCTTACAAGTTGTTGCTTTTTCCCAAGATAAGGTTTGAACCAATTTAAAGAAGTACCACGAATTCCATAAAAATTTAGTTTGTTTATCAGAATTTCATGACTAACACAATCAAAGGCTTTCGCATAGTCACAAAAAACTGAGGCAGTTGGGTGGTTGTTATTGAGAGATAAGTAGACGCCTCTAAGCAACGTGAACATGGCGTCGCTGGTGCACTTGTTGGGTAGAAATCCGAACTGCTCCGGGGATATTATCTGATGTTTCAGGAGAAATGGCATAAGACGATTCTTCAATAGCCTTTCGATGATTTTTGATAGCACTGGTAGTAGTGCAATTGGGCGATAATTGCAAGAGTTAGTTTTTTCGCCGCCTTTATGAAGTGGAATAATTATAGCTGTTTTAAGGCAATCAGGGAATACACCTTTTATAAAGGACTCAATTATTAATGTTGTAAGGGCCTCTATGACTGGGAGTGGCAAGTTCAGGAATATTCTAATTGATAGGCCATCAGAATCACACTAAGATTTACTTTTGATATTATTTATTACCTTCAATAGTTCAGTGTTGCTAACGGGACTTAAGAAAAAGCTATCAGCTAAATTTTTTGAAGGAGGGAGAAACGAAAGAGGGTCCAAACTTGGCGAGATACTAGAGGTAACATTTTTGCTACACGAAGATTTACTCTTGATATTATTTATTACCTTCAATAGTTCAGTGTTGCTAACGGGACTTAAGAAAAAGCTATCAGCTAAATTTTTTGAAGGAGGGAGAAACGAAAGAGGGTCCAAACTTGGCGAGATACTAGAGGTAACATTTTTGCTTACATTAATAAAATAATCATTTAGATCATCAGCCCCTGGCAAGATCTGAGTCACAGGGTTTGATTTGTTTCTGAGGTAATTGATGATGGACCAGGTTTCTTTTGAAACGTTATTTGAGTTTGTTAGACGTTTTCGGTAGTGTAATTTTTTTGCTGACTTAATAAGAGTAGTGTAGATCCTCCTATAGTTAGAGATATGGTCGTGAATAAGAAAGGAGTCGGTGAATTTTTTTATATATGAGAGCGAGCGCATATTTTTAGCAGAAATTCGTATTCCTTTCGTGGTCCACGGTTTATGCCGCTTAGGTTTGATATTCTTAAGCGGGAAGGCCTTGTTAAAAGTACTTAAAGTTTTATTTAAAAAAGTTCTGAAGTTTGTGTTGACATTATCAGATTCAAAATTCCAGTCGGTGTTAAAGCAAATATTATAAAATACTGAGAAATTTGCGGCCGAGAAAATTCTGCCCCGATGGCGAGATCTTGGTAAGGGCCTAATAGGTAAACTAAACCTGGAAATTACCGCCTCGTGATCGGAAAGACCTGAGTTATAGACCTGTGAATGCACCTCTGATGGAGAAAAATCAGACGCCATGTAATCGATGATAGAAGAAGAGTGTTTTGAAATTCTAGTTGGCGAGGATACATGCATTGAAAGACCGAAAGAGTCGAATATAGAAATTAGATATTTTTGGATGGCACAAATAGTAGCATAGTCAATATTAAACTCCCCGCATAGAATTTTTTTACCTTAATCGGTAGACTGTCTAGCAAACTTACCAGGCTATTTAAAAATGATTGTACATCAGAGTTTGGTGATCTATAAATACAAATTACATAAAGATCAAGGTTTTGATTATATACCATAGAGAATTCAAAATAGCTATCCGCTAACAAATGATCATATTTAAATACCGACATGAAATCTCCATTTAGGGATAGAATCAGTGTTCCCCCATGAGCTGAGTTTTTTCTGTCATATCTAGCTATTGTGGTATACCTCTCAATATAAAAGGGTTCGTTTAGATTCAGCCAGTGCTCAGTAATTGCAACAAGTTGGGGGAACTCCAATTCTTCCAGAAATAGGTACAACTCGTCAGTTTTATTTCTTAGAGAAGCAATATTAATTAAAACCATATTAAGACTAGTAACAACAGGAAGTTTTGAGGAATCTAGTTCCTCAGGACACGTCGTGTTTTCTAAAAATTTTTTTTGGGGGAGTTGCTGGTAAAATAGTTTTTATGGCATTCTCTGGTCCTCTGAAGATGGATCGTTCTCTCCGAAGATATATAGGATCCATAGGCTGCAAGATCCGCTTTCACTTCTGCTGCGTTAAATCCGTAAGCAGCATGAAAATCGAAATATATCTTATGTAGGGTTCTATAATCTATAGGAATGCCTTCAGAAGCCAAAAACATCCGGTGCTTGTATTTGTAAACCCTTCAAAGTGAATTGGCGCAGGTTCAGCGCTGAAAAATAAAACGTCTGTCTACTTGTAAGTAATAGTTGGTCAAAATTGCATTTAGAAACTACTATAAGAAAGTAACTTCAATTTCAGCATTTTTTTTAAGAAAATTCAGTCTCATGCTGCCGCTGTCGTTTGTTACCCCCACTACAATAAACTTGTATATTTGTCCATGTATATGCATTAAGTAGTTAAAATTTTAGATAATTTCAAGCTACTATAAGGAAGTTAACCGAATTTAAAAATTTAAAAGGTTCTTAAATTAAAAAAAAAGAAAATTCGGTGTTGTGACGCTACTGTCGTCTGTCAACCCTGCTGGAAAAAAAATCATCTATTTGTCTAATTGTCAGTAATAGTTGGTCAAAATTGCAGTCATTTAGAAACTAAGAACTAGAAGTAAACTCAATTTTAGCAATTGTTTTGAAGAAAATTCAGTCTCGTGCTGCCGCTGACGTATGTCACCCCACTAAAAAAAACTGTATATGTCTATGTATATCCATTAAGTGGTTAAAATTTTAGACAATTTCAAGCTACTATAAGGAACTTAACTTTTTATTTTAACATTTTTTTTAAAGTTTAATGTCGTGACGCCACTGTCGTTTGTCACCCCTGCTGAAAAAAACATCTATTTGTCTAATTGTAGGCAATAGTTGGTCAAAATTGCATTATTTTAAATATATTTTTTCCCGTGTATGATCTATAAAATATGTCATCAACTTAATTTGACTGGTCCACTATAATTTTTTGTTACCAGCTACCTTGTAGCCAGCAACAAGGAGCTTACTACACAGAGGTCCAAAAAGTTTTACTAATTTTTAAATAATGTAAAAATTTAAAACTTAAATGACAAAGAAAACTTGGTCGATACGACATAGTATTTGTAATATTATAATTATACTATATAATAAAAAAAAAATAATGCTCTTATCTCTATTTACAAGTGTTTATAATTCGTAATTTTTCAAAAATTGACACTTTTATTCGACCCAGATAGCCGCAAGTAACTAATATTTATAATAATAAGTTTAAACGCGTCATTATCCGCAATTTGAAATATTCATAGCCAGTTTTCTTCAATAATCTATGCACCTAAGCTCTAAACAGTGAGCTTATTACTTAATTACTTCTATTATTAATTATTACCATGCCGTTGTACTGCCACTTAATGTTAGTCTGAATCAAAGACCCATTGTACTTCGAACATCAGGTACAAATAATTGGTTTATTAAGTGTTCATATCTCGTGGAGTAAAGATCCCCTGATGCAATCGAAGGCGAAACGTCGGATAGTAATTCCAATTTGACACGGTCTAATCCCGAGAGACATGATTTCTTAATTGACCAAAACCGTGAAAGGTTCTATTCTATTTAAAGTCAGTTGAATAACAAGGTTTTTAAGTTGATTTTTTAAACATTTTATTTAAGCCATTTTGTTCAGGCATCTTGTATTAGTGCCACAATTTTACAGTTTATCTCTAGATCACATTTAATTCTTGCGCAAGTTCCCATATAACTCCTAATTTTCAATCAAAGTTTAAAGTCAATTGGGTAAGGAGTTTTTAGTAGACAGGCAGACATACCGACGGAATAGGGGCATGCACCGGGCATCTAGGGACCCAACAACGTGAAAATCTCTACAATTCTGGAAGGGTGACTTTTTACGATTACAAACTTTTATTTGGCCGCCATTTTCCTCCGCTATCTTGAACCACAATTTTACAGATTTAGGTGATTTAGGTGATTCCAACGCTCAGAGTCTGAGTAGCTTTTACCCGTTATGATCACTTAAACTTAATTCAAGATTTTTACCAATTATGCAACAAACAACTATACAAATCTTACAACTTTAGAAGGGCTGATTTTCCCGGTCTATTTGTGTCTTTGTGTAACATAGATTGCGCCTTTTTGAATAGCTGTAACGCCACTTACGTAGGTTGTAAAATGTTTTATGAGCCGTCATAAAGCCTGCTTTACTCTCTACTGGATCAAATTGATCCCTTGTTTGGGAATAATAAAAAAAAACGCCGGTTTCCTTCCTGGTAATCACTGAAATTAAATAATAACAAATAATATAAACCTTAAAGAAAATTATCCAAAGAAATTAAGAAAACTGGAAATGACCGATATATCTGATTTTATTTAAACGCAGTGCTATTTTATATCCTGTGTAGTCTTTGGTGCCGACTTTTCAGAACTGCTCTGGGTATTTTCTACAGGTACGCAAATTTATTTTCTTAAGGGTAGGGGGGATAAAAAATAAAAAATATAACGCGATTGATCAAATATAAAAATTGGATTCGTATCAAAATTTTATTAGTTTTTTAGTAATAATTTTTTATTACCATTTCAATAGGCCACCATATGTTTCAACTTGGATTTTTAGAAAAATGTTACCATGACATTCTCACATGACCCTTGTTGATCTTGTAAGTAGTTTTTTTAGCAATAACGCAAAAAGACAGACAGACCGGACGGAATCGAGAAAACATGTTTTTCGTCACCTAGGAACCTTGAAAAGTAATAATCTGAAATAATCTGGGAGGGTGATTTTTCATGTTTATAATACTTCTCTTTACGAGGGAAGTAAAAATGTTTTGCGTATATTTGTTCTATATTCTTCTATAGATTAAACCGGCAAACATCCATTATTATAGTAAGCAACATGGAACTTCAGACAAAAATGAAATATGTATTTAAAAACTGAGCTTTCTTTTAATGTGTTTTGTGAAAAGAAGGTAGTTAGTTATTCAATTACCAAAAAGATACAATTTTTAAAAGACATCACATTTTAACACAAAATAATATTGAATTTCCTATAATCTACACGCGCAAAGACACCATACATTTACTTTAGACTTCAAAAAGGAAATACAGTAAAACCTCTTAACAACGGACAGTAGCCGTGCCACAGAAACTGTCTGTTGTATAGAGGTTTCCATTGTGGGGAGTGACCAAATTAAATACCAATGTAACTTTATTTAAGAAAATATTTTATTTTTAAGTAAAAAAATAATATGTTTAGTACAAATTATTAATACAATTGTTACTACGTATACACCAACATCTTTTACATACATATATGCATACAATAAAAATGTACTACCTAATATAAAATATTATACTACCTACATATACAGTTTGATACAGTTCTACTTTATAAAAAGTTTCTATTTAAAAAAATTATCTAGTGTTGTTTGTCTTAAATTAGTTAATTTATTTTTAATAATTTGAGATTCCATTTTAGACGCAACTTCTGAGATTTTTTTTCCTAAAACAGAATCTCCAGATAACATACAAAAGTTTTCAATATCCCTTAACATTTTATATGCTTCCTTAATGTTCTTAATATTGGAAGCAATAATTTCTTCATCATCACTGTCAGATGAAATCTGACCGTTCTCACTATTTTGAAATTCACTGATGCACTCACATACACTTATGTTAGGATTTTCCGTGAATAAACTTTCATCAATATCTGATTTTTGAATATGAAGTTAAGTCGGAAGAGAATACATTGATGTTTCTTCATAATTCCGATAATGACACATCATCTTCACTATCGTAGTTAATGTTTTCCTCGAGAATTTCGTCGAATCCAGCTTTGCGGAAGCAGTTATTGATGGTCTTGGATTCGACTTTTTTCCATCCAGCAACAATCCAAATCAAGGCACTTACAACATTTATGGATTTCTCCAATTGTTCGGTAGATTCAGAAAACTCCATGAATGAAAAAAGTCGCTTGATTAAAAACTTTTTGTGGTGGTTTTTAAAATTTTTATACACGCCCTGGTCCAACGTCTGGCAATGTGATGTCGTATTTGGCGGTAAAAAAAATATTTTAACATTTTGTAATTCCAGTTTTGGGTGAGATGCAGCATTATACAAAAATAAAAGTACACTTCGGTTTTGCCTTTGCATTTTTCGGTCAAATTTCATCATCCAATCCGGCATTATATCCCTTGTCATCCATGCTTTCTTGTTATAGTACCATTCAAGTGGCAATTTTTCCACGCTTGATCCTTTAAGACAACGGGGTTTTTTACTTTTTCCAATCCAGTGCATTTTCTTTTTCTCCATTCATAGCGGAGCAAAGTAAAATAGTGAGTCTCTCCTTGGACGCTTTCCCGCCAGCACATGTTTCGCCTTTTAAAGAAAACGTTTTATAAATGTCTCTCGGTGCATAGTTTTTGATAATAGCACATAATTTCGTCCGCTAATCAAGTCTACAGCCGCTGCTCCGCCACAGATGGATTTGAAAGAGATATTATGACGTTGACAGAAATTCTCCAAACATCTATTTGATCCTTTAAAACCATCTACTTCTAGATTCTTCGCAATTTCTTGTGCTTTTTCCTTTATTATTATACCGGATATTGGAATGTTTTTGAGGCGTACTTTACAA
Organism: Kuschelorhynchus macadamiae; assembly: GCA_030620095.1. Taxonomy (NCBI): domain Eukaryota; kingdom Metazoa; phylum Arthropoda; class Insecta; order Coleoptera; family Curculionidae; genus Kuschelorhynchus; species Kuschelorhynchus macadamiae. Next base: position 1,841,856 of record JAUTXW010000772.1, on the reverse strand, counting down.
AACCAGTCGTAGACAATTTGGTCTATGGCAGCACCCTCAGTTTTCGCAAATTTTTTTTCCCGGTCTCGGCGAGTCGCTTGATAAGATCGCTCTTGTTTCTTAAAATATCACTAATTTGAGATTTTCCTATACAGAATTTCTCGGCTAATACTCTAACACTAAGTTTGTTTTTTTCCGCGTACTGGATTATTTCAACTTTTTCTTGAAGACTCAAAAACTTTCTTTTGTTTGAAGACATATTGATCGCACCAGAGTAACATCAAAACTAAGATATTCTTTTGATGAAGACTACATTTTATAAAAATAAGGTGATCTATTTATTATGCAATTACCTATTGTTAAACAAGTGCTATTAACAATAAGTAGGAGCCGCGCCGCTTATTAGCATAGATCTAAATATTGCTAATCATGTGCAATAAAAATATCGGCATTAAATGTGGGTTTTTCAAAAATTATCTGAACATCTGTCCGTTCTGAGGAGGTAAATTTTACTGTTTTTATTAAAAATGTTCCGAATTTTACTGTCCGTGTCCGTTGTTGAGAGTGTCCGTTGTCAAGAGGGTTTAATACATAGGAATACATATACTGACGGTCAGTGACTTCAAAATTGTCCATTCAGCAGAGGTATCCATTGTTCGGAGGTATCCGTTAAGGAAGGTTTCACTGTAAATTCGTTTTGAGATGTTCCAAGTCACTATAGCATCCGGACTTTAGCGGCCATCATTTCTATTTCTTTTAGCATCTAATTGGCTTTCTCGAAACGTTCTATATAACATCTTACAATTTCTTTTTTTGGTAGAAATAATCTCAACAACTATTTCCAACATCTAAAGATTAAGTACTTGAAATGCGTAACAAGTCATTTTAAATACAACGTCACAAATACCAAAATTGGCCAACTCGATAATCCAGGGCCTGATGAACGAATTATGAGGCCTGGGGCTTTAAGTATTTACGGCCCTCTGAGCGTACGATATTTTGCAAAATTAAATAATGTCATAAAAAAAGGTCCTGTGATTTGTACTCTGCTGATGGGGCCCTAGAGATTTAAGCCTTTTAGTAATTGGGGCCCTCTAAGCTGTGCGAGGAGTCCTTTGCAAACGACTGATGACTAAAAAAAGTTCATTAGATTTATACTCCGCTCATGTGGACCTAGAGATTTAAGTCTTTCAGACATTAGAGACCTCTAAGCTGTGCGAGGTTTATTTTGCAAACAACTGATGATAGTAAAAAAATATCGCAAAAAATGACCTCAGAAACTGATATGCTAACTACTATTCCCTCTTTTGCCCATACCCCCGCCGCATGAGCTCTACAGCAATTCAACGTTACACCCCCCCCAAAACATCGCGCCAGCTCTGTGCTATCTATGCCGGGGCCTGCGGCTGTATCCCCCATAGCACCACCCTTAACCCAGGACTCAATAATACAGTAATTCAGAGTTTCTCTGCGTTAAACCTTGTAATGTCAACTATCGACACTTTATTTAGTTTTTGAAAAAAAAGTATGTTAACAGAGTGTTTTATATCTTACAATATATTAATATTATTGAAATGCTTTTTATATTAGAGTTTAGATGTACAAATTTAAATTACAGGAACATTTAAATACCCCTGGTCCCTAATGGTTTATTTTAAATGTGCAGAGAAAATCACATACAGTATCAGCATTTGTAAACAATATAATGATGAACCTAACCTAATGTTTCTTTTGCTAATAGTACTTTCAATATTTTAATTTTTATTAAAAAAATTTTCACTTAATTCAGGAAATTACAGAATTATTAATATTCTATTATATAACAAACCATGATTGACGCTATATATTCTGTAATTTGTCTTTACATGCGATTCTTTATTATTGACAAAATTAATTTAGTTATTTAAATACAATAATTTAACGTCTAAATCTACAAAAAGCTATTAGGTCGATTCTTAAACTTTGGCACTCTGCATGTAGAACACACACGGCTTTTGACGACGGTATGCCAGTATTAATCAAAATATAATGAACTTTAATACCAAAAAGACGCAGACCCATTTTCCAGAAAAATTGTGCAGGATCGTTAGGAAAACTTCACAGGTACCTACACGATGTTGATGCAATGGTATTTAATTTTAGAAGTTTTAATAACGATATATATATATATATATATATATATATATATATATATATATATATATATATATATATACATATATATATATATATATATATATTATATATATATATACATATATATATATATATATATATATATATATATATATATATATATATATATATATATATATATATATATATATATATATATATATATATATATATATATATATATATATATATATATATATATATATATATATATATATATTATATATTAAGTTACTAATATATGTCGAACTTTCTTTACTTGAAATAGAACTTTATTGAAGTTCGTCAGGGTCTCTACAATATTGAAAAAGTGGGACTCATCTAATTATAAACAACCTACATGGTTTTATAACACAAAGGTAAACTGTAACTAATTTATGTCATTTCACCCTATTTAGATGTAATATAATAATATTATAATTGACAATGATATATAAAGATCTGTTAGAGGGGATGCATGCTCTTCGTGGATGACCGGAAACTGTTTGGCATAGTTGGTAACGTTAACCCTTGCGCTCTCTTCAACAACTTGCTTACTATATTACATAACTGGTGTGCCCGTAACAAATGGGATTTAAACATTTCCAAGTATAAAGTGATGTTTTTTATTTGTAAGCGTAATACAGTGTGTTTTAACTATTTCATAAATAGTCATGAACTCTCACGATGTGATAGAATGAAGACTCGGTGTGAAAATCGAGAGCCAACTAACCTTTGTACCTCATGCTAAATCTAATGTGTTATTCGCGATAAAAAAATGTAGTAATATTGCAGCTTTTATAACATTTTTTATTCTTTTGTGCGCGTTAAACTTGAATCCTGTGTTTACTTTAGTATTTCTTTTATTAAATTGATGCCATATCCTTCAAGAATACTCAAAGGAAATTTTCGAAGTTGTTATCAGTTAGAATAAACGGGGTTTGATAATCATCTTTTATTGTGGGAGTCAATCATTAAGTCATAAAAGACTGTTAAATTATTTTTGTTTGTCTACAAACTACTTCATAAATCAATTGGACTTTAATTTTTGAATGCCGCGTTTTAATGCTCGACTTTTTTCCACGTTTTACTGCCAATATACGTGTAATATTATTTCAAAAAAATCACCAATTTATATCACGACTTTTAACTTTAACTGTATGCCCCTTTGTGGAACATAAGTGCCTGTTCACTCAAACATTTGCTGGGATAGTATTTTCTCCTCCCTCATTCAATATGTATGTATATATTTTTTAATTTCATATATTAAGCCTACAGTACAAATAATGTCCCCGAGGTGATATCTCTGATAGGAGCAGAAATGGAGCGGCATTTGAAGAAAAGGGATTTATACCTGAAGTCATTCGAGAGGAATTTTGAGCAAAAGCGTCAGTGATATGGATTCTAATTTAAGCACCCATATACGACGATTGAAATTACCAAAAATTGAAATTTATGAAGGTGATATTAAAGAATGGTTATTATTTTGCAGTTGTTTTCGGGGAATCTATGAAGCCAACTGATTAAAAGCTGCCCTCCTACTGCTGAGAGGGAGAGCGTTAGGTCCAGGTTTGGCAGAGAATATTTTTTAATAGAAATTAACGTCAGAGAACTATTAAATCTAGTCCTAAGTAAAAAAGGAGAACTAAATATCTTTAACTATGACAGCATGATAACATAGTAACGAGCTTTAAAAACTTTAGGAGTAACTACAGAGGAATGCGTTGCGATTTTGTATGGCTTACTAGAGTGTTGGTTTTCTGAATACGTCCCCCGGGTATGTCAAAGGTGAAAGTTTTTCCGCAGATCTTCCACTACAATCTCGATTAGAAAAACTTTCTCGAAAAAGAACTCGAACAACACGAAATGATTGCTCTTCCGACTACGAGGTTTAACATAAGAAAACCACAGAAAACCTATCAGAAATAGTCCTACGCTTCAAATAGTCAAAATAGTATGAAGACTAAGTGTATTTTCTGTAAAAACTACAACTGAAGTCATCTTTGTCTTACTGGCTCATCCCTTTTTGGGAGAAGAAGCAAATGGCTTCTAGAAAAGGTTGCTGTTATGCCTATTTAAGATTTGGACATATAGCCAGAAAATGCCGAACTGCGGTTAAGTTAAAATGCGAACATCATGTTGCTCTAATGTGTCCAAATCAAAAGAAGAAAAAAGCTTTAGAACAAGAACAAATAGAAGTATTTTCCAACCAGACATATAGCCAAAGATTTTTTCTGACTATTGCTGTAAATCTTACAGGAGGAAAATGTAAAAGTCATCGTACTCGAGCTTTAATTGACACAGGGTCCAGACAAATAGAAGTATTTTCCAACCAGACATATAGCCAAAGATTTTTCCGGACTATTGCTGTAAATCTTACAGAAGGAAAATGTAAAAGTCATCGTACTCGAGCTTTAATTGACACAGGGTCCCACCAATCGTATATATTGAAATCTTCAGCGATATAGATGGGTTCCGACATAGTTTAACAAGAAGAAATCATTAACGGTACTTTTGGTGGGGTCTTCTCCAAACCTGTCTCTCAGAAGGTATACAGGTTGTTTTTTAAAGCGACACTTTATATACTTTTTCTCTTGAAGCACTAATGCAAGCCATTTTTTGTGGAACGGTGCTGGCCATAAAAATATCAAAGGGATTAAAGAACATTGGGTTTAGTTTTGTCTGATATTAGGGAAGGAGACAGCAATTTCAATTGGATCGGATATTATAGAAAGTGTTACGGGAACTGGACATGTACTAAATTGTGGTTTGGTTACTTTTGAAAGAAAACTGATTTGGACTATGCTAGGAAAAACTACATCTAGTGAAAAGAGCTAGTTTTCTCTTGCTATATCTTCCCTACTAAATCAAATGGAGCTCAAATGTCTGGTATTTTGGATCCAGTAAGAGAAAAAAAAATTAAACAATAAAGGAAAAATCAGTAATAGAAAACTAAGAAGTCAATTTGAAGAAAAAAAAAAGGATTCATAAATAACAACAACCAGAAGCGAAAGAAAAATTAATCCACCTCAAAAATTTTCATGTTAATGCAATAGATGAGAGCTTAGATTGCTTTATGGTATGCGGAGTTCTGAAGAAAACCTCCTACAAGTTTATCTAAACCTTAGATCTGCGTACCTGGTGGATTCTTCTAGTATCAATCAATTTTGAATTTGTCAAGTTTTAGCGGTTTTAAATTCTTATGTAGTTTTCTCTGTTTGTATTACAGGTATACTTCCTTTAGTCAGTGTCGTTCTTAATTAATCTGAGTTTGCCTATACTCGTTCAGTATAGGGAATATTACTATAGGAATTTAGAAATAAACATTAGATCTAATTAATAATTCCCTCACCAAATATGAATTACTGAAATTTAAAAATTAAATCATTAACAGTTTCAATTTTATAGGCGCCAATTTTTTTTTATTAGGAAAAATATAGACATTACCCCCTTAAGTCTATACGTTTTTTTTATTCGAATTGTTGTCGATATTAGTTCCAATTTTGCATTTAGATACCTTCTCTCTTATTATAATTTTGAATCCTTTTAGCTGTTTTTTATTATACTTTGTTTTTTGAATGTTCCTTGGTAAATTTGTACATGATAGATCTGTTCGTGTTTTATCTCCCTTTTTACAATTCCGGTAACTTCCTCGATATATTCTTTTTTATTTGGACACTGCTCAGTTATTTCATTGTGCTTTTTTTTCCAGCCGAATATTTTAAAATATTTTTTTCTTAGTAGACTGTTCAATAATATTCTTACCAACTTTAATTGCTCAATATCGAATCGTAACTCTGTTATTTCTTTTTGTAATTTTTTTTATTTGTTGTTTCTAATTTCCGAATCCTCTCTTAAAAATGTTTCCATTATTTTTTTCTGCACAATATTTTTTATTCTGTTGCTTGTTGTTTATTGAACCAAATTACCAACGTTTTTAACCATTTTAAAATTTTGATTTTTTGAAATTGGTGTTAAACTAATAAATACAGGAAATAGACATTACTTGAGACTTTAGACATTGGCTAACATGGTATGAAATGTTATTCTTGAGTTTTTAGTTCAGTTTCTAATAGCTAAATACCGAATTTCTGGATACCTAATTAAAAAAAATTCAATCAAAAGGCAAACAGAAGATTCTGCAATATTTATGAAGGTATTATATATATAAAAAAAATTAGTATGATGCCATATTAACTTTACGTACACTTTTTACCCTTTAAGCGTGACTTTTTCACGTAAAAGTAGAAATTAATTCAGGGCTCAACGATTTGTTTATATTTTCACTATTTTCCAGACTGAAAAACTAACATTTTAAAAGGTGTATATTATAAATTATTTCATTAAGAAAACCAAAACTTCGAAAATGATGTTTTGTTATACCTGAAAATATTTTTTCTTTCTTACAAAAATCGTGTTAAGTAGACCTCTCGGCTATTGTTTTGAAGTTGCTCTACTGAATACGATTGTTCAACTAATTTTCTCTCAAATTAGAAGTACAAGGGAGATTACAGTTTAAGTGTACATTAATTAAGTGTTTCTTTGTTGAACCGTCTGGCAAAGTAATTACCTGCAGAGGCTTTGCATTTGAAATCGCCAACGGTAATTTCGGCAGAGCATTCGAGAACTTGTTTGTATAAATGAAGTTTATGTACTATTTAGGCTAGAAGGGTTTTAAGTTTAAATTATCTAAGCAATATAATAATAATAAAGGCAGGGGAAGAACTACACAACGTAACTAAACAAAATGTATACGTTTTTTGTAGAACTACTCTAGATTGATTTACAAAAAACTATTGCCTTATTAATTAAAATTAATTAAAGTTGGAAGGGGACGATGAGCCCTTAATTTAAATTACCTCGCTTTAACTAGTAATGAAATATAATTATATGTAATACGAAGGCTAATAATATGAATTACACAATATGATAAATACTATATATGTTACCGTAAAAACCCGATTTCAGTTAAAACCCGATATTCCTAGGAAAATCTAGTTTTAACTGTGCTTCCCAGTTAATTCTAGATTTAACTAGTTAAAACTAGAGTTAACAAATATTATCAGTTAATTCTAGTTTTGACTAAATATATTTTAGTTAAAATTAATTTTTACGTAGTAAGTAGATTGTAGGTGTAACAAAAGCAAAACACACCAAGGAATATTTAACCCTATATTCAAATCGATTGAACTTTATAATACAATTCCTGTAAGAATAATAATAATGCATACAGTATATTTATAAAAAAAATGTTAAGAACTATTTTTTTATAATTTATGTGGTAGTGTTACTTCCTCGTAAAAGGAAGTGATATTTAATCTTGAAAGAATCATCCTCCGAGATTTTTACAGATCTTTACGTTTTAGAGTCCCTGGACCTTGAAAAATATGTTTTCCCATTTCCGACAGTCTGTCGGTCTGACTGTCTATTTGTCGGTCTGTTTGTTCGCGGCATAGCTCAAAAACTACTAATCCGATTAACTCGAAATTTTGGTTTGGTACAGTAGAATTTTGGTATAAATCTAATATGACGCGATAACATGGCGGCCTCACAAAATGTAAAAAAATTGATTATTAAGAAACTACTTATTGGACGGACTTCGAAATTTGTACAAAAATAAAGTGTAATATAGGAAAACACTGCTAAAATTTTTGTATAAAATCATTATGGCGGAACAAAATGGCGGTCTTATAGAATATTTAAATATTCGGTAAAATTCAGTTTCCTAGAATAAAAACCTTCTTGTTACGAAGGAAAATAATCAAGATGTAAGTTATTTTTAACAAAATAATAATATGACAATATAAACACATTAAAAATTTAAATAAATTATAAGTTATACTATTTGTATAAATTCTAGATAAGTAGTAAGTTTATTCAACCTCGGTAGACAGTTGAGGTTATGTTCTTAGGTGCAAAAAAAATGAGCATGATTTCCTGAATAAATAACTCAAAGTAATAGATTCCGTCAGATCATAACCTCTATGACAAATAGTTATGAATGTATTGGGGAAATACTGCACAATTTTTTTTGCGCCTGAGAACATAACTTAAACTGTCTACTGTAGTTGAATATATATGGTATACTATTGTCCGAAAAAAAAAATGGTAAATTTAGCCAGTCTGACACTCCGAAATTGTCGATTTTATCACTTTTTCGGAGTGTCGGACTGTTCGTTTATAAAAAAGCTTGATTTTAAAAACATTTTTCTTTTGCTTTCTATTATTATTTTTTACGCACCCTGTATGAGACCTCCAGGATTGAACACCATAATATTGTATTGTGATTGGGTTTATGTATGTAAACCAAATTTCACTCAATTCCGATAACAGAAATTGCTTCAAAAGTTACTTGCAACATTTGACCCAAACCTACATACTAGCTTACTAACATATAAGTGAAGTTAAAATAAAAGCTTATAATAACACAGTTTCGACGGTGAAGTTTAATTTGGAGACAAAATTATGTGTCACATGGTAGAAAAGCAAATTTAATGCCTTGGCTCAGCCGCGGCATTAAATTTTCTGCATTTCCACCTAATAAAACAAAGAATTATATTCATACTTTTTTTAAAATCAGGACAAGATAGATGACAATGTAAAACATTTGTGCTGATTTTTTTAACGATTTATTAAATAGGAGCAAAAAATGGCAAACATACCTGCAGTACAATTTTTGCAATGTTCCATGTTTCGTACCAATTTTGTACCAGCCTTCGTTTTTTTCAAGCACTACTCCCATAACGTTCCATAGATCTGCTTTTACTCTGTCCACATCTGGGATTGGTATGATTACATTATCGCCTTTTTCCACGGGAGGATGGAGAGCATCAGAAATTAATTTCATTTTTTTGGCCCGTTTTTTTAAACTTTCATGTGCTTCTTTTCTAGCTAACAAAATTTAACATTCTTCACTAGAACCGGCCTCTTCAGCATCCGGTGCAGACTCGCTGTTTTCTGAATTTAGTTGATTAATAACTTTTTGAAGATCATCTTCATCATTTAATTTTTCAATCACTTCTGTTGGCAAACGGGATGTCCTAAGTCCTACTCTGGGCTCAATTCCAAACATAGCTCGATATGGTGACTGTTTTATGCCAGAATAGAGGGCTCTATTTTTCATAAATTGGATAAATGGTAGGCTTTTGGACCAGTTTGTTGTTTCATTGTCTTGCATCCAGGCTGTTAGCATTTTTTCAATCTCTTGGTTTGCCCGTTCTACTGACTCTTGGCTTTGGCTATGCCTTGGTTTTCCGTGAACCAACTTTACTTCAGGCCAATATGACATTATCTCATTGACCACCGCATTAACGAACTCTCTACCATTATCTGAGTGTAAAATACACGGTGCACCAAAAGTCAAAAATATGTCTGTTAATTGATAAGCAACTTCCTCGGCCTTTTTGCTTTGCAGTGCCCTCAACAAAACAAATTTTGTCGAATGGTCCTGGTACACCATAATAAACTTGAACCCGTTGTCCTGTTATGACTGCATATCTATTAGGTCTACTTGACAGCGACTATTCATTTCCGAATGTAGAATAGGTTTAGAAACGAGACCCTTTTTTTTCTTACTCTTTTTGCGCTGGCAGGTTTCATACAGAGATAGAAAAATATTTACCATGTCAATAGTTATATTTGCGTATTTCTTTGAAGTTTCAGTTTCCAACCTATCTCGACCCCCATGTCCAATCGCAACGTGTGCTGTATCAATAATGTCAAAAATATCTTCAACAGGTAGATAATATTTAATAGGTTCAGTTCTGGAAGCTAATTTTTTCGTTTCGCCAAGCTCAGTAATTCTAATCTTTTAAATTTTCTGCTTGGTAACGGTGTTTTCTTTGCAGCTAATTCTGCTTCCTGTACTTCGCTCATCAATTTGTTATACATGTCTCCTGTCATAACAGTATAGTGACTTTTTTTTTTCTTTTTCTTCTTTTTGTAAAATCTTTTCCAAAAACCGCTGTCCATAGTGTTCTGTTTCTCAACTGAGTTTCTTCCATATCAGCTATATTTCTAATGGTAACAGTAGTTTAGTAAGCGAAATAACGTTAAAAACAAAAGGAATAAGTCGGAACTCTGCGTTGGAGCTCGGCACAGTCGTCACGTCGTAAACACAAATCACCAACTGTACGGCACGCTATGATTACTCGATTAGATCATACCACATTTCTAACGACCAATCAGAAAACAGATTCCCATCCGCTCATCGGGTGTAACAAAATCCGCGAGCCAATGGAGCCGCAACCTTGAGATCGGTCTATTGCAGTTTTTACAGACTTAGTAAAAACTAGTTTTAACTAGTTAAAACTGTTTAAAATTAAATACGTTTCAATTTTTTAGTTTTAACTAAGATTATCAGACAATTCTAGTTTTAACTAGTTAAATCTAGAATTAACAACTGGGAAGCACAGTTAAAACTAGATTTTCCTAGGAATATCGGGTTTTAACTGAAATCGGGGTTTTACGGTAACATATATACTTTTTTGCCCAATATAGCCGTATTTATATAAAAATAAAATAAATGCCAGATGATATAATTATTAGAATATAGAGAGGACGATGCTGTTTTTGACGATTCTAAACCCTTTAGACTAAATAGGGTTTTCTGTTTTTTTTAATCGAATTGCCCCATGATTAGGATCTTAATAAATATTATTGTTCATCTTATGCGTGGTACTATTCGGAAAAAACAGAGATATGCGCAAGTAGATTACCTTAATATAAACTAATATTCACACATCATTATTGTGAATATAGTACAGGAAGCAGATCTATGTTTTAGGTCAAACCTCAGGAATATAGGGTGTAGGTCATTTTTTATAATTTTAGTTCTTTGAGTTTTTGAAAAACCCAAGAAAGTTGCAGAAATTAATTTATCGGCAAATCAATTACGTGAGTATAAAAAATGAAGGACACGATATCCTGTACAAATATGTCGCTTATGTTTTTTTTCTTAAATAAGATAGTTTCTTAGATCAATTAATAATTAATTTTCTCCCATTAACATCTCCTGTCAGGGTAAAAATCTAAGTAAACGCTCCTGGAGACCAAATTTGTAATAACTGCTCCAACTGTTTTTTTAAAATACACCGACAAATATATCTATAATGAAAAAAACCTACACCCGTATTCTGCCGTCCTAATTCTAAACGCAATAGAGTAATTTTTTTCGATTTTTGCATTTTCTGATAAATTGAACCATTCTTTATCTATTAATCAAAAAAAAATTTTTTTCGTTACTTTCTTCAAAAAAATAATAAAAGAAAAATGCAGTAACTTCGCTACGTCACCTGTTTAATAGAATACAATGCAGTAATAGTTACATCAAGTGCAGTAAAGTAATTTTACGTGCCAAATTATTAGTGATAAAGAGCTTTAACCTCATTGTTTACTAAGTTTAAATGCAGTCCAGCCGCTCTACTGAAAGAAAATGTAGTATTATATAAGTTACTTCTTTAATACCCAGCAAAACATAAATAAATCTCAGTGGACTCCTTGATTTAAATGCAGTATAGGATTTTTCTAAAACAAAATGCAGTATAATACTATTTACTATTTTTAAACTTAGCAAAAGGTAAATAATAACGTCGCATATACTTCACAATTTCCATTGTATGCTTCATGCTTTTAATCAACATTTGTTATCTTTAAGACTTTTGCTGCACATGAACAGTTGGAACAATTAATTTATTGCAATTGGCATTTATTGGCCTCGTATAACCTTGTGTCTTTTTGGGCAAATATCTTTTTTGGATTTATAATTTTTCAGTAGATGACCAAATCTTTAGCATTCAAAACATTGTACAAAATTAAACGTGGTCAAAAAACGTTTACGATTTCCATCCTATCGACAATTTTAATTTCTTGTTTGTAAGGCTCTATATATTTGAATCTACTTAAAGCACAACACTTTCTTTCCTATATTTACCCCAGACGCCTGGACATTTTAATTTTCCTTTCTTCTTTCTTTGAAGTTATACTATTCTGGAACTCTATCTTTTCTATAAAATTGCGCTCATTGTAAACCATTTTTTCATCAACATTAACAATTTTAATCGGAGGATATTTTTTGTCTAAAATTTGTATTTCACAATCTTCCCCCACCTGAGTCCTAATACTGTTTGATGCATTCAATAAGTCTCCTTTCCTCTCACAGCTTATTGCAACACCTCATATTTCATAAACTTCACGCGTAACACCCCAAGTTTAATCTTTTCCTGATCAGTTTAACGTCAGTGTTATTAATTTAGAAGAAAATAACTTCTTTTATTGGGAAAGGTGGAAATAAAAAAATAATAATAGTCCTAGACCTTTTTTTAAATAATTTAACAAATATTTTTGTCAAGTGAGCAACGTTGTTCATAATCTTTTCTACAGATCCCCAGATAAAATTTAAAAATTTTTAAAACCATAAATTGAACGAGATATGCTCAAATTAAGTAACGCTAGTAAACTACGCGAAATGCCAAATGGTATATCAAAAAAAAAAAAATTGAAACATTTGCCCTCGTTAATGCCAAATGAAAGGCAAGAATTTTGGTTAAATTTGGAAACGAATGAAAATGTTAATGATTTAAATAAGTCTTTTCATTGAGCCTTTTTAAAGATTTTTATGAAATTTTTCTCTGTGTTAGTATAGTTTTAAATATAGAATTGTCAAAGTAGGTAATCTCCAAAATTTTCTTTTCGGATTAATAATTTTGTAATGTTGTTATTTTGTACTACTATTTGCCAAAATGGTTTCTTAAGAACAAATAATAATGGAGGTAATTGTTTATAATATTAATATTGTTGTATGTAAACTCATTTTTTTTTCAATAAATATCTATTTTGTTTGTAATATTTGTCAGTTTAAAATACTATATAATTTTTTATATTTATTGCAGAGGAATATTTAATACTAAATTTTAAAACTACATAATATGTACCTATACGTAATAAAATTTATTTTTAAACAACACCATGACTCTGTAAATTAAAAAAAAAAACCTAAAAGATATGATAGATAAATAAATAAAAAAATACATTTAAAACCCAAAAAGTAAACTATAAAGCATATTTTTTTATCGTCTGATAGTATATTAAAGCATTCAAATTATCTAATTTATAATATCTAATAAACACAAAAAAAGTCCCAACAAAACCTTCAAAATTGTATGTCGTTTTTCCTGAAACTGTCATTTTGGAACTTTCTGCGTTTAGAAATATCTAGTTGAAGAAAATATAATACAGTAATCTGAATTGATTAAATATATTATGGTGTTATGTTAAATTAAATTTAGAGTCTGGAAGACGTGGTTTTAAGGATAAGATCGTCAAATTTGAATCACTTTCCGTCTTCCGCTTTCGGTTACATAATTCATCTTAAGGCGTATTTACTCCATTAAATCTGAATACTGACTGAATTTGGAGATATTCTTGCGGTCTTTTATACTGGACTTACATTCAGCAAATGTGACCCAGTGTTAAATTAAGTTTTTACGTGAGATGAGGACCGCAACCTCTATTGAAATTGTTGGGATAATTAAAAATTTTAGGCATAGGCTCATTATTCTCTGTATTCTATAAATAAAAAAATTTCTCTAATTTTTTTATTTATAGATTACTGGGTCCGACACTAGACACATTTTTTATGATACATCAAGTCGCAAGCCGCTGGAGTTTAGTTACAACGTATTCAACAATTTAATTTTTTTGCTTATGACGCATCTCTCACATACCCTTCTCCACAGGAGAATGGAATTTTATATTTGCTACTTGACATGAGCAATGTGTTAAAAATAAAGAAATTGATTAATCTGCTGTAACTAAATAATAAAGGTAAATCGCAAATATAGAAAAAAAAACAAAATTCTCTCGTTTCTCTCAAAATACCATAAAAAATTTGCCTATTACAAATTCTAATCTTTCAAAATATGTCAATAAAAATGCGGTTTAAAAGCCCGCCTCTCCTGAATTTATTTGGTGTTTTGATCTCGCGGAATAAAGATATCTGAAGATACCTCATTCAATCGAAATCGAAACGTCGGAAAGAAATTTCATATTGATGCAGTCATGAAACCCTTTGTTTTATGTTAAATTTTAATAGTTATTTGCAGTTCTTTTATTTACAGGGCATTTCTCCCATCTTAATTAAAAACTGATCAATGAAATAAAATTAGTCATAAAACAACGGTCATTACAAAATATATATAAATAAATAATTACCAAATTAGCCAATTCATGATCTAAAACAAAATGTTTATTGGGTTTTATTCTAAATCAAGATAAAAACTACAAACCAAACAACTCTTGCCCCTTGATATTAAAGGTTCCTCTTCAGTTCTGAGTTACCAATGAAGATACCCTAGGAACGAATCTATAGAAAACCTAACTTGCTCTAAATGTGGCGCTAACCCCAACAAATTTTTTTGTTTTTAATATACTGTATATAACAATATACCGAGTACACTGAATAGAGAGTTCATCAGAGAGTTTCATAATATCGTTACATCAATCGCTTGTGTCGCCGTTTAGCTGCAATATACAGTTCACATGTAGTATTGCCAGTACCTCGACTTAAATCTATAGATAATAGAACCAAGATTGTTCCAGCAGATTGGACCCCTCCGCGGACTGGCAAATCTGGCCGCGGAAATCTCTCGCAAAATTGGGATCTTGGGAGTCTTATATCATGTTTTCTATTCGGGGACAATCGGTTTTTCCTATAATATTATTTACCTTTAATGTTTTTAGTCATTCTAATTTAATTATCCATAATATATTTGTGCCAGTGACCGTTAAATGATATTTGGCTTCAAAAACCTTATATTTCCCTTTTAACATTTAAATTTAATCTTTCGCACCATGAATTCCAAAAAACATGAAAATAACATTTATTTACACGATTACTACAGGGATTGAGTAGTACCATGTACAACCTGAATTATTCTGTATTGATACTGGTTATTTAGATCCTAATTATTCATAAGGTGACCCTGTTTAGTGTGGATTTAATAGTCAGCTTGAAACTCTAATTTTATTTACAAAAGTCTCCTTGTCACCTCCTATAAATAACTGAGAAAAATAATTGCAACCAGAAAAACATGAATATTTTTGCGTTAATTTATTATAATCAAACGTGCCTATAAAATTACATATTCTCATAATCTAGAGTGCTAATTTTTGAGAAAGTGTCTATAAAATTGGAAATGAATAATTCTAATAAGTTAAATGAAATATTTAACTTTTCCACTGTGGCTTTGGACTCCCTCGTTGTGCTTTTTTGAATCTTGTCGATCCTGCTCTTATAAATTTCCCCGAAAAATTACAAACTTCCTCTTCATTTAGTGTGTCCAGAATTCTCTTCGTAGAATCCAGGGGTGACTTCAGACGTTGCGTCTGCGACTGAACTAGGGTGTATTCCTCGATTACCTGTATTGCATTGGGCACCTATGAAAAATCCTGCTTTTTAAATCGATTAAAAAAATGTATAATATATTATTGAAAAATTCCAATTATTTGTAGTGGACAGTTTTTTTAACTCGAATTAATATATTGTTTGATAGATTGCTTAATATTATAAGAAAACTTGATTTATAAGATAATATTTTTAAACTGTAGAAAAAGAAATAAATCGTTGGTTAGGTTAATAAAAATGTCATATTTCATATAACACCAAAGTTTCGACCTTTTTCAGGGCTTCTATAAATTTCCAATAAAAACATTGGAAATATAGCTATTCACGTATTTTGCTATATAAAGCTCGTTATAATTAGATTCATTAAATATAGACTTCAATAAAAATGTTTATAATTCATTTTTTGATAGCTTATCGTTATTTTTAAAGAACAAATGAAATACGTTTTATTTTGACGTCAATAAAATAAATAATTATTCCATTTAATGAATTTAATATTAATTTTATTAAATTAATATTAATTTAAAGTTTTTGCTGATCAATGAATAAAGATTTATGTCTACATTAAGTGTACTAAACTTAACTTACACACTTCACAAAAATCCAACACCGGGCGTTTTTATAAATAGGTATTCAACGAATACTGCTTGGATTACATTGGCGTAAAAGTGATAAAAGCTCAAAATGTCTCAACGTTTTTAGTTTAGTTCTAGATGCAAAATTTACTATTTTGCTATTATGCTACCTTTTTTTATAATATATTTTTTTGCAGTGGCATAGCGTATAGGGGCCCAAGGGGAACGATCTTTCCCCCCGCCACTAATTGTAATGCTGTAATCGTGTCCCCTTTATCCATATATCAGATTTTGGCGGCGCCCTTTTTTCTGCCATTCTTGCCTCATTTAAGTAACGCCATTTGCTTTTTTGTATTGTCATTTGTTACTGTGCGCTATTTTATATAATTGGAAAATATTATTTAACCGTTGGTTTACATCATTCTCGCGTCCCTATTATTGACTGCTCCTCCGCCCCTAATACCTGGGTACCCCACTGATTTCTTGGCTTCAAGCCACGAATTGTCGTTATTATCTGTGACTGCTATTAAGTGAAAACTAAACCTTCGTAGCCACAGCTGATTGCGTCCGGGCATAATTGATTGTATTTTTGTTGTATACTGGATTTTATGTAATGTTTTGTTATTTAGGTCTCGCGATGTTTTAATAAAGGGATGAAACGCATATCCTAAGTCACCAAAAACAGTAAAATTGTTTTAAATTGAAAGAGCATACTAGTATTGTGTTTCCATTCTTTTTATTTTACCTTAGGACTTATTTAGAAAGCATGCAATTTACTAGGAGCATTTTTTAGGTTTGTTGCCTCCTATAGAAGGGATCGTCAACTAGCGTGAAATCACCTTTCCGAGATCCTGTGACAAAACTTGATCCAGCCGATTCAATCTAATACCAAGAAATAAAATGCTTAAGAAAATAAGAATTGAATTTAAATAGTTTACGCCGTTGTCAAATCCTCGATAATAAAGATCTGTACATATTTTAAACTGAAGTTGAAATTAATAATTAAATAATTATAAAATTAAGGGTAATTATATCTCACATCAGTGGACGAACCTGATAAAAACCCAAAATATTCAGTTAGCAAAGTACTAAGAATCTGCCAACCTATGGATCATATCTATGAAATCTACTTGTATGATAAAATACTTTGGTTGGTATCTTAAGTTTATCTATTTATCTGTATCTTTTTCTCCACTGACAACTATTAGTACCATATTTTGTTAATTTAATAGCCATTCTTTTGCGTAGCTTAAAAAATAAAAACTCTTGCTTAATTTGTATAGTGACAGGCTTCCAAAACCTTCATCTGAATATGATATTTAATCTGTCATTTGAATGTTCTACAATATAACATGATGTAGTATAACTTAAATAATATAACACGTAAAAAAATTCCCACAAGAACAATTTTGTTGTAAATTGGAGGTAATAGTTAGGCTTTTATTCAATATACTAAAAGTATATATTCTTACTCTTCTTAAAATACATTTTTTCGGTTGCTATTTTGGAAAAACGCGGAAAAATCAGAAAAATTGTTAGGTATCAAATTACAGGGAACTTCATACTGAATAAGAATTTGTAATTTTTTAAAAAAGTGAGTAACAAAATGAGGGCGAAAAAATGAAACTCTAAAAAACCAAGCAGTGTAGGAGGTGTATCGCAAAGAGAAAATTATTTTTTAACAAATATAGAAAATAACATAAATCACTTTTACTAATCTGAATGATTTAAAAACCTTTAGACTTAAGCACATATTCTAAACTTTTTAAAAAGCTTTTCATTACGTAAAACTATGTATATATTTTATAATTTTTATATATATTTATAATGAAGTTAGTTAGAATTCTTAACAAGATAATATTTTATTAAAGTGTTTTATAATGCTATCACTGCTTAACGTGGATTATGGAACACAGTCTTTTTCAACTTTGTCAAAATTGCTGTTGTTTATGCAATCTACTGAATCATGCAAAGTCTTGAACATGGTAGGCAGAGATGTGTATTTAGGTAAGTTATTTATTGACTTAATTCATTTTATTGACTTCAGACATTTTAGAAATGACTTAACCTTTTTTTTACTTATTAATGAAATTTTCTCAAAAACTTAAATCACAATAATGACGTTTTGTGTTAATGAAAGTGTG
The DNA here is from genome assembly GCA_030620095.1 of Kuschelorhynchus macadamiae. Lineage (NCBI taxonomy): Eukaryota > Metazoa > Arthropoda > Insecta > Coleoptera > Curculionidae > Kuschelorhynchus > Kuschelorhynchus macadamiae. The sequence continues at coordinate 1,823,602 of JAUTXW010000772.1, read as the reverse complement.
ACGCGGCGGCAAGGCATCATTTGTCACTTGTCGATTTTTCAGCTATTTGTTAAATCCTTTTGCGAAAATAAAGAAATTTTATATTAGAATTTTCGCTCTACCTACTTATAATAATAATAATATCGAGCCTAAAAGCTATATGTTCGAGCCCTAAAAGCTATATGTTCGGACGATATACGTAATATTAAAAAAAAAACGTATTTGTTTGATTTAAACAGTTTTTTTTGTCTTCCTGACTGAAAAATCAAGTCACATACTCTTTACGTAACATAAAGTCCGATCGTAAATAATAATTATGTTGTTTTGCATATATTAGATAACAAAAACATAACAAATTTGCTGACAAATAAATATTAAAATAATTTAACTCGAACATTAATAAGAAATAACATCACCTTTTGCAGCAATGACGGCTTGCATACGTTTTGGCATGTCACAATTATACCAGATATGATTTAAACTTAAGTCTTTTTTATTTTTTACACGATTTGTGCCTTAAGTCTTTTTCAGACTTGAGTTGTAATAGTTCTAATGGTATGTTAGAGTTTATTGCGCTGCGCTTATGGCCGATAAAATGGGCTGAAATTTTCAGTGAACTATTTGCCAACCCCAAATGCAATCGAAGTAGTTGGAACTTTGCTGCATTTTAAAGTAGTGATAAAGGAGCTGTGTTAATTTATTTTTTTTGATGCAGCTATTTTCTTCAAGTAATGTTCGTAACAAAACAACATAAGGTTAAATGTATATTACCTCAGTAAAGTAGCAGTATGTCTTTATATTCAATGTCTACCAAAGCTTCGTTCTGATCCAACATTGGAAGCCCATTTGCATAATATTCCGAATTTTAATTTATGCTTGAAAGGAAATTATTTGCTTTGGTTAAATGGTACACTGGTGGTGTTTTGCAAGCACCCTTTTCTATTAATTATTTAATGGTTTGAATACCACACATAATTTGAGTGTATCTATGGTAGACTGCATGAATATATTGTAAGGACGATAATATAGGAATAAGACTAAGATATCAGCATAATCTACCACTACAGTGTCACGGCTCCCCTGTATTTTATTTAAAGCAACTCTAAGTGCACTTTCTCTGGAACTTATCTCTGGAAATACTTTGGTAACACAGCTTGGTACACTGAAGGAATTTTCCGACTTCCAGACATTTTTTTTTGAAATGTTTATATTCGAACATAATTTTTTCAATATCCGCAAATTTCTATGTAGGATATTATCTAAGGACAAAGCAACACTCCACAAGAATCGGCATTTTGTCTGGGGTCCATATCGGAAGTCACCCACATAACGGATTTCCCAACAAGCTTTCATCCATACTCGTGCTTACATTTGGAGTTTTCATACAATACGTTTCAAATCTACCAAAGCTGCTAAAGTGGGTGATATCACTAAAACATTGTTCTTGAAGATTCATCACCTTCGATAGGCTAGTTTATTTTATTTTTTCTTGGAGAGAAATTATATAGAGCATGACAGATTAATCTCTTCAAAAACTAAATCATCTAATATTTGCTCAAAATAAAAAATAATATGGGTATCAACTTTATGTCGGCTTTTGACTCTTATCACAAGGAGTTGAAAAAGCAACCTAGTGCTTTTTACAGAACATGCAGATATTCATTTGAATATATAAGTTAAATAAATGGTTACTATTTTGATTTCGACGTTTCAAAAAACATTTTTACAAGTGCTTTGGGTATCTCTTTCCCACCAAAAAGTTCTAGTTTTCCTGGAAAGCAAAGAGAGCCTTACGAAAATTTTGAAAACGTTTAATTCCTTTTTTTAGACAAGCAGTGTAAACGTATTTTTTTAACTTTTATTTTCTCCTAAGTATCATTCTCTCTCAATTTTCCTCCATGGGACATTTGCATTGATTCGTACCAAGCAGTTTCTGCTGTTGCCACACTTGATTTTTGGGCGTAATTTAAAATAATTTGTATATTTAAACGATTTTACACTGATTCTTTTATCCAAGTTTATCCCTATATTACATTTAATTTTGGTGCAAAACTTTGAAGTCTTTGAACATATTTTTTAGGTTGATTTTTATATTATCTATATTACACTTAACGCTTGCACAAAATTTAAAATCAATCCAATAAGTAGTTTTTTCAGACTGATTTTTTAAAATATTTTATTATTAGTGCTTTGCTTTATCACCTTTGATTCGCTGCAAAATATTACAGTTCGTTTTTATGTATAACTTGATTTTTGTGCAAAATTTGAGGTAAACTGAATGATTAGTTTTTAATAATAATTTTTTTAACATTTTACTAGGCTGCCATTTTGTTCTTCCATACTGAATTTTTACCAAAATGTTATCAGGTTATCCTCATATAAGTGTTTATATAGTTTTTAAACATTTCATTGGATTGCCGTCATTTCGGTATAACCAAGTCATCCCCATAATTTTTTATCAGTCAGTAGTTTTTAGCTTTGCTGCTAACTGACAGCCAGATAGGCAAACCGATAGATAGACCGATGGAGTTGTGCAAATATATTTTTTGTAATCTACGGACGCTAAAAGTTCGGCGGGTGATTTTTTTTTTCATGATTACAAGCATTTTATTTGGCTGAGATTTTATTCCGCCACTTTGAATTCGTACTACAATTTTGCCAATTCATCCCTATCTCATATTTAATTCTTGCTTAAAATTTGAAATCAGTCTAATAAGTAGTTTTTCAGGCTGATTTTTTAAATATTTTGTGAGGCCGCCAATTTGTTTCGCCATCTTGTATTCATTCCAAAATTCTACCAGTTCATTCCTACGTAATCCTTGATTTTTATTTATATAGTTTTTAAAACATTTCATTAGGTTGCCATTATTTCGCTAGAACCAGGTCATCCCCATAATTTTTGGCCAAAATTATAAGTCATTCGGGTAAGTAGTTTTTAAGCTATGGCGTGAATAGACAGACAGACAGGCAGACCGATAGAGAATATTGAATAAACATGTTTTAGGCATCTAGTGACCCTGAAACGTGAAAATCTGTAAAAACCTGGGAGGGTAATTTTTTCAGGACTACAATACTTTCCTCCCCTTTCAATGTTTTTAATAGATTATTTGGTAGAGAAGGCAAATAATGTAAAGCTAGGAAAGTATTAGTTAATAAATAATGAGATTTTAAGAAAATTAACTGATTTTTTGTAATAACCGGGGTGGGATCTTCTTACAGTTTTGTTATAAATATGATATAACTATATTTGTTTGATATGTTCAGTAATGATTTTTTTACAAGATTAAGAGATTCCAGTGGCATAAATATGTAATTAATTAAATTTGACTATTGCGTTTTAAATACGTGTTGAAACCCCTTAGTGTTGTTATATAATTTATTTTTTCTATGTTTATTACACTAGAAACTTCAATTTAGTTTAAATAATTTTAAATTTCCTTAGCAGAAAGGATTCCAAAATCTATTTCAAAGGCTTTTTAATTATCTCTGTTTTAAAAATTACTGATTGAAGATGGAAAGTGGATTGTACATGCGCAGGATCCTTAAGTAATTTAGTAACTTACCTACTCTCAATTATCTTGCCCCTGTCAATTTTTTTCCTTATTTAGTTTAAATATTTATAAGTTTTAACTTCAGATGATAATAGTATGTCTATAATTTCTGAATAATAAATTTCGCAGGCACACATTATTCTGTTGACAGAAAACCAGAAACAGCCTTGTATTTTGGAGAGACGTCGACAGAAATAAATAACCACAAATTGAATTTTGTTTATGTTATTTTTTAATTTTAATTAGTGGTCCTTTTTCGTTGTCATAGCTGACTATAGTCATTTGGACTGAAATCGGTATTTTTTAAATTAAAAAACACTTAAAATATTTTTAATTTTGAGTAGGCTTTCATAATTAAAATGATGGACTATTTTGAGATTTGAAACAGTTTCTTAGAGCTGATTTGTTTGTGACTGCTTTAAGATGTTACGTTAAAAAAGTCTTGACAAAATGAAGAAAAATGTAACGTAGTATACATTTTGTGTAGTATTACCTAAAATGTTGTAACGTAGAAGTACCGATCCCATGCGCAGGGTTTTTATTGCTTGCTAATTGACTATCTAATGATGTGTGTGAAAAGCAAAACTAGATTTAATTTAATAAAGTCTATATTTACTTTTATAATCTCTTAAAATATATAACAAATAATTATTAACGGTGTTAGGTGATAAACATTAAAACTTAAACCAAAATGCAGCAAAACTGGATTACATACATGCACTACTGCACTAAAGTGTATACCAATTTATATCAATATTCTATGAAAAAATTTTATACATTTCACAGTTCCTGAATCTATTTGTGTCAAGATTTTACTGATTATTGATGCAAACAAATGTATGTGGTATATGTTGAGTCCTGCTTAAATGAATCTTACCACTTGACTTTCGGAACTGACCTTACAAGATGCTCAAAAGGTCATAACACCAATGCATCACTGAGTGACATTTAAAGCTAAAGAAGAAAAAGGGAAACGTATATTTTTATCTGAAAAAATTGCTTATTGTGATGTGAGCGCCTAAAATTCAGCATTTCTAATTGATCATTTGCAGTAAACGTCGCGGATTTCATTGCTGTGCGCAGGGAGAAAATACAGTGTCCGGCGTCACATTGCATAAGAAGTATATTCAGTAATTTACATTTTTTGTCAGGTTCAAGAACTTTTTACACTTTTCATGTACAAATAGAGAACATAGATTTTTTTAGGAGAGAAAACATTGATGAACTTATAAAAACTGCTATATTTACACTTGATCGGAAGCAGGAGTAAACACAGGATAATCCCAGTAATTATTGGCAAATCAAGTAGAAACATGGTAAGTTTTTGCGGTTTTTTATTTAAAATTACTTATTATACCACTTTGTGATTGGTAACTGCTGACAGTAAATTTATGTCCGAAATAATTCTTTTAATTACATTAAACTTCTATATGGTGCAAAAACTCATGACGTCAAAGATGAATGTAAGGAGTAAAGAAAGTATAGACCAACGAAAAGACTTATTTTTTTAATACATGTTTGTATATTACCACCTGCGCAGTTAGGATATTTTACAAACAGAGATGGACTGATGGATATTTTGTGTACGTCAATATCACTACTGGTTTATAGCTTTTAGGAACCATTTTATTGAGAAATGTGTCTATTTATTTGTAAATAGTGTAGTACGATATCTACTGAAATAGACAACTTGAAATTGCTTAAATGGACGGAGAACTGGAAATTCTGCCTTTAAATGGAAAGACATCTGATATAAAAAATTTTGACGACTCGAAAATATTGGCGTTCTTCTTATGCACGGCATATAATTTTTACTCATACTGCAGTGTCGTATTTTATTCGATACTCTTGCTGAAGAGTTAAAAACGTAACTTTAAAAGAAATATACCAAACTAGCTCAAATAGAGTTCGATACAATGGTGATAAATTAAAATCTGATATATATTTTTTTAAATTTAAATAGAATTCCTTTCATTAATATTTAAGCAAACAATCTCTATGATATGTTATTTTTTTACAAAATTACTTTATAGGTCTTGACACTTATAGATATTTTTTTATTTATCTTTTACTAAAAATATATAATATATACTTTTGATAAATAACAAAATATAAGATACAAAAACATATGATTTCCTGACCCTCTTGAATAGTTAACTATCTCATTGTGTTCGTAACTTTGATATCCGAACCCCTGCTAATGATGTCAATTTTATATATATTATATTTAATATTTTGGGTCCCAAGCCTGTATTCAACAAGCTTACATCGCACTACTTTCAATTGTCTGTTTAATGCTTGCATTTCGGCACAGGCTCTATTAGTGGTTTGGCTTGCCTTTTTCTATTTTTATATCGCAATTACTGTGGTGCTCGGTCTCATCAATTGAATAATTATGTTTATATTTTATTTGATTATTGATCAACTTAATACTGAATTCTATTGATAAAATTTGTTTGAAGTGCAGTACTTATGCCAAAGCTGAATCATGGGCAACTGATAAAACTACACATGTCTTATCCAGTCTACTAACATTGTCATTTAAAAGTGACACCATTATATATCATTCTTTGCTTTGGTAGATCTTTAATAATATGCATCTGTCAATAGAATAAATCATTTAATACAGCATTGTCTATTTTTTATAGCTTAACGTTAATAGCAACAATATTTTTTTTTGCTTCCCATTTTCAAATAATTAAGTTGACTTGACATTTTTTAAATAATATTTTAATTTTAATAATAACCAACTTCTTACTTAATTTAGCTAGACAGTGGTTTTAATTGGTTATTTCTCTTTAAACAATTTTAATTTACACAAACCTAACCTAACCAAAAATTTCTTATTCCAGTACCTACTCGGAATTGATAGGAAACAATTTAAGGTAGTCCATTAGCAAAATTTTCATTACTTAACGGTCATATTGGCATTTTATCATTAATAAAATCTAATATAAAATTATTTATGTCAAACATAGTGAATAATAAAGAGCTACGTGGGGTCAAAAAATCATATTTAACTAATGTAAAAATAATGCTTTACATACCACTTTTTTATAAATAACATTTAATTAAAATATTATTCAAACAGCTTTTAGTGGATCTTTTAAATCTGATATTTGATATTAAAAATGATTTGTAGAGCATATTATTATCCTGTGACAAAGTAGTAAATAAGTAAATCAAAATGGCTCTCAGTGACTTAAAGTTTTCTCAGTTCTTAGTATTTTTTTCTAAATCTTACAATGTAAAAACAATCTTATTAAAAATGTCATTAAAACTGTGCCATTTTAATTTATTTTAGTTTGTGAGTAGTGCAAATATAATACCTACGAAGATACACTAATTCAAAATACAAATTTTGTGAATGCTACAAAAATTATTATATTCTTACGCTACAGTAGATACTTATACTAAATCGCTTCTCAAAATACATAAGTGTCAGATAGGAAAAAAATTAGGTGAAACAATATTTTTTAATTATTTTTTGAATGGATACATTATTAAGATATTAGATTCTATGCTAACATCGATTAAGATACAATTTTAGTATTGGTTGTTAAGTTTTAATTTAACTTTATTAAATAAACGATATTTATAATTTGAATTCAATACGAAAATTTACGTTAGTTTTGGCTAATCTTTTTTCTTTTTTAATTATTTTATATTAACTGCATGGCAGGAAAGTTAAAAGAATTTTCCTAAATAAAGGAAGAAAGAAAAATTATTGCTCTTTCTTTTTCTCGCATGTAAAATAATTATACAGTACCAGAATCAAACAAATAATGTGTTAGTAAAAAAGTATAAAGTGATTTTCTTGTGTAAATTTTAAAACCAAAATAATATATGAAATGTAATAAAAAAGCTTGATAACAAAGAAAATTGATTTAATTTTTAAAGACATCTGTTAATCTATCTATCTATAATAAGGTAATAAGACTTTGCCAATAGTAATTTATATTTATCTTCTATTGCATATTTTTTACATGCCATTTTAAATTAAATAAACAATTTAAAAAACACAGGATTATGTCATAAATTTAACTGAACAAAATTTAGTTTTTAAAATTATTTAGTTAAATACTTTGACCGTTCCTTTTCCATCCAAAATCACGGTACGGCAGAATTGATACTTGATTACGAATTGCGGTTGAAATCCTGTATTAAATAAATATTATTACGTACTGTATATTTATTTATAAAATATTGCGAATCGAACCACTAATAATTTTTTTCCACTTATTGAGTTGTCATTTACGTATACCACGGCATTACAAGTGGCTTAGTTGGAATGAAAATATTTACGGGTTTTACTGCCTGCAACAGGAATTACTACTTCTACAGTCAAAATAATGACAAGAAAAAAATATATCTAAAATTGTAATGAAAAAATAATAAATTACATTGTCTGCTTTTAGTGCTCTTGATTAAGATTTTCATCAGCTACTGGTGCTTTTGGATCTTGTGAGTGGATTGAATGCTACAGCAGAAAATAAAGATGTTAGTATATTCAAAATAATTACTGTTTTATGTGGAAGAGCAACATTAATTAGAAATACTGTTAACTTCCGGCTTAGTAGCAGCTGAAAGAGAGAACTACAATAGCTTATATAATAGTGTGAAAAGGACTTGCATACTCTTTAATGTTTTGACTAGTATGGTATCTCTAGTTATCTCATAAGCTAATCTTCAGTATTTATATACTAGTTGGGTGCAGTGAAGCCCCGCACTTCGGTCAGAGAGCTTTAGAGGGTCAGTGTAACACAGTAAAAGTGTACCGTTGTTTTATTGAATGAATGTTCTTCATTCTTATGCTATTTTTGTGTATGCTTTTCACCTCGAATTACTGTATTCAGCGTTGTTTAAACGTAAAACGAGATTTCTTTGTTTCATCTATATAGGATTCACAGCTTTCATAAGATATTTGATAAATACAATTTTTCTGAATTGATTTGATTTTATTCCTTGACATAATTGCTTAAACGGTCTGGCCCTGTCACATATACCTACGCATTGGATTACCTTGACTCCAACTCGTAAGAGAGTTGGAGTAAATTAAGGCGAAAATCCTATTAATTGCGAGAGAAAATCGCCTTAATTAGTACAATTGCTCTCGGAACTAATGGGTATTCCGCCCTAATTAGCTCCATCTCTCTCGCACTGCATGGGACTCAATGAAGCATCGCAAAGCCCAGTCCATTATCCTTTTAGGTCTATGGTTTTAGTCAAAAAGTTCTTTAAGGTATTTTCGGATTTAAGGGCTGTTTTTTATTAATTTATTCCCAACCAACTAAATAGTTTATTACAGGGAAAATACTAAACTAAAAATATAAAAATAATAAGAAAATATTCATAATAAGAGAAGTACAAGGAATACTGTTAAAAAGTAAAAAAAGTAATTTTTAATATCAAAAAGAAGAAATAATAGAAATATAATACATACTTAACTTTTTAACTCATTATTCCCGGAAAAACTTATTTTATTACTTTCTTGATTCAGATTATATACCTGGTTGATTTTTTTTGGTAAATTATTGTAGGTTATAATGCCAGTGTATAGAATTGACCGTTTTCCAAAATTACTTTTTATTAATAATGTCTGTAAATTGCCTGTTTGTCTAGTATTGTGTTGGTGTATTGTATTTGTCTTATGAAATGTGATATTTGAGTTGATTTATAGAATGAATTACAAAACTACAAAATCTTAATTTATAAAGCGAATTTATATCTAGATATCCTTTAAGTTTATACAATTTAGATTTAGGTTCTAAATATGCATTTAATAACTTTGTTTTGTATCTTTTTAAAGATTTAGATTATTTGAACAAGCAAATCCCCAATCTGAAATTAAGTACTGTAACTTTGAATAAACTAGTGAAAAATAAAAATTTTATACTTTTAGAATATTTTATTTTCTCATTTAAAAATTTTAAAGGAGAGATATTTTTATTTATATTGGTTTTACTTATAAACAGAAAAGTGAATTTTTCAAAATTCAAGGACAATTTATGTGCTTGTAGGCATGATAATAATATATCTAAGTCATAATTAATTTGCTTATAAATTTATTTATTTAAAGTATCATCAGCAAATAATTTATTATTACCCTTAAAGTTTAATTTAGATATCGAATTGATGTACATTAAAAAAAGTCAGGTCCTAATATAGATCTTTGTGGGACTCCACAATTATAAATACTTTTTAATCCAATTATATGTTAAACTTCTAATTACCATCTGATAAATGTGCTAATAATATATCGTGATTTACAGTGTCAAAAGCTTTTCGTACACCTAAAAAAATATGCAGATTTCGCCGCTATTATCAATATTTTGTCTTATGCTATCTTATAATATCAGTAATTGTAAGCCCTGTGTCTTTGAATTTATGAAAACCATATTGTCCTACAAAAAGTAAATTTTGTTTTTCTAAATAATTTGTTATTCTGTGTTTTACCAATGTTTCCAAAATTTTTGAAAAAATAGGCAACTAAATATCAGACGTTAGTTATTACAGTCAAATCTTGTTCCATTTTTAAAAATCGGAATAACTTTCGTAATTTTGCCAAATTTTCATATCTTTTCTGAACCTCCTTTTATATACGGAGTTGCTATAGAAGAGTTTGTTGACTGGTTTTCACTTGGACCTACATGATGCTTTTCATGATGTTGAATCATACGCAAAGAACAGCACTGGAGAAAAAGAAAATTTTGCAGATATTGAATATAACAACGGTATTTTCAACAAGCCGAGTAAAAAACCCATTGTCTGGATATCTTTAGTAAATTGCATTGACTTCACTTCCGTGCACACAACTAGTATATATATGGTGGCCATATTTATTCAAGAAAAAAATACAAATGATAAAGTATACACAGACAATTTTAAAACACTTAAGATGAGATCGCAGTGAAATAAGAGCAACATAATGCTTAGCATAAACTCTGTGGTTCACACACCAAATACTGTGATTGATATATAAACAAAAAATATTTTTTCTTGAGACAGAGAAAACTAACTATTGTTAGGTTTGCTAATTAGTTTAAAATCTTAATTTTTAAGCAATGACGGAAAATTAGGTTTACTTTTCAAAAAGCTTATTAAAAATCTTTTCACGCGACCTTTTTTTTAAATATTCTTAATCACGCACTTAAAATGTCTTTGATAAAATTTGATGTTTAGAAAAACCAGTAAAATGTTGATTGCTTTTAATCAATAACCAGTTTATATCACTCTCGCAAAAATAAATAAACTCATTTAGTCCCGCGGACAAAAAAATTCCTTTTATGTAGCAGAAATAAAAATCTTCAAAGTCCTGCCGTCAACAAGGAAATTTCTCTATCTCGCGTGGGATTCAGAAAAATAGTATAAAAATCTTTCAAAAATATTTCTGTGTTCTTATTTTTATTAAAATGATTTATAACGTTGAGGATTTCGACTTTTCTGCAGGAATTATCTTCTTGGTTAAAAAAATCTGAGGAAAGTTTTTATTTATCTATTATATACTGTTATTTTTATCTTTTAAAAGAGAGATTTAAAAGAAAAAAATATTTTTAATATACATAAAGAATGCTTAAAATTAGAACCGCCTAATTGAGGGAAGATCCAATAGTTATCTCGTAATCGGTAAAAATTAAAATTTGCTGAATCAAGAGAGAATTACAAAATAAAATTTAAAGAAAATGTTAGTAATTTCACGAATTATGTCACAATCAGGAAGCTAGAGATTTCTCTGTACAGGTAAAAATTAAGTTTAAAAACGCAAGAAGTTTTAAAAGTTAATGATTTTAGTAAAAAATTCAACACTTGCTTATAGCAGTATACAAGGTTTTTAGGACTGCATACGGCTTTAGGCGAATCTACAAACAAGGCCGCACTAACTCGCTAAGTGCAAATGTGAGTTTTCAGATCAAGTACCCGGCGCGGCGGTTTCCCTTGGTCAGAGCAACAAATAAAAAATATTGTTCTAGATGGTTTCAACATTATACGTATATGCTACTGATGCCAAATCTGCAAAAAGTTGATTTTACGCTGTAAGCATCTCACTTAAGTGAGAATTGTACGTAATTAATTCTATATGTAGGAATATTTCACATTTTCAAACCTACTCAACAACCTAGGTAGATATTTTAGCTTGTCTTTATTATAATCCGGCCACTTCATATCCTCTTAAAATTGTATGGGATCAAGGTATTTTTTATCCATTCTGGTACTAATATGGTACCCGAATTAGTCAAATATCCAGTAAATCACAGTAAAAATTATTTTAGAATTCGCGTTATGTGCAGAAGTTGGACAGAACAATTGGCATAATTTTAAAAATTCATTTGTATTCTTTTTAAATTCTTTAACCCATTTCTTCAATTTAGTATCTCATAAGAAAATACCCTCGATGGCAGACATTATTTAGTCCTAAAGGAGTAGCTTGTAAACATACATAATAAGCTACGTTGGATATGTGAAGATTAAAACACAAATACATTAGACGCATTATAAAGATGACCTGCAATTACCTTTTTTATTCAAGAATAAATATTTTTACTAGAAAAATATAGGCAGGAAATTAAGAATACCCTTCCTCAAGCATTAGGGTTCATTTTAGTTTTTTTTGTTGTACAAAGAGAAGCATACTGAAAGAATCGCCTGTAAATAAATTATAAATCTCTCTGAAACGTTGAAGGTAGGTTTAAAAACAGGGACAGATGGTCATACAAGATTGTGAATATATTTTTTACTAACCATCATAACGACGATGTGGCTCTAAACCTTGCCAATAAAACAATTCCATTTATTTTTATGTACATTGATACCTATTAAATTTGTTAGTGATATGCTGCGAAAGAACTTTGATAACATATAGTCCTGCTTTTTAAAGCTTTCTAGTAAACTTTGAAAATGGATAGAAAAATTTAAACGGGTAACATTATATAAAATAAATGCTTATCATATTGTGGTTATTTTATGTACGACAGAAATCTTTTCTAGTCTACGTAAAATATTTACAATTTGATTTAAAGTTGTGAAACGTGTATAGATATAGGCAGAGATAGAGTAATGGCTTTCCGATACTTTACGATATCTCACGTAAACAAATAGAAACGAAAGCAACAAAAATATAATAATAAAAGTCGCGACCCTCAAAATCCTTCGAAAGTATCGAAAAAACATCGCATGCCTTTGTGCCCTAAATAAAGTCGGCAGTAAAGTTTAAAAAAACCAGATCAATACAAATTAGAGTTAATGTCATGCAAGACGGATATAAGGCATTATGTTGCAAAAGCGACATTTCCTTAGGGAAGACTTGTTTGTTAAATGCGTTATAAAGTGCCTTTATAAATGACCTAAAAGAATAACACAAAAAACTACTGAAAAATTGATTAAAATAAAGAACGGGTAACATTTAAATAAAAGACTTTTAAAATAGTTTATAAAACAATCGGCTTTTTTATTTTATAAAATAATGTTATTTCTGGTAATACCTCTTTTTCTCTGTTCCTTCATACTGTTTAATATATACTAATGCAGTCGAAGTTTTGTAAAATGATTAGAATATTATTTTGGAGTGGCATTCAGTACCCTGCAAACGTATAGTTTTGCATGGTTGTTAAGTCTATACAGAATTATAATTCATATTTAGCTACCTTCCTATAGTAATTACAGAAAAACAATGTTAAACACATAATTTATACGGATTCAAGAGAACCTTTAAGAAAAAATAATTTGAAACATACAGGGTGAGTCAGAAATGAGTGGCGAACTTACCCCATTTTGATTTAAAAATATATAAGATTGTAAATTATTCAATTTTTGAATTCTCCGAAAGATTCGGGATGTATTTGATTTAATATACCTAAGTTCAGATGTTTTCGAAATATAGAAGATTCCAGATGAATTAAAAAATATGCATATACTAAGTCAATAATAGTAACTCTTCCCGCACTCGATATGAGTACCACAGGCAATTTTACGGTAGAATCGCCCCAATACGAAGCATAAAAAGATACACAGTGCAAACATTTGAATAAACCAACAGCTGACAGAGGAAAAGAAGAATTATAAATAGAAACAAAAATTTGGAGCGAGTTGCTTTTCCCTACTGGTAAATTATCGTTGTTATTTTTACTACGTATGGCTATATCTGGCTCATTTTATTGCAGAAAATCCTGAAAGATCAATTCGTGATGCATTTATTTATTTTCATAAATCATCTGACATAATTGAAGATAATGCTTATTTTTATAATTATTATCAATATAAACTTCTTCTCCTTCATGGACTATCTAACGAGTATAAACGGCAAAGACTTTTTCTCTCAAGAAATTTTAAGAAAGCGTTCGATAATTTGACACTTTTTCAATATTGAACATATCAAACTATTTTATATATACAATTAGAGATATGTTTAATAGCCGCAATAAATATTTTTGTGTAGCTATCAAGCTTGGACGAAATGGACATATAAAATGGCCAGCAAATAACCCATACCGCTAGATATGTTTCTATAAGGTTATTTAAAAAATGAAGTATACTATAATAGGCCCGAAAATATAGCCATATCGGAACATATAATCAGATAAAAAATTATGTTATTAAATGAATATCACCCTGATTAAATTTTTACTTATATAAAACACAAATTATTACGAAATAGTATGTAGCACTTTCCAAACCTAAGATCATATGTGAAAAACTTCTGGACTTTTTGTATGTGTTATTTTTTCTTTCTGTAGAATTTAATTTAAATAGTATTACAGTATATCCTTCATAATAAAATAGTTCTTTACTTTAAAATCATTTTAATCATTTTCTGCATTGAATCATATTATTATATGAAATCACGCATAATTTTCAAAAATTACAATAGATCAAAAATTATTAATTTCAAACCCCCATATGTGGGGTACCAAAATGTCCCAAATCGTACGTAGAATCCACAAATTGTAAAACATACTGTGGTCGCCCATGACATGACCACATATCTCCCTGCATATTCCCAATTATTTTTGCTTGAAAGGTCTCTTAAATTTATAAAACTTTTATGTTTAATTTTTTCCTATCTGCAAAAATAATCTCTGCAGGTGGACAGTGATGTGTCGTCGATATGTGCCAAGCCGTGCAAGGTACGACGGCGCCAGGTCCTGCACTCAGAAATATTCTAAAGGCGCCTTTATTCATTAGTGAGGATCTTCTTTCAGTAGTAACTTTTCATATACTAAGGCTGGTTTTTGCAATATATTAAAACAGATGACTTAGGCAATGTTCCCAGGGAGGATTTACAAGTGTAATAAAATTGTCTTTTATGTTATAAAATTCTCACCCACGGTCTCTACGAAAATTCCATAACGTCTTTTTGCTGTATCCATGACATAATTGCCAGATGTTTAAGGTACTAAAGGCATTAAATTTATTAACTAGTGTAGGGAATAAAGCTTCTGGAGGAATGGCTGCCTACAAGAAGGTGTTTCATCGCCTTTGGAATGGAACTTACCCTTTGACAACTTGACAACCTTTTTTTATACACATCCCAAACTCTCGGTTATTTAGAAAGATGCTATGCAATGCAATTTTTATGACATACCTTTTTATAACAGACAATATATTCTAAGGAACTATAGCCTTGCCGTTGTCAGCGTCAGAAGCTACTCGCCGTCAATTCGTGGTTTTTTCGAGCTGATCTATGTATGCGAATGCAAATTATCCTTGTTTTGGGTTGGTCAGTTTTTAATACTATTTTTCATTAAATTTCAAACGTCAAACCTTTTTTATAATTAAAATTAAAATACAATCCTTTCTCTCTCAAATATAACTGGGTTATCGTACAAAAGTTTACATTCACCTGAGAGCTATAGGGTAGACCTGGGCAATGAAATCTAATGTATTCATGTGGAGCCATACAAATTATAATAAAGATTAGGTTCTTTCGGATGAAGGCTTAACAGGGTCAATGTTCACTACATTAGGACGAGCCTCTATTGGATATGTATCTAAGCGAGGTTGCCTTGGCAACTTAACCTTTGTCTTTAAATCCGTTAGCGTAGAACCAATAGCGTATCAAGAAAAGCCGCCTATTGATTGAGGAAATTTGAAAAATGCCACTCCTAATAGTAGGCATTGACAGCATTTTTTGCAACTTTATCTTTAACAGACCCAAACAATTTACAGAACTGATGAAATGAAACTTTTTGCAGATGAATTAAATACAGATAGCATTAATCAAACTGAACTATAGTTGCGCGATACAGTGCATTAGTTTTTTGTTAAAGAAAACGAGTGCCGAAACCAACAGTTTTAAAAAATTCAAAATTTTCGTAAATGCCTTTTGTGATAACTATAAATATTTCGTATCTGTTAATGACGTCATCTGTCCGTTTATGTATTCTAATTTATGCCAATTCAAGGAAGGGCATTTTATTGAAAATACTCTTTTTGATCATAATAAAAATGTTTTTATTGTTATTATGGTGTTGAAGAAAAAAACAAGACGTTATTAGCCACGAAAACACCCAATTCGGGTGGTAGGCTGGGTGAAGAGGCCGAAGGTAAAAGCGAAAGTGGATGAAACGACGACCGTTCAAACCTACACGATCTTCCCACTGGCCAAGATTAACTGAGCCGGAGTAAGGGGTTCTTAGTAAGACAAGATGTCCTATAAATCTGGAAGGTGGGGATTGAGTCCACCCAGATGCAATTAAAAGGATTGGATCTAAACTTTAAAGGCGTCTATACATGCACATTAAAAAAATCATTAAAACAAAAATCAAAAAGTTATTTGAATTGTTTGGGTGTATATCAGCTAACCTTAGTCAAATAAATATTAATCTGTTAGTAGATACGAAATCAAAGTAATTAATGTTTAGGACCGACAAAACATCACACATTTCTTTCATTGTCAGTTAGTAGCAAAAAATAATAATAACATAGTCAGGAATAAGTGAGAACATAAAAAATAATCATGCTGTTAGCTTTCAAGATAACTTACACAATGGGTAGATTAGCGGATATCAAATACCAAATCAAAGTTGAGTGCGTTATTACGGCAAAATCAAAACGATAAGATAAAGCATGATACCTGGTAGAAGTTATTTCTGATTTTATAGATGATGATTTTTAATAAAATGTGTAGAGATATGATGAAGTCTGAAAAAATATAAATTATCAAAAACAGAAAGTCATTAAAATAATTTTTGATATTAATCATAAGTTTTTAACAACATATATGTATACGTATGTTGAGAAACAAATGATCTATTTTAGCTGAACATCAAGGTTCCATTGAAGACATTAAATATATAAACAAAATCAACTGGCGATGGTCGGACTGGCCCAGTCTCTATGATTATAGAGACTTTGAACCCAAATCTGGATTAGGTGCCAAAATTGCAAATATTCTTAATTCTGACGTTTCAATCAAAAGGGTAAAACGTCAAGGACGTTATCCTAAAAATAAATAATAATGGCTTTCACACTCGGATGAAAACATGGTGTGGAGCGTGTCATTTCAGAAAAACGTGTTTTTCGACCTTTATTAGAGATAGGAAATTGGATTTAATATGTATTTTTAGAGAAGACACGGATCTCGAGATTTATTTGAAACATTTTTCATTACCACCTTTGATACCGAAGATGTGCTGCAAAGTTGACAAAAAAAGTCAACTTCGATGTAACACGGTTGCGGTGGCTATTTCAATTTTGGGTTTCGATTTCATTTGACGATTTTAGTCACATTTTCCTTTTTATAAAAAAGTAGGCATCTGGTCAGAAAACTAATTACGTACCACCAGAAAATGCTTAAAAAGCTACACTAAATGAACTATTTAGAAAGGGTCCTGGATTATATAGAGGGGCTACGCTAAGGAGGTGAAGTTTACACCAACGTTTCCATTAACGGGTACATTTTTTAACATTATCCTGTATTACAAGGAAACTAATATATTTAAGGCCGTAGGGTATTTTTTTATGAAACAAGATATTTTTAGTTGGACCGTGACAAAATTTCGAGTTACTTAACGATTAAATTACTGCAAATTTTTATAGCAATCGAAATTATTTCCAGACCCGCGGATGTAGCGTTTATTTGGCTACAAAGAAGTTCTAATAACATTTCCCTCTAACTACTGCAGCAAGTCGTTGACAATTCGATTTAAAGAAAAAAGTGCACATATCGGTCAAAAATGGATAGGTACCGATCCATATATGACGTGAAATGATAGGTGGCCTTGGCCTGGGATGATAATAAAATGTACAGAGATATTTGAGATGTAGAGAGATAGACATTTTTGAGAAAAACTCATTTCTTAAAAAAAAAGATACTCAAAATGGACGGTTTAAGAATGGTCTTGGAATATATTCAGGGGTTGCAATTACTAGGTGAAGTTTTCACACAAAAAACTGTTTTTTCTTTCATTTTTAAACTGCTTAATTTTTTTTAATATGGTTTTCAAAATTCGATGTAACTTTAAGGAGAGTAATTTATTTTGGAAAAAAATAGTGACAGCTCTTAAAAATAATTGTTTTTCTCCTATAACTTCTGAACTACTTGATTGATTTTTTTTCTACTAATAATAGAAGTAAATTAATTAATGGAAAAATTTTAAATACGAAATTATATAATTTTTAAACATTTTTTAATTCATCACACCTACTTCTAATTATTTTCAAAAAGTGAAGACCTCTTCACTTTTTCAAACACCCAATTTATATAGTTAATAAAATGAACAACATATTATTTTATATTTTTAATGAACGTAATCTAATAGTTAATGCCACAAATACTTTTATTGCCTACTTGAATGAAAAGGAAAATATTATTGCGAATAATTTAATTGATTTTTAATGAAACTATCTAAACAAAAACAAAAAAATGCACTGCCAGGTGAGAACACAAATATTTTGTTTTTTTTTTAGGTGAAAGTTACTATCAATCCATCAGTTCAGAGCCTAAACAAAATATTTGCTGATAACAAAAAATCATTATGTACTTTCCCTAAATTTTGAAACCATGTGCCAAGTATCCAACTGCTATTAGTCATATTACTGAAAAACTGGAAAGAAGTTCAGGGTGGTCCACTTAAGATGCTCCTATACTTTATCTCAATAAATAACACACTGAGAAAAAAAAGTTAAATACAAAAAGTATTTGACTCTAATTTAATTTTTTTTATATTTTTATTGTGCCAGGACAGTAACCAACTTTTTTCCTTTTAATGAAATGGTATGAATATTTTTAGAAATTCTAATTCTGCGCTTGATTTTGAGTATTTTTTGTCATTGTGAGTTTTGGTTATGGATCCACGGGAGTGGTTAATATTTAATACTCTGATCTCTATCAAGAGCGAAAATCCATTTTACAGGGTGGTCACAAATAACCATAAAAAAAATGTTTTTGTAACTAAAAACTTAATTTTTAATTTAATTAATTAATTTAAATATCATAAAGAAAAATCAAGAAAGTAAGCTAGGCAACTTAACAAAGTCTTAATAAAGATAGTAACAAGTTTTGCTAAGGATACACTGTCGTTTTCAATTTTGCAAATTTGCAGACCTGCATATGGCACAGAAGTACATTTTAACCCATTCTTTTGTATAAACGTGTGTACTTGCAAATAATTTTATATCAAAAATGAAATATTTGATAGAGTTTAATTTTATTTTACGAAAATTTTTACGCTTTTGTTTGGGCATTCCTAAAACCGTAATATATTGTGAAAGTTTGTTGGCGAATATATTATATGTTAATGACTTGGCTTTTATTTGTTTCTTTATTTTCTATCGATTTGGCCCTAGTAGTAGTAGAAAAATTAGAAAGAGTAATTATACAAGTAAAGTTATAGATGTATTTCATTTTTTGGACCATAAAAGTTTTAGATTCCGGGTCTAAAGTAGCTTAGTTCTAGTATGATTAGTAATAATTGACGATTGAAAAAATTTGGTTTTTATAATAATATGACGATAGGAAGCAAGCATTTCTTTCGACTTTGCCACAGGACATAGGACAGATTATTTCGAGGGGTGCGATGAGTGCTATTTAAAGCATGTTCAGGCTAATGTAAAGAACTGGATTCAAAAACCTACTAGATAAAATTGTGGATACAATAACTCATTGCTCCCCCACCCAAAAAAAATATATTCACTAAAGCTTTACTTGGTTAGTAAGCATTTGAAATGTGTGAAGTTCACGCTTAATATTTTTTTATAATAAATTCTTTACAGTATGAGATTCTGAAGGAGAAGCAAAATATAAACGAATCAGTATAAAAACGTTCTTCTTTACTGAAGGAGAATTAAATTAATAATCAACCAAAATATAAACGTCTACGATTAAATTTCACGGAAATGTCTCTCTCTACAGTGGTTTGTGTAAATTATAAAATAAAAAGAAGCTGAGTAAAATTAAAAGGTTTATTTAGCTCTTTAAGATGTTAAGTGCTATCTCTTTAGTTAAAAAAAATAAGAGACTGTAACTAACAAACATGTATTTTGATTTATGTTTATTACTCTAAAATGATTTACATCCACAGCCATCCAAGTATGACGTTGCCTTTAAATATAGGTAGTTAATTCAGATAAAAATGTTAAAGTTTATTAAGTTCTATATTTTTATTTTAGAATAAGTGATGTGTCATCAAAACATTTCTTTATAGAAAAGATATCAGTACTATATTTTTTTAATTAGGCAGCATACTTGCAATTTATAAACTAACTGACAATATCAGAGACTTTTTAAAAATTAACTTTTCTAATAAAATCGTAATAATTTGGTCTTCTTTCCACTCATGCTCTTAAAAGAGAGTGTTTCTACAATTTGAATTTGCTATACTTACTTGGGATCCAGACAAGGAATGTTCCATGCTAGATTTTCCAGACTTATGATGCTTCAAGTAGTCTTTGTCGTCGAAGATTTTCTTGTCACCTCCAGTTGGCCTATGCTTTACGTTGTCTAACGATCCAACTTTACTTGTTGCGTGTAACTCAATCTTCCTATTTTCGATCTAGAACAGGAACAAAACCCTTTTGATTATAAAAAAATGCACATATATTTTTTAACCAGAACATGCCTTATTTTTATTCTTTATCATAGAAACATTAGGGGCTTAGACCGAAGTTTTTGATACAGGATAAATTGTGTGTTCAAATAATAACTTAATAATAGTATATATATATACATATATATATATATATATATATATATATATATACAGGGTGATTCACGTTGAGTGTCCTATTAAAAGTTCTGGAGAACTATAAAAGGGATTTTTTTCAAATTCGGCATCCGGACATAATAGGTAATAATCTATATTTTAAAAATATTTTCGCAAGTGCAGCGTTGCCACATCTCTCCGAAACCAATAGCAACATTGAAATTTCAAATAGAACACCCTATATTTTATTGCAGTTTCTGATTTTACGCACGATTTTAAGTAACTTTTGTTAACATCTTTTTATACTTATCTCCTACCATTTTATCTAAAAAAATTAATTTATGATTTTTTTTTAGAAAATCACCACGTTAATAAAATTCCATATTTACCTGCGTAAGCGAGATAATTACTAGATTTTTTTCTTGGTTAGAGAGTGCATATATTTAAAATAACTATATGTTAGAATAGCGATATATCATACAGGGTGTCCTATAAAAAGGGCATTTTTATCGGAATTTAGTAATGGTGAAAACTCATTTATTTTAAACACAACACCCTGTATTTTACAGTATCTTCGAATAAAAAAATATCTTACCTACAATATTTGCATATATGTTCCTATACCCATCTCCCACCATTTTTTAGATACGAGCCAACTTTGAATATTTTCCTGTTTTCAAAGACCATCCACAACAAAAGCACCCGCCTCGGCACCTGCTTAGCGAATCACTTAACTAGTTAGGCCATGTAAGGTTTTATTTACCTCGTACTGACAAATATTTTAAATAAACAGACAGTTTTAAATATGGTGAATAATCCAAAATGTATTTTTTTAAATACAATTTGTAACCTAAAGGTGTTAGATATTATAAGTGATAATTAAACAAACAAATAATACATAATCGTTAATTTTTAGCAAAAGAAAGATAACCAATTGTTAAATTGCTTAAAATGGCCACCATTCGCATTAAGGCATTCGTGCAAACATGTTAATTGGTTTCTTGTTGTTGCTCTTCGTATTTCCTCAGGATTTAATTCGTCAAAAGCTCGATGTACTCCATTTTCCAGATCCTGGAGATTTTGTATTGGATTTCCTACATACACTCGCTCTTTGATGGTTCCCCAAAGGTAAGAATCTAGGGGAGTTAGGTCCGAAGACCAAAAACTCATTAACTGTAGCTCTTAAAATATCCAGATATTTATTCGAAGTTAAATTTTCATCGTAGATACAATAAGCAAATTTATTGTCCATCAGTAAGCAAAAAACATTAAACCCGAATTGAAACTAAAATGTTCGTTCTATAACCAATTTTGGGTTTTCAGCCGCCCAAAAATGACTATTTCATCTATTAAATATTCCTTCCCTCGTAAATTTTCCGTCAGTCCAGATAATTTTTTTCAAAAATAGTGGGTCTTCTTCAATTATAGTTAGAACTATTTCGTAAAATTCAGTACGTCTCTGAAAATCTTCTGGTAAAAGGCCTTGCTGGGTGATAAATTTAAATGGTTGAATGTTATGTTTGCTTAGAATACGTTGAATTGTTGAATATGAAAGTCCTAGATCTATTTCAGCACTTCTAATTGATGCTTGAGGATAAACGTTAAAATATCCAAGTACATTTATTTTATTGCCTTCATTATCAGTTTGTAGTTTTGTGTATGATCTATGTTTTATAATTTTGCCGTGATTTTTAAAATTTGCTTCATATCTGAAATATGAAGGCAAAATAAATAGAAAGCCTAAAATGCTGTGTACACGTACGAAAGAATTGTACCAAAAGAGAGGATGTCAGTATTAATGTGTATAATCAGAGTCCAAGGACCATCATCAAAATATTATGTTATGCACGTTAATACTGACAACCTCCTGTTGTTTCAGCAACATAAAGTGATTTTTAAGGAAATAAAAACTATTATTGAATTTAGTACCTTCTAAATTTTTTCCTGTGCATAGGAGGTAAATGAGGATACATCTCGTTAAATTTTCTGCAGGTTCTTGAAATAATTTTGTTACACTCTTCATGAATGTAAAATAAATTTAAAATATCAATATTGGAATATTCAATTGCGTTTTCCGTTTTTACGGAGCATCAATTGAAAACTATCTGTTAATGTCAAAAAGATGTCAGGAAGAAGTAAACAAAACCTTCCATGGCCTACCAAGCTAAGTTATTCGTTAAGCGGGTGGTTTTGTTATGGTAGTCTTTGAAAACAGGAAAATATTCAAAGTTGGCTCATATCTAAAAAATGGTGGGAGATAGGTATAGAAACATATATGGAAATATTGTAGGTAAGGTATTGGTTTATTCGAAGATACCATAAAATAGAGGGTGTTGTATTTAAAATAAATGAGTTTTCACCATTACTAAATTTCGATAAAAATGCCCTTTTTATACGACACCCTGTATGATATATCGCTAAATATAGTAATTTTAAATATATGCATTCTCTAACCCAGAAAAAAAAAATCTAGTAATTATCTCGCTTACGCAGGTAAATATGGAATTTTATTAACGTGGTGATTTTCTAAAAAAAAATCATAAATTAATTTTTTTAGAGAAAATGGTAGGAGATAAGTATAGGAAGATGTTAACAAAAGTTACTTAAAATCGTGCGTAGAATCAGAAACTGCAATAAAATATAGGGTGTTCTATTTGAAATTTCAATGTTGCTATTGGTTTCGGAAAGATGTGGCAACGCTGCACTTGCCAAAATATTTTTAAAATATAGATTATTACCTATTATGTCCGTATGCCGAATTTGAAAAAAATCCCTTTAATAGTTCTTCAGAACTTTTAATAGGAGACTCAACGTGAATCACCCTATATATATATATATATATATATATATATATATATATATATATATATATATATAAATATATATGTATATATAGGTCTTCTTGAAATAGCTTTAAAATTAGTCCACCTGTGAAATCCATCTTTTTTCTAAAATCACATTGGTGCTGCAATAATATAACATACAAAAAGCTAAATTAAAAAGCAACAAAGTATATATACAATCATTTGATCTTTTTTGTAGTTTTTGGCAGAGAAATTTCCTAAAGAGCGACAGGTTTTGGGGCACACTAACAAAGGACCCCGCAGAAACTTTCAGTCAATTTTCCTGAAAATTTGATATGTTGTAGTTTTCAACCTCCTCATCAAAAGATTTTTTAGACGCAACTTAATCCTGCGGCTAGTTTCGATATACAGGACGTTAAAAGAATTTTGCCCGTTCCTTATTTTAGGCATTTTAAAAATGGTTTTCTTTTTAAATACTTAATACGCGTTCAAATAAGTCACTAACTTAGAATATCTGAGATTAGAAGTTACTGTAGTGAGTGTAACTGTTTTCCACATTGCGGTAATTTTTGTTTCATATTCGACCGTACCTGAAACACTAAAAATCCAATTTTTACAAAAAGTTCAATTAAGCTAAAACAAATAGTCAGATTTGGCAAATTTTTTAATGTTTATTAAAATTAAATAAAGAATAAAGAATTGTATCGAAAATATGTGTAAATAGCTGACATTACTATGGCTATGAATTTTAATATACGGTTGGTAACCTATTCATCATCTGAAAACCTAGACCTCTTAGGTTTACTGCAAGGATATTTAAATAACCGGAAAAAGTGTCAAATTTTAATTTAAAAAAATATAAAAGCATGGAAAAGTAAATGATAACAGAGATATAGTTAGTGACAAGGTTCGTTCGTAATTAATTTGTGTCACTTTTACCGCCTGCATAAATATCCGTGCAATACGTTGTTAATACAGAACGTGTTTTACAATTCATGGTCACGGTAATGTTAGTTATTTACAAATCTTTTCGATACATTTCTTTAACATTTATTTAATTTTAATAAACATAATATAAAGTTAGCCAAATGCGACTGTTTGTTTTAGCTTAATAGAGCTTTTTGGAAAAAAAATTGGAAATTTAGAACTCCAGGTGCGGTCGAATATGTAACAAAAATAACCGCGATGTGGAAACAGTTACACTCTGTATGAGTTTTATACAGTAACATCTAACAGAACAGCCAAATTTTAAATTTGACGCCTTGTATATCGAAAACTAGCCGCAGAATTGAGTTGTGCCTATGACAACTTTTGATCAGGATGTCGAGAACTGCAACATTTTCGGGAAAATTGACAGAAAGCCAGCGAGGTTTTGAATCCAATATTTCTATCTTACTAGTAGAGCTTCTTTATTATTTAATGCTTTTGTAAATTCAGTTAATTAATTTATAGCTGTTTTTCGTTTTTCATTTCATAAATTTGAAAATACTATTGACAAAACAAAAGCTTCATAATATATCCATTTACAATATAATAAATATAAGTCAAATCAGGTAGTTATTCCGATAATCATTTCCTGGCCTATTAGTTTGCATATTTACTATGTTTACTTGCTTATTCTTACGAGGAAGAGACATATTTAAATCTAATTCTACAGTTATAACACAAATAATTAATATGTGGTATAGGTTACCTTCTTCGGGCTATTTTGCATTTGTACTGTTGCATGGTTTAAAATATTTTTTTTGTTTTATGGATATTATGGAGGGGGAAAAATTACCCTTCCCCTTGTAAATCCGCGCTTGGAAGTAGGGAGCTACTGCTTTGGATCCCATCAACAGGCACAATTATTCCTTTCAGCTCGCGAATTTCATGGAATTTTTAATTTAAACATTTATATTTAATCTATAATTCCACTAGTCAACAAATACGAAATATGTTTTTATTCCTGATCGCTTTCTCTCATAAGCAACCAACAACAATACCATCATTGCTGAATCCCATCTGCTTTGTTAGCCTTGCTCCATTGTTAGTATATCTTAGTCGAACCTTTCTCCTTGCTCGTTACTAACCGCACCTACATTTTCGGAAAACATTTTAAATAGGAGTGCTAGAAGTGTATTTTAACAGACATGCAACAGCCCATTTTGCAGTAGTTCTCAAGTAAACCTACTACAAGTTTTTCGTAGTTTTCTACTTTTTTATTTCCTAGCAACTCTGGAACAATTCTTTTAAAAGACCTCCATGCAGCTAATTCAACATCACTTAATTATTAATGAAACTTTTCATCCTTTAGTATTCTTCTAATTTGTGATCCAACAAATATCCCTTGCTTAAGCTTAGCATCACTTTTGAAAAAGATATATAAAAACATCTTCTTCTTTATCTATTGGTTTTACGAAATTTTCCATCAATCCGTGTAATGGAGGTAACAGAACTTTTTCAGGATTAAAAAGAGGTATATTCTTTACGTCAGCTTGACCTGGAATAAATTGATATCTCCAAAGCCAGTCCTATGACTTTTAGGTCACCACATATCTACCACTTATACGTATCATAGCTTATTACATTTAGAGTGACGTAATTCGTATGTGTCCTTAATGTCAACTGCACGCGGAAGAGAAATAGAAGGTCTTTTGTTGTCATTATGGAGTAGAACTGCTTTTAACATTATTTATTATAAATAAATCTATAAATTCGTCCGGGTTATATGCAAAACCTAATTTTTCCATAAGACTCTTTGGATTAAAACCCTGCTTTTCTCATACATTATTGGGTTCTGCATTATCATCATACATTTCTAAATCTACCACCTAATTTTCCCCGAGGCGGGGGAACCCGAAATTATTTTTTTTTAATTACAAACAAGTAATACTTTTTAAAATAACGTGATATAAATACTTGTTAATTTTTGCTCAAAAATCTTACGTGTTGGGAAGTTTTTACCATGTTTTTCGCATTTAGTGACCAAACATTAAAAAAAATTGGTGTTATTTGTGGGATTTTCATAGCTAGATATTTATAACTTTACTGATCTCTAAAGCACCTTAACACGACAATAATATCTTAAATAAAATATTAAAAAAAATTAGAACCGACTTCAAAAGAAAATCGGTAAAAAGTAAAAAATAATAATTTATTTATTCCTTAAATATAGACATTTTGAAGGCGACGCCCAAAGCAGCCTCACCCAGCCATTACCAAATATAGTATTTTATATCACTTTACATATAAATAAAATATATAGTTATATAGCCTTATATCTTTTAAAACTGATGCCCGAATCACTTTCTTTTAGGGCCCCTTTGTGAAACTAAGCAAGCGCAAACTGCTATTTCCAGCTAATCGCTAAGCCCAAAGCCAAATGGCAATATTGACTTCCTATAGGTCATTTATAAATGTCCAAACAGACCAATAACAAATTCGCATTTAGAGACATGCGCAGAAATATTTTGGGGCCCTCGCAAATCTTGGCTAGGTTAGTACATGAAGATTTTATTGACGGCCGTGTTATAGAAGATAAACCTAGGTAAATTAAATGTAAACTATAAAATAACTCCAATCCCAGCAGCGACTCGGTAGTTCGACTTCAAAATAGTGACGTGACCCTCTCTGAGTAACATTAAAATCTGTATTAGGTTAGTAAGTTTAAGGTTACAAGTGGGTGTAAGTAATAAGTGAATGTATGTTTTTGATATATATTAGTACAGATTAGTCACTATTTGGGTTCCGACTTCAAAATGTCTATATTTAAGCAATAAATAAAATATTTTTTTTACTTTTTAGCGATTTTTTTTTAAGTCGGTTCTATTTTTTTTAAATGTTTTATTTCTCACTTTTTAGTGATTTTTCACAAGTTACATTTTTAAGAATATTACAATTTGTAGTATATGTATATCTAACTGTATATAACGTAATATAAAAAGTGACAAATAGAGAAGTAAAGGACACTATTAAAATTAGATTTTATAATAAATACTTAAGAAAAATACATACACATAAAAATATAATGAGGGTAGTCGATTAACAATGTCATAACGATTGTTCATTTTTCGAAAATGTCAAGTAAAATACTAGATTTTGAGGTTGCATATTTTCATGGTCACCCTGTATATATAAAATTACGGGATAGCAAAAAACATACATTTTAGCAAATGGTGCCTTTATTGCCCTTACACCTGTGTTTTTTAACATTATTATTTTATAAAAAAAAACAGTAGAATGGATTTCAAATCAAAATATATGGGACCGCCAGAGAAACGTCCTCTAGAATTTGGCATTTGATTAATCAAAAAAAGCTTTTTAAATAAAATGCGCCAACAAACATGAAAAAATACTTACAGGTCGAATTGAGAACCTCCTCATTTTTGAAGTCGGTTAGAAAGAACAAGGTGACTCGCGTTTACCTATCAGCTATCTCATCAGTTGATTGCCTGCTTTAAAAGCATTCGAAATGTTTTATTACATCGTTTTCTATGTGCCCCACAAATTTATCCTCACCGGTGAATATTGTATCATTGTCTGTTTTTGTGATTTTACATCATGACCAGACTGCAGATAAATTTGGACAATAATAATTTTCATATTTTATTTATATTTGAGTGCATTTCTCCTTTTAAAGTAGTATTCTGGAGTTAGGCATTTCACGAAATGTTATTGCAAAGTACAGGGTGTCCTATTTTGCGGGAATTTTTAATCGTCACAATACCAGGAACTGGCCTTGTGAAAATCAGCATTTCATGTTTGAAAAGGCACAACAAGGGCGCTTTGGAGTTGCTGTGTTTTATTTTGGGCAGATATATAGTTTATAGGATTTTTGAAGGAGGTGTTACAGCACGTAGATACCTAGAAATCCTTGAGGAAGTTATTCCAGAACTGTCCGAAAATATTCCATTAGCCCAATATAATACTGTTTACCTACAGCAAGATGGTGCCCCAAGTCACAACTTTCGGCTCTTAAGGGAATTTCTTGATAATAATTTTCTTCAAAGATGGATAGGTACCAACGCACCTGTTAGATGGCCTCCACGATCTCAAGATTTCTCAATTTTCGATTTTTTTAATTGGGTTATATACAAAATGAAGTATATAAAACACGATATGACGGCATAGCAGAACTTCGAGAAGCAATTCATTTAGCCTTTCGAAATCTGCGAATGAGACCAATGGTTCTTTTTAACGCTATTCAAAGAATTACAAAAATGTGCCAATTTTGCATTAGAGAAAATGGTCGTCAATTTAAACATCACTTTTAAAAATTTGTTTTTTCTTTTTTTTAATAATGTTATCTTTTTGTGTTTGTTATATTGTTACTTCATGCTATAAAACTGTTGTTACAATCTTACTGCTATTAAAAAACTCTATAGGTATTTTTATATAAGAAGATACCTATATGCAAGGTATCCAATTCTTCGTTAGCAATATGTAACTTTCAATTGTTTATTATTGTTATTCATGTCCAACAATTAAATTATTTGCGTGTTTCTGAGAAAAAGTGCTTGCTGTTTTTGAAAAGGTAGAAAAAAGACAATTATTCTAGTCTATATATATACAGGGTGTTCTATTTAAAAAAATAAAGTAGGGTCCGATAACTTTTTGACCTGACCCTGTATACTAATTCCGAAGGTGGAATTGAGTTCTACGGGAAAAGTTATATAAAAAACGGTTTTCGATAAGTTATCTGATAGTTGAGATACAAGGTGTGTCTGAAAATGCAACATTTTCAATTTAGCCTTTTATCTTAAAAACTAAAAAAACTATGATAATTTTGCTAACGACGTCTTTAGCTTTACGGAAAAGTAGCATACTGTCGCGAGAACCGCAACTTTCTATCTATAAAAATACCGGAGATACCTCGCAAAAGCACCCAAAATGGGTCACCTTGTACAGCTTTTGTATATATTAGTAACAAAATAGTTTAAAGTACTACGGATCTTTCTACAAATAAATAAATAAATAGTGTTTATTTCAAACAGTCCCCACTTACAGGAAATAAAAAAAAAATACTTTTTAAACTAAATTATATGCAGTTAAATAGAAACAAAAATATACTATGAGAGCTACATAAAAGCCCCTACACCCTAAATGATTTTTTTTAAAAAATCAAGAATTTTACAATCACCAGAGAACGGTAAAAAAGAAAAAGAAAAAATAATAATAAAAAAATAAATCAGTTAACCTGCCTCATGCGAACACTCAAAGAGTCAATTATCGCCACACATTTCCTTAAATTTATGACACATATAATATATTTGGGCTCTAGTCAGCCTGTTTGTATGGGGGCGATTACAGTGTGTGCGAGTAATTCGGGCATTGAATGACAGAACTAAAAATTTTAGATCATTTACTGTTATTACTGTTTAATAATTTGTGTAAATACGACAGAGCTTTTTTTTCGGCGAATGGCTAATGATATAATATTAAAGTGATTTAACAAGAAACTATGACTAGTTCCTCAAGTTGGATAAACATCATAAACCTTTATTGCTAAGTGCTTAACAAACCTACGCTGTACAGATTCTAGCCTAAGTATATCACACTGATAAATGGGATGCCACACCAATGCTTCATATTTCATAATTTTGATGTAACGAAAGAGTTAATAATATAAGAGTTACATCCGCACTAAAGCTTTTGCAGTTCCTGAGTATTAAACCTAAAGTTCTTGAGGCAGATTTAACAACATTTATTATGTGAGTTCCAAAATAAAATGTCTGATCGAAGGAAACACCGAGGTCTTTTTCTTTCATAACAACGAGAAAAATACCCGTTTTGAACAATTAAGTTTAGTTTATGCTAGGCCATTTATGAAAAGCAAGAAAAGCAAGGGTCCCAAGTTAGAGCTTTGTGAAACTCAAGACGATACAAAAATATTCTGAATACTTAAAGTCCTCGATTTTTAAAAACTGCTGCTGCTCAGTCAAGTAAGACTTTAAAAGCGAAATCAAACCAGAGGAAAAGGCTATTAGGTTCAACTTCAGCAAAAGAACACCATAGTCTATCTGATCGAAAGCCTTTTGGAAAT
Organism: Kuschelorhynchus macadamiae; assembly: GCA_030620095.1. Taxonomy (NCBI): domain Eukaryota; kingdom Metazoa; phylum Arthropoda; class Insecta; order Coleoptera; family Curculionidae; genus Kuschelorhynchus; species Kuschelorhynchus macadamiae. The sequence goes on along the minus strand of JAUTXW010000772.1, from coordinate 1,793,106 downwards.
CTATATGAGCAACATCAACTTAACCAGTGTCGTCAAGTGAAAAGCAAATATATTGAGACAAACAAGTCAGATTTGTGTTGCATGATCTTTTATCTAAGAATCCATGCTGATCAATAGAGATTATAGATCTAACCTGACTGAAAATCTGTTTATATATACATATCTCAAAGAAACTTAGATATATTACAAAGAATTGAAATGTGCCAAAATTGCGCAGTTCTGATGGTTCACCTTCCTTTAATATAGGGATAACGCGAGCTGTGTTCCAGCAGCTAGGAAAATAATTAGAGTCAATTGAGATGTTAAATATGTACTACAAGGGCCTAGATAGAGCTTCGATACAGTCCTCTACAATAAAGCTTGGAATTGAATCACTACTAGAAGTTAATTTGTTTTCTAGTTTCGGCTTCAATGATGTTCGACTCTTATAATTTATTAATCCCAACAAAGCATTGAGACATTTAATCTGGTTCTATTTGATGTCTCTAAAATTCAAGGAAACCATGAATTATTTAGAATAATATCTGGCAAAAAATAAGTACTTTACAATTTTTATTTGTTATATAAAGACACCCGCAAAGCATAGAATCATGGATACTTTATACTTTTTCAAAATACGGTTCAGTAAACAAAAAATTGTTAGTTACATATATAGGGTGCTTCAAATAATATGCGCCAACATTCGGGGTATAATATATTTTCAAAAAATAAGGCAAATAGTTCATTTAAACATAAATCCCAAAACGCTTCGTTTTTGAGATACACGGTGTTAAATTTTTTATATATTTTAGTTTTCTTGATATGCCTCGTACATTTCAAAATTTAGTTTATTCGAATTTGGCAGACGATAAAGCGTAGTTAATGTCTATAAGTGACCATAATATATTTTAGAAAATTATACGGGGTATAACTTTGTTCGTATCTTTGAGCACCCCTGAAAAATTGTTGTAGCACCACTGACCTAGTTTGACACTTTTGGATTTTAAGTCCTTAATCAAAATTCGCTGGCCGATTTTGATTTGCTTATATTATACAACGTAAAATAGCTGCAAAAAAACGCTAAAAACCGTAAAAAATAGCCAAAATCGTCATTTTTAAGGTTGTTGCCTCATTTTTTGATAGCCTGGACCGTTTTGAACTAATTTAGAAATACGTATTTAAAAATATGGACAATTTTGCTAGTATTTGCATCAGGTGATTACCTAAATATTACAAGCTAAAAACCATCAAAACTGTCCATATTTGTGAGCGTATTTTTATAAATTACTTTAAAACGGTCCAGAGTATTCAAAAAGTCCCAGAAACATAAAAGTGGTATTTATGTTCTTTGAAATTTATTTGGAATAAAACCGGAACCCGGTAGAGGTATCAAACTAAGTCAGTGTAGCTACAAAGTTACACCCTATATGGTTTTCTAAAATGTATTATGGATACTTCTTCTTCTTATTTTAGGCCTTAGGCCTGTATTTTCAACTAATTCTCATTCTCTTGTGATGTAGTGGTTGGCGTGTCTGTGGAACACCGTCTCGTGCAATTTTTGCAATCCTGTTCTTGTTTATTCTACCAACGTGGTCATTCCAAGCTCTACGCCGCTTCCGTCCCCATCTGACTATGTCCTCTACCTCGCACTCGTTCCTTATGTCGCTGTTCCTGTTCCTGTCTCTTAGTGTTTATCATTCCGTTTTTCGTAGGATACTTTTTGTTCGTTTGTTATCTGTACGCAAGTTTTGTATATCTTGGTTTCAGCTCGTTTGCTCATGTCATGTGTTTGTTCCATATGACGTCCCGAAGAGCTCCTGCTATCCTGCTTGCTTTGTCTGCTTGGGCCTTTAGTTCATCGATTCAATTTTGGCTTGAGGATATTTGCACTCTTAGATAGTTAAATGCTTTTACCTGCTCTACTGGTCTGTTTTCAAGTGCAAGTTTACATCTTACGGGTTCTTTAGTCACTACGAGTGTTTTTGTTTTAGTAGTGGATATTTGCATGTTTTACGCCATGGCTTTTATATAGAAAGAATATAAGAGTCTCTGTAGGTCATCTTTGCTTTCGGCTATGATTACTGCATCATCGGCGTAGCAGATGATTTTTATGTCTCCCGTTTGGAGTCTATAGCCTCTGCTTGTCTTCTTAACGTGGTTGATAATTTCATTCATAATAATGTTAAACAGCTGAGGGCTTAAGGAATCTTTTTGTCTAATTCCCACTGATGTTGGATTTTCCTTCTTCAGTTTTTGATTCATTGATATGTAAGTCGATGTACTGAGGTTCAGCTGTTTGATTGTGTCCCTAATAGCATCGGGTATGTGCTTCTCCTTCAGAATGTTGATAATGTCGCTTAATTTGACTAGGTCAAAGGCTTTGGGTTAGATCCATAAAGCACATGAATGCGGGTTTTCCGTACTCGATAGCTATCCCTACGATGATGCTAGTAGTGTTATGCCTCTGTAACTTTTAGGAGATTTCTTGTCACCTTTTTTGAATATCGAAATGGTGATACTTTTCTTCTAATCATTTGTGACTGTCCTAGTTCTTAGAATGTTATTGAACAGTTTTGTAAGTTCCGTCATTAGTAGTAATCCTCCCTATTTTAGTAGTTTATTTGGATGTGATCTAAGCCAGGCGCCTTACTATTTTTAAGCTTACTCGCTGTTTTCGTTGTTAGTTCCAATGGTATTTCCACCAGTTCTGGTTTTCCCGTATCTACTTCTTCGAGGAACTCTTGTTCTTCAACATCGTATAGCCTCTCGAAGTAGTCTTTCCATTTCGCTTCGTCTATTTGTTGTGTTTGTGCGTATGCTGTTATGTCAAACTTTGTTTTGCGCGTCATATAAGTCGTGTTCCATTTCGGTGGTGAACACCTCCTTCGATGTTGGTTGGGTGGATTGAGTAGCCCATCAAGCATCGATGCCGGTCCTAAGCCCTGATAAAGAAGGAAGGTTGCCAGATGAGGTTAGCACCCAGCCTGACATAAAAAGTATACCCGCTCATAGATCCAACACTCAGCCTCGGAATAGGATGGCCCAAACAATGAAGAACTCGGCGAGAAACAGGAAAACGATTACGGAACACGAACTAACCAAAAAACAACAATGGAGAAAAAACAGAATAAGGACGGCCTGCTGGAACATTATGTCCTGGAACACGAAGAACAATGAAATATTATTAAATGGAACAACATAAAATAGACATATGTGCCCTATCTGAAACAAAGCATAAAGGTAAAAGAACCATCAAGCTACCAAATTACATCCTAATGTACAGCGGAGTCGTCAAACACACAAACGAAAGAATCCTAAGACTATCATTAGAAACAGAAAAAGGAAAATCCACATAATTAGTGTTTATGCGCCAGACATTAGCAAAAGAAATGAAGAAATAGACCTATTTTACGAAACACTAGAGGAAAATGTAAGGATAATACCAGCAACCGAAAAACTTCTTATAATGGGCGACCTAAAGGCCAGAATTGGAAACAACATAATTCCTGGGATCAAACATCGATTCAACGAAGACCACATAAACTAAAATGGCGAAGCGTTAATAGACTTCTGCACTTGTCATAATATGCGAATAAATAACAGTTTCTTCAGACATAAACCGCAACACAAAGTTACCTGGCAAAACTCGCGAGTACAGAGTTCCACAATAGACTATGTCATATCAAATAGAGCCACACATCCAACTCAAGTGCTATGGTTACTTTATAGACATTAACTACGAATTACCATGTACGAGGCACATCAGGAAAACTTTTAACACCCTGTATCTTAAAAACGAAGCGTTTTCGGACCTATATTTATCTGAACTTTTGGCCCCATATTTAGGAGATATATCATAACCGGAACATTGGCGCATGATTTTAGAGACACTCTGTATAGGCCAAGAAAATATGTTTGGGACAAGTTTTTACCTTTGTATTTTCTCTCGCATGAATAAGGGAATTATAGTTTTTGCCTTTTCTGCGATATTTTAATTATTTTCATAATGTTTAATTTTGCTTCAGAAAATATGAAAATTGCTTTAAAAGTCTCCACCTCAATATAGCATGTTTTTCCATTTATGTCCATATCTGGGAACATCAGTGCTTATCACTACGTTTAATATAGTGTTTGCAGGGCTTTTGCACAACTGTACCTCTTACATTAATAATCCAAAAAGGCAATTTGCAAAATTAAATTTCCCCATAACTGGGCTAGCAGTAATCACATTAGGCCGAGTAAGAACTAAAGAATCGATAAACAGGCCCGTTTTTGTGGACGGAATTCCCTTGTAGTAGAAAATGAAAGGAAATTTGTTCTATAAAAGTTTGCAGGGTAGTTTTTCTCGGTATAGGGTTTTTGTTTATGCATTTGAATTTGCATTTTGTATTTATAGAGATTTTAAAAACTGGTTTATATGAAAGCTGGGTATTTTATTACCTGAATAGTCAAAATTAAGCTAAATATGACTATTTTTCAGTCTCAGTTAGGAAATTAGCTTCTTGAATTCCCAAAAATGCTTATAATCAACTATCCTATACTTTAAAATAAATATTTATAAATTAAAATACGATATCACTCAGAAAATTCATTTATATATGAAATAACAAGAAATTTTACGTAAACACGCAAAAAATGGAGCTAAAATGACGATTTCTTGGATCCAAATGTTAAAAATGACTCCTAATGTCCCTTAAAATATTTGTTATGAAACCTAAGAAAATTTATTTATTTACCAATAAACGCAAATTTTTAATAAAAGGAGAACTGAAAATTTAGTAGAAATGACGAATTCTTGGGGCCAAATGGTCAAAACTAACTCTAAAACCCCTTAAAATATTGCTTTTTAAGTACCTACTAAATACATTATAAATAAAGTTAATTTGTGAAAGTATGAAAAAATACAAACTATCTGAATTTGATTGTGAAAAATATGAAAATTTTACGCAAAATAATAAACAAAATAGCTTTTTACGCCCCTTCAAGTACTGATTCTGATCTGTTTTATATATCCATAAGAATATTTGCAACTTTAATTACGATAAAATTAAAAAAAAATACATTTATTTATCAAGAAATGCGAAATTTAATGTAAAAACGCAAAAACTAAGCTTAAAATGTTGATTTCTCAGGCGTAAATAGTCAAAATGACATCTGTATGCTCTCAAATGAAAGCTTAGAGCCTAAGAAACAAATCAGGACCAATAGGTTTTATAAATAGTTTCATCGAACAAAATGGTTAGAAATAATACAATTGAAATGGACATTAAATCGCTAAAAAATTGCGAATTTTATGATTGGATCTACTAAAGTATAACTGACTAAAGATACTGCAATGGTTCACAAGTCAGAAAATTGTTTTGATAACAAAACCGCTAGTTTTCTATTGCAGATAAATTGATTTTTTTAACAATACAATTTTAAACAAAAAACGGGCTAATATAGCAGTTTTCTCGAGTTTAGATCAAATTACATCGAAAAAGACTCTTTATTTTTAAGTATTTAACTGTATACATACAACGTAAAATAGCTACAAAAAAACGTAAAAAATGCCAAAAATAGTTATTTTTAAGGTTGTTGCCTTATTTCGCGCGAAGTGCGACTATGAAATTCTCGTAATTGCAATAAGAAATATGCAAAGTACTTTGGTTTTTTCATTCTGTTCATCCACTATTCAGTGACTCATCATTAATGTAACTTAACTAGGTATATAAATATCGTTTTGCATATTCCCCTAACCGTTGGTGCTTCTTAACGATTAACCCTGCCTCCCATAGAAAAATCCACACTAGAAAAAATTAGTATTTATGATATCTGTTCATTACTGTAGCGAAATATCAAAATAAAGAACTGCCACAAAATCGTTAATAAAAATGTTTACAAATGTTTTGAAAAAAATTCGACTTAATTCTACTCCGTTAATTTCGCCATAAGGGCCATAACATCAATATCTACTATCCTGTACAAAATCTATAAAATTATTTTTAAAATTAAACAGAATTCAATACAAAAATTTCTGTTTTGCCTTGTTGTGTAATAGTTACATTATTACACTATTTCCACCGAGACCAACGCGTTTCATTTAATGCTATATTTTTGGCGCGGATACTAGATCATTTGCCCCGCTTCTGAGGCGACCCTCCCAGATGATTTACACCTTACTCCAGTTTGGAGACGTTATCGGTGGGATGTCCGGATGGTGAGCTCTAAGCTCCCGCAACACCCCGATTATTACAAATATCTTTTTAAATTATTCCTACTTTATTAAATGTTTGAAACGCATCTTGGCTTCCACTAGGTGCCCCTGGTATCACGAGATGACTTTTTCTTTCAAGCTCTTCCCTCACCTCTCCTACTCACGTCTCAAAGCGATCATTAGGCTAATATTCTGTGTAGAACTGGGCAGACGAACAGGATAGAATGCAGGAACAAAGTAGCAAAAACGAACACCTGGAACCACTTATGTTAAAAACACAGAGAGAGAGACTAGACTAATACCTTGCTTTCCTTTTTCTTAATTTCTAACCTGACAAATAATACACGCAACTTGGTAGGATTACTAACTATCTGAACTTAAAATTATTCTCCTAATCATATAACCTCTTCGATAAAAACTAAAATTAAAAAATAAATATTAGAACCTTCCTTGTCCCATTTAAACTGAAATCCAGCAGTTCCTACTTTTCCTTAAATAGCGTCGTAGAAAATAAAAAAGCAAAGCTCCGAATTACTCAATTTGCATTTTATATCTTAATATATAATGCAAACTACCACAATTTTCCGCCCAAGTCATAAACTTGAGCGGATAGAAGTAATAATAGGTAATAAACTTATTATAGTTGTTCTCAATGGCACTGAATTATCAGATTAGCATAATTTTCATTAGATATTTTATTTTTAACTCTTATTCCCAGCACAACATTGAGTGATAGTGAAAGTGGATTGAAAGTAGCACGCAAACGTTTGATATAAATTGCAATATTTACATGATGTGCATGTCTCAATATATTCTACTTAGAAATTTTTTTCAAAAAAATCTTATTCACGATTCGACATGTTAACTAGATAACATTTAAATTATCCAGGTAAATGTTAATTTACACAATTTTTGAAAATGATGTTACATATCTGGTTATTTTATGTCTTATGACTAATGGTATAGCGACAAAGAAAAAATATTACATTATACTCTTGAAAATGACGTTAGTCGCCTAGTTAATATAAAATATATATATATATACATCGTGTCCGACCTTAGATGAAAATAATGTGATTTTAAATGCAAATCAAAATCACAGTACAACTTTTTGAAAATGTTTAAGTCCGTATTAAAAAAAATTCGACATAGAAAATATAAATACATTATTAATATTTTTGAGGGCCGGCATCTTTACGTTCAAATAGCGATATTTATTGTACACATTAAATTTTATTCAACAGATAGCTAATGGGAGTATACTTTCACTCTAGAATAACTACAAAATAAATATGCGTTACCCGTCAGATATATTATCTGGTAGTTAGACCTCCGAATAGTTGTTTATATAAAGGATAAAACAGGTACGAGGGACGCTCCACGTTCATAATATAACCTTAAAATTATGTCGGTAGAAAAGACAACCAAAATGTTCAAATTAAACATACAATAGAAAAATATAGAACATTATGTTTTGTTTACCAAAGGATCTAGTATTTATGGAGATTTCCCAGTTTTCAATATACCCTGTGTTTTAAATACCCAGATGCGCGAAATAAAAAATTCATGCTTTGACAGCAGCAGTTGTACCTTTATTCTGTTTGATACATAGAACTGTCGCATATACCGTTCTCTTTTACACATATGTTTTGTTGACTACATTTTATTTTAGAAGGATCTAACGTCCTATCCGTTCAATTGATAACCGAAGAATAAGTTTGAGTGAAAGTACACAAGACAGATATCCGACATATTTCGAGCTGTCATTGGCTTAACCGGCAAATGGTTATTTGACAAATAAACTGGATTTATTTAGAAATATTTGTCCTTAGAGTATTAGCAGTCTATGTAACAAATGTGACTTCGCAACAAATTATAAACACTATATTATTTAAAGTATCTAATGATATTTCTGCATAGGATGATATCTTTGGATTATTAGATATCATTTTGGCTTGAAAATATCTATTTATATATCGTTTATGAACTAATAAACGATTACAATCTTGGGTATGGACGCAAATGTAAATATTTCAAAAACTCTATTGATTATTAATTATTAATTAAGCTACCTAATCACCAGTAATATCTCTCAAATACAACCTATATCGAGCATATATACAATAAAATATGAATTATTATCAAAAAATATATTTTTTTTAAATTAAACAAATCGAATGCTGGTACATTAAATTTTATAGAGCTATTTTTTTTTCAGTAAATAATGCTTAAAAAAGTATTGTCAAAACTGATAAAAAAGCATATTATATTTGATAACCACTAGCCTAAGGTGACACTACAAACATTTTTCATAAGTGATTAGTGATCATTAGGTGTATATACAGACGGCACTCGTTTGGTGAGACACTCAGTACATTTGATATTGATACTTACATTGTTGTGTCGATAACTCGACTCCGCGTTATTTCCATCATTCTTTAAAAATAATTAAATATATATTACAACTTTACTAAGTTTTGTACTTTTATGTATTTAAGAAGAACAGAATTTTAAAACCATCTACCAAAAAAAAAGATTATTTAATAAAATAATTTGCATAGGCTAAAAATGATAAAATCTTTTCTTTGAATATACAGGATAATAAGAGTCTTCATTTTGTTAACTTGGAGGTTTCGTCATATGCAACTTAATAAAGTTCTCTTATGATTTTTTTTGTAAAAATTTTTGTTTTTAAAATATTCCCTATTTGTTTTGTTGATGTTCTCCACTTTTTATATATAATATTCTTAAAGTGAAGAAATATCCAATAAAAAGTCCCGACTCCCAGAACTCTATTTCTATTGTCAATAATTTTAATTAAATGCCGAAAATACAGCTCCGTGCGGCGTGTCCTAAGCCGTTACGATGTCCCAAAACCGGCTGTAATTGTACTATTAAATATAAAAATTTCATAAAATGAGCTTATTGGTAATTAACAATTTTTTTTCGTTTATATTTCAAGGCGGATAATTGTTAAGCAAAAGCCACTAAAATTATTTCGCTTCGTGGAGACTTATCACAACTATTCTATATAAGATTATAACATTGCGATGTTTCTAATTTTTAGTTTTTTGTTAGCGTCAATAATTAATAACAAATAGATCCTAACAATTAAAATACATCGCAATGTCATAATCCCATAAAATATAATTGTCTAATAATTACCCCACTCGAAAAATAAACGCAAACTCTAAACAAAATTAAATTAACAGGCTCATTTTATGAAAAATCAATGAAAAAAAAATTCAGTGCTATTGTTCCTTCAAGTGTCTAGATAATATCAATTTTTTTTTAACAATATAAATTAATATGTAATTGTTTTTTTACTTATTACGGCCGATTTTAGTGCATCCTACCGGCTTAGTACCCTCCGCGCGGAGCCCGGAGGGTACTAACGGAAAACTAAATTTTTAAATTATTAATAATTGAGATTGAGTTGCGGGAGTCCGGACATTTTTATTGAAAAATTCTTCTCCTTTAGGAATATTTTTTTAAAATGTTAATAGTTTCCGAGTTATTTCCAAAAAAACTAAACTCTTTTTTTTTAAATTATAATTTGTCAAAAACTTTTGAAATGATTTATGTACGGGTTTGAAACTTTTATACGTTTTTCTAGACGTCGTCATTCCCAATTCAATGAGCCGCTACTTATATTTTTACTAGCAGCATCAAAAATTAATATCATTTTGAGTTTGTGAACTAGACTGGAAGATTTAGTTAACCGTAGTTCAATATAGTAAATTTTTCGGCAGTGATGATATAATTTAAACCTCAAACTGATATTTTGGTTCTAGCAACAAAACATTCTGATCAACATTCCGAATATTCTAAAAGTAAAACTTATACCGAATTTATTTACGATTGCCTTTTAAATTTTCTGGTAGGTACACATGAGACCCTATTTAATATATTGTAAAGAATCTACACATATTTCTTGAAATACTTTGACAGAGAAAACAACTGATTAAAATAGCTTTATAAATGGAACCAATGAATTTTGAAAACTAACTATAAATGGTTCACAAATGAAACTCAATTCACTGATGAGAAAACTAAATCAACATTTTGAATTTAAACAAGAAGAAAGTTTTTCTTACCTTAATATCGCCACCTCCTGGTTGATATTTAATGTTATCCTTGGACCCCACCTTTGAAGCAGCCTTTTCCTTGAAATTCAATTTTACGGATTCAATCTTTTTATCTCCACCTTTAGGCTTGTGAGTTGCATTCTCTAGGGATCCTATTTTCGATTTGGCGTTCCATTCAAGTTTTTGAGATATAATCTGAAATACAAACCATCAAATTAACAATGCGTGTTAATCCGTTGCAACAAAAACACAAATGTGACGGTGCAAGACAATTTGTATGAAATAGGATTAAAATACGAAATTATAATGACCTGTAAAAAACATAACGTCATCCATGTTTTGCCCTATATATTTAAAATTTTGAGCTCTGCGCTAAATTCTAGACATGTTGATTTTAACATACAATTAACCTAACTTTAGTTGTACAATGAAAATAGTTTAACTTACAGCAAAATTCGATTGGCAACTACTGTTGACAAAAATTGCCCGTCAGTTTTGGTTAGTTTCGGCTAAACAGGCAGTTAATGTTATGCGATAGATTAAAAAAGGATACATAAGTGTAAATGTTTCACTTCGAGTTAAAATGCATCGATAATCAATAATATAGCAATTTTCAAAGGCGTACATTTCGCAAACCGTTAATGTTTTTTTATAGAATATTTTATTAAATGTGTCTATATTTATATTTCTTATACTGTATAATTTCAATCTATAATATTTTATTTTAGGCAAAAATAATATTGTTATCTTTAAATATTCTAATTCAGAGGAAGATATTCAACTTACAAAAGCCGAGCCATTCCATAAAAAAATTCTTAATATGTGATTTCTACGTGGAATCAAACTAGTCTGGAATATAGTGTAAATCTAAATATATTGGTTCATACATATGTATCATGTTTTTACAAGCTTTTACCTGTTATTCTACTACATCGTAAAACGAGTGCACGACTCTTGAATTTAAATACTAATACTTTTATACTAGTTTACGTGTGTCATAATTTTTTACTGTGAACAATTATTATAAGAACAAAACGAATACTGTGCTTGACATGAAAGTGGATCACATTTTTAAACAATATCTTACTTTTCTTGGAGAAGTGCTATTTGTAGCACTTCTTGCAGAATATGTTTCCTAAAAAATAAAATAAAATAAATTTCGAGTTTACTTGGTTACCAAAAGGATGCATTTGTAATGTAAAAAGTGCCATTTAACATTACGAAGCAAATAATGATGTTCATGTCTAAATTGTAGTGTGAAATGTTGTAGTTTTTGAATTATTATTACTAACATTCTAATACAATCTTAATTACTTGCATGAATATATAATTAAAAATTAAGGTGTAGCCAGATAAAATATTACTGAATAAATGTTTATAATAAGCAAAGTTGTTTGCTTGATATTTCTTAGACCTATTTTCTTATTATTGCTGGTGAATATGAAAAAATAAAAGTTTAAAATTCGAATTGATATTGTTATAAAGAGACTGATATGGTGCGAGTGTTTTATATACAAAAATTCTTACTTTTGTTGGCGAGGTGACATTTTTAACACTTCTTGCCGACTGAACTTCCTGAAATATCATTAATTCTGACATCGATAATCTAATTTTTTTATGTACATTTTTATAATTTTTTAAAAATCTATTATATTAATAGTATCTTTGTTAGTTCCTAAATTAGTTTGACGATAATTGGTGCGATTATAATCAGTATGATCCAGGACGTGAGTTATCTAATTACCGTGGGTTTGGATACCCTAAACTGGATGCCGACAAAGCTTATAGATCTGATGCCACTTCATATATTGCACAGCTTATTACAGTTTCCTTGTCATTTGAGCGTTTGTATACTTACATAGGTTCCCCCAAATATTATCCACAAACATAAAAAGGTTAAAACCAGGTATGTTACGTAGTGCAAAATTATATTATTCCATTTCTATGGAACAATTTTTAGCTCATCTAACTCTTTCTTAACTTTCCAGAAAAACATTGCCTAAAATATTGTATCAAAATTGTTTCAAAGCGCTTTTATAAAATACCGGGTGGGTGTTAAACAATTATTTATACTAGTGTCATATGATTTGGTATGCCGGAGTAACGCAGAAATAACCTTAAATCGAACATATTAGTAAACAATTAAATTAGTGAAATCTGTTTTAATTTTTTTTGAGTTTATTTTAAAATTTAAAGAAGACAAAGTCTTCTTTACAAACCTACAAATTACCCTTCACCTACACCATATAAATAAATAATTAAATTCTTGCTATAGTTTCAGATTAACTTATTGTATTGCGAACTAAAATGTTGCAATATTATCTATAATTAATTTTTATTATATTTCATCTTATTTTGTTCTTGGCTACTTACTAGCCCTTAAAAACAAATCTTTACCGTACAACTTTAACTTCGAGTTATAAACAAATTACAGTACGTTCTTTAAAAAGGTAATATAAGGTAAAGGTAAGGTTTATATGCGTCCTAATGGTTTTATTTACCTTTTTTTCTCCAACTTTCGGAACATATCTATCATTTTTGGCTTCAATCCTAGGTCCTGCATTTTTAAAATCCAATTTCTTGCTTTCTATTTTCACTTTCCCGCCTCCCGGTTTATAATGTGCGTTCTCGAGGGATCCTATTTTGGATTTGATCACTTTCAAATTAGGGGATGGGGCAGAACCTACTTGAACTTTATTCATAGGAACTTCTAAAAGTATCAAAAAAAAATCAACCTTAGTTGAAAACTCAAATTATTTTTAATTTGAGTTTTCAACTAGCTAAGTATTTCTTTCAGATTTATTTTAATAAACCCCTCATATGGATGTATTAACACATTTTGCCCTTACTGTTTTTAATACCCATTCAGTTTATATTGTTTACACTGTACAGTTTTTTCACGTTTATAAATGTAAAATTCTTTACTTTGGTTCAAATATTTACGGTAAAAGTGACTTTGAGTTGTTGTTAAATATTCTAAAAGAACATAATAATTGTTAGTTGCCATTTTCTTAAAGTGGGCGATAAAGAATGTCCTTCAAACTTTCGCCCAATATCACTATTACCTACAATCTCAAAAATAACAGAAAAAGTCGTAAAAAAGCGTGTCATTTCTCACTTAAGCCAGTTTCATCCACTAAGTGTAAATCAGTTTGGCTCTCAAAATTCAAAAAACGCAGAGATGCAATATTTTCTTTTTAGAAAAAAAAATGTATTTTGGTTTAATCGATCATAATATAGTTGTGGCGTTTTTTTTTTGCGATTATTCCAAACTTTTGACTGCGTAAATCATAAAGTTCTCCTTAAAAAGTTAAAGGATTGTGGATTCCAGGGTAATAAGTGGTTTAAGTCATACTTAATAAATCTGAATTAATTAGTTAGCTACGGAAAAAAGATGTCTAGTTCATCTACAATTTCTTGTGGGGTGCCACAAGGATTAGACTTGGTCCCATTTTATTTCTATTATACATTAACTACTTAACTAACTTTAGCATAAACGAAGCTTTTACATTGTTTAGAGATCTGATTTTAATTAAGAAATGGTGTGATGCGAATCACCTTAGTTTTAATGTATCAAAAACTAATATTTTGACGTTTAAGTTTAATTTTGATAATCTTTACCTATCGAAACAAATCAAACACGAATTTTCTGGGAATACACATTGATAATAACTTGAAATTTATTAACCACATAAATAATCTAAATGAAAAAGTTGCAAGAGGCAGTTATGTCGTTCATATTGTTTCAAATGAGCTCGGCATTACTGCAGCAAGAATAGCTTACTTTGCATTTGTAAATTCATATCTAATTTATGGTATAAGCTTTTGGGGTTACTGCTGCCAACAGCTTTTTAATTCTATTTTTATTTTGCAAAAACGGGCTGTTCGTTATATGTGCAAAGCTGGGGTCCGAGACCATTGTGAATCACTTTTCGTGAAATATAGAATTTTAAGACTTGCTTTTTAATACTTGAATCTGTATCTCTTATACATAAAAAATATGGAAATTTAACAACTGCAAGGGCCTTTAATACTAGACAGAATTTGAAACAATGAAACAATTTACAAGAATTTTATGATTATAGTTTGTGACTATATGTTCTTTTAACAATAAAGTAAGTTTCAGTTTGAGTATGTTAAGTAAATTTAGCATATCATGTAAACAAGTGTTAAAAAGTTTATTTGAGTTTATGTTGCTGTCTTGTTTTTATTCAGAATACTAAAACATCTGAGTTGGTTGTTTATTGCAAAATGAACTATAATTTAATTACCATAAAGAATTGATTTATAACACTGTTTAATTAACTCATGCTTTAATTAAAAATTAAATACCCACTAGGATAAACTTGAATTTTAGATTATTAAATGAAGTAAAACAGAGAGGTTTAGAGTAAATCCTGAGATACATTTATAATAACTTTCATTAATATGAAAAGCACAATTGTTTATTGGTTAAAGCGATGTACCCATTTGTATTATTTTTCATATTTTCAGATATCATATAACGGGTAAAACCACAAGAATTAAATTTTCTATGGTGCTTTGTCCAAAGGAGGGTGAGAACTAACATTTGCGTTTTGCACGCCATGATATGAGGTTGGTCTTTAGATAAAAATGTAAGTTTATAAAAGCATGAATGTGATTCATTTGGCTGTGATTATCCTTAATATACTGTTGTCTATATTTATTAGTATTAGGGTTATAAATACAAGTTTAAAGTAATGCTTTTTATCAATAAATGTAGTTTTAATTTTACTATTAAAGTATCCCATTTGTTTTTACCTAGCTGATAATTTCATTTGTTGCTTATTGTGTTTAAAAAAAAATGAGACATCTGGCTTACTTTTTTGTAGATACTTTTATAAAAAGTTATTGATAATTTCATTATGACCTTACAGGATGTTTCGGAAGCATTACGTGGTATCTTGAGAGTGTCAAAAGAATTAAAATAAGAAATATGCAAATATGTTATTCGGGTAGCAATTGGAATCTATATATACATATATATATATATATATATATATATATATATATATATATATATATATATATATATATATATATATATATATATATATATATATATATATACGGTGCGAAAAAAAAAACGTATATATATATATATATATATATATGTATATATATATATATATATATATATATATATATATATATATATATATATATATATATATATATATATATATATATATATATATATATATATAAAAAAAAAAAAACGTTTATTAAATTACTTTTAATAAAAGTTTTGAGATATATTCACAGAGATATCGATTACAGAACGACATAATCAATATGATTGAGATTCAATTTTTTATTGTACAGGGCTATGTAAAAGATGAGTTTTGTTTAAAACGCGCATAAAAAATATTTTTTTTATTTTGAGGATAAACATAAATAACATCTTAAATCCTTAGAACGGAAGCTTTCACGGCTTTGGTCAATTAAGAAATCATGGTTCTTGGGATTAGACCGTGTCAAATCGGAATTACTATCTGACGTTTTGCCTTCGAGTGCACGAGGCATCTTCAGGGATCTTTACTCCACCAGATCTGAACACTGAACTGAACTGAACTGAACTGAAACGTTGGATAGCAATCCCAATTTGATCATCATGATTTCTTACTCTTTAAGCCTTTTATCTTAGCAACAAAACTGCTATTTTACTTTTTTAACATATTTTAATTAATATTTATTTTATTGTACATTTAGTGACATCTTACGTGTATCTTACATGTCACAAACTTGTGGCAATAATATGTCTTTTTATTTTAAGTTGGTTTTGGAAAAAAATAGCAAATTCAAGGTAGGCAAAGTTTGAAATATTATAGTTTCTGGGCAAAAACCAAAGTTTCAATAAGAAATTTATGGGAAGGAAATTATCCCATTTATAGCTCGAAAAGCAGTACAAACATTTTCCGGTCATCCTGTAAAAAAAACACCATTGGACGTCATAAATAATGTTTTTCTATAACCTATATATCAAAGAATATGCCTCAAATTTTATTAAAAATGTTTAACTAATAAAAAAGTAAATTAAAAATGGGGACATTTTTTTGACCCACCGTGTATTGATATCAAATTAATTTTTAAAGATTTGAAAGTATCTTTTAAGTGTTCCTTCAGTTGCCTTGAGAGATGTTATTGGCGCTCACTTTTACTTACTTCCGTTCCTCTTCTACATTATCGGGAATATTCCTGTCATGTTTCAATTGGAATGATCTTTTAAAACACTCCAGCGCGGAACTTTTCAACTTAAAATCGAAATCGCTATTCATTAATTACATTACAACGACCATTTCATCTGTATTATCAACAATCCTAGTTTAAGTAGCTACCTCCAGAACAAAAACTTTGTACCTAACTAGGTATTTATATAAAATAAAATAAAAGCTGGGCCTAAAGTTCTGAGCTATAAACGATACCTCATTTTAATTACTTAGAATTTCTGAACACAAGTGTTATTTTTTCCTTAAGAAATTAAATAGAAAAAAATATTTTTTACCCTTATCGTAGTTTTTAACATTCAGCATAACATAATTTATAACTCACTTTTTTTCTCTACTGATCCAGGAGTAGTTACAGCTGAATCAGGCGATTGCAAACTAGAAGGCGTCTTAGATCCTCGAGACACAGACCTCCCTTTCGTAGGTGTTGTAGAGGATGTCCTCGATTTGTTGAGTTTCCTTGGCGATCGTGAGTCTCCATTACAGGACTGATCCTAAGTTAAATAGTATTCAATTATGAAACAGAACTTACTTGTCGGACTCACATTGTCTTTATCGTTCAGTTCTTCTCAATATTTCGACTAGTATAGAATCTCATAAAGCGCAAACTGAAAGCTAAACTTAATTATTAATGTATTCTACACTAAAAATTATATTATTTGATTTAAACAAAAAATTGAGTTTACTGAAACAATATTTGTTGCCTGTGAGCCAAACAAATGTTTGTTTAAAAAATGCCAAAAATGTATGTGAATTTATTTCATTTATTTAAATTAATGGGCAGTTAATCAAATAAATATGTTATTTGATCCAAATAAAACTTTGTTTCGAAAAGCTAAACAATTGTTTGCTTTAAATATATTTCTTTTTAAATTAAATGCATTTTTTTTTATTTCAATAACGTAAACATCCTATCTATTGGTAGATATTAAATTTAAATATACTATTTGTTTGTGTGAGAAATAAAAATGATATACGGTTTTACTATTTATAGTGTTGCTCGTTTAGAATTCAAAAGTGTTAGGATAAGGTCATTTATTTTAAGCAAAGTTTTTGTCGACATTAATATAAAATAGATATCAGTAAATAACTGTTTTAACAGATTTAGCAACTTATTTAATTTTATGTAGAACCATTGCAGACCGAAACCACTGACATTTGAGAAGGTAAAAATGATTGAGCTATAAATAATTTTATAAATCTTTGGCTTTCACAAATGATGCAATCTATAAATACAATAAAATAAGCATATTTTCTTCACAGCTTTCTTAAAATATAAATTCTAAAATTGATTATTAACAAAAATAAACAAATAGATCTTCAAGCATATTATATAGAATATGTTAACCAAAAAATTCTTAATATAAACAAAAACAACATTAAAAGTTTATTGTTTGTTAAACAAATATATTTATATTTAAACCAAAAACATATCTGCATCAAATAATCAATAACATTTCCTAAATTACGGTTTGTTTAACAAGAACAAATATTAATTGCGTAGTTGGTGAAAGCCAATTGACGCTATTTTGACATGTATCTTTTATGTGAGAGAATGTTTAGAATACCTTAAATACAGCTCAGGAACTAAAGCTTATCAAAGTTATTTATTTTTAATTTAAAAATGAGAAATTTTAACTAATCAAGCTGTTTTAAAACAAAAAAACATTCGTATAAACTAAACAAAATTTATTCCAATCAAATAAAAAATCAAGAAGAAATATTCATTGAACTTTTTTATTAATATTTTGTTGGGAGTATAAATGATGCTTTTTTTTATTTTCTTTTTCCACTAAGACCGATAACCAACTCTAGGAACTTATGAACTTTCGATCTATGGTGAAAAGCAGTTTTTCTTTTATTACGTGTAATCATATCCTCCGCATAAAATCCGGAAGATGAATTAGATAGACCTATGATATTTTCATATGAAAAAAGAGGATTAACATATAAATACCAGCAGTTGCAAAAATCGTTGAGCGATGTCACTTCAAAGTCAGATTAACAAGTCAGTGACAAAATGAGTAATAGAAAACAATTTTCGGTTTTTTTGCATCTACAAGCGAAAAAAATGGTATTAAATCTAATAAAATATTACAAAAATTAAAATTCACCGTCCA
Source organism: Kuschelorhynchus macadamiae (assembly GCA_030620095.1). Classification (NCBI taxonomy): domain Eukaryota; kingdom Metazoa; phylum Arthropoda; class Insecta; order Coleoptera; family Curculionidae; genus Kuschelorhynchus; species Kuschelorhynchus macadamiae. Next base: position 1,774,475 of record JAUTXW010000772.1, on the reverse strand, counting down.
ATATCCAGGAGACAGTAGCAAAAGCTCTGGGAATCGGTATAAGGACTGTGCAGAAAATTGTGCATGAAAAAAAGCATAATTTACTACCGAAGAAGATTAAGAAATGTACACGAAAAAAGCCAAAGACAGAAGACTTAAGTGGCAATATAAAAATGGATGATCGTAATGCAATTTACGATTTATATACATCAAAAACTAATACAACCCTTCAAGTTTGAAAAAAATTGTGGCATATTGGAAATTGAACTAAAATCGTTGTCAAAATTAATAAAAATGTTGGGTTTTCGATATAAAAAGGACTGTAATCGAATATTTTTATGCGAGTTACTACATATAGCAAGTCAGCGTATCCAGTTTTTACAGAAATACACAGAAAATGTTAATTCAAAATTTAGAAAAGTGGTATTTTTAGACGAGACTTGGATATTTTCTAATGAAAGTGGTTCGAAATCATGGCAGGACGAGTCTGTAAACAGTGTCAAGAGAAAAAAGGGATGTGGGACGGGAAAACGGTTCATCATTTTGCATGCAGGTTTTTCAACAGGATTTCTCCCAGGTGCAAGTTTACTGTTTTCTTCAACATCCAAAAGTATGGACTACCATGATAATATGAACTGTTTGAAAAGTAGTTAAAAGAACAACTGATTCCAAATTTAGATGCTCCATCTTTAATCATTCTGGACAATGTATTTTATCATTCAAGAATCTTAAATAAACAACCTACTTCATACTGGAAGAAAAGTGATATTTATGACTGGCTAATAAAACAAAAACAAAATTCTTTACCCAATATGCTGAAACTAGAACTTCTTTTAATGGCAAAATCTATTAAAAAGCCAACAATATATGCCGTAGATGAAATATATCACGGGAAAATGGACATGAGGTTTTACGACTGCCGCCATACCATTGCCAGTTTAACGCAATAGAATTAATATGGGCTGGGGCAAAATCATATTACGCAAAACACGTGAACGATGGTCTTACATCAGATGAAGTGCAAATTGTTTGGCAAGATTCATTAAATTATATTACGCCGGACTACTGGAAGAAATCTGTGGAACATACGGAGAAATTAATATGGGATTGGTGGAATCGAGAACGAGTTCTAGATGTCGAAATAGCACCAATGATCATTGCGCCATTTGACTCAGAAGATGAGGACTTTTAAAGTGATGATATTTTTTAGTCTATAATATTAAAAAGTTTCTGAAGGGTTATATTAGTCTTTGACGTGTGTAAATCATAAATTACATTATGAATATCCATTTTTTCGATGTAACTCTAGTCTTTTGCCTTTGGATTTTTTCGTGTACGTTTCTTAATCTTCTTCGGAAGTAAATTATGTTTTTTTTTCACGCATAATAATATATATATATATATATATATATATATATATATATATATATATATATATATATTTGATTTTTACTCCTTCACGGATGGAAAAATACAATGTGTTTTCATTCCGGGTGTACATCCGTTCACTACTGTCGTTCTGAAAAGAACAGTTTTGCTGACGTTTCGCCAAAATCACATTTGGCATTTTCGAAGCTTTCTTTCTCGCGTTCGAATAGAGTCTCTCTAGCAAATTTACTAAACTAACTTTCTCTTACTTTATATATGTTGGGGACATATATAAAGGCCAAATTATAAAACAAATGTAGTGGGTGAAAAAAAAAGCATGGTAAATAACACTGGTAGCCTCAAATAGTCTAGCACAACTGATTAATCTAGAAAGCTGTCAAGTAGGTAGGAACTGAGTGTAAAAATAAATCCGCTAGCTACCATTTTACGAGGTAAGTTTTTTAATACATATGTACACATAATAATAGAATTTTACACATAGTTGATAATTAGTAAGTACATTATGATGTTAAATTTTAAATTACTAAATTGTACAGAGGCTTTACTTTCTAAACGAAACACGTTCTAAAAATTGAGGTTTTTATAAAATAGAGCTCTTTAAGGGGATTTGTAGCCTGAGGTACCTCATTTTCTTTTGTCTTATTTATATCTTCTCTTTTTGGTTAATAACTTTTGATAATTTATAAAACCAGCAAATTTCCTTTACCCGGAACTTCCCTCGATATGAATCTTTCTTTTTGTTAGAAATAGTGAGGTGTGTTTTAGTTCCGCATATAGTCACATATACACATAGTAACATTTATACAGTCTTTTCAAACGTTTTTATTGAACGTCACTTTATTCCACTTTATTGAATTAGTACCAATATTTTACTGATTTCTACCTATGCCCTGATTTTGGGCATAATTTGAAATAAATTGAATAACCAGCTTTTACACCATTTTTTTTTAATTCTCATTAGGTCACCATTTTGTTCCATCATATTGAATTCGTACCATAGTTTTACCAGTTTATCTCTATAGCACATCTAATTTTTGATAGATGATTGATCTAAAGATATTTTTTGATCGGCATTTTCTTCCACCATCTTGATTTCGTACAACAATTTTACCAGTTAATCTCTCTATCACATCTAATTTTTGATTGTTTTTCTAAAGATATTTTTTGATCGGCATTTTGTTCCACCATCTTGATTTCGTACAACAATTTTACCAGTTTATCTCTCTATTACACCTAATTCTTGAACAAAATTTAAAATCAGTCTAATAAGTAGTTTTTTCAGGCTGACTTTTTAAATACTTTATTGGGCCCCCATTTTGTTTTGCCATCTTAGATTTGTACCTAAATGTTACCAATTCATTCCTATAAGATACTCAATTTTTGAGCAAAATCTCATGTAAATTGGGTAAGTAGTCTTTTAGTAAACTTTTTTAAATATTCTCCTAATCCGGCATTTGGTTCCGCCATATTCGATTGTCACCAAAATATTAACACGTCAACCCATATGACCCTTAATTTTCTAGAAATATTTGAAATGAACTCGGTAAGTAGATTTTTAGCTATGCCGCGAACTGACAGTTGTGTTTGAGTATGCAAGGGGACTTTTTCACGATTACAATACTTTTCTTTTACGATGGAAGTAAAAAGGTTGTTTAAGCATAGTAAATAAATATAAAAATATAGGTGCTGTCCATTATTTATTTCATAAGAATATATTTTATACTTTCGTGGTGAATGAAAATGAAATATCGAAGTTTGTACGGGGTGATCGAGTTCTAAGGAAAGAAAAAATGCTTTATATCTATGCTGTTATACGACATATAAAAAAATGTTAAATATAAAAGTAACTGCAATTTTTATGAAGAATTCAAATTTATTTTCAAAAGAAAGCAATTCAGCATACAAAATATGTATAATAAAACTAACGCGTTTTTTGTTGTTTTAAATGTAATAACTTTTATTTATTACATTTTTAGAATCTACCGAAAAAACTAGGGACATTTTATATAGCATGTTCTATGTAAACATTTGACTGTTTTCGAAATATTTAAGGTAAAATATTTGTTTTACCTTCGCACGGCGATTCCGTAGTCTCGTTTTGTAATTGGCGCAGTCGTACGGATTTTCGGAAGTTTATGAATCGCTCATAATAACTTTTTCGTTTTAACGAATTAACCGGAAAGAACTAATTGTTGTGACATTAGGTGAAGTGCTTATTATAGAGCGGATTGATCAAGACATCGATTGATTCCCAGTCCATCGCGGATCTGTAAGAGCATTCCATTTGATCGAACATCGAGGGATAGGACCCACATTATCTGTCTCTGCAAGTACCACGATTTGGAGAAGGACCACATCGCCGAACCAAGTTTGGAACTTATAGAATGACTAGGATCGCCGTTCTTCTAGTATTGTAAGTGCAATTGATTTTCTCTCATATTGATGTCGATTGAAAATTTAATTTCTGAAGATAGCCTTCGTTTATCACCTTCAGCTGACTCTGTTCCTCAAAATAATTTAGGAGCATTAGATTTAGAAGTAGGAGTAGAAAATATACAAGAAAATTTTGAAAATACAATTTCTTTAAGTAATCATTTACTAATTAATCAATTATTAGAATCAAATATGTCCCAATTTAAACCCGAATATTTAAACTGCGTCCCAGTTTTTGACGGAGACGCAAATGATTTAAATAGATATATATCTACATGCCAATCACTCATAGACGCATTTTACGATGCAAGCAACCCGCGAAATTTTCAAAATATTTATTTGTTAAATTCTTTAATAGGCAAACTTACAGGTCAGGCTAAACTAGTTGTTAACATACAAAATGTAACAACGTGGGACGAACTTAAAGACACATTAAGACGAAATTTTGCAGATCAAAGGGATGAAGCGTGTTTAAATCGTGATTTGGTTATGTTAAAACAAAACATCGGTGAAAAACCAAATGATTTTTACGATAGAGTTTTACATATTTTAAATCTGCTGTGTTCATTTATTGATGCGCATGAGCTAACTAATTCAGCTAAAATTCTAAAACGAGAACTATACAATGAATTAGCTTTAAAAACATTTTTAAGTGGATTACGTGAACCATTAGGGACAACAATAAGATGTATGAGGCCTGAAAATCTTATGCAAGCTTTACAATTTGTAACACAAGAATATAACGTGAATTATTTTCAAAACCAAAATAAATCCGGACCACTCTTAATAAAAAATAATACCAATAACAGTAGCCATAACGTTTTTAAGCCACATCAAAATTTCCAACCGAATTTTATTCAAAGACCAATTTTTAACGCAAATACGCCACACAATGCATTTAGGCCTAATTTTCCGTCACAGCCTATGAATATAAGACCCAATCCTAATAGGCCCCAACCGAGATTTTTTACAAATAATCAAGTTTTTGGTAAGCCTAGAACTAATGTGTTTAAGCCAAATAATCAAAACAGGTTTCCACCACCAAAACCAAAGTCAGGCGTAGAAACAGCTATATTTAAACCATTCGCTAATAGACCACCACAAAACAACCAACAACAAAATTTTTATTCTCAAAATCAAGGATTTAATCCACCTAAATTTGCTTTCGAAGAGCTTCATAATACTGAAACTCATAACATGCCCTATTATGAACAATATTCGTAAATGTCCACATTCTAGCACATACGACCCGTATCAGAATGTGTATTGTGATCAAAATTATTACGCCCAAAAGACCGAATTTTACGAATATGATTCAGAAAATAATCCTATTGTGACATTACCTGACTCTGACTTCCTAGAAAATACGAATTATTACGATTTTTGAAATAAACATTTTTTTAAAAAGGCGATTCCGTAGTCTCGTTTTGTAATTGGCGCAGTCGTACGGATTTTCGGAAGTTTATGAATCGCTCATAATAACTTTTTCGTTTTAACGAATTAACCGGAAAGAACCAATTGTTGTGACATTAGGTGAAGTGCTTATTATAGAGCGGATTGATCAAGACATCGATTGATTCCCAGTCCATCGCGGATCTGTAAGAGCATTCCATTTGATCGAACATCGAGGGATAGGACCCACATTATCTGTCTCTGCAAGTACCACGCTTTGGAGAAGGACCACATCGCCGAACCAAGTTTGGAACTTATAGAATGACTAGGATCGCCGTTCTTCTAGTATTGTAAGTGCAATTGATTTTCTCTCATATTGATGTCGATTGAAAATTTAATTTCTGAATTAGATAGCCTTCGTTTATCACCTTCAGCTGACTCTGTTCCTCAAAATAATTTAGGAGCATTAGATTTAGAAGTAGGAGTAGAAAATATACAAGAAAATTTTGAAAATACAATTTCTTTAAGTAATCATTTACTAATTAATCAATTATTAGAATCAAATATGTCCCAATTTAAACCCGAATATTTAAACTGCGTCCCAGTTTTTGACGGAGACGCAAATGATTTAAATAGATATATATCTACATGCCAATCACTCATAGACGCATTTTACGATGCAAGCAACCCGCGAAATTTTCAAAATATATATTTGTTAAATTCTTTAATAGGCAAACTTACAGGTCAGGCTAAACTAGTTGTTAACATACAAAATGTAACAACGTGGGACGAACTTAAAGACACATTAAGACGAAATTTTGCAGATCAAAGGGATGAAGCGTGTTTAAATCGTGATTTGGTTATGTTAAAACAAAACATCGGTGAAAAACCAAATGATTTTTACGATAGAGTTTTACATATTTTAAATCTGCTGTGTTCATTTATTGATGCGCATGAGCTAACTAATTCAGCTAAAATTCTAAAACGAGAACTATACAATGAATTAGCTTTAAAAACATTTTTAAGTGTATTACGTGAACCATTAGGGACAACAATAAGATGTATGAGGCCTGAAAATCTTATGCAAGCTTTACAATTTGTAACACAAGAATATAACGTGAATTATTTTCAAAACCAAAATAAATCCGGACCACTCTTAATAAAAAATAATACCAATAACAGTAGCCATAACGTTTTTAAGCCACATCAAAATTTCCAACCGAATTTTATTCAAAGACCAATTTTTAACGCAAATACGCCACACAATGCATTTAGGCCTAATTTTCCGTCACAGCCTATGAATATAAGACCCAATCCTAATAGGCCCCAACCGAGATTTTTTACAAATAATCAAGTTTTTGGTAAGCCTAGAACTAATGTGTTTAAGCCAAATAATCAAAACAGGTTTCCACCACCAAAACCAAAGTCAGGCGTAGAAACAGCTATATTTAAACCATTCGCTAATAGACCACCACAAAACAACCAACAACAAAATTTTTATTCTCAAAATCAAGGATTTAATCCACCTAAATTTGCTTTCGAAGAGCTTCATAATACTGAAACTCATAACATGCCCTATTATGAACAATATTCGTATGAAGGATGTCCACATTCTAGCACATACGACCCGTATCAGAATGTGTATTGTGATCAAAATTATTACGGCCAAAAGACCGAATTTTACGAATATGATTCAGAAAATAATCCTATTGTGACATTACCTGACTCTGACTTCCTAGAAAATACGAATTATTACGAAGAACAAACTGACCGCGAAAATTTTACCAAGGTTCCTCCAGACAACAAAAAACCTTAGAACCTCAATTAATATCATTCAATATGTCAAATCCTAGTGAGTTATCTTATATAATTTTCCCAGAAACAAACCTAAAATTTCTTATTGATTCAGGCTCAACAAGATCTATTATCGATCCGAATCTTGCAAAAAAAATTTACCCAAATAATATAATAAATGATCCTGTTATAGTTTCGACCGTTTTCCAAAAATCAGCCCATCAATATAGTGCCTTAATTCCCTCATCAAACATTTTTAATTTGCCGGAACAAAAAGATTTGAAATTCTATCTATTTAAATTTCATAATATATTTGACGGACTTATCGGACTTGACAATTTAAAAATACTTCAAGCTAACCTCGACTTTGATAAAGGCTTATTAGTTACACCTTATACTAGAATTAAATTACGTTTTCACAAAACGCAAAATGAGTTAAATTTTATTACAATCGCCCCACGTGTCGAACAAGTAATACAAGTAAAAACATCGGTAAGGAACGGTGATATCATAATACCACACCAAAGGTATCACAATTGCGAGATACCGGAATGTCTAACTGTTGCAAAAAATGGTTTTGCGATAACAACAATTCTCAACAATACTTGTGAAGAAGTAACCTTAGACTTCTCACAACCCATAAGCGTAGAACGTTTTTATGCGAGTGAATATGAAGAAATAAATTTAAATAATTTTAACGATTGTTCCGAATTAAAAAATTTGGATTTTTCAAAATTTAGAACAAACCATTTAAATTCAGAAGAACAAGCAAAGCTTTTAAAATTAATTCATGAGTACTCAGACATTTTTTATAACGAAGACGAACCTTTAACATTTACAAATGAAATTAAACACCGCATAAGAACCGCAGACGAAATCCCGGTTTATTCTAAATCGTATCGCTACCCCTTTATTTATAAGCAAGAGGTAGATAAACAAATAAAGAAAATGCTAGATCAAAAAATAATACGACCGAGTAGCTCTCCGTGGAGTTCACCCATTTGGGTGGTACCCAAGAAGCTAGATGCCTCAGGGAAGCCAAGATACAGGGTAGTAGTCGATCTAAGGGGTGTAAACTCTAAGAGTTTAGATGATAAGTATCCTCTCCCGAATATAACCGATCTATTAGATAAGTTGGGAAAATGTCAGTACTTTAGTACCCTAGACTTAGCCAGTGGATTTCACCAGATCCAAATGCACGAAGATGACATCGAGAAAACAGCATTCAACACAGAAAATGGACATTACGAATTTCTTCGAATGCCCTTCGGGTTGAAAAACGCACCCGCGACATTTCAACGTGTCATGGATAATATCCTGAGAGGAATTCAAAATGAAAAATGCCTTGTATATCTTGACGATATAATTGTATTCTCAACATCATTACAGGAACATTTAGAACGGCTAAAATGCGTTTTTCAAAGGTTAAGAGATTCTAACTTTAAAATCCAGTTAGATAAATCGGAATTTTTAAGAAAAGAAGTGGCATATTTAGGCCATGTCGTCACGGCAGATGGCGTTAAACCAAACCCTGACAAAATAAAAGCAATCAAAGAATTTCCAATACCAAAAACAACAAAACAGATAAAAGGCTTTCTAGGTTTACTTGGATACTACAGACGGTTCATAAAAGACTTCGCTAGAATTACGAAACCACTCACAAAGTGTCTTAAAAAGGGTGCAAAAATCGAACATGACAAAGAATTTATTGAATGCTTTGAATTATGTAAAAATCTGCTAATAAACGAACCAATACTTCAATACCCTGATTTTACCAAGACATTTAATTTAACGACGGATGCCAGCAATGTGGCAGTTGGTGCTGTGTTATCACAAGGACCAATAGGACAAGACTTACCGATCGCGTATGCTTCGCGAACTTTGAATGATTCAGAAAGAAACTATAGTACCACCGAAAAAGAACTTTTGGCAATTGTGTGGGCCACAAAGTATTTTAGCCCATATATTTTTGGAAGAAAAATAAATTTAATTACAGATCATAAACCCCTACAATGGCTAATGAACCAAAAGGATCCCAGTTCTAAATTACTACGCTGGAGAATAAAAATTGATGAGTTCGACTACAACATTATCTACAAACGGGGTAAATTGAATACCAACGCGGACGCACTTTCTAGAATCGAGTTGCATACCAAAGAAACTGAAGACATTTTTTCACTAAAATCATACGTAGACAATTTTAATAAATCTTTAGAGGAAACAACCTCAAATGAAAATTTAGACCAAATATCGACTATTGCACAAGCAGATGACAATGAACCCGCGCGTGAGGTCGGTCACACCACAAATAATCAAACAGCTGATGACGAACCACCCGACGACAACATGACAGTACATACAAACCAGAGTGAAGACCCTATAGTAGGAATTCCCATTTACGATATTCCAGTAAACTACGGATCAAATCAGATAATAATTTCCTCTGTATTTCATTCACCTGCACGACCTAAGACGACAATACTATTCGAGAAAAAACGGAGAATCTCTGTTCAAATTTCTGAAAATAATTTTGAAAATGATATCCTAACCTTTATTAAAGAATTAATCATACCTGATAAACAATATCATTTATATTTTGAGAATGCAGAAATGTACGAGCCTTTCTGCGAAGTAATTAGAAAAACATTCAAATGGCCTTCGCTAAAATTTAAGCGCTGCCTGACAAAACTTATTGACGCTACAGACAAACGAGACATACCAGAAATAATTAAAAATTACCACGAGTCAAAAACAAACCATCGTGGTATTGATGAGACTTTGAGCAAAATAAAGGAACGCTATTATTGGCCGAACTTAAAAAATTCTGTTCAAACTTACATTAATGTAATGATTGTGAGACATGTCAATTAAGTAAATATGAACGGCATCCTATCAATATAAAAATGAACGTAACACCAACTGCTTTAAAACCCTTCGAGATAATACATTTAGATACTTATACACTCGAACAAACCAAATTTTTGACAATAATAGATAGTTTTTCAAAATATGCTCAAGCATATTCTTTGCAATCCCTCGCTGCTACAGAAATCGTAGACAAACTTTTAATATTTTTCTCACATCATAGTATTCCCAAACAAATAATTGTTGACAATGGCACAGAGTTCAAGAACACAATAGTGACAGAACTTTTGAATTTACATAAAATAAAGGTACACTTTTGCTCTCCTAGTCATGCGCAATCAAACGGGCCCGTTGAACGGCTCCACTCTACTTTAGTAGAGCATATAAGGTTACTAAATAACCAAACCTTTAGTAAAACACCAATAAGTCAAAAAATGATTTATGCCATTATTGCATATAACCATTCAATTCATTCTTCCACTAATTTTAAGCCAATTGATGTTATAAATGGTCATACTACAAATAATGATCCTTTTGATATTAAAATAAACCAATCACTTTTAGCAGATTATGTCAATAACCATAAAAATCACAACTTATGTATGCCAATATAAATCAAAAATTAATACAAAAGAAAGAAAAGGTAATATCTAAAATAAATGAAAACCGAGACGACACTGAACTATTTGAACCAAATCAAGACGTTTACGTTAAGAAGCATGTTAGACAAAAACTTGCTGACAAATTCGAAAAACCGACCAAAGTTAAATCTGTAAATAAAAACCGTAAGACAATACAGACGCAACTTCGTACTAAAATTCACATGGACAACTTAAAACGACCTTTAAGGAGAACTTACAGCTTTGACTAAAA